>JAYDZK010000274.1:23738842-23763405 GCA_034509185.1 Euphonia xanthogaster
GCTGAGCAACTGCTTTCATTTGCAGCCTTTCTTCTTGGGTTTGATTCCTCTCTTAAATATTAATTTTCTATATTATTATTATTGCCATCATTATTAAACTGTACATATCTCAACCCACAAGTTTTCTCACTTTTACGCCTCCAATTCTCTTTCCCCCATCCTTCTGGGGAGAGGAGTGAGCAAGTGAGTGGCAGTGTGGTGCTTATTTGCTGCCTGGGGATAAACCATCTCACCCATTAAATGAAATTACATATCCCTTAATAATTTTTTCTTTATTTAAAAACCCTGAAACATAAACAATGGGACTGAGAATGGGCTTAAACCCACTTTGCCAGTAGCATTGTGTACTTAATGTCTGTGTTAAAATAGTGGTCCTGGTGTGGTTCTGACTTCAAGCAAATGAAGCCTGTTGGGAAAAGATGGGTTGTCAGCCTAAAATTAAAATATTCAAGAAACTTCAGGATTAGACATCCTCTTCAAAAGGGACACAGAGTTTTTGCAGTGAAGAGATTTTGAAACTATAAGAAAACTTTCATTCGGTATGATAACAATAAATTTGTCATTTTGATTCATTCTTTTAACTCAGCCTTTCAAAAACGGCTCTAAGGACTCCAAATTGTATTGAAAAAACCCTACAAATACCTTGGAAAAGCAATTTTTCTCTTTATATATCCCCTCCAGGTTGTTCAGGAGAGGAAGGTTCAACTGAATCCCCTGCACAGTGGTGATCAACACAGCATAATCCAGACCATGAAAAAAGTATTTAGGACTAACTACGATTTTATGCCCTTTTGGTAATTTTTGGTCTATAAAGGTGGGACACTTATGTAACACAAATCACATGACAAGGGTCTACATAGCTTTCCATTTTTTGGGTTGCAGAAAAAATTTGCGTGTTCTGGGTGAAGTTTCGTTTGGTAGAACTATTGGCATTTTACAATATTTCATTTGCCATATTCTTTGAAATTCTACACTGCATTGTACATTAAAAAACATGTCAGTGCTGGCTTTCTTGTATTTTAAACTTGACACATGTATTTTTGCACCCATATTTTTATTTGTGCTTAGTTCCTGACCTTGAAACGGCTCAAAAGGTCGTATCGGGTTAACAGCTCATACATCATAAATTTCAGACTGTGCTCTCCACTTGCTTCATTAAGGGCAAATACGTCAAAAGACCACTTATCAACATCCTGTAGATGAGGGAAAAGGAAAACAACAACAACAAAAAAAACCCATTACATTTCCATCCATTTGGCTAGTATCTAGAGGGAAGATGGAGACTTTGGTGGTTTTATTACCCAACTCTTTCAAATTCCTAATGTAGATAACACATTAATGGCTACTATAATATTGATGATGAAAACAATTGCATCAGTTATGAATAAAATACTTGCAACATGACCAAGGCCATTTGCATGCTTTGAATCAAACTTCCAAGTTTAACTTTCTCAGTACAAATTGTCTATGCAACCTCATGGAGCTACTCTGAATACCACCCTTCAAATAGCCTATTATGCAATGTCATTAACACTGATGTCATTAAAGCAATTTGAGAATAATATAATTGTTTGGCTTTCAGGGGAAAAGTGGAGGTACTTAATTATCAAGAAATCTCAGCTTGTAATTGCATTCATAGACATAGGAACTCAGCTTACTATAAAAGGTCATCTTTTGGCTGAACTAGAGTAATACTTTAAATATACAGCAAATACTGTACTTGTTCCATAAGCTTCAGCTTCTTTTGTTAGCTCTATCCCAATACTATCTCCTTTTTCTTGCCTAAAAAGGAAACAAATGCTGCTGTCTGAGACACTGATTACGATACCACTGGGAACTGATAAAACTGTCTCACATTTCTATAAGAACTTCTATACAAACTTCATTCTATTACTCTAATAGGATCTGAATGAAGTCAGAATTAATCAGAATCATATGTTATTTCTGAATTTTTAACTATTCGTTTCTCTGTACTTTGTGCTTAGTTCTGTAGTACTAACTACGGCTAGGGTATGTTCAGTAGAAAAATAATAATTTGATCCTAAAAGTCACTAAATGTAAGTGCAAATACATTATTAAACTTCCATAATGATTAAACTTCTTTCACCTTAAATGTGACTATCACTTCTGCTGGATAAGCCAAACCAACCATGCTTGAAGTTTTCCGGTACATCCTAAAAGAACAAATAAAATATTAAGAAATAGCTCTTCTTTAAAAACATACTGGAACAGTTTCTATGTTTTAAATTTTTCTTTCAGAGTTTGTGAAGTAACATGAATCTATTTAAGGGTCTGACCCCAAAGATTTATGTAATCTTTTATGAAGTTATGATACAAACCCCTTTGCCCTTTGCAAGTATATTACTCTTTAATATTAGAACAGTCTTTGGTACAATTTAGTGTAGAAGTTAGAAAGACATTGAGTTCATACCCAGAATTTTCCAAGGCTTAGGAAATTTTACAAATTTGAGGTTTCATCTGGAAATCTGTATAGAAAAATGGAGTGGTTCAGAAAATTAAGCATAAATTCTGGCTCAAAGATTTGCTCCAGGTTCATCCCGCCATTTAAAGGATGGCAGACACTGTGGTTAAATGCAGTAGTTGATGCATTTAACAAGAAAACAAAGCTCTCACCTTTCTACAAAAATCCCAGCCTGTACAGCATGCACAATGCTTCGGAATTTGGGCTTTTCCTCAGGTCTCCTCTTCACTATTCCCATTTCTCTCGTGAATGTAGAAGCTAACCAGTCCCGCACTTCCAGCGGGACCGAATCCGACTGAATGTCAGAGAGTTCATCTTCAGTGTCCAAAAGTTTCCTACAAAAAAATTAATACAAGGTAACCAACAAGACCTCAGACATAACAAGAGGAGCACTCACAAGTAAACAGCTAGCAGACTTGATTTAAGAGGAGCTGAGGTTGACTGTAGGACCAACTCAGCACATCACCAAACGTCTTCTCTGGCAGATGGACTGACACCAAGGGGAAGCTGTGCACAGCAGATATCATCCCTCTCTCCCACTGCTCATGTTCCGGAAGGTAAAAGACAATAAAATGCAATTTATTCAACTGAAGACAAGAAAAGATTTTTCTACTAAGTTGTCAGAGCAGTGGTGGATTGAAGAGTAATCAATGAGCTGTAAAATCCCAAGACCACCTCTAAAACAGTAACTGACAGAACTGTCAGCAGGGTTGCTGCTATAAGTGAGAGCACCATCAGTCTACTGATTTGTCCCCCAAAATGGTACAAGTGTTTTGATATTTGCACACAAAAGTAAATGATGCTACGTAGCAGTGATGTGGTGTGCATGCCAGTGAATGCCCTGTACACATGCTCATCCTGCTATTGCAGCACAATAAAAGCTTTAAAGAGAATTAATTCCTTTACTAAAGAGAATCAATTCCTTCTATGTAGAGATCTGTATTCCTATTCAAGGCAGGGTAACAAAGTCATAGCAGTAAAGATATTGTACAAGATTGGATTGCAAGTCAGCTTTCACACTTGTTAGCAGTTCAAAAAGCTAGAAGTTATTTATAGCTCTTGCAAAATAGAAGAAGTATTTAAAAGAAATTTCACTTCAACAAAAGTGAATTAGAGGTCATCAGTTTACTCAGAAGAAACTTCTAACTAAATACTCTCTTTAAACAGACTCAACGCTTCTGTTCCACACTTCTATACATCTTTTTCTTGAAGTTATTTGCCCTTATCACTCAGAGTGCTGGGGTTTCCAGGAAACAAATCCCTTATTTTGTCTGATATCAATTTTCCTTTCATTCAGTTATGCAAGAAACCCCAGAGTTAGGGTGACCAGAATACATGCACAGCATGCCACCCCTTCAAAATATTTTGTTGAAAGTGGTTCCAATTGAATTGCAGGCATTATTTGATTACATAGGTCTATTTCTCTTGTGCTGCCATTCTGAAACATGGATGAATAAGGAAAGCCTGAGTGGGGTGTAGTTCAAAAGGATCTCCACATAAATTTAATCCTATTTGAGGGATTATAGTAATAGGAAACATGTCAGAAGACTCATATTAATTACTGGTGAACTGTGAGCATAGCATATTTGTGCTCAGCTTCAGCAGTCCATCTGGTTGACAGTATATTTTCTGAGATTGTTCAACTGGGGTTTAAAAAATATAAATGCACCCCTCATCCTTCCCTGGTTTACTGAAAGAACAGTAGAAAATTATTTTTTCAGAGGCATAGAATTATCAGACTAGGAAGGCTCCTTAAAATGCAGTACAAGAAGAGCAGAATGAATGAGGATAATGAAATTTTCTGACAGTGGGACAACAGTGAAAAATCAGAAACTTAACTTGAAGGAGGACGACTTGTGTGGAGGAAGGATTTGGGCAAATTATCTCGCCAAACTGAACCAAGGCTGAGACTGGCCAAAGGTCAAAGGCTACAAATTGGCTTTATTGTCTACACTAAAACCTATGTTATCGTCCACTTAAATCCATACTAGTCTAATACCATCATTAACTATTCCTGGAGAAATCAGTACATTTATATTTCTGAGGAATATGTTACATTTGATATGTTTTTAGTATAACAAGGAAAAAACCTTACAATCCCTAAAACATATTTTTGTTACTATTGCAACTTTTATTCAAATGAGATGCAAATACTCCTGCAATTAGAGGGCCATGGGCATTAGGCTACCTCAGAGCTTGCAGCCAGGATATTCCACATCACCTGTGCAGCAGGAAGCAGGGTTCTACATCAGTTTGCTATGATGAGATGCAGATCTAAATTTGGGATCTGAGCTCTGCAGATATGAGCCACTGGAGTACAAATTAAGACTAGCAAGACACACTGCAGTCTCTCTAATCTGTTTAACCATTCATCTGTAAAGTAGGAGAACTATTCAGTCTGTAAATGACAGTAAGCAGGAGTTACTTCATGAAGTTGGAGCAGAGAAAGTAGCATTTGAAATAAGTGTTCATTTATCTGTAATTTTCATGAGACCACTGCTCTCTGATGAGAGATGGCTGAATGACCTGCCAGGGAAGGAAGAGTTTCAGTGTCTCTGCTTCTAACTTAAATATCTAGAAAAGCAACTACAATGAATTTGCAAGCACAAAATCTTACAGATCCCTCATCACATAAGATTAACAACTTCTCAAAAAGGATTATTATATCATTTCAGGTGCCGAATTGAAACAACACTTAAGGAGAGGAAACAAAGGCTAGTCATTCATCTCACTCAAACCCATTCTAGCACTCTATGCCTTTAAAAAAAAAAGATGAAGATCAAATAAAATCAAATGACAGGTTCAAAACACGGGCACACATTCAAGTCACTTAACTTCCTATGAAATGCTACAGGGGTTTTTGCAAGATTTTGCAATCTAACTTGTAATTATAAATTGCATAATGCAATTTGTAAACTGTAATATAATTTTGTGACATTTCAAAATATATAAACTACCACACAGGTTCAAAAATGTCATGGAAAAACCACTGGACATGTGACTATAGCTGTCAAACACCAGGCTACAGCCTTTGGCTTAGCAAGTATTTGGCATGGAGTGACTACAAGGCCCAGAGCCTCATCCTCCAAATCAATCAACCTGAAGATCAGAGATTGTGGGCACTTTAAAGCTAGATAGTTGTTCCATAATCAGTCTTAAGTAAAACTCTGCTGAGATAAATTTCATTGAACCAGGAGGCATGAACTCAAATATCCCAGTTGAATTACATAATTATACTAATAGATGCCAAGGCACACATTTCAATTTTTCTTCCATAAAGCAAAGGAACAGCCTATAATGCTAAAAAACAAAACAACAAAAAGACCTCTACTAAAATGTGCCACAGAAAATACTTTTTTCTTCAACACATAGTCAGAATTTCAGGGTTACATACGCTTATTTTGCTCACATATCATCAGCCTGTTAAGTAGATGCAATACGAGGAAGAGATATGCGTGGGAAGGAGAGGGGGAGGCTTGGCTTATTTAATTCTATTCATTCCATGAGTAGAACTTTCATTGACAGTTGTGGGAATAAGAAAGACATGGCCCTTGGCATTTCAGCTTAGCAATCAATTAATACTGCAGTCATAGTAACTAATAACCTGATCTTCTTGTCGCAGTACTGTGGTTTTTGCCAAGAATAATTTTTCAAAACTGAAGTAGTGATACTTTCTAGCTCTCTTTTCATGTAATCAGAATTTTAAATATAGTAATGCACTAGTCAGAAGTGTATTTCTTTTCCCTTAGGAATATATCAGATGTACTATGGAGGAGAAGAAAAGAAAATGAAAAAAATTAAAATTAGATAATGGCTATGGGGAAAAAAAATCCATCTTGGTTGATCAGTCATGCTGCCTAACAGAGGTAGTGGAAGATTTCCAGAGAAGAGGTTGAGAAGGTGGTACTAGCTCTTTGCTCTAATTACTGAATTAATCAAGCCCTTAAGAGTGAATTAAAGTCCTCTCCTAGGTATAGAATTTACAGTCTAAATAGTCAGTTCACATTTTTACCAATTATTTAGTTCTATTATCTTCCTATCTTCCTGAATAAGTATGAATCAATATATTCAATCAATATTTCCATCCTCCATAGTCCATTCCAACTTCCACCTACATCCACTAAAAGGTTCTCTTGACTCCCAATAAGGATAAACAAACTGCAAAAATGAATGAGGGGCATTTTTTGTACATAAAGGTCTTTCCAAAGGAAATTAGAATTTTACCAACATGTTGTAGTCATACAACACACAAAATTAGCACATTCTTAGAAGAGCTGTCCACATATGAAGAATTACCAATTAATTAAAATAAACAGAAAACAATTTGGAATAAATGCAGGAATTACAACAGAAGACAAGCAATGTAGGAAGGACCACTGTCACTGAAATGTTCACTTGTTGACATGTACTACCAAATCAGAAATGCAGAGATATATACCAAAGGCCAACAACAATCTTTAATGTTTGGCTGAGGATAATCATGATTAAAAAACATCCTTTTTCAGAGTACAGATGTGAGCCAGTGTTTTTTCTCTTCTTTTCTCTTTCCTTTGATATAGTATTCTGGGAGCTCTTTAGGGCAAGAACTAATTCAGGGCAAGAATGAGAAATAAATAAACAGCAAAAACTTTGAAACAGAAATTCAATAACTTTGGAAAGGGGATGTTGGCCATTTATTAAATGGCCCTAACTGAACTGAGCAGCTTAGTCAGAATTTAATAGATTTTCAGTGATTTCATGGATTTTTTTATACAACTTGAATGCTCTTGTAAGCTTTCGTCTCAGAAAAGAAAAAAAAAAAAACAAAAAAAACCCCCAAAAGCAAACCACGTTAGCTTAGGACAAAAGATTTCAAAGGCTTATTTTAAGCTTTTATAAGGGTGGAATGTACTGAATTCATCTCAACACAATAAGCTTTTTCTCAATAGCAGCTTTTGCAAAAGTATCAATTGTAGATTCCCTTAGTGGATAAACTGAATGATTCACTTCAAATGGTACATTCTGTTGTTCAGGCAAAGTACATTTAACCATGGGTTGGCTGTGAGGGACAGCAATACACACTCAGCAAACGTGACAGAATATTCAAGATTAAAATTTAACTTCATGCCTAAATAATTGCCTCTTCAAATATCTCCCCAGCTAGGGCAGCTGAGAGAGGAATCACAGACCATATTTTCCATCTGGTAAATAATTACCAAATAGAGCAGCCCATTCCACCTGTTCTATCCTTGGCATTAGGCAGATTATGTTCTTTAATATTCATAGATTTTTCTCAAAAAGGTAATTTTCAGGAGAAATATGTTCTAGATCTTTCAAAATAAATTACATCATTGACTGAATGCCTTACTGTTCTGTGAATGAAACATTCACTTTCATGTATAAATGAGCAAATTAATCTGCCTTTTCAGATTGAGAGATATAGGATAAATGTTTTTAAAAGTTTTTAAAAATCTGTACATCTCTTTGATGTAAGAAAATTTAAGTTTCTCAACCTTGCACCATCAAAGACACTTTGCTGGTGTGACCATCTCTGCCGGTGTCCCTGAATAGCTACTGGTGTCTGAATTGGCACAATTCCTTCCATAACCACAGCCTTAGAGCCAGGGAACTCTGACTCAGTCAGCTCCATCTGGTGTGCCACAGGTGAGAACAGAGTGCCAGTGGTCCTGCAACGTCAAGGAACAGTTTCCTGCTGGGGGTTTGCTGCTAGCTCAGAGCCTTACAATGCTGGCACTAAAATACAGGTCGTGAGAATTCCATATTATAAGAAACAGAAAAGTGGGTCCTTCACTGACTTTGGCTCTCATTTAAAACAGGAAGCTCCTAAACATATATTGATGCCTGGAAGAGTGTGAAAGAAAGCACAGGGTTACCAAGTAAGTATCAGCCCAGTTTATTATTTTTTGAGCTATTAATTCCTAGCCTAAGATAGAGCAGCTGCCACAGACCTGAGTTCTGTTGCAGCCCTGAAAAGCTTGAAAATAGCAGGGAACAGCCTTCTCCAGCTTGCAAACTGCGTACTGAAAGCTGCCCCAGAACAGGCTATACTGACCATTCTTCACCTCAGAAATCTCCAGGAAACAGGAGAGTTTCATTTAGTTGTTGGGTTGTTGCTAAGCTCCATTCCCACTCCCACAACACACGGCTCTGGGAGCACCAGGATCCAGCTGAGCACTTCTTCCTTTCTGCTTCCTTGGACCTCACATGGCAAAGACACACATGGCATGTTCCTGTCACTGATATTTCTGTGGTGTGCTTGAAGGGTACCACAGACTTCTGGTGAGATGAAATAACAAAGCTCTTTATCTTGCCATTTAAACTATTTCCTTTTTGCCCAAAATTTGAGGATGCATTTGTCCCTATTTAAGTCCCAAAACCACAGAAATAGTTGAGGCGTTGCTGAAGTAGTACACTGGAAATTCAGTTTAGTCCAAGGTGTTTATTACAACAGCAGTCACAAAGCCCAGGTTAAATGACCTCCTTTTTAGCTAACACATCACAATGTGTACTTTTTTTTCTAAATAAGAGCTTTTTGTCAAGAACCATGTCTGCCATTGCAGTGTCATTGAAATATTATTTCCAGAGCTCTCATGCAAATATATATTGCTACATTGTCACCCTTAATGACACCACCTTTTTCTTCATGAACCTGTATTTGTTATTATGCCTTGTTGAATCAAAGATGCTAAAAGATCCTGCCAGTATATAATACAGAGCTACTTCATGCATTACAGAAATGCAGTCCCTTCTAAGTCAAAAGCTCTCAATTAGTTAAAGCCTTATTAAAAGGGCATTATACAGTCTGAAGCAAACAAAAACCCTGTATGGAACTGCAACTGCATAGGCAAATATCGTCCTGAAATCAAGTATATTTTCTACCATATTAAGGCATATAAAAATAAACCATAATTGGAATAAACTATTCCGATTTTATACAGAACAGCATAAAAGTAGTCTCCACAATAAGGATTTTTTATTATTACTACTATTACTATTTTTATTATTTAGCTTTGGAATACTTTTTTTTCCCTTTCATCTTGTAATTCTTATCTAGATTTTATTTGACTTAATTTCTTTTCAGTTAGCATGAATGAAGAGCTGCATTTACAAGGAACAGAACATCCATCATGACTGAATTATCAGGCTGTATTTATTTCCTGTTTGACTCCAAATATCCTTCTTCCATTGCCTTGAGCCAAGTGGCAGGTACTAATGGAGAAAATTCTGCAAGATTTGTCAGAATTATTTAGAATATCTATTAAGTTTGAACTTTTTCCACAGAGCAAATCTGTTGAGGGGCTGGAACTCAGAGTCTCCTGGTTATTTTCAGCTGATGATGGACCTCAGCTTCAGCTACCAGAGTGTTTGATCTCTTTCAAGGAAGAATTTGGTGCAGCACTGAAAGATGCAGCAGTCAAAAAGGAGCTTGCTAAACAAGCTAATTTAGTGACTTGGGGCCACAGATAGTGGAGCTCATAGGAAAGCAGCACTTACTTGATGCCTGATCTCTGGGCTTTCCAACTTTCCATCAGCTCAGAACCTTTTATAGAGATATTGACAGTCACTGCCCCAAACCAATTTTTCCTCATTTGGTAAGGTTATCCCTGGTGCCTATCCCTGTTTCTAAGAAGACTACTCTCGGAACTTCTTAAATAAAATCTGTTGTGTTGTTTCTCTGCTTTTGCCCTAACCCAAATCCACAGAGTTTTAGAAAGCTCAAGAGTGGAAATGAGTATTGGCAAATAGTTACAAAAAGATGCTCAGATAAATGGCTATAGTGCAAAGAAACACAGGAGCAGACAAAGGGAAAGTCAAGGGACCTGAAAAAAATGTTTCATCTTCTGCTAAATGGTGTGAATTCTATAGCTATTTGAACCTGATTCTTGCACTTTAAATAAAGATTCAATATGTCATCAACATACATGTTTGAATGTTCTTCTATGTTCACACACAGCTTTATAATATGATACAGACTCTTCAAGAAATTCAAATGAAGTAATGGTATATGGGGGGGAAAATGGGTGTCTTCTACTGGAAGAAATTGGAACTGCTCACTGAAAAAACCCTCAGGCTTATAAAGAGAAAAGTGGTTTTGCCAGAATAATGCCAGAGATTTATTTTATAAGGAGTGGTGTTTCCTGGAGCTGTGGAGCAGACAAGGCTCTTCCTTGATCCTTGGCTACATTACTGACCAAGTTCTGTGAGACATGTCGTACTTGGTTCTCTATTGACCTTAGTTTTGACTTTTCTTTTTGCTGTTTTCTTCTCTGTGCCTGTGAAGAATTGCAGAAAGTCCTTCAGCAACCAGTGAGGGACCACTGTCAGGAGCATTTTATCATCCTGTTTCATAGCATATATATCAGAACAGAAAGATGAGTTAAGAGTATTCAAGTAACAAACTCTGTTTATTGCTATTCTTAATCTGTAGAGGTTGCTATTCCTGTCTACAGAGATATTTAAATGACCTTTCCCTCAGCTGATATTGAGGTCTGTTGCCCAAAAAAAGTGGGGAAGAAGAGAACACCACAAATGGGATGCAATTTTAGACTGCTGGTTGAAGCTGAGGTCTTCCTCTGCTTGGATACTTTAGCAATGGGTCAGTAAATTCATCAGGACAAAATCCAGGGATCAATACTGCTCTTAAAACAGAGAGCATGGGTATTTTCACATGAGCTGCAGACACTGACTGAACAGCAATTCATATGTAAGAGACTTACTGAAGTTATTTGAACTTTGTGAGGTATAAAACTGCATGTTCAGGCTCAGCAGGAACAGGCCCTTTTGCTTATGATCTAAACTATTATTTCTAATCTACTAAAGAGTGCAATTAACTCAGTTCCAGACTCCCACAGAAGTAGCTCTGTGCAAGACAAAGAACCTGTATTCTTTGGTGGGAGCAAGGACAAATGCAACCACACGAGGTAACTCAGCTAACTCCATTTGACTCAGTGACACTGCTTTGTTCCTTAAGGATTGGCTTCCCAGAAACTCAAGAGACCCTCTTTGTGTGCTTACATTTTTGAGAGACTTAGGTTACAGAATAATGGCCATGCCATTTCAAACATAATTATCTTTGCAGCTTGCCATGGAAAAGAGTCTACTATGAAAGCACCAGTGGCAACTACGGTGTTTCCCGGCCTCACAATAAATTTACAATTCGCAATTGTCAGTAAATTATAAATTTTACAGATTACCATTTACAATTATTTTTAATGGGGAAGTGTCAAAATTTAAAATAGACCCATACATAACCCATGTCCAACTAAGACATGGAGGGTCAGTCTACATTTCTAGGACAACATTAACACAAAATCCACCAGGTTAAAAAAACTCATCATACTGATTCTGAATTTCATGGAGACTGCATTAGTCCAAGGAAGAGAGATCAAAAACAAAATCAAACACTGTAAAGCAAAAGGAACAATATAGAGGTACAATAGTGAAGTACAAACCACTAAAATTAAAAGAATAAAACCAGAAAAGCAGATTTCATTATAGTATCACTTTTAACTATTATTTATAGCAGAATTTGATTTATATGTCTACATATATACTTCAGAAATACAGATATAGGTACAGAAAGATATACATAAAATGTATGCTAAATGCATATCCATATCAGGAATGCTACAAAAATTTGGTAGGTCTCCAAACTCGTAAGTTTCTTTGGTGAACACAAGTATTCAACTAATAAGAGCAAAACAAGATACCTGCCTCAAGTGTGTCCTGACTTAGTACAGTGAAAAAGCAGAATATTCTTAAAATACTGGATGCAATAAATAAGATTAAACATTGTTGTGCAGTGAGCTCCAAAAGAGAAAAACTTTATTGATACACTGAAGTAGAATTTTTGAAAATAGTCATAATATATGAGGACATAGTGGTTCTAGAATTAAGAAAATAACCAGAGGACTATGAAAATCTTGCCAATCACTATAAAATTACACTTGTTTCTTTTCTTTTGGGTATTTTAATAATCTTGCTGTCAAGTTCTATGAGGGCAATTAGCTAATTTAAAGATTTGCTTACAGCAAAAGCAATGCACCTGTTGCTGCCAGAGCCAATGTATTTTCAGTGGTAGCTGTTTTCTCTGAGCATGAAATGCTGCTATTTGTCTTGATATTCCCACACAGAGCCAGAGACTGGATTCCTCATTGTGACACTACTATTCATTTCCCCAGAAGCTGCCTCAGTTTAGAAACTAAGTAAATCTCAATTTATTTTCCCAGTCCTGGCACTGCTGGTTAGACAGAGCTATGAATATTACACCCATTTAATCCCAGTGTTTGGGAGGTGTTTGGAGGAATAGCCAGTGCTTTATCTCTGAAGCAGGACTTCAAGCTCTGTATCAGCTCTGCAGATTTGCAAAGGGAAGGCACACGCCACAGAGAGAGTGTTAGGTCCATAAATAATTCTCAAATGTAGAACTGAGACGTACACTGCACGCTCCAGTGGTACTGAGGAAGTTTAGGCAGACATCTTTGCAAGAACATTCTGCTTAGAAAAAACTTAGAAAGGCCAGCATGCAGAAAGAAAACCAGTAAGATAGCCAGCTAATTTCAATACAGCCCATATCTTAAAACTCTTTCAAGAAACCAAATATTAGAACTTCTTTTTTACTTGGAATGAACCCACATGATTGCCAGTAATACTGCCAACAATAAACAGAAACTAAGCATCAAGTGTAATAAAATAAATCACAGCTTTTCATTCATTTGTGTATTTACTGGTCAGCTATTCTGACTCATTTCTGTGAGCATTTCTTTCCAGACAACAGTTACATCTGACCTTTGGAATCCTCCTTGCTTTAACTTTGTCATAAAAGACCCAAGAGCTACATATGCTTCTGATGTGCACAGACCTTCAGCTCATATCAGTGACAATTGCATGCGAAGACCAAATTTCTAAAATACAATTTGCAACATTCTTTCTTTTTGTTTTCCCCTCAGACTTACCTGGTTTCATCAATATAAACTGCCTCCAGCACAGATGCTGCATATTCAATATTCTTTTTTAAGTCCACGACATTAATGTCACCCTTCTCCAGCTGCTTTACCAAGCATCTTAATCTGTGAAAAAAAAATATATAAAAACATCAGTGTGATAATTCTATCAAATTTAGTGACTTCATTTTCTAATTGAAACATTGGAACCAACAAAACAATGTAGAGCCAAGGACCATCACTCCATCTCTTGTCTTGGTTTAAGAAAACCTGGCTTTAGAACGCACTTAACACTGACTGGTTTTATGTTTTTATAGCTTGCTAAATTCATAAGGTGTACTAAAAAATGGCTTATACATTCCAGAAAGTCAGAGAGGACATTTTAACCATCATCAAAGCAATTTCCTATTCATTTGTGACATTACTATTATGCCTCAGTCTCTAATTTAAAAAAATAAATAAAAATTAAATTAGTGTGTTGTCTCACTATATTTTTTCCATGCTTAGGTGGTTAATTATATTTTTATAGCCACGGTATACTGATTTTGCTTCACTTAAATGTCTTTAGCTTTTATTTAGGCCTCCAGTATGTTTTTGCTGCAGAATTTGTATTCTTATTGGTGTGAGATAATATGGAAATCTGTTTTGTCTGTGCTTATAACAAATTCATCATTATACCAGAGGAAAGGCAGTGCCCATGGCAGTAGAAAAATTCAAATATTCCCAAGTGTGCTTTAAACTTTTAGTTTTGATGACTTGGTTTTACAGTACAAACATGGATACGCCCAAAGGGGATTTTGTAATGCACCAACTCACTCTCTGCAGCAAAACACTTCCACAGACACACTCTTTGAATACTAGATTTTTCCTAAACTCTGCTGACAAGAACACTTCTGACACTGCTCAATTTAACCATACAGAGGAGATAAAGCACTGGAGTGAAATTAAAACCTTATCAGTAAAGTGTAGAGGTATGACTAAATGGATGCTTAAAGAATAGGTATTTTCCTTCTTTCTGTGCTCTATCTCTGAGTAGAAATAATCTATGGTTTTGTATCATGTAAGATAAAGATTTCTGTAACTAAGGATACATCGTTATTGGTACATAACTTCCAGTAAATAATCTTCTTTATGTGCAGGAAAAATTGTGAAATGAGCATTTAGATAAAAAGTGCAATGAAATTGATTCAGCATTAAGACAACTACTTTCAGAAAAAGATCATATTTATGACATGCACCATAAAATATGCAATACATAAAATATGCAAATGTTACATGAAGAGAAGACTGAGGGGACACCTCACTGCAGTTACAACATCCTCATGAGGGAAAGAGGAGGGGCAGGCACTGATCTCTTCTGTGCTGACAGGGACAGGACCCAAGGGTCCTGTCTGAAGTTGTGTCAGGGGAGCTTTAGGTTGGATAGCAGATAAAGAGTCTTAAACCAGAGGGTGTTTGGGCACTGGAATGGGCTGCCCAGGGAAATAGTCCCAGCACCAAGACTGGCAGAGTTCAAGAAGTGTTTGGACAACACACTCAGGCACATGGTGTGACTTTTGGGGATGTCCTGTGCAGGGCCATGAGCTGGACTCAGTAACACTTGTGTGTCCCAACTCACCTTACTCTGATTCTATGATAATAATATATTTCATACATATATACACTATATATACTATATATTATCTTCATTGTGTGCATGCAACATTTCATTGGACCTAATTAAAATATATCAATAACAAAATTACAGTAATATTTGAAAAAAATCTAACTTGCTAAGTACTGTTCTATCATAAAACCATTTTTGTGTTTTTCTACCTATTTCTTTGGCCTAAGTACAATTATGTTCAAGCGTGTAAAGATAATTTTAGCAAACAGGGTTTTAAGACCAACATCCTCAGTTCTTTAAAGCCTTAATTCAATTCAAATTAGCCTAGCACATGCAATAAATAAGGCTCTTAGCAACCATATTTACTTGGTATTTTACACAGTGCATTGCAGATAGTGGAATGGAAAACGTAGCGTTAAAAAATTCTCAGAGAAATGAAGTGGGCAGATGAAATACTCTGGGAGCTCATCTCCTGCACAGAAATAACCATATGCATGGGAGACATTTCCAGTACATAACTTCTTCCACTCCTGAGGTACCTGTAGCTGAAGAAGGTTATTCACAGACATCTCCCTGAGCCCAACACACACATTTCCCGGGGCGTGTGCTCCTCGGTACCGCACACAAACACACACACAGCCCCTCCCAGGCACCAGCACCAAAATGCCCAGGTGGTCTGGCAGCCTCAGTGCCACTGTTTGCAAACAGCTGTGGGGTGTTTCTGTCTCTTCCACTGCTCCCTCCACATTCGACTGAGCACATCTCCAAATCACGCTTTCCAAAGTGGGAGCATAAAAAAATTTGAAAACTTGTTTTCAAATATACAAAAATAAATTTGTAACACTGCACAGCAGGGGGGCAGGCTCTGGTAGAACAATATCAGCTCAAAACAGCTTCAAATCCTACCATTTCCAGTGGTTCCTCATTATCTGAGGCAATAGATCAGATGACAGGTATTTGGAATAATTTTTATGCTTGTAGGTGGAAATGAGACCCTGGGGGAGCCTTTAAGCCACAATGATCTTGCAATATCTCGCTGCATAGGTGACAGCCAACAGAGGTAACTTGCCCTTGCCCTGTGGGTACAGCTCATGCTCTAGGAGGAATGCAGAATGCAGCAACAGACTGGAAACACTGCTCAGGCAAATCTGAAGTGATTCTGAAGATATTGCAGATTCACAGAAGGACACAAGTGACCTCATCATCTCATGCATGACTCTTTGTGAAAATGTCCTCAGGAGTCCTTAGCTCTCCCAGTGCAGATCTACCACAGAATCAAGGGATAATTTGGTTGAAGGGACCTCCACCAGGTACAAGCTCAAGACAGGGCTAACCTCAAAGACAGGTATAACTTCAAAGTTAGATAAAACTACTCACAGGTATTTCTGCTCAAGCTTTGAATGCATGGAGATTTCAAAAACTCTTGGAAAAAAAACAGTTTAAATGGTCAATCAGCTTCATGGTGCATCATGTTTTCATAACATCTAACGGTCCTTTGTGGCAACCTGCATGCCCAAAGTTTGCTGTGCAGTTCCAAGAAAAAACTGCCTCTGTCTATGGTACAACTTCCCACTAGGAAGCTGAACACAGCAATAAAATCCTTCCATTGTGTCACTGATCAGGCACTTGTCATGTGACACTAATGAAGCTTACCCCAGAAATTAGAAAAACTGACTTCCAACACAGCATAATTAAGAGGGTTATAGCAGTAAATGAACAGTCTGAGCACTCAATGTCTTCTGCATTAAAGTGAATAGCCATGGAGCTTAGGAGCTGACATTTCCATAATGAAACTAATAACTTAGCAAAGAATAAACATCAATAAGACTAAGCAACAAGTGTTGACACACCCATAGTCCACCATTCCACAAGACAAAGAAACTTGTGAAAGAGACATGGAAAGATAATTAAAAAATAACTATTTCTTCAGCTGTATTGGGAGGATTTTTGTTGGTTTTCTTTTAAGTGTCATAAATTGAAAATGAACATTAGAAATGCTATTTGAAAACCTGAAGTGTTACTTAAAACTGGAAGTAATTGTATTCACACCCAGCCTGTGAACTGTGCTACTAAGAAATAATATACAGCAAAGAGAAAAAACTGGAGGAGCTATTTTGTGAAAGAGAAAAAAGGACTATTTGAGCTGGTTTAAAGTGCAAAGAAAATTGTATGCGGAACTAACGTGATAAAAACCATGAAAAAAAGATTATGTACCTGAGGACACCTGAAAACTGCATTATAAAAGCAGCAGCCCCAGTTTCTAAGGGAGCAAGAGACATCTGCAATTAATAAAGGGAGTGGGTGGAGAACCATCTTCTGTCATCTAGGGTAAACATCAGTAACAGTGCTGTGGGATTGAATGCTCTTGTGGACAACCCAAATGCACTCTGCTCCCATCTCTCTCCAATAATATGGCTGTGATGTTACTGGGGCCTGTGTTTCCCCACTCCTTACCTCTCTGGGCAGCTGATGCCACTGTCCAGCTGTGGGCAAAAATCCTTGAGGCCCACCCAGCAACACAGGAAAAATCAGAGGAAGAAATGATTTTACTGGGAGACAAAGAAGCATTTCTTGATTAACAATATCAAACTCACTTGTTTCCAATTTCCCCATTAAAATTCTCCCATGTTTGAACTAATGTTTTGTTAAATCTACTGTAACTTTCCAGGGTTATACCAAATTAACTGCAAATAGCTTTTGTGGTGTTATGATGTTATTTCAAAAAGCTTCCTATGACATTTTCAGTTACTACAGAAAGGAAAAAGAAGAAAAATTTTTAAAAGGTAAGGAATCGGTGATCAAGTATGACTTTTTGCAATGTCCTCATGAGAAAGTCTTCTTTTCTATGGAACCAAGGAGAAAGTAGTCCAATGAGAGAAGTATTTTTGGAGATACTGAATAACTGTCCTAAACACAGGCTGAAGTGCTAACAAAGAAAGGTGCAAGGATGACATTACTTAAGAAGGGATATTTTAAAGTAGAGAGGCAGACAAGTTGGACAATTTCAATTTCAGATTAAACTACCACTTGTATTTCCAAGGTAAAGTAAATCACTAGTAATCACTGTAAATAAATCAGTGTTAAAGGTCCAGCTTAAGAGTCTTTAAGAACCAGAAGAGGAAAATTCAGCCTGAAGTTAAATTCTGAACCTGAGAAAGACCCTCTTCCTGCTTTCCCTAAACTGCCTTGATTTGCCTCGTAAGTCACCTCACCACTGAGCATTGCAGAGAAACAGCTTTCTAACTTACACATCTGGGCTTCACTTAAAACTGTTTTGGAAACTTTAAAGAAAAAAAAAAGGCAAAAAAAAAGCTGGCTTTTGCCACAGATCCTATTAAAGGGGAAGTGAAATAAACTGTAACAAGTAAACTATAAACTAACCTTGCTTCCTTCTACATTTTGAAATTAGTGAAAGTCACTGTTGAAGATGGGCAACACATAGGTAATTTTTTGAAAATAATAAACACATGCTACTGTCAACTAAAGAGAAATTATTATTGATATTCATATTCACAGTGCTGTAAAAAGAATTATCTGTGGTTTTTAGATCAATTCCAAGTAGTAAATCATTATCTTCCCACGAACTAATTGAGAAAAGCCTAGCTGTGACAATGTGTGAAAAAGTCTAAGGACAGAAAAAAGATAATATTTTCTGTAAACAAGTGTTTCATGTTCTGTTTGGACTATTTAATATTGAACAATAAAATTAAGTGGATTATTGTCAACTTTATTATAAAAGTGATTTGACCCTCTAAATGAACATTACAAAGTAAAAATGTGTTGATATGTAATGTGAAATTAAAATGAAAGAAGAGGAGGGTAACAATATCCTGGCAACATGGATAGTTTAACACCACCAGTTTTTCAAAACTTTGGAGAAGGGGGGTATTTTCCTTTAAAGCTAACTGTAATTAAAAACACAAACCAGTTTTGCTGCCTGTAGTGATTCTCATAAGAATCAGTGAATAATTTTCACCTGTAGAAAGCATCACTCACTCAGGAGTTCCTCAGCTTTCCAAGGCAGAAGTTACATCCTCACTCAAACATGAATGCTCTTTAAAAGGGTCAATATCCAACAATTCCAAATCCCTATATGAATTGCCCAAATTCCAGTTATTTTTATGTGAATTGGTATAACTGGAATTTTACATGTTTCTACTAAGAACATGCATGCATAAAATGAATCTCTGTATAAATACACCATTCCATCCAACAAATTCAAACAGATGAGAGATAGAGATGCTGAAGAAGTATGCACAATATGGTAGCAAAGATTAAGGAGTGACCCATTTGGGTTGCCACTCCTGTTCCCCTGCTCCTACCTGAAGTTAAAATGGCCAGTTATCACAGCTTCAAGATGGCTAAGCTTTACTTCAAGGTGTTTTAATTTTGTCAGGGAAAAACAAGCCAATATGGAAACGTTTTGCCCAGCAAGGCAAGGCCAGCAGATCAATAGGGAGCAAGGCTTAGAACTGGCAGCTCTTGACACAGACCTTAATGTGTGTTTCACTTCCTTGAAACCTTAAAAAATGCAGCTCCAAATGCTGCTACCTAATATGTCTTCTGATTAGAGGGGCTCCAATAAACCCTTATGTGGAGAAACACAAGAAAGTGTTCTCACTGCTGCAAATGTGTCTTATGAACTTACTTACTTCTCAGCCACTGCTGTGTCTGAGCTTATGCACAGGAAGTCTTGTGGTTGCTAAGGGTTTCATGAATCACATGTATTTCATGATTATTTTAAGCATTTAAGTGGTACACGCTGATCTGTAATTATGATTCAGTCATTAGAAAATAAATATTGATCGTGCTGGTAATTCAGATAACATTTTGATATACCAAAACTTCAATCCCATATTGAAGAATTGAAATAGAAGTTGTGCAGCTATATAGCAACACTGAATTTTACATTTTCTTAATGATAATACTCTGCTTTTTCATGGTGATATATTTGCCTTGGTTGTTAAAATATTATTTTTATGCAAGATGAAATGGTTTTCCTTCAGACAGGCATTCTCTATTAGGCTTCAATTCATTTTACCTTATCCTATAAATGTAATATTTACCACTCTAAATAAATACATAAGTACATAAATATTATGCTTTGTGCCTCATTTAGTAACAGGTTAAACAAGCATGTTTAAAAAATTTAGTCAAAATTCCTACATTTGCTTTAGCACCCAGCTGAAATCACAGAACACCATGGAAACTCCACAGGTTTTCCACCTGAAACCATAAACCAATTCAAGGTCTCAAAGGCATTTTTTAACTTTTACATAATTCCCAACAAACCTAATAAAACAAATGTCAAGTGCCTGAGAAGCCACAGCACCTTGACCCCAGCGATACTAAAGGTCTGCTCTTCGCAGCGCTGTAACTTTGCTCCATCCTCCATCGTCTCCTCTGGCTACACTGGAGAGACACCCCAGAGGAGGAGGCTTGTCTGGGACCCCGGTCCTGCTGCTCTTTCCTGCTGTCTCTCACACCTCCCCAAGTTACTCATCCTTTCCCAAAAGTCACTTCCACCATTAGATTCATTATGTCATGATCACGAATTCTCACACATTTGAGTTTCTCTGATCGTCCTTTGTGCACACCCAATCTACAGAATGAACTTAGCCAAGCTTTCAGTCTTTCAAATTTTTCTCTCACTTCTGCTAAAGAACTATCACTAATACTTATTTGGTTCTGCAATTCAATTCCTTTCTGGGTTGAAGCTTAATAAAAAATCTTCAAACTTCAAATTACTTAGTATGCATAAACTATTGGGCATTTTCTCTGTCTTTTGTTAAATCCAACAAGTAATCAACTAGTCTCCTTACCCTAAACATTTTAACTCATGAACTCTTTCTATTGTCTCAATGTCCATTTCCACTATTTGACATTCCCATTTCACAATCAATCAATGAAATCAAAGACAATCAAAATATACAGGAGTGATTTGGAAATTGCAAATTATTATTCTAATGGCTTTTGCTGAATATTTATTTTTGTCTGAGTATTGAAATTTAATCCACAAGGTTTTCCTGAATCCTCCATACATTATATAGAGTCCTAGCCAAAGCTATTTCATCTTGAAGTTGCCAAATACTACAAGATGTCTCAATGTCTTCATCATGTACTTGCTGAATTCACTATCAACAAGCTGGGAAATCAAATGTAAACTCATCATCTATCAAAAATCGGGCTTGAAGATGATGGCTGACCTTTGGTATGTTTAACTTGTTGGAGCTAATGAGATAGGCACACAGAAAAGGCACAAAGCCCTGATTTCCAACAGTGCTTTAAAAAGCTTTATTTTTCCTGCAGCTTTTTCCTGAGCACAGTGATCAAAGCTGCTAAAAGGCAGATTATCTCTTTCAGACCATGGGACCAGAAAATGTGCAATGACAAATGTTGATACTCGTCCTTTGAAAAGGGCATGCAAAGAAGTAAAAAAGCCCTTTTAAAAATATTGATAACAAGCTACCATATAAAAAACCAACTGAAGTTCTTTGATTTAAAACTGCATTACCCAGAACTGGTAACTTTGTACTGAAAATATTTTGTATGGTAATACTTGGAAAATATATTGCTGGCATTGCTTTTGAAAGCCTTTTTAGTGCAATTTCTGCAGCCATTAAGGAGACAAGACTGGTAAGTGTTCAGCACTAAAATAATGTCATTTTCCAATGATTAAAGAATCCTCAGCCATGATCAAAGAATCTTCAACTGTGACAGCACAAGTATCCTTTCCTCTACTTGATAAAATCCCATATGAACAAATAATACAGAAACATGAAAAAAATGACAGTTTGTTCTATGATTTCTATGCGGAATCAAACTACAGTAAATCCTATATAATCTGTATATAACCAACATTTTCATTTTCCTTAAAAAGAAATTAGAGCCAGGACAGAATATCCTTGCTGAAAACCACAGGTCAACTTTTATAAAAGTGGCTAAACCCTAACAGCTAACACTTCTGGTAACTCTTAAATTTGTTGCTTAATAGTTACAGATTTTTTGAGGCATCAAAAACCTGCAACTGTAGAATCTTTATCCTAGTAAGTAATCTGGGGACTCTGCACCTATTTATAAATTATTTTATATTTGTTTCTGACCTGCTGACTTCTCTGGACAGAGCATGAAGTATTTTGTTGCTCAGTATGCAATAGAATCACAGAATCATAAAGGCTGGAAAAGACCTCCAAGGTCATAAAGTCCAACCTTTGGCCAAACACCCCAGTGCCAACTAAACCACAGCACCAAGTGCCCTGTCCAGTTGTGTCTTGCCAACTTGCATTTCTCTTAACACACACACACACACACACACACAGCTGACAATATATTAAGTGAACAGAGGTTACCCAAAGGCCTCTATAAAAATGCAGTAGAGAAGAAGAGGTTTTTGAAATGGCAGTCCCCCATACCCGGTCTAAGAACATGGTCAGATGTGGTGCCCCAGCCATCGCTGTGTGATCCATTCCCTCTCCTTTTTCTGGGAAAAATTGCCCCACCTGCTCCCATATCCGACAGCACAAGGGTATGGGTAACAAAATCTCTTCAACCTGATGCTGTCAAAACAATCTAGTTTACCTTCAAGGTACTTTACATCAGTTCTGCTCAAGTCTGCCCACACAATCAGATGAGAGCCCCGTGCATGCACAGCTGTGCTATCAGATGAATCAGGGTAGTTGGTTCAGCTGGACTAATGTTCAACATAATCACAAAGACAATCCTACTTTGATCCAAGCTCTCACTTTTCAGTGGATTTGGAAGTCCTCCTTTTCTACTTATAATTAAACTTAAATACTTGAAGTACTACAGTATGAAAGTTTTACTTTTAATATATAATCACACCTTCCAGATGGGATGACAGAGCCAATTTATCTTGAATTTTATTTTTAATATGTATCATGGATTCTGAGGAACCAAGTACAGATCTGTATTTCTAGAATAAAATTGTAAAATGTACAAATCCCAAATATTTGCATTATGAACTATTACAGAGTATTGCATAAAATCATTTAAGAGTTATCTTAGTCTGCCTAAACTATCGTAGAAAAAATACCACCACCTTAATTGAGATGTCTTTTCTACTGAATAATTAACAGCTTCAACAAATCTATTTCCACTAAAAGAATTTTTCATTCAAAAGACAGAGCAAGACATAAATGCTTTAGCACAACAGCTGTAGTAATTACAGTACAATTTTGCTGTAAAATCATTACCATCTCAGTGGTTCTGAAGAAAGAATAAAGTACATGTAATGTATATGGCAACGTAAAAATATGAATAGGGTTTTTATTTAAAACTGCAATACTGCAATTAAAATGTAGGGAAAAAGTAGGACATGCTAGAATTCAGCACTCTGTGTTATGTGTGAAACTAACTTCTGGCATTTGGAATTGTTAAAAATAAATGTTCTGCTGAAGAATTGCCAAATAAATTACTTCAAAGCAGGTCCTGGTAATGAGAAGTAGAACATCAGATTAGCTTAAACGCTTGAGAGCCATGTAAATGTTTTAAAGAGGAAAGAATCAAGCGGGTGAACCTTTTCCCTACATTCTGTAAGAATGGTCATAAATAGGATGAACTGTAGCATGGCCATTCTTACTTACACAGGAGACCCTGATTTAGGATTTGTACATGGGATACTAAATTTGAATCAGGGTGAGATAAGAAACTGAAATTCACAGTTCTTGAATAGCTCTTTGAACACTGCAGGATTAGTTGCCTTAATCAGATAAAAGACCCTGGACCTCATCAGAGAAAAATACTTCCAAAAAAGTAATTCCTGAACAATACCACACTAAATCCATTATCAAGTGGACAGTATATATGGTCTACATGCACACTGGGCTTTTGTTCTGGACACAGTTGTGACAGGAAGTGTAGCAAACCAAACAAAGCATCATCTGTAGCCATTGCTGGTGTGCAGCTGCCATTCTCAGCCTGCAGAGTGCCTGGCACTTTGGTATAAAAGGTTCAGGTTTGCAGGTCTGGAAGGCAGATTGGATTAGAGGCCATTCCTTAGTTCTTGCAGGGCTTTTTTTTTTTTTTTTTGCCTTAAATCACACAAAATAGAAGAGTTTCTCCTACATGGTTCTAATCTAGAGGACTCCAAGAAGGGACAGGCAGCTTTCCTTACCAGAACTGCCTTTGTTTTCCATACTGTGCTCAGGACTTGGATGAGATTGTGTTCATACACACCCAACAAAGCACTCTAACTCCTCTGCTTCAACAAGATGTACTAACCTCACATGCTAATCACATTGTCTTTCCTGATAGGAAAACATGCTTTTAAACCAACCTGATTATTGACCTGTTGGCTAAATAGGGACCATATTCTCATAGTTTCCAGTTTATTGACATTTCAGGTTTGAAATACAGCATCCCTCAGAAGGTGTAGTCCAGAATCTATCAGCAAAAGTGATATTTTTCTCATTTTGTTTAAAATGAGAAAACCTAGCAAACAGACAACTAAAATTTGCCTGTTTATATACACTTTACAAATACTATAAGCAGATTTAATCTAAAATTTAGAAGA
>JAYDZK010000274.1:23763505-23788906 GCA_034509185.1 Euphonia xanthogaster
TTTACTCTAAAATTTAGAACCTAGTTCTCAAACTGATCATAGAATACTCATGATGGAAACAACATGGGCCATCTTAGTTGCTAAATGATTCACTGCCCCATTACTTTCTAAAAGAAGTCCTAAACTGGTCTCAAAATTAACCACAGAACTAATACATCCAGCTATGTTTCATTACTTGTGAAATGGCATGAAAATGCTCTGTTTACCAGAAAGAGCTTCCAGCTGGAAAATCACTGGGAGTCTAGCAAGAATTTGTTGATAAGAAAATTTCAAACCTACCTTCTAATGAACCCACCTTCTATCCTTACTATCTGTCTCTTTTGAGGATGCAGAAATTAAAATGTGACTTTTTCAAAGCAATGACAGCACAACATCCCTAAATGTTCTTGTCTAGGGGACTGCAATCTAACCTGAAATGTTCAACTCACAGTCAAGACTAACAACATTCCCAAATTTTGCTTCATTTTTCATAGTTCTACTGAATGAATCACTATCCTTCAGTTTCTCTACAAAGCATTGCCATTCCTTTCAAGTTAAGAGCCTAGTTATATTTTAATTTTAAAATAGAAAACTAGTCAGTTCTTGACTCAATATTATAATGTTTGTTTACGCACTTACTAAGGAAGAAGTCTGTGTGTATAAAAGCAAAATAGGTAATAAAACAGTTTCTTAGAAAGTGTAACTAGACACTATGATTTGCCTGTCATATTCTCAAACAATACATTGTTTCATTTCCCTTTACTTTTCAGATCCTTTACTGCAGCATATTTTTAATTGGAATTCTCAGTTTTGAAATCAAGTTATTCACTTCAATCTAAAATTCCATTGCTCAGAGAAGTAAGCCTGCTTTAAGGAGAATAGGCCAGTTTTAATACAGCAGCAAACAGTCCAGGCATTGATCACAACGCAGTGCTGGAACAAAGACCACAGAGAAATAGTACAGCAAAATCTACAGCAGCTAAACTTTCTAAAATTAATGCAAATGAGAAAGTGCCTTGTTCAGTAGTCTGCAATACCTTGGTTTCACCTGCAGATACCTACATGATGCCATGAATAGGCAAGGCAGGAGGCTCTTGGATGGATGGCAGAGAAAGGGGACCGGAGTGCAATGCTAATGAACAGCTGGGTTCTGGCCAACGTGGGTGCACAGCTATGCCTCAGCCAAGCACAGCTCAAAAGTAAGAGCTCAGGGCTAGTGAGAGCATTTACAGCCTCTCTGCAATCTCACTCTGGAAAGACAATGTGAAAATGATGCTGAATCAGATGGATGTCATGGCTTTGGTCAGCCACCACACTTTCCTAGGTCAGCAAAGGGCAGTGGCTGCTGTGCTTGTTGGGCTTGGAGCCGCAGGGCAGGGCCTGGACATCTCCTATGCAGTGGTCAGCATATTCCCTGTACTTGACCCTGCCAGCAAGTGAGCCTTCTAAGCCATTTTATGTATGTAAGCTCATTATTTCTGTAGGTTTTGAGGTTTTCTTAATGGCATATTTCACAATTATTAATAACTAGGGATTCAGTTGTAAGAAACACTCATTTCTGTGACTCTGTAGTTTTCAAACAGATTTAAAGATTCAAGGACATGATTCCAAAAGATGTATGAGAAATTTCAGTGTCAACAGTAATCAGGGGTTTCCATCTTGTGCTGTGATATGCACAAAGAAAGGGGAAAAAACCCAAACAACTTTGTTACCATTGAGAGGATACACCTAAAAACAGTACAGAAAACCAAAGAGATAGTAAAACACTCAAATGAAAGGTAAATATAAGCTGGAGCAAAGTTTTCAGCTATATTAAAAACTTTGTAGCAAAAATCTTATTAGAAGTATTCCCATATAAAAATACATTACATATAAATTGAAGTAGAAAAAGTGCACTCCCCATGGGGCTGTGGGATCCAGCAATGAAGAGACCTAAATCTATCTTTTCAAGATCTAAGGCAGATGTAAAAGTTGTTAAAATATGTATTTGCATCCTTTGTAGGACAGCTGTGTTGAAATGACTGATTCATTAACTGAGAGTATGTTAAAAAATCAGGTAAAAGATCCCCTCTTGAAAAAAAAACAAATCAAGAAACATGAAGGAAACGTGAACGTGACAAAGTATAGGCATTGGCATTTCATACAGTAACCACACTAGCAAAATGTATTTTTATAAAGAAATTTGCTAAAGGCCCAGAAACATTCTATTAAAGTGATATATGCAGGAACAAATAACAGTGACCAAAAAGCAGGCATAGGAGCACCCAAAGAAAAACATCTGATCCATGGCATAACTGTTCTAGTATTTTGTGTAATGTTTTTATTCATCTTCAGTTTCCTTAATCTCTGAAATTTGCTGTCTGACAAATGTGATCCTAACTCTGCATACATCAGTCTAGATCTTAAAATCTTGCTAATATTCTACTGTTGGATACATGTTAATGTTTCACATGGAGAAGAAAGGTAAGTAAAAAACATTGTAATAATTTTTCCTCTGGTAGACCCTAGATCAGGTGTTAAGAAAAGGTATTTGTATTATGGTGAATCGGATTTGATGTGGAGTTAATCCAGGGAGTATTTAAAATATGCTTTTCCATAAAATAACTGCTGTCTACTCTTAAGGTTTCCATTCACTATGACTTTTATTTCGATGTCACATCACTGTACTTAGTTTAAATTTTAATCCAGAATAATTAATTAATCTTTTCTGGAATACCCTTAATAAAATTCAAATTGGAGCACCATTAAAAGGACAAAAAACAGCAGAGTAAAATATTCTTACAGTAAAAAGAAATAAACCTTATCAAAATGATCTCAGAAATTACAATAACACTTAAAGAGGATTAATCAAAATTAAATTGAATTAATTTCTGCTCTTACTCAACCAGAAGGACTCTGCTAGATTCTGATATATTGAAAAAATAGATCCTGGCACCTCCACCCCAAGCATGCTTACAGAAATGACAATAATTATTTTCAGAGGCAGAGTAGCCTGACATGCAGATACATATTTGATTACACATGATGTTAGCTCCCAAATACGACAACATACAATTTAATCATGCAAATAATTCCTTTATGAGGTAGATTTCTGACTTTTACCCCAGTGATTTATCTCCTCTGATTACAAATCAGACTGTCCCAATGTTTTAAGTCTAAAAATTCAGCCTGTGATTCTTTTTCATTAATTATATCAACCTCACCAGTCTAACTGCACTGTGCACCTACAATCCCTTCTCTTCTGAAGCCTATCAAAGTTGTTAAGAGATGGACATTTTTTTAAACACCAATGATCATTGCTCCATTCATCCCAAGAATACATAAATATGAGTGCAAAGATTAGAGCAACAAAACCTGAATCTTTTCATCTGCTTTGCCATTCAGCTTTCCATTCCTTCCCAGTTGCCTCCAGCTCTGATGAGGCACAGGCAGCTCCCTCTTCTCTCCACATGTTCCTGCTAGGACTCATGGATGCACACTCTACATTTTCGTGGTCCAGGCATGAAAACCTCCTTAACCTCTTCAGCATTCCCTTTAATCCTGGGGCCAGGCATGGGAAACACTGACTTTGCCCCTATAGGCCTTCCTCACTTATGTTCCTTTTGCTCTAAATTGAGCCTGGCCTTTTCTATTTTCATTTTTTGGTGTTTGGCTGAGGCTTTTTTCCTGCCATTCAACTCCCTGCACCCACACAGTCATGCCAAAGTGGTGAACTGAAGAGTAACATCATTAAGTTGGCATTTTCATTTACCTTGCCTTTCACTACAAAATATCCTACACATAGCTGTATAGCTCCCATAGTGAGGAATTTTATTAATACACATCTTCACTTCAAGCTTTTAAGTACTATTTGATCAAATTTTTTCCCATATTTATCTACAATATGAAAAAAAACACCCTTGAAAGTATAAAGCAGTCAAGTCACTAGGCAGGGCAGCTTGCTACAGATCAGTCTTGAGTCCAGCTCCAGCAATGATCCAGGTTTTGCTGTTAGGCATCACAGGCCAGAATTTTAGGTGGCTGGCATGAATCTCACAGAACCCAGAGGAGTTCAGTTAGTTCACATGAGCACACGTGCTTTCTGTCACATTTTGGTAGAATGGCATGAAAAAACAAAATGAATGTTTTCTAAGTGAAGAGTACCTGCACTTTTTTCATATAAAAGTTTCATTACAAAGCCATTAACAACTTCAGTTATGAAGACAGGTAAGAGTCATCAGAGAGAGAATTCATTAATAGCTCATGCATATGATGAAGATGCATGGATTAACAGTTCATGAAGGATATTTCACTGTTGTCACCAGTGACGCACAGTTCGTGCTTCAGATGCACTGAACTAGCTTGCAGTGCTCTTCAGAAACATTTCACTCCTGAAAATACCTAAAGCAGCTGAACCAAGTGACTGGTGCCAGTAAGGCAGGACTCTGGGACTTGCAAGACACAACAGCTCTCCCACACACAGAGGAGGGATTCATTATACAAGTATTCCTCAAGCAGCACAAGTACCAAGCTGTCTCTTACTATACCCACATCCACACATCCAGACTGTTGGAACTCGTGACTTAGCACTAAACTTCCTTGGGAAGAACCTTCCCTTTCCTCACCCCGTCTTGTTACATACCAGGAACCAATTTGACCAGGGGAGTTGGTTTCTCTTGAAATGCTGGACAGCCTCTTACAAGCTCCAAGTTCTACATTTGGTACATGCCAGAATGATTTTGAAATAACATGAAATGTCCTTAGAGGAAAACACATAATCTTTAACAAAATAATTACTTGATTTTGTAATCTTTTAATGCATGCACCATTTCACTCCAACAGATATCTTCTAGCAGAAGGTATAAAAAATGTGTCTTAAACTATCAGTTTTAGGTGTCTCATAAAGCAATCAATTCTTCCTTTCATTGGTGGTGGAATAAATACTACCTTAAGCCTCACTGTGTTTTTCAGTAGCATCCCTTATAAGAGTGTAAATTTAATACATGTTAGGCCTAGATCTGCTTTGGAAATTATAATTACTTTTTCTTTAGATTTGCTGCAATGTCTTCTTGTGATAAATAAGGTTGGTTTTGAGCTGTCTTTCTGAATCTTGTCAGCACTTCCCAATCCCACATTTGTACAAGTGTGGCACTTTTCCAAAACATATTGTCTCCTGAATCTTATTTAAACAGAAAAATCTTTAAACAGTATTTTGCAGACCAACATCAGTGAATGAACTTGGAATCTTTTCTTTTATAAATAGGATTATAGGAGCTCCATAAAAGTCAGTTAAGAGAATTTTCAGACCTTTTAGACATTTTGAATTTTAAAAAGAAGATAAAAATATCATGATCCTATTCATTATGCTTACAGATTTTCTATTTATTAGACCTGTCATTACATTTGACTAGCTGCTCATAACTATTAAAGATATAAACACTGCTGTAAAATGGATTAATGGTGTTGCATTCTCTAACAATAACAAAAAGTCTCAGCAGTTACTCTACTGTTGGATTACACAATGTAATTATGTGTTCTGTAAGAACATTTACAGCAGCCTCCTATAGAACAGATTACTTTTATTTAGCTACTGGATTTTGCTATCCTTCTACAATGGAAAATAAGAATGTCTAATTTTGTACTAATGTTACAGTAGTTCCCCTAAAGTTACCTGCTCCATTCCACACTCAGATTTGACACAATTGTAGTATTTGACATTTATGTTTACAATTAAGGCTACAGGCATTCATATAGCTTAATACAGAAAACAAAAGCACAAAAGCTTTGCAGGCCTTTCAATATATCCCTGGAAGAAAACAAAAAAGCTATTTCCAAATAATATAGATTTCATCAGGCAGGTTAGGATGAGCATGGATGTTTTTCTCAAGCCAAATTTCACTGAAAATTGTACAGTATCAGAAAAGCTTCTGGGTTTGAGTAATTGGCATTTCCTTATGAAAAGTAAGGCTGTACATTGGCAAAATATCTATCTTATCAGTAGAGCACAGAAAGTGGAAGCCTCTCGCAGTCACTTTACTTTTTTTCTGAATGTTCAGAGTGGTACATGACAGCAGGACCACTTTATGCCTTCAGCAGCTGATTCTCACATGCATCAGCTGATAAGGACCAGCTGATAAGGACTGTTCTGCTGCTCTACATCACTGAGTACCCTAGACCTCTGCTCAGCTGACGTAATACAGAGCAGCCAATTCCCGAATATCTGCTTTATCAGGAAAGCTCTCAGCAGCCCAACCACAGCCCCCAGTCTGCTCCTAGTTCCCTGCCTTACTGATCTGATAATCTGCCCCATGGACTCTCAGACCAGGACACCAGGAGGGAATAAGAGCCAGGAGGTCCAGTTATGAAAATAAGCATATGAATTCACAATTCTGTACTTCATGCACATAATTAAGGCAATTGACTCATCTTTTCAGAGAGCAGCAGGTAGTAAAGCACTGACAGAGAAGGGAGGAACAGAATTCATATATGTAAAAATTCACAAGGAAAAGAAACAAACATAGAAAGTTCCCATTTATGTTCCTTTTAACAAAATAAAATTTCCTCTTACAGCCAAGCAACAAATTATTACAAACATGATTTTAAACCACTGTGAACATGTTTTCAGCTCCAAAAAAGGATTGCAAATTCCATATTTTTTAAGCTCAGAGCAGCTCAAAAAAAGCGTTATTTGCAAAAGAATTTATATGCATTATAACTATAATACCTCAGCTAGTTCCATTTCTAAGAGAAAAGAATAATTATCCCTCCCAAAGTTTGATCTAGTGCTGCATTTGACTCTTTGGAGCCAACTATACTGGACACAAAATTGCCATCTCAGGACAGATGTCTCGTGCTGGAGACTTTTGCCTTGTACAAAAGTACCTGATCTAAAGATCTGCTCAACCCAACAGATGCAGATTTCTGCATTTTATACCTCTTTCACAGAAATACAATAAATATTAATTATTATATTTAGCAAATATTTTTCCTATCATGCCAATGTATGTTTAAAAGGCAAATATTCTAGATGGGATTACTGGATGTGTTAAAAAAAGTAAAGGTTCTGGAGAACTGGACCATGATGCATCTACTATGTGGAAATTGTAATGGTTCCTGAAGGCAGAGTGTAGATTTCTGTTCCTGCTTTGTTCAGTCATTTTTGATAGAATGGGAGAAAATTTCAGTTCAGTTCTTTCTCTCCAGAGAGGCACACATCAACTGAAAATATCTATAACTAGCAGAAAGGAGGAAACACTCTGTTAAATTGCTTGAAGAATCATAACTGGCATGATGCCAAAAGGTCCCTTGAACATTTACCTGTCTGTCGATACAGAGAGCTGGCCATTGGCACCAGCTGCAGAAGTGACAAAGATGGAAAGGTCTGGGCAAAACCAAAACACCAACAAAGAACAAAATCCACTGTCACAGTACATCAATAATTTTATTTTAATGCCTTTTCTTTGAGATGTGTTTCTACAGACTACTGCACAGGATGCACTTCCAAGGAATTGCCTATACCTGGTGTACTGGAGGAATTGGCTTCCTCCCATGACCCAGCAAACAGTGCCAGAATTCACTTCGCTGCCTGTGTGATTTCTCAAGTGAGGTCAAAGGAAAGGAGCCAACCTACAGGGCAATCCAGTCTGTCTTCAGGTTTGAGGGTTGGCACACATTTCAGTTTTCTTGGTATGTTAAAACAAAACCTTAAATGAGACTTGAACAAGTATTACCAAAATAGATAATTAACTGTAGATATGGAGGGGGGAAAGCAGCATTCATAATAAAGCTCTTATATTCAACAACTGCTACCAATACCCTTCTCAAGCCAGGAAATGCTTGAGGAATAACAGAAATGTCCCTCTTATACTGATTTTGCTCTAAACCCTCAGCATCTAAAGCCATGCCACCAGTTCAGTCTGCAACTTTTGTATGTTCAAAAGCCATCTCACTGGGAATGCTCTAGCCTGGTTTTCTGTCTTGTTCTCTGAACTAGAAGGAAAAGCAGTGTAGGCACAGAACCAAGGAAAGGATTACAAACTGATTAAATGCACACAGAATACAATAAAAGACAGATTTTCCATTTCCAGCAGCCAAAAAACCAAATCAATCTCTTGAAAAAGCTGGCTAGGTCATCTGAAAGGCTTTCTATATAGTAAAGAATTGAATTATGGTTTCCTGTTCCATTATTTGTTGTCTTTGGTCAACCCCCAGGTGCATGGAAAAGTTTTCAAAGTAATGTTTATCCCTGAAAAAAGAAAATTCTTGAGAGCTACAAGCTGGCTAGCTCCTTTAGAAGGAAGAAGAGGATTTGCTTAATGTAGTTCTGGCACACAAAACATAAATCTGGTCTCAGAAAGAGATGCTGTATAATCTAGTCTTTTGCTTCTTTCAAATTGTATGCTGCCAGAATTGACAGAAGATTTTACAATCCCTGAAGTGCAAAGCCTTCTGTGCAAAAATACACATGCTCATTTTTAGTTATCAGCTTAAAAAGTTGTGTGGCTTTGTTTCCGTAATATTGTGAACAAGACAAATTTGGAATGGTCTGTCATTTATAAAAGTTCCTGTCAAGAGGAGCAGCTGCCTAGCCAGAGCACTCGGAGAGGCAGAGCTCAGTTCTGTACATTTCACCCACAGCAGTCAGCAATTATGAGCACAAGCAGTTCCATTAGCAGCCAGAGGAAGAGGATGTAATTACAGATCTGTGCAACTTGGCCTCAGAACAAAACAAAAACAAATCCAGGAGCTTAATTAGTCATTTTATATACTAATCATACAGCATGCCCAGAAACAGGAGGCTCAAATCAGTTCTCTAAGACAGGCATCTTGCTGCAGTGGAGATGCCCTGGAGTATCTCACCTGGTCGCCAGCTGCTGCTCCAGAAGAGCACAGGTGTCCTGCTGGTCCTGGGTCATATCTGCCAGCCCTGGGTGGATGTCTCAGGCACCCTTGGGTGTCTCAAACGGCACTAGATACTGTATCTGAGCCACTGATGCAAGCCTAGGCTGTCAGCTCTTTACAGGTAAGCAGACACACTCCTTCAGGCAGAAGATACTCACTTCAGAAACCACTGAAATCTCCTTGAAGACAGGCGAGAGAAGGGTTACATTTCTTAGAGACTGAGAGCGTGTGGGATGGTGCTACTGCTGCAGTATGACACAAAAAGCCTGGTCTCGTACATGTGTCGTGAGGAGAGCAGAAAAACAAGAGAAAGCCACAGACAGAGCAAGCACATACATACTGCAGTCTTCTGACATGTCAGGAGCACAGTTATCCCTTTTTTGTATGATTCCTCACCTTTTGTGACTGATTATAATCTGATTTAGCAAAGGACTTCTTACCATTTCTACCGTGCCCAGGTATTACCCCACTTCTCAGTTAAGTGTGATGTCTAAGTAATCTGAATAGGAAAGCAACATACATTCTTAACACCACAAACATTTTTACACCACCAGAATGGTACTAAAGGAGCAGAGATTTAGTCCATCTCCACTGCTGGGCAAATAACATACTGGCCATAACATAAATGGGAACCAAACCAATGAGATAAAACCTATGGCAATGTTTTCGTTTTCTCAAATCATCTCTGTTCTCCTATCTTGGGCTCTATTTTGTAATCCAGTTTATTAGTTACTAGGTCTGACTACCAGGTTACCCAGGGAACATGTGAGTGCTCCAGTGTAACAGCTCCCACCTCCTCTTTCCTGTCTCCCAGTACTAAATCTTCCCAGCTGCTTCCCTCTCCCTTCCAAACGGAGGACACACACTGTGGTTCCCTGGGGAGAGACCAGCTGAGATGGTACCTGACCCCTCCAACACCACTGACATCACTGCTTATCACAAACAAAGCTGGAATTCAGCCTTTCATCTGTTTTTCTCTTGGTATCAGTTCATTTGACCTTAAAATCCTTCCAAATAATACCCATTTACTTTCACGTGAGGACAAAAAAAGGAACTAAAGGACAAACCTGTTTAAATGTGATGGTTAAAAAGCCAGTTTTCAGAGATGAGCTAATAATAAAAAGCTACAAAAAATGAGAGTATCTTAAAATATAGTTTATCAACATAGCCTATACTAAAATAACCCAAAAAATAATGGAAAAATTGCTTATCATGCACAACAACAATTTTTAAGTCTATGAGGACCAAAACATTTAATTTGCAAAACAAGAATATTTTTAGAGAGTTCAAATTGTCTAAGTACCACAGACACTGGACTTTGAGACATATTTTTATGTTGAGCTAACACTCATAATCAGAGAAAAAGGATCAGCATCTGACAAAAAAAAAAAAAAAAAAAAAAAAAAAAAAACCAAAAACAACTGAATGGTCATTTAAATGGCTAATTACCAAAATTCTGCTTGGATTTAATGACACTGCATCTGAATTCCTATTCTAACTAGGACCACAGGGATTTGAAAAGTCTATCTGACAGAAGGTACATGCTTAGCTTTCCTTAGCTCCAGGTCCACTTATAAAAATAACAGACAATAATTTATGTAGGATACTTTATACCACAGGCCAATAAGAGGAACTTACTAAGCCAGTTGCAGTAACTTCCCTGAGACCTTTCTATGTGTAGAATTTAGGGCCACCTCAACATTCTCCCTGCTATTTGCCATGACCATGGTACAGGTACCATTCTTTAAGGGATGATCAGCAATGCTTCTGACTTTCCTATTTCCCAATGTTCAGAAAATCATTACGCAGGTATGGATACCATTCTGCAGGTATGAACAGGTACCACTGCGTACAACATCCCAATACATAAAGTCTTTGTATCTTTTCCTTTTTAAAAGAAAACTGCATTTGTCAACACAATTCACTAGAAAACAAATGTGTTCAGGCTGTGGAAAATATCTGTGATATCTATGCAAGTGTTTAATGTAGCAGCTTTATATGTTCCCACAAAGCTGAATTTTGAGATTCTCATCAAAGAAGGTGGCAATTCTGTTCTTTTACCTCTATTCACCCAGCACTGTAAAAAGTGAGATACAGCCATCTTGGGCTGCTTTATAGAAAATCCAGCTACTAGAAGTTATTTGACTTGGTTCTGGCCTATGGAACAGCTATTGCCATATAGAAGTTTTCTCCTAAAAAGTCATCATAAAAGTAATATAAATAAGCACACCCTTCTATCTTTATACAATCTATTCTACTAAAATCAGACTACTCACTTTATTTTTCAGGAAACCATCAAAGCATATGAAGAGCCCATAAAACTGAGAAAAAAAAAAAAAGCTGCCCTGCCAATAACTGTTTCAACTCTTTTAAAATCCCAATGACTCTCTGAGATTTCTTACCCACCTAAAGACACCAGAAGAGCCCCTGGCCCCACTCTGTGGGGCAGCTGCACAGCAGACACCTGAACACAGCTGTTGTAGCACTGAGACAAAACTGCTCAGCCCGTGCTTCTGAGAACACTTTGGTGCCAATCTGTAATTGGAATATTTGCAGTTTTGCAAAGGAAGGAAGCCCTATTTGTTAAATCAGGAAGCCTCATTTGTGAACAATGGAAAATACTACTAAACCTTTCAAATAATGCCAGTTATTTTGCTGTAGAATTGCACAGCACATCACATCACTGGAGCCTAAAATAAAACCTTCCCAGAAACCCAAGCGCCCTATAATACTCATTTTAAGAGGTTCCAAAGTTATTCCAAGCAAATGTTTTCATCTAAATTTGGCTATTAGCCCCTACAGTCAAACTGAATTTGGAAAAGGTTGTATGTTTGGGATAAATATAAGAAACAACATGGAACAACATGCTTTCTCCGTGCACCACAGCAGTTGTAGCTCCCTGAATGTCAGCTGAAAGGGAGACCTAAAGGTTAAGAGCATATTCTTTTTTCACTGGTGATCCTGCATTTTCACCAAACTCCCAATGGCTGTACAAATCCTTCTTACTACTCAGTGACCTCTGAAAAAATTCTCCACAGCAATATATCTCTGAGTGTCTTTCTAGAGGTTAAAAAGTCATTTGTTAGTCAAATACCAAAGGGCTCATTCAGGGCTCACCCACCAGGGCATATTCTTGTTATTACAGTTTTGCATATGTACTAGATACTACTGGCATTACTGAAATTTTGTCATTATAACAGGTACCAAAAAAAGAGAAAGAAAAATAGAAAGAAAAAGAATAGGTGCATCAGCAGAGGAGCATAAGAGTACTAAAAATATATTAAAGTTCCCATGACTTCTCCTATTTTCTAAGAAAAACGTGAAAAGATTGAAGTCTCAGCCAGCTGTTTCCTGACACAGGAGAAACCACCACCATGTAATTGTTAACTGCCCTGCCACTTGTGGCATACCTTCTGCTGAAAGAGGCATTTACTTATTTACTGTGACTGAGCCTGTTGGGCTGCCCAGAAAATGCTCAATTCAGCTGGGACAGGGCAGCTGCAAAGGCCTTGAAGTGCTGAAGTCTCATGAGTCCTGACAGGAATTCCCTTCCAGGTCAGGGACAGTCATACCCTGCACATTCCCCAACAAGAAGAATTTTGTAACAGGAAGGTAAAACACAAAAAATTATGTCGGGAACAAGGAAAAAAACCTAACGTTCGTATTTTGTAGTTACTAAGCAAGGACATTCAGTGCAAGAGAAAGTTCTTCTCCTTGTCTTCACATCTTGCAATTTTCATCAGTTTGAACAAGGAGAGGTTGTGACATTAAAACTATGAATCTGACCTGACGACTTTCAAAGAAAAAGACATAAACCTGCTTTACGCTCAGTTCTAATTTAGAAAGTATTTATGTTATTTGAGAAACAGAGATAAAAATATGGTCATTTTACATTACTTAGCACTTTTAGAAATAGTCAATGATTTTATGGAAAATGTAAAATCTCATTTTTGAATTTTCCAAAATCAAAAGTAAGTTTTGACTTAAAAGAGAGGATTAAAAAAATGCAAGCCCATTCTCACATAGAAAACATATGCTATGCAAAAGAAACCATTTTGTTGAAAACAATCATAAAAATAGAAATCTATCAAACATCAGATGGCTCGAAAGAAATACATTTAGAAGTAATCTGTAATTTGTCACATTTCATCATTTAGAATTAAAAGCTAAAAGCTCTACAGAATCAAGCTATTTGATTTTCTTTTATAACCTGTGTACTCTACTCTGTCCTCACTCTAAATATGCCACCATGGAAAGGGTTGCTTCATTGTCAATGTAATGTGAAAAGCTGACTCCATTATTAATCTATTATAAATTTAATGGATTCCTACCAATTTCTTGTCCTTGTGTAAAGGAGGTTCTGTTATCTTTCTGCAATTTCAAGCTTCTATATCTACCTCGTTTCTGTACTCAGTCTTGAGCAAAAGACAGCAATGCATATAAATAAATGCATATAAATAAGTGGTTCTTCATCTTTTATAATGAATACATGATTAAGAGTTTCTATGCTGAATAAATACAACCAGTAGGTTATCTAGGCTTTCCTCATCTGTTTTCCTTTAATTGCTGAAAATTTAAAAATAAAAACCTATCCACTAAATGTGTTTCAATCCCAAGGCATGCACTCAAAGCTAGGAGTAAGCTTACATATAAACCTGTTTGTCAGAGACACAGGAATTTCCATCATTATGGCAATTTATGACAATGTACTTAATATCTTGTGAATTAACTTCTTTGGTTTTGCTATCACGTTTTATTTGCATAAAAAATAGCTGGGCTAAAATGTTAAGACAAAGCAAAAGACCCTGGTAATGTGGGGTTGTATTTAGCAGAATAGATTATATTTTCATAGCACTTTCTATCCAAGGATATTGTGACATTTTATAAACAAGCTGAGACTTACACACCAAATTTTATCTCTGTTCTACAAATAGGGATACTGAGGAGCATGAGAAGATAGGTACACCCGGGGTCATGGGAAACAGGACACAACTCTCTTGGCTCACAAGCCTATTCCTGCCACTCTGTGCCTGGTGTGTCTCCTGCATGCTGAAAATCCAGCAGGGATTAGTTCCATTGCCCAAATCGCCAGCCTCAAGGCACCACAGTGACTGGAAAGTACCTGCCTGGCCAAACCTAGCTTTTAAACCAAGGTCAAGGCTTTTCCTACAGGTTCCAGTCCTGATGTTAGCATTCATCATTCTGCTGAATTCTGTTTTATTTAACAGAGTCATAAGACTGTCTCGCTTAAAAACCATAGATAATGGCTTCAGATGAGTTAATTGCTCCAAATCTTTGAGATGGGTAAATGGGCATAAAGAGATCACTTAAAATGCCCCGAGTAATTTTAAAATGCAAACATTCCATTACTTTGGCAAGTTATACGTTTTACCTCTCCTCTTTCCTTGCTGCATAGCTCAGGTAAACCTCAAAATGAGGTCACATTTAACTCCTACAATACAATGGATCCACATTTGCAGGTAACTAACTGATTTCTTGAACAAACCACAATACTAATATCAGCTATGAAAAAAAAAGAAAAAAAAAGTTGAAGTTTTCATTAAGGCACTTGATTAAAGCAATCATTTCATGTTTGCTGTTACATTCTATGGTGCTGCTTAATGAAGATTTCTCCCAATTAAATCAAAGATTAATAAACAGAAAAAGTGCATCAACTTGCACGTCTTGCAATCTTTGAACCTGTCATTTTTATTTTGACTTCTCTTTTTTTTTTAAATTATTTTTTCAAAGTGCAGAAGTACTAGTAGCCCAGGTGTTGTCTTACGACAACATGAGTTCTATTGTCACTATAGCGCAAGGATTTCATATCACCAGAGCTCCATACCTCCTCGATGATTCCTGCAGGCAGCTCCTCTAAGCACGTCCTGCTCCTTGCAGCAGCCATCTGACTCCTCTCTTACTTCTCTAAGCCCAGCTCCCACCAATCCACTCTTTTATACCACTTCTTCTTATTGGCTACAGGTGAGGCTTGTTAAGATCAGGCCTGCTTCAAATCTTTAGTAATTGGTTCAGCTGCAACTCATTGGGGATAAGATTACCTTCTATACCACCTTCACCTACCCAGACTGCATCCCCCTACATCCAGGTGAAGCAAATTTAATACTCAACATGGGGAAATTTGAAGAATAGCAAAAGTACATGGCAATAATCCAAACAGACAGTACAGTATCTTTTCATTCAATATACTCATAATATTGGAGAATCCATGGTAAATCTATAAAGCCAATCTCTCACTGTAAAGAAAAATATCTTCATTATTTTACCTAAGTCTTAAATTAAAGAAACAGGATTCTAGAGCGCCAAAACCCATAATCAGTCAGATGAAAAAAGTATTGATTTTCAGCTGCATCATGGTCAAAATGATCAGGAGGTTGTGCTTCAGTTCTTGACAAATTTGTGGAACTAATGATAACTCTTCAATATTGTAAAATTAAAATTACACTCGTGAAATCTGGGCTCATTGGAAGCCCATCTGGAAAACATCCCTGTTTCCAAGTGGCCTTCAGCTGTGAAACTCAGTGCTGCTATTTGTTACCAAAGTGACTGTTTTTTCCTTTTAAAATAAGCAAGAATAATGGGGTTTTCTTCATCTACAAATCATTTTATAAATCTTATGCTCAAAAACACAATAATGCATAACAGTTCATTTTGCTCAAACCACATGAGAATAATTGTGTAATGTTTCCAAAGCTCTTCCACAGGATGAGATACATACTCCACTATCATTAAATGACACATATCCTAATTTTGTTCCTTCTTTTCTAAATTTGTCTCTGATACACAGTGATTGAATTCCCCATTGCCTGTTCTACTGCTTCTTAGAAAACAGCAACACTAGGGGACTATTACTGCCTATTATTTATTCAGTACTTAAACCAGTTTCCATATTTTGGGGTAGATATTCAGAGATGTATCAATGCCAAGATTTCATAACATAAAAAGCAATTTTGTTATGTAGAAACAAAACTGCTTTGTAAGCCACTGGGAGAGAGAGCACATTTAACATGACAACATTTCTGAGGCAGTTTACTGGACAAACAATTCTACAGCAGGGAATGGAGGGATGGTGTTTCTCGTGTGCTATATTTACAATATTTTAAATTATTTACTACTAACCCCAGGAACATTCTCAAGACATACTTTTGAAAATATTTAATTTGCTTTTAGCATTTACATGCCACTGAAAGGTATGATGAAAAAACTCAGATTATTTAGCTACATTTTGCTTTTGAAAAGACTCCACAATTTGCCTCAGGTTTTGTTCCCATCTACAAAGAAACTCCTCAGAACCAAACTGAAATATATACCTTATTTCACTATGATCTTGAAAAGTTTTTATAGTCCAAAATAAGATATCTTTCAGCTCAGTTAAGATCTCCTGTGATGACTGCTTGTCCAACATCCTCATCTGCTATACAGATGGGGAAACTCCACCCACAAGCAATGGTACAGGCATAGGAAGCTGCTAGTGGAAGAAGCAGTTTCCTGAAACCATCAGAAGTATCCCACATGCCTAGGGATGTGGGCAGGCATCACAGGCAGGCACAGCACTTTCAAGCAGATGCCTCTTGCCTTCTTCTCTCTAATCCAGTCTGCCCAGATGCTAAAAACATTTTCCCTGCTATTTCAGAGATGCATATTGCTTGACAGAGTTCAAGTGCTTGATAACCAAATGTTCTACTTAAATTCATAGCTTTTTCTGACGTCTAGATCGGGGCAGCCATCAGCAAGCAAAAGGCAGGATTAGTCCTTCCACCCGCGGGCTATTTAAGCACATGTGTGGCTGTAAGGTCGCGCCCAGCCCATTACAGTCAACAGCCTAATTCCACATTTAAACTTCACAGATCTGGGTGTTAGAACACACAGCTGAACCCACCTCCTCTGACAACTTGCACAAGGTTTTGCAGCTGCTCTTGTCCAAAGTTAACAGAGACCACCAACCCTTTCCAGCCTGCTTCCTCCCCCCCAGCATTTTTCCAAGCAGGGATATGCCTGGGATTTTCTTGGTGACTTTCTGCAGAGCGCTGGCAGGGAGAGCACAGAGCCCCATCAGCTGCTGACCACAGGCACTCGCGTACCTGGTGTCACATCAGGAGAACTTCACAGAAAAACACATCTGTCTGCTTTTCATTTGCATATCAGAACTGTGCCTCAGTGTCCCCTCACAAGATCCCCACACAAAAGGACTTACAGAACACAGTAGTGTGACACAAGTATCTTGATTTTGAGGATCACCCAAAAACCCCAGTGGTGATTGTTGGTTTACACCCCTTTCTGAACTTTAAATATCATGCTGTATCTAGACAATATTAGAATGGATTATTCAGAATATAATAGGGGAACCATATGCAGATTGTGAAATATTATAATTCTTCAAGGGGTTTTTTGTGCTACTTAAACTTCAGAAGGATTTATTTCAAAAACTTAAAAACGTTTAATTTAAACTTCATTGATTTCTGCTTTATGGTGCAATAGCTTTTGTCCAATTGTGTTTTTTATTACTACAAAAGAAATAGCCAAGCTTTCTCAACACAATGTTCCATTATTCTCCATAAAGAGAACCAGAGTACTTGTCCAGAAGTTCATGGCCAAGAATTCAGCAGGCATGATGTCTACTCTTTGATAAGCATGCTTCATGGCAACATCTCAGCTGAAGTATGTGTATTAATTGGGAAATAGGTGATAAAGCCAGAGTTCTTTAGCTGTTGACAGATATTTTTAAAAATAATAACCCTAGATTATATTATCTCCATCCTTGGACTCCAAGAATAGACCCAGTTCTTCCAAACTCAGCTGAACATTATCCTGCAAAAATCTAATCAGAGTGGGGAGGTTCCTTCTACACTCCTATGATCTAGTAAAGCCATTGAAAAAACTCCTTCCTGATTATCAAATCAGTGACTAAATTTTCCTTTCTCACACTGTAAAGTTACCTTTACTGAGGAAAAATCATCACAATAAGCTACAATAACTAGAGCAAGCTTGGGATCTTGAAAAATAAAATATGAATCAGCTATTTATCCACTTAATGAAGTTAAAGATGTGATAACTACTCATAACTTATCTCATGGGTTAACTTTTAGTTATTAATCACAGTGGAGCTCCTTGGATCACCCTGTGGTTTTTACTGGCTTCTGCACACTTAAGAAAAGATGTATGAATTTTGCCTACCTGATTATGCTGCTGGGTAAATACCTTGAGTCTTTATGAGTTTTACATGTTAGATCAAATGTATTTTCCTAACTCAAGCAATATTAGTCTCTTCCCTTTCCATTTTCCTTTCTTCAGCCTTTCTAATGAAATATTATTCATTTATGAACTTAGCAGCAAAAGCTGATCTCCTATGCTTTTATTTTTGCTCCTGATAACATAAACACATCTAAACTGGGTCACAATTAAAGTCAATCATGTTCATATACAGTTTTGAAAATGTCAAATGTCATATACATTTGAAAATGGCAAAAACAGATGTCCAGGCAAGAGAAAAAGAGCATAAGTAATATACAGTGATATTGGATACTCTGCCAGCCTCTGGCCATGTGGGGGCAAAGGATTCCCTGATACAGAGGTGGTTTCTATATCTCTAGAAATAAATAACTCTTCTATGAAGTTTTGTAGGGGGATACAGTCTGGGTAAATGAAGGTGGTATAGAAGGTAATCTTATCCCCCAATGAGGTGCAGCTGGACCAATTATTAAGGATTAGAAGCAGGCCTGATCTTAACAGGCCTCACCTGTAGCCAATAAGAACGAGTGGTATAAAAGAGTGGATTGGTGGGATGAGGAGTGAGTGCTTAGAGGAGAGTCAGAGGACTGCCGTAATAACCAGGAATAGTCAGTGCCTGGAGGAGCTGCCAGCAAGAAACATTGAGGGGGTAAGAAGCTCTGGTGATATGAAACCCTTGCACTATAATGACAATGGAACTCATGTTGTCTAAGACAACAAAGTTTCTCAGTCTCTTTCTACACTCTTGTACGTTTCTGGCATCCACAATGTCCTTTGTCAAGGAATCCCTCAGAATATTGTGATGTTGTGCAGAGAACCATTTATCATTTATTCATAAAATATCATGATGTTCTCTTTTTGTTTCTTGGTAATTTTTTTCTTGTTCCTATTCATTCTGAACATATTTATTATTCACATTTTAAAACCCTGTTGGCACTATATGCAACAGCAAAATACTAGTCCACTTTAACCTGCAGCCACCTGTGCAAGTCACCAAAAAGTTTTGGGTACAGAATACAAAACTGTGTGTAATATATTTAAGAAGGTTGCTCTTTGGCTTAACATCTAGATTTTGGAGTAAAAAGCTCCCTGTGCTAAACTTTAAAGTGGATTCCTATCAGAAAATGTTATGTTCCTTTCCATTATAAGAAGTAAGTTAGGATACTCTTAAAATACAAAGTTCTTACCTTTATCTGTTTTGTGTGTGTCAGGAATGCCTCTTCCACAAAGATCTAGTTGCTCTTTTAAGTCTGCCTTTCATTTGTCTACTTCCTTTAGTCCCAAAATAGCTCCCTGATACTTTCTGCAGCTGCCATCTTCCTGAAGAAACTTTGTTGTCCATACAGGCATGGTGACTGCTACAGCCAGGGCCCTGCTAAGGAAATCCCCATGTCACCATTTCCATCAGGTTAGGAAGTAGGGATCTGGTCAGATTCCATCGGCATCCAAGGCAGCAGTGACTGAGGAGTGGGGTAAAGGTACCTATGTCAAACCAGAACTGATCTAATACATCAGATAGAGACTTGCATGAACCCCAAGTTCATTTGTTAAGCTCACTAGGTCCAAAAGATATGTAGAGAGCAAATCCCACAGCACAGCTGCTTGAAGTACTCCAGTATTGAGATAACTCACTTCCCTGTGTGCTCTGAAGGGAAGATTTACAAAGGGAAGAATTGCAAAGGTTTTCTAGGCATCGAGGTGGTCCAAATGTAGCTGGCAAGGCATGGTCTTATATAACTGAGTGCTATGAATCTGCCAGGATACAAACAGTTATACCCAAATATTCCTGTAAACCCACCCCTATTTTAAACTATGCTGATAATTGAAGTCACTCTCATATAAGCACTTGCTAAAAGTGAGGTCATGAGATTTTTCTTGTTAATCACAATAATCATCATGAACAGGTTTACATAAGAAAGAGTTTCATATATACCAATGAGTCCCAAGAAAAAAAAAGGGGGAAAAAAAAATCTAGCAGCAGCAACTACAAAATGATAGCCAAAGGAAGTAAACTGTAACATTGGTAGATATCAATGAGTAACTTGAATTTGCATGTCTCTGGTAATTCAGAGCATACAGCAGGAGAATGAAATGCTGATTAGCTGGGGAATAATGGAATTGTGAGCAATTTATCTGCTTTTTATAAGGACTGAACCAAGTAATCTCAAGTGTCTTCTTGATGTAACAGTAAAACAAGTAGATTGATTAAGTAGAGTAGAAATGATATCACCAATTTTCCAGAAAGATTTAGACACTTGAATACCTGGAAATGTAATTCAAACTGGCTCACAAAGGGAGGTATTTTTGAGAATTACAAATTGGCACAAAAATCATAAACACAGTAACATCAGGATGAGGTTTTGTGTCTTTGGTAATATCCAGGACTAAAACCTTTTTCCTTTTCTTTTTTTTCAATAATGAAAAACATTATTGGAATTTTCAGGTTTTCAAGTCAGGTGGTAACAAAGACGATTTTAAAGATATTGCAAATGCACAGAAAACAATTTTTAAAAAATCATCTCATAGCACTGGAGGCAAACAAAAATGTGAAAGAATATATTTCAATATGCATTTCAAGGGGAGAGATGAAAGTGAATACTACTGAGATAGACTTCAGGAGACCAATATTCATGCTAGTGTGTAATTACAAATAATTCTGTAATCTGGATATACTTAACTACATCTTGGAAAAGAAAGAGGGCATTATTTCTCATATTACTTTGGTATAAGAAAATTAATGGAATTAAATTTTCCTATAACAAAGCAAATCCATGGAAAGTAGAAATTGCTCAAAGAGAGCATTAACTGGGATACTCAGTTGAGGAAAGTTAAAAATAATTAAGTATAGATTGGTTCACATTTGACTGGACTAACAGCATCTACAAATATTTTAAGATCATAACAAAAAGTAGGACGGTTATTCAGTATAAGACTCTCGTATTAATAGCCTGAAATTAAACATGGAAAAATTGAGGCTGAGTATCAGGAAAGCTTCCTGGCAGCGAAACAAACTGGGCTCCCAGGGGAAACAATGGAATCCACATAGCTTTAAACTTTTAAAACTAGACTAGACAATAACAATCAGTGTTGGGGAATATTTTTGTATTGGCAAAAGGCATATTACTTGATACTGGTAGGTCATTGCCACCTCTGGCTGAAATACATAACCCCCCTGTAGGTGATCACAGATTAAAAAAAAAAAAACAAAAACACAACAAAAAACCTTAAACCAAAACAAAAACCCCCACTGTTTGAAAGAAAATATTTTATTCAAAAGAAATTCACAAAAATCATTCCAAAAATAAGGCAGAGCCTGAGTTCATGTTTGTTGTGCTCTACAGTTTGTTCCCATATTAAAACAGAAAGGCTAATACTTCACCTAAAATAATTTTTTTCCTATGTTCTGCTGATCTGATGAATTAGCTTGTAAGTAACTATGCTGCCAATAATTCTGCTATGTGTTTTGTGAGCTTAAGTTGTTGTCATGGTGACTACAGTTGGTCTATAGGTGTCTTTTGCTCATTTAAAATCTAAAGAGATATTTTTAATAAAGCAAATGGGAAAACGTTTTTAGTCTAAAGTTTAATCTTCTTGTAAAGTATTTCCTCTTAATAATATGCCAAAACCATCTTGATACTCATTCCTTCCTGCACCCATTATTTTCTTTTCAAACAGAACATTTTATGTTTAGTGCCAATTACTGATCTTGCTTAACTTCCATATAAACCTGGCTGATGTCAACAGAGCAGCAACCAGTCAGGCACAGTGAGTTAAGAACCATGCTGTGCAATAAGATGCCATTAAATATCCCGATTGTCCCAATTCAGAATGTTTTAACAAGTTGCACAGTTTATCAACATGTCTTTGCAGATACTTTCCTACTTTAATTTTTAACCACTAAGAAAAAAGATTACCCTTTATGTCCTAAATGCAAAAAAAAAAAAAAAAAATGCCCAGAACAAAGTTGTTCTGTTATTTATGTCACAGAGAAACAAAAGTTAATATTCATTTACTGGCTGATCTTTGTAACATGGAAACGTTTTGCTTTCCAAAATTAGGTGGTTGATTCAGGGTGAGTTATAAAAACCTCCTGTTTGTTTGAGAAACAAATCTGAACTGGCAAAATATTTAAAGCAGTGTTCAGCAGCTATCATGAAAAAGTATTACAGAGAAAACAAATCACATAACAGGAAGAAATATTCCTTTTTTAAAAAGCTATTAAATAAGAAAGAGCTTTTCATTCTGAGGACAGTTAAGAGGAAGAGTATTGCTGCAATACAGTGATTTTTGTACCTTTTAAAACTGTTGAAATTAACTCTGATGTACTAAAATAGTATCACTGGTGGAAAAAGTAATACTGAGAAAGTGCTAATAAGTCCAAAGAAAACACGATACTTATTTGTGAAGCAGAAGGTCTGATGGCTCTGTAGTTAAGGATGCCTTGTGGCTTTTAGAGCTCTGTTTATATTTCCAATACACTATGCAAACTTGCTTCAGCTAAAAAAAACACGCAGTAATGGAACCAGAGAGGAACAGGCTAGACTGTGAACAATGACTCTGTGACACAGCCATTACAGGGTCGTGTCCCCAGAATGGCCAAGAGATGTGAAGTCCATTGTCCAGATTTGTTTTGCTGTACAAGAGACGGGCACCTCTCTGCACAAGGCAAAATGAACTTTGCCCGTCGTTTAGGGATGACAGTAGAATTTAAATAGGTCATAGGTCTACTACTGACCTTAATTTCACTGCAGATTGGAATTTCAGAGTTCTCAGCATAATTGAATATACAAAGGAAGTTAAATTAGTGACACAGAAGTGATAAAATATTTTGACAGGCACCCATCCTTGAGATAATTTCCTGGCCTTGACTATTAAGAATATAGTGCATCTATGTGAATTATTGATTACAGTGATGAATCTGGTATATCAGGGCTAACTTTTACCCAATTATTTTACACAGAACTGCTCTCCACCCACTCAGAGAGACCTAACCTCACGTTCCACCAAACGAGGGTAAAAGTGACTGACACTCGGTGCAGTGACCGTAGTTTATTCTCCCATCATCCATGTGCTACTTTCAGTTTCTCCAGCAGGGGCTCGCCGGGCTGGCCACAAGCTGAGTCACTTCAGCAGCCTGATGGAAGTGAAAGCACCCTTCAAAATCTGAGTAAACAAAAAATGGGACGGGGCTCTCCCCAGCTCACCTGCCTACACTGACTCACCCCTTGGCTACTGCTGCATCCTGCTGTGGCAGGGAGGGGAGGGAAACACGCAGCCAAGAGCAGCTCAGCGTAGAGTAGCTGCAGCCCAGGGCTTCGCTCTTAATGACGCTGCAGGGTGTTATTCCAGTCTCACTGGAGCACAAAATAGGCTGCTCCTTACCAAAGCTCTGCCTGTAAGAGCACACAGGCTGTGTTTTTCTGGCCTTTAATTACATCACAGGTAAGAAGTTCACTTGGCATCCTTAGTGTCTGTTGTACAGTGAAGGCCCCATGGCTGTTGAAACCAAATAGTTGTTTTCTTTTGGGGAATTATGTACCTTCTTAATTCATGTGACAGTACAAACCAGCACACTAGGAAACTGAGAGGTGTTTCTTACAGGCCACCCAGTTTGATGCCTCATCACCTTCACCCTTACACATTAGAAAAACTCTGTATAAACTCTCAGAACTCTGTTTACTTCCAGAAACAGGTCCAAATTACTATGCTTTTTTGTTCAGGTGGTCTTTATACAAGGACTCAGACAAGAGACACCAGTAAGTTTAGACATAGCCAGAAACTGTATTTTGAAAGGAAATCAACAGTTTGGAAAGGCCTTTGCACAAGGTCATACCTAACGTCAGACTGAGAAAACACTGCATCAGCTGAGTAAATTTCTGATCCCAGTAGAAGAAAACCTTGCAGTGAATGTTTTCAGTGCTGGTCTTGAAATATTTCTTTTCTGTACCTATATTTGTAGAAAGACTGTTTAACTAAACATTAGAGCCTTGAGATGTGTTCATGTGCAGGACTGACTCTGTGTATGCTGTAGCTTAGATAAGCTACAAAGCCAATTCTGCCTGGAAAGAAAGGTAACACTGAGAAATATAACAGATTGACAAAGTTGTGGCAAAAGAGAAGCTGGCAAAAAATAAACTGTGAGGGGAAAAAACTTGATATTGAGGGAATCTACATCACTTTAATGAAGCAGAACAACAAGGGCTTAAAATATGAGCATTAAACTGATTAAAATCAATGAGATCAAAAGGACACCTTCTGCAAATTTTATATAAATTATGAAAGAAACAGCAGAGGTGGGCTGTAGCACAGATTTTCTCATTAGTCTTTTTAGTATATGGACTCTCCAAACCAAGTGGCATGAGGTGAGTGTATTTTGAAGCTGAAATTAGTGAATCTACAAGTGAATCTGCTTCTTTATCCATTTGGTACCCTTCTCCTCTATCCTGGGAAAATTTCAAAACTGCTGACAGGCCCAGCATGGAAAACCATTACTTAGTACAGTTTCCCATGTAAGTGTTTTCTTACCTGTGCATGCACTGATGATCAAACACAGCTCTTGCCCACATCTCTTTGAAGAGGGTTGCATAACACAGAGGTGACTTGGTAATGTTATAGAAGCTATTTGTAGTCTTTCACCCTTCATGACCAGATATTAGTTTAAACATAAAAAGAAGAAAGGTAGAAGAATGAAACTCCCCAGAAAACATGAAAACTATTCAGAAAAGTCAAAGAAAATCTGTTTTTTACATTGTTTATCATAATGCTATTCATAATATGGTGAATGACAGCCCTTATTTATTTCTAAAAGTATATCTGAAGATGCAATCAACACTTGAAGACATCAGTGTTCACTGAGCACGCACATTCCTGTTCAATGCACAATAAGAAGCAAAGGACAAAGTTTCAGGCCTGTTTTCAGAATAATCAATTTTTAGGTCATAACCTTAGTCCAGACAGGGTAAGACTTAACAGAGAGCCCAACTCCAAAAGAGTTCATCACTGTTTTTCGAGTCTTCCTTGAATGGGACCTGAGCAATCATCAACTTTAAATGAAATTATAATCCTACTGAAGTGCTACTTTGAACCCACAAAATCAAAGGCTTTCTGTCCTTTTTCAAAATACATGAGAATCCTAAGAGGCTGTGGACACACTCAAAAATAAACACAATATAAAGATGGTGAGGAACAAGCCAAGGATTCAGAAGCTTTTTGATTGCTGTTTAAAATATGCAGTTTAACAGAATGGTATACATCAGTCAGTCAAAACCTTTTTATAGAATGTGGTTTACGATTCTT
>JAYDZK010000274.1:23794734-23805684 GCA_034509185.1 Euphonia xanthogaster
ATTCAAGGAAGATTTTGAAAACTGGCTACACAACAGGAGAGAAAATCCATGAATATAAGGGATTGAATGCCTTAGAGTAAAATTTCTTGAGATATATATATATATATATATATATATCTACACACACACACATATATATGTATATATATATCTATAAAATAGAGAAGTCTGCAGTGTCTAGATAAGGGGCAAAAACTCAAAAGGAGATGTATTTCCATCTAGTAAAGTTATAAAAGTGGATGAATCAAGCTTAAATCAGAGAAAAGAGTACTAGAGCTGTCTTTGTAACAAAATAATTAAGCATTTAAAAAATTAACAAAAATTATGGCAGAATCTTTATTGCTAATAATTATACCTTTTTTTGCCTTCCTAGAAGATATTATCTATCTAATAATTGGATACTGGATCTGAAATAGAGATTTATTCTGAGTAACTATAGGTACTCTATTAGCATGAAGTCGACAGGTAAATAGAATTATCCCTTTTGTTTGTAAAACCCATTAATGCATAAATTAAACCAAAAAAGTATTTGCTTATAAATAAATTACAATACAATCATTTAAGCATTCCTATTTGTCATTTGCCTGGTTTTTTTTTTCAGTTGTAAATTTCTACATAAAAAAGGATGTGAAAGAAGTAGTTTTTTCTCTTGGAGCAGTGAAAAATCTCTAAAGTCATTTTTCATTTTTTTAAAACTACTGCACACTGTGAAGTTGTAACATTCAGATTCCTTCTGCAGTGTATCATCTGATACTGAAGTACTGCACCATGTATATGACAAGGGTATCATTAACAAGAGTGCACTGTTTCTCATTTGGTCTTCACACAGAGCAGCACCAGTCTCAAGAACTACAGAGCTACATGGTAGAGCTTTAAAATTAAACTATTCACATTAAAGAAATGTTATTTTGCAAATTGATTCAACAACTGTTGCATATACCACACTTACTCAAACTTTTGATTACATGCCCTTAAAGAGAATAGTTTATGAACATGTCCAGGTGGCTAACTAACTTGCTTCTAACCTCTTTACAAATAGGACATCAACTAGTGCATTGGCCAAGAAACCTCAAACTGCAGAGCCAAAACTACTACACTTTTTTATATTTAAATGCAATTTGACTATCATTCCATGTACTGCAGACATGTTAATGGGTTTTTTTCATTGGTAGGAGAATAAAAGTAAATAACTCCATGTTCAATCCAAATCAGTGTTGGACAAAATGTTTATTTACCTTGCACTAACTGATACCATGAAACCCTGTGTCAAGAGTTTTCAACCCTAAGAGACAGTGTTTTCTTATGCACAGTTTTCTCAATTTCAGTAGACTTATAATGACTTCTAATGGGCACAGTATTGGCAGAATCACATTTTTATTTAAGTAAAGAAACACCTTGAAGGAAAAAAATATGATTATAGAGAAATCAAACCCTTTAACTAAACCAGTCTGCAAGGTTCTATAAGAGCTTATTTGGCAATCTCTGAAGGCCACTTCATATAGAAGCTTCAGATATCTGTGCTGCAGCCTACAAAATACCAAAATACATTAATGGATCTGCCCAGGACCTACACAGCATCTTGGTATAGTGACGATAGCAATCCAGTTAATCCAGTCACTCTATATTCTGTGAATATTCACCATACAAAATAAGGAGAGTTCCATGTATGAACACCTCCCTTCCTCTTGTTTTGAACCAGCCCATGTAGAACAGCAGGTGTGCTTTTAAACACCTAAACAGGAAGAAATTGCAATGTATGTAATCTATGCTGTTTCTCTACTAGTTTGTATTTCACTTAATTTCATAAGACACTTGTCCAGACTGTCTTAGGCACGGTTAATTAATTTTGCTTTCACTTCTGAATTTAATCACAGCTTATTTACCAGCAGAATAGATGCAAATTTGCAATTAGTGTGTTAGCCCACACTAAGTTCAGCTGGAGTCACATTCCATCTTTAAATGAGAGGTGGTAACTCCTGGCTTCATTGCCCATGTGAGCAGTTCTTCCAGTGCCAAGTCAAACATTAATTTCAACCTCCTTTGGCAAGTATTTAAACTAATTTATTTGACTGCCCTGTAATGAAGGAGAACTTACTGCTGCTACTGGGTTCCCTCTGGGAGATAATTCCTAACAGCAAAGGCACAGTAACCACCATATTGTCCTCCCAGTCTTTTGACTGGAGAATTGGTTCTACCTTTTAGCTAATGCTCAGTACTGCAGCCCTGATTTATTTTCTTCATTGGGTTGGTCAGATTTAGCACATATATAATGCGTGGTATAAGGTGTGCTTAGACATTACTATGGTCTTCAGGTCACAGTAATGGGGCATGCAGTGGGAATCTAATGAATCTGAGAGACAAACTGAGATGGCCTGCTGAATTCACCTATGGATAACAGTCACAGAGGCAGGTCCTTCCCCTGCTATTTCAGATGCTACAGGAAACAAACCGCAGCGAGTGGAAAGCAAAACGGTGCCAACACCACTATCCCTTCAGTTTGCATCTGGTAAGTCTTAGCCCATAAAACCATCTTGATGCTGTGGGCATCCACCCTGATGTTAACAACCAGACTTGTGTTCCTGCAAAGAAAGCTGGCCAGAACTGCCACTCAGTCTAGGAAATGTCTGCCAAGGATGCCCCTCCACAGCTCAGGAGAGCAGCAGGAGGTGTTTCAGTGGGCCATTTCCCAGAACAATGGACTTCATCAAGATGAATATAGAGCAGGGATTGAGGGAATTAGCTAACTGGTGAAGGCTGCAGTTATATCAGCAGCTACACAGACTGCCTACTCATGCCAGTGTTCTGCCTTCACTCCAAGTCAGAACACCCAAATCCCAAATCTTCTAGTAAGAGGAGTGATTCCTGCTGGTGAGAAAACTCACACCTCACTCTTCTGCTAGGAGGAGTCAGTACAAGATAGTGGTCAAAATGTTCTTCTGCCTGAGGCACGTGGTCCATTCTCACTTGGTGCTGTTCCCCCTTGGTCCCTGCTGCTGGCACTGCCAGACACAATCCTCAAAGCCATGAAGCAATCAGCAGCACAGCAAGCATTCTATCTCCTACTAAAGGCCCACAAGAGATGGATAAACATGCAGCCAAATCATGTCAGGCAAAGAGAATAGAGACATACAGAGCCACTACAGCAGAGACCAAATAATGAAGTAAATTTACAAAGCACTGCCAAGATGAGGAAGTACAGAAAATGCCAAAAGCACAGAAAGATAATGAGACCAGAGCTCTGAGGGTTTTTTCCAATAAAATAACGTGGCATAGCACATTGCTAGAGACAACTAGTCATTTTAAGAAGTAGAGATAATTACAGAGGGAGAGAAATGTTGGGCCATTATTTCAGTTTTATGCACAATAATAAAAATATTATAGAAAAGCGCAAACAAATTCTGCTTAAAATGATGAAATCTTGGAGCTTAAAGTCATAGGAAAAGGAAGGAGAAAGCAAGGAGCAGAAGAAACAGAGTGAGAATGGGAATTAAATCAGAAAAGCTAAGGCATAAAATGGATGAAACTAACATGGACTTGCATAGGCAAAGCCTGAGGAAATTCACTATGACATAATTGAGGAATTAGCTGAGTGTTGCTCTGTTATTAGCTAGAGCTTCACAAACTAATAGGGAGAGTGTATTAGAGGGCTGAGGAAAGGCACATATCTTTGGGGAGGTAAAGAAGTACATGGGAAACATATCTGTCTCTTTACCTGTGATTCACTGAAAGAAAAAAATCTCATAGCTAATAAACCCATTTATAAGAGCATGCATGTTTAAAACATAATAAAATACAGCCAAAATTAATTTGTTCAAAATGAATCATGTCAAAATGCTTTTATTTTCTTCTTTGCTAGACTAACTGGTTTAATGTGTAAGGAGGAAGTGCTTATGTAATATATTGATTTCAGTAAAGTCTTTCCTGCTGTCCTAATGAGACACTCTCATGAAGAAAGAAAGGAAATACAACTTGATGAAATTACCTAAGATAAGGATATGTCTCTGGTTGAATAAATAGCAATGGTTTACTGTCTAATAAGAAGCTGGGTGTAATTAGAACCAGCTCAGATCCATTGCATGTTCTCTTAAATAAAGAAATAAAGCTCAGTGGTAAGAGATTATGGAAGCTACCAGAATGGATAAAGTTGCAAGAATATAGGAGGTTAGATGAATATTTAATGTAGAGTAATGCTCCTCATCACACAACACAACAATTAATATAGACAATTAAAAAATGTTTTAGAAAGAAGATGGAGGCAATGGATGAGGCAGCAGCAAAGCAGAAAATAATCTGGAAAGCAAAGAGCTGCGTATATAACAGCACATACCATTTATATTAGCATTTACCAATATATATGCCCTAAATGATTTGTTTGCCCAACCACTCTGGGTGAAGAACCTTTTTCTAATATCCAACCTAAACCTTCTAATGTCCAATCCAACAGAACTTCAGGCCATTCTCTCAGGTCCTGTCATGGTCACCACAGAGCAGAGATCAGTGTCTGTCCCTCCTCTTCTCCTCACAAGGAAGCTGTAGCTGCAGTGAGGTCTCCCTGCAGACTCCTCCAGGCTGAACACACCAAGTGACCTCAGTCACTGCTCATGCAGCTTCTGCTCTGGACCCTTCCCCATCCTCACAGCCCTCCTGTGGACACTAAAAGCTTTGTACCTATTCTATAATATGGGTCCCAAAATTGCTCCCAGCACTGGAGGTGAGGCCACCCCAGTGCAGAGCAGAGCAGGACAATCTCCTCCCTTGCCTGGCTGGAGATGCTGATGTCCCCCAGGACACACTTGTCCCTCCTGGCTGCCAGGGCACTGCTGGCTCGTGCTCACCATCAGTCAGGACCCCCAGGTCCCTTTCCATGGTGCTGCTCTCCAGCCTCTCACTTGGCTGGCTGTCCCTGCAGCCAGGGCTGCCCTGTCCCCAGTGAAGAGTACTGAAGGACTGGGTTCTTTTTCTCAAGCAAAGAGATGACTCAAAGCAGAGAGGTACACATGGAAAAAGCTCTTATTAAGAAGTTGATGAGAAGCCACTCCTTCATACACTGAGGAAACAAACATTTCAAACTGGGCATGTTTTTCAGCCTATCACACTGTAGTGCACAGAGAATATGCAGAGAAGCTGAGTCAGGAGGGGGAAGCAGTCAGTAGCAGAACAGAGTGCAGCCTGTGCCAAGACACAGACTTGAGGATCCCTAAGGAAACCTTTATGTAGTCCGGTTTTACATCAGGTAATAGAATCATTAAAGTTGTTTTTCACATTCCAGGAGGATGGAATGTAAAAAGGGAGACCTGGCAACACAACAGTAAATTTTAATTTAGGCCCTGAAGGGACAATCATTCTGGCTAGATCAGTCATGTTGAAAATAGTTTAAAATCTCTATGTATTTTTATGGGAACTTGGTAATTTATTTCTGCTCAGAACACTGAAATACTGTTAATTATTTGGAAACAACACCACAATTATTGAGGTATAATATTAATTCAATTTTAATGAAGCATGTTACAGCACTGAAATCCTCTCTCCAGCATTAAGAAAGACAATAATTTGGTTCACAAGGTTTTAAAAATTCCTTGTAATTGTCCATTATCCATAGAAAAGGTTACTGCAATACCTTAGTTTTACACCAATGCATTTTACCTGTTTTACATGAAGCAAAAGTTCCAGTCTTTGTGCAAAACCCCAAGAAAACACACCTAGTTTACAAATGAGATGTTAAGAGCACCTGTTCTGGTTGTGAAAGGTAAATTTTCTAAAGTTAGGGGATTCATAATTAAAGAAAGATGAGCCCAGTACAGAATGTTTCTCAGTTGGTGACGCCAGGAAATCAAACTTTCTCCAAAAGTACAAACATTTACACATCAATCCCATAACAATCACCATGACATAGCAAGAGGAACACTCTTTAAGGTCTGATCACTGGCTGAAAGCTTTTGAGCTCCAGCAAGCAGAATGGCAGTACTCAAGAACAGAATCATAGCAGAAAAGAATCATTTAGGTTAGAAAAGACCTTTAAGATTACTGAGTCTATTTGGAAACAAAACACTGCCAAGTCCCACTGCACCATGTCCCTAAGTGCCACAATTTCAGATTCAGGCTTAATTTCTCTGTTGGGCAATGTTTCAAATACCAGATGAAGATCTGGATGAAAGCCATCTATCACCTCTTCTGGTGACCAGGAAATTGCTTTACCTAATTTTTGCAAGCTGAAAAAAAAACCACAACCCCACTAGAATCCACTTAGTGAATGGATTTTCCAGATTCCTTAAAGTACCTTGAAAATCAGACATTTTTGACAGCAAGAAATAATACAAAGCTCACTCATTCCAATTGAAAAATGACTCAGCAACTGATCTTGTAATGCCTCTTGAATTCATCATTAACTATAGAAAAGTTTGCTTGGGAATTTTACAAAACAGCACACCAGGAGTGTCCCAAACAGACCATCAGACCAACATTAAATATTCAATATATTTCAACAGTGTCACTCTCTGTAGTCTACCCTCAGATAACATGGAGTAATTACCACAATTTATGTTTTGGTGTATTAAGGGATGAGTAAGAATGTAAAACTGAAAATGACCAAATGCTCAATAATTTCTTTGTCAGCTCACCACCTGCTTTTCTTTACATTTCCATATTACTTATTATATTCTGTTACTCATTCTCTTCTGCTTTTAATTTTTGTTTGATTTAATTTTTCTCTTTTCCTTTTTTCTCACCTCTTCTTGTTTTTGGCTTCAGATTACTTCTATAAAGTTTCTCATCATTCTCCCTTTCCCAATTCCAAAAACTCCTAACCCAACTTCCCAGTGTTACTCTGCCACTAAAGCCACTGATTTTCATATTTACATATTCACCACCATAGTCAACATCAAGTTCAATTCTGATGCTGACATCATGTTTTTAAAATTCTGACTTTTGTCTGCAGATCTGGGAGTGGCTGCAAGGTCCACCTAGACTGAAAGGGCCAGAAAACAGCACTTGAAGGCTTCTAAAATATAGGGGGAAAATATACTTTTTTTACAAACTTCTAAGCAACTAAAATCTACAACTTTCTATGCTGCCCACAGGTACTTGTTTACTGAGTTGCTTCTTCTTCATCTGCTATTCTGATTTGGTACCTTTCCACAGACACAAATTGTAAAGGTGCCAACAGCAGTTGTACCCATGCAAAACACAGATATGCCTGTTCAGTACATACTATATTGGCACCAGAGTATAAAGAGAGTAAGACAAAACTCACAAATAGGGAAAAAATCTGTTACCACAGTATAAAGATGTATCTCTTGTACCTGAATATTTCAAGCATTCAGGAGAGGAAAGAATTCTTAAAAAGGAAAGAAGGAAAAGCCAAGTAAGGGTGTTACTCTGATGATTATTTTTTGCTAGAAATGACATGTTAGTATATTTTTTCAAGAAGAAAAGAGTCTCTAGCAAAAATGAGAATGTCTAGAAGTTGCAGAAATTATTATTATTATTTACTGTATTTACAATTAAAACTCAAACGTTACTGATATGGACTGTTCTTACTCCCCAAATTACACCAGTATAAACATTTTCTGGAAATCAGGTGTCTGTAAACAATATTCTGTACTGTATATAATTGCCTATGTGCTCTATGGTGGTGTAGAAATAGTGCTGGAATAGTTTCTGCCAATTGATTACAGTAGACAACAGCATTTAGTATTTAAACCCAATCTTACTGTAAAATAAAACAATGAATCAGCTACATATATTTGAGGGACTAGAGACCAAAGGACTGGACTGGGGCATTTCTTAGTGAAGGAGAATCCAAAGTTCCAGAGAGATCCAGCCTAGTTAACTGCAGTTCATACAGCATTTGTGAACGTCAATGAGCGAAGGTACTGGAGCAGCAGCAAGAGGGCGAGGAGCTCTTCTACATGCAACACCAGAGAGAAGGTGACACCAGAGCTCCCCGAGGAGCAGCAAAACTGATGGGTTTCACCTCATTCTCTCTCTGGCTTTCAGCACTGCCAGCCCCCATTTTCCTGTTCCTCTTGCTCAAAGGGAAAACCCTTGATCCAATATTGCATGAAACCACAGAAAATGTGCGGAACAAAAGAGAAAATGTGCGGAACAAAGTTTTGAAGCTAACGCATTAATTCTTCTCAAACACACTACGAGCCTTAAATCAAAGACATTACACAGCAAGGACAAATTCTTTGTTATTATCCAGCTGTCTTTGATCTGGAAATCTCAAAGCCCATGGGTTTCTTGAACTATTTCCAGGCTTTTGTGGACCCTACCAAGGCAAAGACACCCAAAGAACAACTTATCTTGTGACACTCTGATCCTTTTGCTTCCATTTACAAACAAGACCAGGAAGGCCAAAGTCATACAACCCAACCCACTCCCTAAAGACTGAAACAGAGTGCAGAAAAATGTTAGCTTCAGTATAAGTTTTGATTAATGACCGTGTAGATTCATATTTTAACAGAATTCATAGGAATTTGAGCAGTAGAACACCCATTATGTCATCTAATCTATGCAGCTGACATAGAAGAATTTGTTCATAAAGTATATTTCATATGGTTTTATTCAGTTCAATTTTAAATGTAGGAGCCATGAGGCTCCCCTTGCTTTCTTTGAAAAAGCTGATTTGTTTACTGTTTGAATTAATTTCACTGTATCCAGTCACAGCAAATATGCTCAAGATGCTGTTCTTAATAAAAACATGGAATGTCCTCAGTAATTCATGTTAGCATTAAAATAGCCAGTGAATATCCAAGCTACACATTCTGTTGAAATATATCTTTGCATGTAGCAGATTCTTCCTTTGATATTAATGAATGCAGGAATCTGCAAGTATTTGCCAATCTTTTCTGATGCAATTTAAAATTTTTATCCTAATTGATGTGCGTTAGTAATCAGTTCAATGAGATTCATAAGCTTGGCTTTTTTTTTTTTTTAACACAGTTATATTTCTGAATTAATTTAGTTCTTTCGAAACACTGCTGGGTAACAAGTATCAAACATTTACACCCTGTTCCCACTATTTTTTATTTATATTTCTTCATGAATTCAGAACTTGCGAAAAATTTGTAAATAAGTCAGAAATATCTTCTGGTTGCTGCGTTTCACATTTTGACACATAATACCCATCCCACTCTTATGTAGAGTATTGGCAATATTGAAAGGATAATTTTGAATAAATATTTAATTTTTACATTGCTGGAAAAACAACAAGTACAGATCCACTGTAAATGCAACTTTGCTAAGTAGGAAGGTACTTATAGGTACTTACTGAGTTCTAACTTAATTCCCAAGAAAGATGTATTTTTAAAGAGTAACTATAATTAGTGTTGGCTGTCATCAAAACATTGGTAAACATAAATATATATCAAACTTTGGATTTTTTTCTCTTCTTTTCAAGGAAAAAATTGGGTAGACTGCTGATTCAGTTACCGTAATGTAAGATTTGTACCCAGTAAAACCATTTTGCTTATATGGACAAAAAAATCATAGCATTCAGAGGACTGAGATTAAATCTTCACAATTCTTGCATAAGAACACTTTTTCACTAGAGAAATATTTTCCAAAGTCATAAGGAAAAAGAGCATGCATTAAAACCCCAGCTCTTTAATACAGGATAGCATCTGTATTTACTGTACATGATACAATCTTTATGACACACGGAGATTGTTTTTCTGTTTGAGCCACCTAAAATATTATGCTGGTCTCGACCTTGGAAACATTTCTTAAGCATTTACTGTAGTATTACAGGGATCTTTTGCCAGAAGAGTCACTGCAGAGCCACGGACTCTTTGGGGGCTTTCCATATTAGGGGTTTTCTCACTCTGGATTAAGCATGCCAACAGTATTTAGTTGCCGTTCTGTATTTAGAACTGATTTGATGGAATGGATTTTGGTAAGAAATGTTGAAACTTCTTGTATTTCATTGACTCAAGTTCACTCCCACAAGACAATTTAGGGAAACATCCATTAAGAAAGCTATTGCAAACTATCCAGTACTACACCAGCTACAGCAGATTTCTGTAGCACACTAGCAAACATTAGGAAATATGCACTTATTCACCCACAATTCTAATGGCCCCAAAAGACTGTGAAGAATGCACATTTCAAATTTGTTTTTAATTACAGCTCATAGGATAATTATCACAGATCCTTGGAAACAGTTACTGATATTCATACAATCATATTCCATTAAACTATTACATTAAATAAAAATTAATCACTTGAGGAAAACATCAAATATCTCTCAATTGTCAGTCAAAAGCTTTCTGTGAAAGAACTTTTTAGCTCCTCTTTACTGAAGTGCAAAATGCTTAATTTAATTTTTGATATAAATTGCATAGCACATACACACAGGAGATTCAAATTTAAGGTTGACAGTTATGTCATTTCACTTCCATAGTAACCTTTTAGTGTTCAGATTCCCCTTCTGCCATGCAACTATAATAGCACTGAAAGATTTCTCCACATCTAAGGTTAGCAGGACATAATCCTGACATGACTACCTGTCTGAACTTACTCTGGAGCTGCAATGCCAACTGATACTGCACTCCCATCATATATGGTATCAGTAGTGGTGATCCAATAAATAAAAATTCTGTATTTACTCTGGGACCATGTATAACCTTATATTTATTTGTCATATCAACACTGTGGTTACAATATCCTACTGATGTCACCCAGTAAGAGCTGAGTTTTTGTTTAAATTGTCACCAGCCATAAACAGAAGTGTGAACTATTGAAGATTTGTTTCATCTCCCAGCCTTATTCCTAGCAGTTTGAAAAATATTATTTCCCACTCAAGATCATTTGGCTTGAAGCTAGGACAAGAAAGACAGAAAGACAGAAAGACAGACAGAAAGACAGACAGACAGAAAGACAGACAGACAGAAAGACAAACAGACAGAAAGACAGACAGACAGAAAGACAGACAGACAGAAAGAAAGACAG
>JAYDZK010000274.1:23805784-23844993 GCA_034509185.1 Euphonia xanthogaster
GAAAGAAAGAAAGAAAGAAAGAAAGAAAGAAAGAAAGAAAGAAAGAAAGAAAGAAAGAAAGAAAGAAAGAAAGAAGTCCCCTGTGGTAGAAAGCGCGAGTAAACTAGATCTAATCCTGATCTGTAAAGGAACTCCACAATTTACTTTAAAATAAAAAATAATCAGAAAGATGTTTCAGAGATCAAATTCATATATAGAAGATGCTTTGAAGAATCACCTCACTAAAATTCTAACTTCTCACTCTTTAGACTTGAACCCTTACTATCAGAAGTGTCTCACAGATAATTTAGACTTTAAGCACTTGTCTGCACATCCCAGCAAGCAGGCTACTTTACTCTGAAAGGTGTATCATTTCAAGTATTAAAACTCTGCCATCCAGACAAAACCAGCAAAACCAGCCAAGAACCATGTTCCACTTTTAAAGTTTTATAATTCCAGAATACACTGAGGGGCTTTGGAGCTGTAGGAAAACAGAACACACAAAAAAGTTTTCAAAAGCTACTCTGCCTTTCTTTCATAATAAAGACAATCCCACACAAAACTTTAGAGAATGCAGAGGACAGAGGGGAGAAGAAAAATAAAACTTTTATAAAGTCTTAGTTTAAGTGGAAAAAAACTAAATTCTCAGAACCAAAATCACCTAATATGTTACTAGGCTATGCAATATTAAACCCTTTATCTTCAACAACTTTTTGTGCGCTTGCATACGAACTTTAAGTTAACAAATAGGAGAGTAAAGTTCATAACACTTTCAGTTCAAAGTAATAATAGCATCACTTACCTAAAGATTGGTCTTTGGAGATGCTTTTTCTTGATTGTAACACAATCATCCATTTAAAGTGAGGGAAAAGACTTCCAGCAAATAACTCCAAAAAAGCCCAGGAAGTAATCGGGAAATTTGTTCTTGGCTACTGTGCTGCAGAGAGCACACAGAATGGTATTTTGGTGCTGGGGGAAGCCTCCCTCCCTCTCTGTGACAGTGGAGCAGAAAAGGGCCATAGAGGCCACACAAGCCAGGCACAGCCGTGCGCTACCAAACCGGGCAGGCTGAGCACAACTGGAGTCAAGTTGATCGAAGCACAGAACTGCACTGGATCCCTTTCAACTCTGCAAGAAAAGGGGGGAGCTCTGCCAAGTGCTACCCAGGTAAAAATTTGCTAGATTATCCCAGCCATGAGAGCACTTCTTACACATACTGGTCAAAGTCTTAAATGCAGAGTCTCTCTCTCTCTCTCTCTCTAAAACACACTGTTCCGAGGCTCAACTTTTTTTTCTTCAAAATAAAAGTTGTGCAGCTGTTTCAGCATTCCCATGCGAGTACCTTCAGAAAATTTGCTCTGGTAAAAAAAAACTGTATACAAATTAATGAAGATGGATGGATCTGGTCTGTAAGGCTGGCTCTACTTCAAGAGATTATAATTATTTTACAATCTGGCTTTTATTCACTCTGGATGATGTGTGGATATAACTATGCAAATTAAAGCACTGCTCATAATTTTTAGCATACATAACCTAATGACCTAGAATTGGCTGAAGCAGAATGTGGTGTTTGCAGCTGGTAGGACCACAACTACATGAACCAAACCAAAGCTACATCAGTGAGGAAAACAAAATGACCAAGTTCAGATAGTCCCAGTAGCAAACTGTTACTGTTTGCAAGATAAGATTTCAACATAGATCCAAACTGAAAATCTTGCTCTGACATCACGCTGACATAAATCAGGAAGAATTCAACCGCAGCGAGCACAGGCTGTAAACAAAGCCATAAAGCAGAAGCGGCTGACCGTGGCTCTCGGTGAACTGAAGTCATGAGGGCTTCAGGTGAGACACAATCACCCACACACGTCAGAGGGCTCATGACAAACCTGGGCTGGCACAGGGCTTGATGGGAAACATGGAACCCAGCCAGAGGAGCGGCAAAGCAGCAGCAAGGCAGCAGCACGTGTGCAGCTGCGCTCGCAGAAGCGTGTGTCCCCTTCCTGCCCAGGAAGGGACGGTCCTGCCGCTGGCCCTGCCCTGCAGCTCCCGGGCGGCTCGATTCCTGCAAAGCACCCAGCGTGTACGAGCTCCTGACACGGGGCAAGCAGGATCAGGACGGTTGGGATTCTGCAATTGCATTGGTGGTTGGGCAGAGAGGAGAAGAGGGGCAGATTCACACAGTTAAATGCATAACAGTGGCAATATCAAAGTTTGAGGCAAGATGAGGAAGATGTCTTAGGTTGTATATGACCATGAAAGGTCCCATTACTTTATGCAGAAACTATTATTCAATTAACAATATTTTCATGAAATAACTCTATATAGCAGAGAGGTGACACGTATTCTATTAACATGTATTTTCACGAAGGAAAACCTAGGAGCTAGGTGGGTTTTATTGAAAAAAAGTAAAGTCTCTTCCTAGAGGTAAAATATACTGCTTTTGCAACAGAGTGATGGTGTCAAGTTTGGCTAGCCTGAAAGGACCCAGTAAGTGATCCCCACACTGTATAAAACTACTTTCTTGACACAGCCATGGAGCAACTATCTAAACAAAAAATGATCAGACTGTCATCAGCAGTTATTTTGTGTAGTTCAGTTTCATCTCCCCCATTATTTCTATCCCTCTGAGAAGTAGAGAGAAATACATCTTCACCAGGAAAACAATTACCTGTGTCAGACTGCAAGATCTTGCAGGATCTGAAGATCTTTATTCAACAACATGCAGCCTACAGAGTGTTGTCCTATTTTTAAAGACCTTCATCAAGTCATCATCTCGTACATTCTTGTCTGCCAGAATTTACAATTTCCTTCATATAGTTTTCTTGCTCTGGGTTTCAGAATTTCAAAGTAATTTGCTACTTTTTGAAGTGTGCTCACTCACTGATAATACACAAAGCTAAAAATCACAAAGAAATCTCCCTTTTCTTTCTGTCTCACCTTATGTGCATATATTGCTATACTTCTGTTATTTAGAGGGATTTTCTGTAGCTCAGGGTAAAAAGCTAGAAAGTTACAAGAAAGAAAGAAAAATTCTCCAAATTCTCAATGACAGCTGTACCAAATATGTTTCCACTGAACTCCAAAACATTTTATCTAACAGTTTAATTGGTTCTGAAACTAGCAAAGATCTTAAAAGTAATTTTTTCTGGGTCAGCTTCTAGGTACATTGATGTTCATGGGACTGTCATTCAAGAATGGTTTGAAAAAAAAGTACTGTCAATAGGAAATGCTAACATTACTTTAATGGCATTGGTTTTCATCTTGCAAAGAGACATTTTTGACCATTTTTTTCATTCAACACAGCAACTACCCACTGACTTGTTTATAGTATTCAGAAATCATTTCTACATGTTAAGTGAGTATTCACACAAGCCCTTTGACAGAGGGCATTTCAGAAACATGTGGTAGATTAACTAGACTGAGGCCTGAAGCCTGAGTCCCCCTGGAAAAATAACGTGTATAAATTTCACCACTCTGCAGATAGAAGAACTGGAGCATATTGGAGTGACACTACTCCAATCTGGAGGCTATAAGTACTTCAAATTGTAGGCTATGCTGGGCCTGATGCACAGAATGCACTGAAGAGGTGCTCTTTAATCATAATGAGGAAGTGTAATTGTAATGAGCTTTTCCTTGAAAGCATTATTCTAATTTTAAAAAGTCCTCTTTAGACAAGCTTCATCATATTTCTTACTTCAAGCTAATCTTTTTAGGGTTAATTAGAATGGTAAAAATCTATTTAAATTATGCTCTAGAGATATCTTATTTAATTTTCCAACACTGGAAAACATCGAAATTAGACATCAAGTAGAAAACATCTAAATTATTTTTTCTCAATTTATTTTCCAGTTATTGTTGTTATTGTTTGCCCATCACAACCAATGACGACTGCTCTGTGTGATGCAAGTTATTGTATTTCATGTCCCATACATATGTTAATGTGAACAAAGACTTTTTGGACCAAAACCTTGTAATACTTTACCACTCACAGAACCTGAGCTTTCCAAACTTCAATATCTACAGCAATATTTAAGAAATTTGATATTTAAGACTATGTCTCAGGGCAAAAGTCTACATATGAGGTAGAACTCAAAACATTCTATTGTGCTCCTTCTAATGCCACATATTTCTTATTGATCTGTAGCTCTTTGCCAGAAGTCGGGAAATGCAATTATTTCTCCTACTTTGATTTCAAAGCTGGGGGCAATTAAGATGGTAAAATTAAGAACCAGTAATCTGTATGTGTCAGGCACTTGATGCTTTCTACTTTCTAGCTAAAATACCTTCTGGCCATGAAGGTATGTGTAAACATTGCTGGTTGGGGTTAAGATCACTTCTGCTTCTGTAGAAAGACACATAGGTGGGAGAATCAACACAAAGGGGAGACAAAGAAATTATGAAGGCATGATCAACCACATATGTGAAAAAGAAATTACCTTTATAAAAATGCTAGAATATCAGTGAGAAAAATAACTGGCAAACTCTTCTGTAAGAGTAGTAATTCTGTCAAAGTAGAAAAATAATTTATCTAAGCAGCTTGTTGTCTCAAGGCCAGCATTATCCAATATTTTCTTCAATGGTTTGGATGGAGAAAGGAGTTATTCTTATTCCAAAATTATATTAAGCCAATAACATTTTCTGAATGTCCTTGGCAAACTGCAGAAATGTATAGAAAAAAAAAGAGGATATAAAAAAATACCAAGCTCTACATGCACATGGGAATAATCTGCAGGACAAGGGGCCATTGGCTCAGCAGCATTTCTTTGGAAAATGCATGGGAAGCAGCAGTGAATCATGCACTAAACAATCACAGTCTCAGGCAAAAACAAGCATGATTCTGGGAGATATAAAAAGGAGTATTGTCCAGAAGAACAACCTGCCACTCTCTGTGTTCCTAAGGCTCACCTTAAGCATTGTTTCTTGCTTTGAGGCAACACAGTTCAGCAGACACATACGGGACTAAACCCTGACAAAACAGATATTTAGAAAACATCTCATGAGTAAAGACAGAAGGTCACACAATGTAGCCTAAGGAAAAGGAAAAAGAAAACCTAATTAAAAATATTCCAGAAAGCAAATATAGCTGTGTAATTTAAGAAAACAGACTATTTTCCCTACCTCTGTGGTCAAGAAATAACAAAATTGCTCATGGGCTCGTAAGTTGTGGTAATAAAGATTCAGTGGTGAAAAAATACTTTTTAAAGGAAAGTAATAAGGACATTAATTGCTAAGGGAATCTGTTCTTGGAAACATGAGTAGCTTTCTAAGCATGAATTTTTAAAAGGCTATATAAGCATGTGTCAGAAATTATTAGCCTTGACTTGGATGAGAATTTACATCAAATAATCTCTAAATACATCATCCAACCTCATAGTTCTAAAATTCTCTGGTAACCAACTGCTATTATCAGCTTCTAACTGAACCTGCTAATTAGTTTTGGATTTTAGTGTGCATTAAACCATTTATCAGTTAGCTGTAGCACCTGGGCTTCTCAATCTTTCACTTGTTTGCCACTTAATCCAAATTTTGAACTTTGGTCCTTAATTCTGGCAACAAAGAGTGACACTTAAAGCTTTAATCCAATAAACACCATTTCTGTTTTGCTTCTGTAAGTACGGGGTCAGATGTTTTCCCATATTGTTTACAAGCAGCAAGAGAACAAGTGAAGAGCTAAGTTTTGTACATCCATTTCCTGCACTAATGAAGTTGTCCAAAAAAAGACAGCATATTTCTACATGTTTCTCTTACAGGCTTGAAACATAAAAATCTAAAGCAGAACTTGTGAAAAGAATGCTGTCTTACTTTTCAGTACAATACCTTGCACCAGTTTACTTGTTAGGAAACTTGTAATGTAATTAAATGACTAAGTAAAGCATGAAGAGAAAACTTTTTATAGTAAAAAGGCAACATGTCTTGTTCAACCAATCCCTAACAAGATTTTTATTCAAGTATTTCTAAGCTTGTTGGAATAAATTCATTCAATAAAGGCTATGTACAGACTAAAGATTCAAACTTGGTGCATAATAAACCAGAGAGCATTATGTGAAATCTGTCTATAGCATCAGTGTCAGTTCAGCAAGAAGGTCTTCCAAGGCCCTTTACAGGACAGAATATCTTCCAGAACCTTCCCTTCCCTTATAATGAGAGGGATAAGCCTCTCAGCATGCCTTTTACCAGCTTCCAATCTCCATGGAGGGTCTCCAAGTCTGTCTGTAGCAAGCCAATAAAATTGTCCAGCTGTCTGCTGTCCCCATTAATTGCTAAAGGAGATGCTGTGACTGCCTGCCATGCAAAAGGCAATTTTATTACAAGCATGTCATGCTTGATAAATAATCCTACCTACTAGAACTGTGTTTGTGCAATGGTTTAAGAGCTGAATTATAGTTACCCCATTCTTCATATTCCTTGGCACAGCTCATCCTGTTAAGGATCAGGCTGAGTGGTTTTTCACCCAACTGTTATGCCAGGCTTGCATTAATCTTACTGCACTCTGAGCAGTGTAGGACAGTCTCAATTGGTTTCCTCACGTTGACGTCAGCAAACCCACTCTAAACTTCACCTAATGACTGCTCCAAGCTTGAGAAACCAGACAGAACTAAAGAGAATTGTGACTCATTCAGAATGCAGATAGAAGAGTTTGCAAATGTGACTGGATCTATTGTAGTACGCGTGCTAAAGCTCTGTGAAAAGAGCTGTGTAGGCCTTTAAGTTCTGCTTTCCCTTTTTACCTTTCCTAAGTAAAATGAATTGTAAATGAAATTCTAAATAAAATAGTCTTATTCTCTCTGACTTTCCCTGTTTACATGCACACACAAACTGAGCAGAGACTTACGTCAATGCCGTCATGCAGGAGATTAATTTCCCTGCTAAGACCTTCCTGCTCAGACTGGAGCACAGGAACTTGGCTTAAGAAGCTTCCCAGTGCTTTACTCGTGCTTTTATATTTACTGCATCGTAAAAGTCCTAGTAAAACTCAAGCAAATAAGTAGAAATAACAAAAAAAAAAAATACAAATACCAATGCCTTATGGGAACAATAATTTTCCTGATTAATAAAACTCTTCTGAAGAATGTGACCAGTATCACAGCTGTATTTTATTGGATTCTACCTATTAGGACTTTCTATTCTGCATCTCCAGTTAAGGGAAGGAGGGGATGAGAAGGAAAGCAAGGGAGGGGAAATGAGAAGAAAGAAATTCCTTTGGGATATGTGATGCTAAACTAGCACTGAGATACCCAAGTCAAAACATGGCATTCTTTGGTTTTGAGCCAGTTCAATATTATTATTGGCCACAGTTGATGGAATTTCAGTCTATATCAGAAAACACTGTAATTGATGTGCCATGTGTTTTCTAAATGTATACATATAGTGGCAACTACACACTGACAATTGAGCAACCACTGACTAAGCATACTATTGCTCTTTAGGGTGGAAAAGGGTAATAAAATCCTCAGAACTTAGTACAGATAGGCTGCATAAAATCAGACAAAAGATAATTGCTAAACACTTTAAAGGTAATGATTAAAGTATATGTCAGGATAACTGTTTGCTACAATACTTAAAGATTGAAAAAGAAAGTTTAGAAATCCAAGATTGTCCAGAGAGGAAAACATGACTAACTGTGCCATATGTGAAGCGTGGCTATTGGACAATGTCAAAATCATGACCAAAAGAATTTCTGCTAAATTGAGATTCCTTGTGGAAAATATATGGGCACTTAATAGGAAGATGCTATTCTAAAAGGAATTAGAAGGTATAGGACAGACTGCACCAATTTTCTCAATATACAACAATTCTCATCTGAATGTCTGGAACAAAGAGGCAAGAATCTATCATTAGCTACCTCTTCACTAGACAGTTTTTTCTTTGTAAGTCACATTCAAATATGTGTAGGTGGCAGAGTTTGAAAACCTATTTTTTTTTTAATTTTAGGTTTTGAAAATATTTTGCTCTGTCTTTCATCAAGGTCTCCAATACTATGTATTTCAAAGTTTTCCGAAACCTACTTCATTAAAATTGGTTAAAACACCCTGGTCTATGCACAGTTATTGAGATTTTCTGGTTTTCTTCATCAGATTACTGGCATCCAGTTTGACTGACACAGAAACTGCCTGGAAGTATAAACCCTTGCACTTTCCTAGGGGATCAGCAGTATCTGGGACTTGCAGTATCTCTTCTATCAGCTAATTGTTCTTTGCTCACATTGCCATTGGGTAGGTACAAAAAAAGATGACAGCAAAAACACTACAGGTGATAACAAATCATCTTATAAAACTGTTTCTCTTTGCATTTGGATTATAAAAAATTGCTTTTAAACAACAGTTTTCCCATAGATGTCTTGAAATCTGACATTCATCATTTTTAAGTTTTACAAATAGTGCTAAATGAAATTCTGAGCTCAGCTCTATCCTCAGATATCTAACACAGCCATAGACAAGAAACGTCCCCTGCATGACTCAGAAATCGATTATTCTAAGACAATAACATCTTGAACATTCTTATCTTTCTATTACAAAGATATTCACAAAATTTATTGTATACAGCAATGCTCTGATTTTTTTTCTTCCTATCTAGATTCTGTTATGGCCTTTGCAATGCACAGTACTCTCTTCCTAAGATAGAAAGACACGCACAACTTTTTATTCTCCTTTTACTGTATTACCTATATTATTTTCCTCCTTATCCCAGCTCACCATCCCCCCAGCACCCCACACACTTCTTCCCAAGTCTATTCACTGTGATGACATTCCTCCAAACATGCCAAGTATATGTATACTCATGAGAGAAGATTAGCAGGAAGTTTATCTTTTCTAGGAAAACTTTTTGGAGACTAAGAAGAAAACTCACTCTTATTTGGCAACAGCATTTCCAGAGAAGAAAAGCAACAAGAAAAGGAGAAATGTAGAATTGTATATATCAAAGAGTTTTCTCTCTCCCCACCCCATAAATTTAATTCTTAGGATGACCAAATTATGTAAACAAGGCTCTCCTGCTAATTGGAGTCTAGGCATGAGAAAAACTCAAATTATTTCAAATGAACTGGTAATTATCCTCAGAAAGGGTTCCCTAGTGTGTACACGTTCAGGACTCCTTGGGATAAATTTTGACAGTCAGATAATCTACCGTGAATTTGTCAGTATATCACTTGTTTAGTCAACAAATTTTAAAAATAAAAATGGTGCTTAAAAGTAGTTCAATGCTCACACTTTTCATCAAGGGTCAAAAGTTAATCAGAAATATAAAACAAAAAGAACCTGACAGAATGTGAAACCTACCAAACATTACAGCTTATAAACAAGAAATGACTCATGCTTTCCTACTGTCTACCAAGATTTTTTTTCACTTTCCCCTCTTCATGGAAATACCTCTTTTTATTCATACATTAAAAATCCCATTTCAGAAAAATTAATCTCATATCTTTATTAGAGCTACAAGCCTAACCAAAACTTGAATATGCATTCATTTTATACCATACTCTATCTGAACTCAAGGCTGAGGCAGACTAATTTTGCTACTTAAATTCTCTGAGATGTTTGAATGTGGGTACAATGTAGCTGAATTCATTACCAATGCAATTATTTCCCATATTAATTTGGTGTACTATGCCCCCAGCCCCAGAGAATGAGCTGTTGTGATTTTCTGCTAAAGAGACAAGGTACTCACCAGGGCATTGTTAAACTCCTTATGTGTTGTCTGTGTCTACCTAGACCAAATAATGAGTTGCAATTTTTAATACTAAATCTCAAAATTGAACTAAAAGCAACAAAGAACAGAAATTTTAATATAATCTGTGCAATGATGTCTTTTGTAGAACTATTAAATTTCCTGTGAGTTACTCTTGAATGGCAAGCTAAACCACAATATTCACTAAGAAAAAGGTTTTCCAGTGTGTAATCACATCTTGGCAACAGCTGAAAAATAAGTTTTAATAAGATGTAGATTTAAAAAATCACTGCTGTATAATGGTTTATGTTATCTGAAGGCTGTGTGTATTTTTTGTCCCTTCAGAAGGTGTTGATTTTGTAACTCTTTTTAGAATTTTATCATTCAGTTCCTCTCATTATCTAATGGAAAGATAAACTGATTTTCTTCACACCCCATCTCAGCTTTTCCTTTGAAACCTAACAAAAACCATGCTAAGTTGTGTTATTTGTTCTGATTCTGAGCTATGCTATGTGGGTACCTTCTGACTACAATCATATACCATCAAGCTGGAATTTGAACTAAACCACTGAAGCACAATTCAGATGAATATCATTAATGAGAAGGTGCAAGATTCTTTTGTAATGTTCCAGGAGATTCAAGGTTCCTCTGTCAGCACACTGAAATATTGTGCATTTCCATGATTTACTCTTTACAAATTCTCATGACAAAATTAAAAGTTGCCATTTCACTGTGTGATACAGTGGTCATTTTGACATTAATTTCTTCCTTGGACAGTACATTTCACACCAGTATTTGTTTACTTTCTTCTACCTATCAAAATTTTGACCATAATAATTAACTTTTATGAGTAATAAAATCAGCTCTCCCCAAATATTTAATATTTTCCTGTTAATATAAACCACATATTCTCCACAACTTTTGAATACCACTGCCATGAGCACAGTAAGACTCCTTTGTTATGCAGATTATTGCAAAGCAATAAAGTATAATGAGACTAACTTTAAATTAATTATATAAATGACCAAGCAGCAGATTTTTAATTATATTTTTGCAGAATTTATAAATAAGCAGGGAGATCCATACATTGATTAAAGTTACCTGCCTCTATCCTGACATGATGAGGTAGAACTGGAATTATTTTATCCAGGATAACAATATCCTATCCAGTCAAACAGTGTGTAACAGATACTACCATGTGCATCACAAACTGATGTTTTCTCTGAAGCCCAGTAGGATGCTATAGGGAATGTCAAGCATTTAGCAGCTCTGCTATTATCAGACTCTTATTTTTTTCCACTGCTCTATGCTTTGGAATATTCAGAGCAGACCACTTGTAAAGGAAGCAAACTTATGCATTTAGAAAAAACAATATAAGACATACTGGTGATGTAAGCAGCCCCAACCAGTGGCAATGGCTGCAGCTGAGCACATGTAACACCATCAATCCATGGAATAATCATAGAAAGGTTTAGGTGGGAAAAGACCTTGAAAGTCACTGAGTCCACCTGTAAACTTAACACTGCCAGGTCCAGCTTTAAACAGCGTCCATAAACACTGCATCTTCATGTCTTTTAATTCCTCCAGGGGTGGTTATTCTACCATTTCCCTGGGCAGCCTATTCTGAAGCTTGATAACCCTTTCAGTGGAGAAACTTTTCCTAATATTCAATCTAAACCACCCCTGACACAACCTGAGGCCATTTCATCTGATCAAGTACTAGGCTTGTTACTTGGGAGGAGGAACCAAATCCCACCTCACCACCCTATCTCCTTTCAAGCAATCCTAGACAGTGATAAAGTCTCTCCTGACCCTCCTTTTCCCCTGGCTAAGCAGCCCCACCTCCCCCAGCCATTCTTCACCAGACTTCATTTCCAGACCCTCCACCAGCTCCGTTGCCCTTCCCTGGACTCACTCCCAACCTCAATGTCTTCCTTGTAGCAAGGGGCCCAAAACTGAAATCAGAACTCGAGGTGTGGTGCCACCAGTGCTGGGTACAGGGGGACAATCACTGCCCTGGTCCTACTGGCCACAGTATTCCTGATACATGCCAGAATGGCACTGGCCTTCCCAGCCACCTGGGCACACACTGGCTCATGTTCATCTGCTGTCAACCAGCACCCCCAGGTCATTGTGCGCTGGGCAGCTTTCCAGCTGCTACTCCCAGCCTGTAGCACTGCCTGGGGGTGTATTTGTAATTCATTAAGAATAATTGACACAGTTAAACAAAATGTAATTACTTCAGCATTTCCCACCATGAGTTGCAGAAGTCTCATCTTGGACATTTTGAAAAACAGACCATCTTCCATCTTCCACTCACCTTGGAGAGAAGTTGTTGTAACATCGGTCCCACCGGGGTCAGTAGCATTCACTATGCTACTGACATTCTATCCTATGACTACTATTCACTAACTCACTGTCAGTGTGATCCTCAAGGAGCAGATGGAGCAATATTCATTAAATTTGTGTTACATGGTAAATCATGCTCCCAACGAACAGACCTATCAAGTCATGATAGGCCTTAACTAATCAGGACAACTGGAATAGAAAATAAAATGCGCACTTTGAGCTAGACTTAGGAAGAAATTATTCCTATTTCTTTAGAGAAACAGGTTTTGGAGCTCTTGAAGTTATGGGAAAACACACTTTCCACTGAATTTTAAAACTTTTCATGCCCAAGTGCCCTGAATTTGGGTATTACCTGTCAGATACTCTTCCAGATATATTATCAAAGCATACTGCAATTTTCCAAGCGAGGAATTACACCCTTTTAAGTAACAGCAATATCAGCCATGATGATGCTAAACATGTCTCCATATAGCCTGATGGCAGCACTAGTGCAGCTCAGAAACCCAAATGTTAGAAGAAGAGCCCTGAGCAGGGCCCTTAGCACAGGATCTTCTGCAAGCCTTACACTGAGATAACCAGGCATGGGTCCAAGCAACCCTTTAGTGGCCAATGCTCCCCTGCCAGTGCCCTGTACCTCACTGCAAACAGTGCAGACTGAGCTTGCACCCTTTTCCCTGATTCTGCTCTTCAATTTCTTGATGTTCATTGCTTGAACCTCTTGTGTCCAGTTAATTGTTGTGTTCAGATTAAGACAACTGCTCTTGTTCCTCAGTTTTATTTGAGGTAACCCAAAATATTTATTGCAAGGCCACTATAGTGCATTAAAGACTTTAAATTCAATGCTATAGAATGATTGTGGTTTGGTTCAGGGACGAGGCTTTACCCTAAAGATACCTATAAACAAGAAACAATGGTGAGCACTTATATAGTGTGTAAAAGGAAATGAGCTTGTTATAAATAATGACTGTATGACAGGTGCTAAAATATAATTGTCCATTTAGCAGCCTTTCTTAAAGTGTGAGGCACTTACGAGTTTGGCTTTTACTCTGATCCTATACAGCTGAGCATCTGTGTGCCCAAGACATGTGTCAGTAAAATCTCTATCACAACTACAAACTTTTTTCACTTGGATCAATGCAATTCAATTATTCCATTATCCAGATTAGTTATATGAATTCTTCCATGACACTCTTTGACCTTAAGGAAATTATTCTTTTAGTGCTGTTATACTGACGAGCTCTTAAACCACAGTTAAGAAAAACATTCCACAAAACCATATAGCCTAAGGAAAATGTCATGGGGTATTCAGGTCAATTCTGCTCAGGCTGTTTGGTGTGAACATTTTTAGAAAAGAAAACAAAAGGAAGACCAAGGAAATGCCAGTAACATCTCTATATAAAACCATGTTTCTTTCTATTTCTGATAATATCTGTCTTTCATATCCCCTGTGGAAATCCTTGTTCTTGTGATTTGGATTTTTCTGGTTTGGGGAACCATATCTTCAGGGAGGGATTGACAGGACAGTCAGTGACTGTGCCATTCAGAACTCATGTTACATAGCCTAGGAGGAATAATGATCTGGGATAATGATGAATTGGGCCTCCAAGTGACTCAGGGTATCAAAACCAAGAAACATGAATGTAAGGAGGGAGCCACTGAAAACTCAGAGTCCTGCAGCTTTCTGGAAACACCAGGAATGATTGCAGATTTAAATAATGCTTCATTGGTCTCTTCCAGCAATGGCTGCCAGCCATGAGGAAATACAACAGAAAGTAAATTTAGTTCTTAGAATAACTGGCTCTGATACACTTCACATCTCAGCATGTTCCTGTTAGATCAAATAATGACACTATGAAACTGTACTTGCAGATGCTGAAGAAAATTGCACTCCATCTAAAACTGAAAATTTTAAAACTGCAAATACATATTCTTGAAAAAAATAAAAAGGGGAAGACCCAATCACTAATTATCACAAACATGCAGTTTGGTTCCCTGAAAAGAAAAAAAACCAAACAAAATACTGTGATGATCTGGGACAAATATCTCAGAATAATATGGCTGAAATACTGCATTTGCTCTTCACAAGTTTGATTTGCAAATAAAGAACACTTTGCATTTCAGGTTGACATTGTAAACATTAAAAAGGGCACAAAACCTTTCAAGAACAGCACTGTGGTGGACATGTAGAGCTCTAAATGGGATACATAAATAGTGTTTTTCAACCAAGAGAGATAATAGAAGCCAAGACAATGATCAGTGTTTGGAAAGAGATGCATGAACAGCACAAGTCAGATGACTGTGTCAGTTTTCACAAGTGCCAGCAGAGATTATATCTCCCAGCATGATATTTTACTTGTTTTCATAACAGCAGGACACTTTACTATTGTTCAAGTTTGTGATTGCCTCCCAGATCCTTTTCCATGGTACTGCAGTGCAGCTGGTTTAACCCCATCATATATTTGTCCAGCTGATTACTGCCACATAAACATGGCAAAGGGCTGACAATTTTATCACGTTTCAGGATAGTTTTGAATTCTAATTTGTCTCTCACTGTATTTACAGGCCTTGCTATAAGTTAATATTATTCCCAAGAACAAAAATGCACCCATGTCAGAGGTCTTCAGAGCCATGGAAACACCTTTCTTTTCAGATGAAAAACCTTGGATAATTCTTTGCCACTTTACTTTACAGCCAGTGTATGATTCTTAGAAAGTTGCTCTGAGTCCTAAAACCAATTATATGGATATGTATCTCAAGGAATCAGAGAACAAAAGAGGTGATGAAGCCAGTCACTGTATTCACTCACAGTGACCACAGTGGAAAACCTATGTCTTAAAGGCAAAGCCACCACAGCAAACAGATCACCCTTGTACTCTAATTTCAACCAACTAGTACCAAAATCATACCTTCAAATTTGCAGGAAAATATCCTTCTATTGACAACTATTTTAAGGAATGATCCTTCCTTGGACTCTATCCAAAGTGATGTTGACAACTAATATTTAAATATAGATTGGATATTTCCTAACTACAAAGCCACCTTGGTAACTTACACACATCACAAGTGGTAAGTAAATTATCCTCACAATTTTTCTTACATTGATCTAAAGTTGTGACATTGAACTGACATCTGAATGCATACTAGGCAGCTTCAGTTTTAACTTACAGAAATAGAGCTTGTTATGCTAATACTATATAAAGCCTTGCACACTTATGCCATATTGATGGTGGAAGCTGATCACTTAACAGGATGTCCTTTGTTAAGTGATGTGAGTGGAATTTAAAATAGATTAATGGCAAAAATAACCTGGTTATTTTTCCTTTTTATACAAATGTAAACATGGACTGACAGATAAGACTCTGTGTTGGGATCTAAGAGCCCTGAGCTTTTCATGAGTCCATGGACATGATCTTGGACAGGTCACTTTCAACTCAGACTGACTAAGTTCAGCAGTGAGAGCTGGTGAAATTTCTTCCCTTCAAAAGCTGTTTTACTTTATGGACTAAAAGTATTTCCAAACACTAGGTATTCTTTCTACCTTTGTTTCTTTTCCTATATGAAGCAAACTTTCATTTCAGTGACTCACTAGCAACAGCTTCTTCTAAACCCCCTTTCCTATGCAGTCATATCTAGTAGTATCTTTTTTTGTCCCTGTTATATAGCAGGTGTCCTAGTTTCAGACAGAGCTTGTTAATTTGTGGATATGTAACTCACTATTTCTTAGTAGCACTTGCCACACATTGAAGTATGTCCTTTTGTACAAGCTTTAAGGAACTGCTTTAAAGTGACAAAAAGTAAATATCTACTTGTTCTCGAGATTTCTGCCTTCTTACAAAACCATACTTACTATTTGGAATACTGCAGTGATTTCCTGCTGGTACTTTGATCCAAGAATATCATGAGCTGTGCAGGTGGTTTCTGTCACACTGTCATTCATATTTTTGACAGATTTTGAGTCTGCATAATATTCCCTGATAAACTTCTTAATGTTATCTGTGCCAAGAAAGGAAAATTTACATTCTGACAACTTGCTGACAAACCCTATTGACAATATCAGACACTTGCTCAGTCAGTCAGGAATGCAAATAAACCTTCAAATCACAGTGAGAAATACTAAAGAACCTTGGAGAAGGCCACTATACTTGACCAGTCTGACTGACTAAACCATAGGGATACCTGTAATTTGTTGCATACACATAATCTTAGTTTTAAGGAAAAAACATCTTCAGTCTCATCTGGAGTTCAGCAAACCTACTTATCCTTTCTAATCAGCACAATGCAGTCTTCCCAGTGCAGCAACATTACAATGCAAGAATGCATCTGTGAATGACTCCCCTCAAGTTGCAAATACAGAACTAAAGCAGAGTATCCTGTTTCAGCTTCCTAAGGAACTCTTCACTGGCATCTTTGACTGAGGGAAGAGTAAGGAGAAAGAGTACTGGAATTTCCCAAGTCAGCTTCATACAGGTTCCCTGAAGGAGTCAAAGAAAACTAATCTGGACTCTAAAGAATATGTTGACACATAGAAGGTGTCTGGCATCCTTCCCAGCTACCTAATTACTCTCATGTAAATCTAGAAATGAAATCTACTTTCATCTCCAGCACTTTCTGATAGCATGAAATTTTAAAAGGTAAATCCAAGATTCTAAATAGAACATCAGAACACACAAAATATCCATTTATTCTCCTGATGTAAAAGTACTGAAAAGTATGTACACTTTGACACAGTCCCCTCAGGCAGGCAATAAATTCAGTCACTCTTAAGCTGAAACCAACTTTGAAATTCTGTTTTGTCCCAACATAACTAATCAATAGCTGGGCAAAGTGATGGGAGGAATTTAGATTGTGTGAGTTGTGGCCATTCCACAGTTATCACTTCTGGGGGTTTTTAGGTCTTTTCCCTCCCTTGCTACTTCCACTGAAGTAATTTCCTTCTCCCTTTTTGCTGCTTTTAATATTTCTTTTGTTACACACCATTGGAGTCCTCCATTTTTAGCAGCATGCCAGGATGAGATACATTTGGGAAGGCTTTGATTCTAACATACAACAACACAAGGTCACAGGAGAGACCCTCAGCTAGAGTTGAATGCCACAGGATCTGGAGAAGAAAGGCAGCTCTGCATCAATCCCCTGGTTATGAGCAGAGGTTAGGTGACAAGCAAAAAAAAAAAGTGTGGAAATCCTAAATAACAGCATTAATTTGTTAGGCAAAGACTTTTCACTGACACAGAAATCATTCCTAACAACTGGGAAAAAATGTTCCTGTACTGTAAAACTTCTAAACAATGTATTTTAAACATTTGTTTGCTGTGATACTACCCAAATTTGCCAGTGGTAGGTAAAGACCATCTGTGTAGTTGCTATACAAACAGAACAAAAATGCTCATTGCTACCCCAAAGATCTCACAACATATGTTATGTGAGAAATGAGTACACTGATATGTTACCAAGTCTGATTTTTGTTTTAGACTTTAGGCAGTGACTGGTGAAAATGCATCCCACATCCCAATTTACTTATAGACAGAATCAATTATGCTTTGAGTCATTTTTATGAGGTTCCAAATACAGAGAAATTAAAACTATACCTTGTCAAAATAAGATTCTTTAGTTATAGGTAATGGCCAGGGAGCATCTATAGGAGTGAAGCTACAAGTGATTTCCTTAAACTGTGTAAAAAAAGTACATGAGCTGAATACTAAACATAATTACTGTATCTCCAATGTCCCAGACTAGACAATGAATAAATGCCCAGACAAGAAGAGGAACTGTTTTCAAATTTGAGCAGTCAGCTTCCAACAATGACAAACAATAGCCAAACCAGTTGAAATACTTTCCTTTGTATAGCTCCTACTGTAAACTCAGCATATTCCATCTTTACACCGATGAGAAATGTGCCACATTTCTTGCAGGCCAATCTAAGGGAAGGCAGCTCTGATACTCCCAGAGATCAGCAAGATTTCCTGTTTAAAGCACACACCTGTGATGCTCCTAATTTTTTTTTTTAAGTTGATTCGCTTGAAACAATAACTTTTGGAACTTACAGTAACATTTAGCACATCTTTCAAGGATGCAAGTAGATAGAGATTGGTGACTGCAGTGATAATTACACTTGCCAGGGAGTGATGAATCATTTCATACACTTTTGCTGGTCTTATTTTAAAACTAAGAACTTGGCACTTTTCCTTTTTTATTTTGGCACATGCCCAAAAAGCTGCAGCATTTTTTTTTCCAGACCAAGGGTTAAAAAAGACACACAGAAAAATGAGACTCTGCTTAAACTGCAAGACTGTTAAAGTTTCCACACTGGTATGGGGAGAAAACTTGAAATAAAACACTAGGAAAAAACTGCTGAATGAGAACTCTGAGGAGTTTTAAGCTATGAGTTATGATGAAAGATCTGCAGAAACACAGATACATGTCAATGGACCTAAGAAGAGGGGAATGGGTAAGAAGCTAACAGCAGATTGCATTTGTTTCTTGTGACAAATGGATACTCCAGTGAAATAATTAGTGCTATGTACATTATCCAAACAGAATCTTTCATGGTGGAATTTATTAGCAACACATATTGAGGCAAGACTATCAAAAGTCTTATTTAAAGCCTCATTAAAGTCCATCAAAAGTTAAGGACTAGGCACTTAAGCATCCTAATTACTTTGTAGAAGTTCAACCTTTGTTTCTCTATTTTGTCTGAGATTTCATCATCAACAACCATCAGTCACTCCCAAGTATTTTGCCTTGCACAGAACTATGCTCTTTGCTGAGGTAGACCAAGAAAAGAATGTTTGGAAATGCTAATTTAGAACAGATAAATGGAAGCAAAGGTGTATTTTCTATTTAATTCAGTTGCATTAATACACAAAATCAGTGCCACCTTTTACAAAGGATTAATATATAAGAAATATTTTTGTTTCCATGCTTTTTCTGAAAGATTTTAAGCACTGAGGATCACATGGACACTGAGAGATGCCTAGGGAACACTTTAAACAATTTCACATTCATGTTCTGCAACTGCCACTGAAAAGAAGCTCTCTGAAAGGCTTTAAAGTAGCAGGCAGCATTGCTTGATTTTTTTCATGCACTGGTCTAACAAGAAATTAGAAATTTCAAGCTCCTGATGCTGACACAAAAACCCCCCACAAATTGCTATAAAGAATTTATTTTAAAAGTGTCTACTTGGAGTAGCAATAAATGCTAAATAAAATGAGTACTGGCAGCCTGTATATTCACATATAAATTCCTCAAACATCTTGCATTTAGGCTCTGGGTTTGGTTTTCTTTTCTGATTATCAGTATTCTGCATTTCATCACATATGTCAGACTTGGACTCCCAGGGAGAAGCACCACTAACAGAGCAGCCTATCAGCTACACCAGCAGCCTGGAACCTGAACTGCCCAGAGGACAGAGCCCTAGAAATTCTAAATCTTTTTGCATGCTGTCCTGTAATTAACAATAACATGTGCTTTTACAGGAGCTTACTGATCATGCTTGTTTTGGTTGGGGTTTTGGGGGGGTTTTTTGCTACAAAATATCTTCCTGTGCTATTCTACATTAACAATACCCATCTTGACTGGGGAAATTGCATTGCTCTACTTTTGAAGGGCATTGTCAGTTTTGTCTAAAGTATCAATTTCATGCCATAATTTTATATTATTTTCCTGCTATTTATTATAGTTCCAGCACTATTTCAAATTGGAAAACCCACAGGAAAAAAAAAAAAAAACAAAACTAATACATATAAATTTATCCAAAAGCATGGATGAGTTCAGCCCCTCAGACACATTTTTATCAGGGGCATGCAGTGGTGCTACCTCCTAAAGATTATTAATAAAGATTATTTTTTAAGTAAATTGAATTATTCAATTAATTTCTTTTTCTGTGGTTTCTGAGGGCAAATTTGTGTTGGTGACTTGAATTGATATTGGTGTATATAACCCTTGCATACCAAAATTCTTGACAGCATTCAAGTTAATCTAAGTAAGAATATGGGAAAGAGTATCAGTAAGATTTGACAAGAATTTGGAAGGAAAAAATATCACTATCAGTAAGAGGAATTTTGACAGATCTTATATACATATATATATATATTTAACATAATTGACTATGAAAAATAAAAACTATTTATTCTACTTTATCAGCCAAAAGTATAGTTACATAAGAATCAGCAAAAAGGAGGCAATAGCTCAACTTTCTGTGATCCATGAAGGCAGCATGCTTATCATGACATTTCCACCTACTCAGATGTTCATCTGGGAAAGTCATATTGACAGCTTAGTGCTTGAAGCCATCATCGCTCACAGACACATACAATTAACAGCTAGACAGTAATGAGATGCAAGTCTACGTGAGTATGCAGAGGGTGGAAGGTTGTGGTGCACCCACATATAACCACTACAAACCCCCCCCCCCCCCCATTGCAAGTAAGCAGATCAGGAAATTTCAGATGAAAATACTATTTTTGTGAACGCTAGAGACTTACTTTCCAAGTCTGGCCACTATCCAGACTTTTGTTTGGAGGGTGGAGCAAAGAGCCATCCACTCCAAAAGTATCACAATTCTTCTTGTGCTAATGAATGAATAATGAGACAAAATTTATTGGTATCATTTGGCCTGTTGTTCTAGAAAAAACTAATCTGGTAAGGAGCTGCAAGAAACTTGTATTCTTGTCAGGATTTCACATTGCATTGAAGTGACTAAATACAGAATGTAGCATCCATCTTTCAGAAAAAATGGAGGGGGATGACAACCTGGTCCATCAACATTGACATAATCTATGTTTAAGACTAATTTTTTTAAGCATCAATAGGAAAAGAATCAAAGTAACACATTGAAAAACAAAAACAAGTGCATAACCTTGCAAGGCAGTGAGTGGTTTCATGAAAGGAGAAAAACCACTGTCTTTGCTGCTTTCTCTTTGTGAGTCACGCTCTGGGAGTGGTACCAGAACGGCTTGTTGTCCTATTTCTATGGAAAAAATCCTTGAGCAAGTTCATTCTTGATTAAGTTAGCATGGTGCCAAGCAAATATAAAGCACTGCATCTTTGATTCTGTGTTTTCCATTGTTCCAGTTGTGCTGGGGGAGGGAAGCAATCTCATGGCTTTGTTAAAAGTGCTTCAGCACTGCCTTTGCCGTGAACAGTACTGGCATAACACTTCCTTGTGTTTTTCAGCTTCACTGAGGGAAAATCTTTTTTATACAATTTAGGGATTTCATTTCTCAGTACACCAGTTCTGGCTGTGAATTAATACTAACACCCCAGCTCTGAGAGTTCATTCCCATTCCATGCTACATCCATTCTCCATTTAACCGTGCTAATAAGACAGATCCTTGAAATTGCATGGATTCCTACAAACAATCTGGATGAAAGGTAACTCTTCTTGCCAAAAAAAGACTGTGGAAGTAAGTGAGAAGAAAATAGCTTGACTATTGAAGCAAGCACATGTCACTGAATTCAAAGCTATGAACTGAAGCTGCCACAGATGAGTGGGATAATTTCTGGTGTTAATTTTCCCACAGTATAAATGTGACCTTTTTAAGACTACTTAATCTTTTAAGTGTTAATGTGAACAGAATAAAAGTTACCTTCCATTGAAGTACAAAGGCCTGAATAGAAGTGTTACAATTGTATAGTCACTTCACTATAATTGGAAATATATTGATTCCCAGATAACACCTTTCCTCATTTTCAGTTTCATAATCCATTTCAAAGATCAGGCAATCTGGGTAGTTGTAATTACCTATGTACATCTTGATGCCTTATGGACAATGAAATTTAAATTAAAAATAGTAGCCTACATTTGCTTATTAGTAGTCTACTTTTGGTAATGTGATAGTTAACTGAGTAAAACATCTCTTACATACACAACTGCTGAGCTTAAGTCTTCTCACATGAAGAAATGGCAGCTTCTAGCCTCACAATGTTAGGTTTTCAGTGTTAATTATGAAGGGAAGAATGGGGAAACTGAAATATTTGTGATGGGAATAGACATTTTGTAACAGGATAATAATGCAAAATAAAAGAGTTCTTTCAATAGGGAAGGCTGTATTTAATCATGAAGTGAAGCAACAAAGGCTTTTGTGCTTCTGACATTTTCTTCTGAGGCAACTCAACTAAGAAAAAACAAAACTTCTAACTTTCATTAAACACTTTTGGAAGTGATGAGTGTATACAGAGAATCCTTCAGCTACTCGTAAAAATGCAAGTACAACATTTAAGACTTCATCACTTAATGTGGTGGATACTTCTATTTCTATACCAAATACTGTCCAATCTTGTGCCTGTCATGCTAATAGAAAGGAATGCAATGTAATAATTTCGTTTTAGTGAGGATGTTATTAGATAAAATTGACCCCTCCCTTTTCCGCTGTTCCCATTCCCCAAACCACTACAGAAAAACTGCCAAAATAAAATTTTAGATGATGCTGTGCCACTGTTTTTTTCTTTCGAAGTCTAACTCCCCTCATCTGCACTGTCAAAGCTTCACAGTTGCATTAAATGTGGTGAGATCTATTTGTGATAATCGTAATACAAATTACAATCTGCTGATTTTATTGTTAAATTTAATGACAAACTGGGATACAATTGAATGCATGTGAGCTGAGGAACCCATCCTTAATTTGTCTATCTGCAAAAAACATAGCTCATTAGTGAGAGTGGCAAAAATCCAAAATCAGAGTAATAAATAGCAAATTCAGTGCAATCTGTTTCTGTGTTACTACTATAGCTGCAGCCAAGTGATAGACAAAGGGAGGTAAACATGTTTCTTTCCCTTGGGAGAAGGGAAAAAAAAGAGGGGGAAAAAAAAAAAAAAGGTAATTCATGGAATCCTTCTATCAGGTGATTTGTTCACTTAGCAATTAAGAAAATAAGAATCATATCCAAAAAGAATTAACTCTGAAAACTATAACACGCTTGACATAGCCCAGTGTTCATAAAAAGGAATTACCTTAGCCAAATTCCACTGCATCCATGAAATACTGTGCTCTTTTGTCACAATAAAGTATGTCTGTTTTGAGGTCTCATTTATTGTGTTGTAATTCAATAGTGTCCAATTATGCTTGTTTAAGTGAGACCAGAACCAGGCTAATTTTATTTGATTATTGACTGGATTGGGAAATCACAGGCTGAAGTTCTATGGTCTACAGGCACAACTTCAACATTATCTTAATTCCTCATAAACTACTACATTTCTTTCGTATTATTCATTCCAAAACCCCAAACCTTTTTCATACTGTTCGTCTCAGAAAAATCTGTAGTAAAACATACATTGTACCTGAAGGAAAAATTGATTGCTGGATCTTGAAATTTTCTTACATCTCTGAACTGCAGTCTTGTAAATCTAAAGGATTTTCACACTGAACCACAAAACCCTAATACAGCCAGGAACTGGAGTGCAATTAAATATTATTAGATCATATTAGACTGAATAAAAGCAGATGACTGAGCAAATAGAGACATAGCTGGGCCATGAGGTACTTCTTGCTGAGATTCAGAATTACATTATGCAGCAGCCCTTTTGTGAAAATCATCAACTAATTTTCAAAAGTGAAGCATCATATGTAGATTTCTGTAATCACACCCATATAGAAAGCTGGAATTTATCCCATACATGTGGTACTCTGCCAACTTCAGTAAGGCATGGCTGTCAGCTAAAGACAGATTTAATATAGCTTGTACAATGTAGAAAAATTTTAGTTCCATGCCAGGAGTATCATCATAATGAGAATCATTGTCAAATGATAAGAATGCATTTTAGTGTGAGAAATCACATCTGTTGTCACTTTACATTGCCATTATAGAGCTTTACAGAGGATTTTTTGAGTCTATTTCAATTCAGTCACCATATGTAAAGCTGCAATACCATTTTTCATTACCGGGAATAAAAAGAATACAGTTCATCTCTAAAACCACTATGAATTCTTCCTTTTCCTGAGATTCTTCCCCTTCCTCTATCGAAGCTGATGCAGAAATTGAAGCACAAAGTTTCATGCTATTCCCTTGATCATTCAACCTAAAAATGCATTTGAGATTGCATTTGACATATAAACATTGAAAAACATTTAAAAATTAAATTCTGTTAATAACCAGGTTTCCCCAAATAGTAACACAATCCAAGAATTCTGCAACTTTTGAGTCCTTCTCTCTTAAACCAAGATGATTTTAGCATTGAAATGATGATGAGAATATTCTGAACTTTTAAACTAAATAGTCTTAGCTAAAACTCATAGGAAATTATATACTTTCAGTAACTGATTCTCCACCCTACATTTTGCTTTGAACTTCTACAGGAACATAAGGATACTTTTACACTACAAACACAGCATTTTGGATGCAGCTCTTTGTCTTACAGAGAAGATGAGCACAGTCTTAGGAGGCTAAATATGACCTCATTCTAGACAAAGTTGACTCTCTCCTGTATTCAGAATTTATCTGGTCAAAGCTGATTGTAAGTCAAGACAGAAAAATAGATGACAGAGCTGGCTCCATATGGTTTATGTCCACCAGAGCCAACTATTTCTTTCAGGAATTGCTAATATTAAAATCTCATGGCATGTTTGCTCTTATTAAAGCATTAAATCAAAGCAAGATTTTCTTTAAGAATTCTACTACCATGCTTATTTTTTCTTTTTACATCAGTAGGCACAATGACCAAGTTGTATTACACTTATCACAATTTATTCTCCTAAAAGGCTCCACTTGTGTTAACACAAACTTCGCTTTGGGCTGTCACAGTGATAGAAGCAACTCAAAGTTTGGATTGAGCTATAAACTCTCACAAATCCCATCATCATCTGGGATGCTCATATCCTGTGTTTGCCTTGTATCCAGCTCTAGAAGCAGATTTGCAGTTTTTGTAAGATCAGATTCAAAATGTTTTGTCCCTATCTGCTATAAAGGCAAACCATTTTTCTTCTAGATAATGTTCACTTTCATACAGCATATGAACTACATTCCTCACCTTCATCAGTGGTGAAGGAAAAGGGAAAGGTTTGGTATATTAAACTAGAATTAAGGATCATAAGGCCTAGGCCCCAAGTGTTCATGAGTTGTCCATTTGGCATTCTTGGAAATGTAATTTCTCTTTCACAGAAATGTATTGCCAATTTTTTATTTCTTACCAAGAAGTCTCTAGGTGTACATCAAGGTTTTTTTTTTTTTAACTACAAAGCCAGGAATACAATTACCCATATAGGTTTATAAGTGTATGGAAACAAAATGTTTTAACACTTTCATGCCTAGTTACTTCCAAACATGACTATTTAAATGTTTCTGGAATGGTAGGGATTTTCTATCAATCAAGTGGAGAGGGAATCCCATTTTGTAGCATAGCTCACACAAAGTAGAAAATGGCTAACTGAACTACCCAGGAAAATAACTCAAAATAGAATCAGATATTTCCTTCTTGAAGGCAAAGCTTTCTGACAATTATCGCTATCTATTGACATGTGTATGTTATTACCATTCTTTATTTTGACATGTCTTTGACAAATATTTTTTAATATTTTAGAGAAACAAGCAGTATTAAATCAGTCTGCTTAGAAAGGAACTTCAAAATCAAAAGGTCAAAAGAAGCCATATTTTCTATTTATCACATTTTAAGTTAAGAACAAAATTTACACCAACCAGATGCAGTAGAAATGAACTTATTTTGAAGATCATACATTTTTTTCTCTCATTTTACATAGACACGCACCACTCTAGTACTGTCTCTCATTCAATGATTGCAGTTTTCCTTCAAGAGGCAAGTGTACTATTTCACTCAATAAATCAAGATAGTTTGGCAGTTTTGAGGAGTCTTCAGGACAGAAACAAGGACTCAACACTTTCCAGCATAGTATAATAACGTGTCATATATATATAATGTGGAAAAGGCACAAAATACATGCATTGCATTAAGAGGTGGAAGCAAATTTCAAATACTCACAGGTAAATTAATTTGAAGTCTCATCTTTGTTCCAATTATTTAGAATGAAGACCCATAATGTCTTCATTCACTGCATCAAGGAAGACACAATACTAAAATAGGGATTTCTATCGCAGCAGCATATGCCAGGGAAATGGTTATCTCTGTCTTACTGCCATTGACTGTTACAGATTCATCCTATAAACCTGGCCTGTAAACTCAATTATGGCTGGTGAGCATGTCTTGGTAGTTATTGAAATATAGAGCCTTCTCTGACACTTCAGCAGTTTTCTATGAAACAGAAACATCCCATTTTCAATTACCTATAAAAATCAAGGTCTTTCCAGTTACGCTGAAAATAAGCAAAGCAGAGTTTGTCAGTGATTTTATAATTTAACTTCTTCAATAGAAAATTTCAGATTTCATGCACAATTTACTTTGCTTATAAAATTATATCTATCTCAGAGAATTCCTGACTCTAGATTTCTCAGAGCTCAGGACATCTTTGCAGCACAGGGACTAGAACAAGCGGCTTTCACGTAATCAGGTTGCTGCCACTTCACTTTAAGGGTTTGGAAGTTGAAAAGTCAGAAAGAGATGCTCATTTAAAGTTCTTAAAGACATTTCAGATTACTCATTTTTCTGAGCTTTTAATCTTGGTGGCCTTTTCCCAGGTTTTTTCACATATTCTTCAGAGCAGGAATTCTGCATTCCAGACCACCCTAATGGAAATTAATGCCAATTGCTTTTTGCAGTGCAGTTGCCTGTGCATCAGAAAATGAATCACTGAAGATATAAAGGAACTGTCAAAAGGGACAACAATTTGCAGCTCCAGCTGAGCCTGGTATATTTGGCATTTCTGCCAAACAGGTATCTGAGTTATCTTAAGGAATATATTTGAGATTAGGAAATATAGTCATATAAATAAAAAATCTTCAGTTTAGAAGAAAAATACTCAAACCTTCATCAATCCTTTAGTAAAAATGGCAAAGGAAAGCTACAGAATTACACTAAGGTGTCCAAGGTATTGCAAAAAAAAAAAAACCAAAAACAAACAAACAAACAAACAAAAAAAACAAAACCAAAACTATTCTAACACAGTAAATAAAAATACAAAATATAAAACGGCAGGTAAGAATGATGTTAGGTGTTAATTCTTCAATAAATTCTGCAGACAACACAGAAGAAAAAACCACCTTAATTTCAAATTTCCCAGGCAGAACAGTTCTATATTGTAAAACAACTGAAGAAGTAAATTCTACCCAGCAGCTTGTTCTTTACTCTGGCATAAATTACACTAACAGTGAACAATTCAAATGTAGCTGCCTTCAAACACTATTTATCAGAGAAATTCACAACAATTACATGTCTCCATAATATTTATGGAGGCTACTTGTTTTCCTGGGGCGCCAAAAGTCTGGAGACCGGTTGGGTCAAACAAACTGCAGGCAATGTCAAACAATAGATAAAGGAGCATAAGCACTTGTACAGACAAACATCTTCCTTGAGGTTGCTCCTAGTTAAATAACACTGCTTCAAATAACATCTGCATTATGCTTGGAGGGTTGAACGGCTGGAATTCAACTGTCTCTTATTCTGAAAAACTTACTAAATACATAGCAACATAATAATGCAAAAATGCTAAATGGTAACAACTACAAACATGAGATCAGTGAAGAAGACAAGAAAAACCACTTTTTTTTTTTTTTTAAACATTAGAGTGATATTTATAGAGCTGCTAATCCTGAAACAAGCAAAACTTTAACATCCATGTTATTTTAATGTTTTCCAGCACGATACCTGAAGGTATACTGGCTTTTCTGGAACATCTAAAATCAGACATATTTGCATAAATTGCCAAAGAGACAAGCAACTTAGGAATGCTTTTTGTCATTTCATGACACTGACTCAGATGACCACGCTTCTCTTACTCATTCAAAATAAACCATACTAAATCTCATTACAGTCCAGCTTCGTGTACAGACCATAAGTAGCACAATTGCAGCTAATGAGTACTCATTCTCAGATCGTTCACTTCAAGAATAAAAATTCTAATAAAGCCCTTTTCAGCTTTTTTTTGATTTGCAGATCCGTGAGATATTGCCAGCAGTTGCAAAGGGCTTTATAGCCAAGGCAAACAGGCTCAGGGGGGTTTAGAATACAGTTCTGTACCTGCTGGTTAGAGGTTACCCAGCAGTATTTCATTGATTCAGCTGAGGTGCAAATAAATGATTGCAATTGTCCTGAATAAGCCCAAGCACACAACACGGATGTTTATACTGGCCTTCTTTCAGGCCAGCTATTTGTAGGCTACAAAAGCACAGATGTTATCTGTGCATCGTAACTCTGGGGTGACGTGAGCACTACTTGATCTTCATAAAACCTGCTGGTTCAAAGTTAGCCTCTCAAAAATACCAGAACAAAATTGAACCCTCAGAAGAAGTTCATATTGGATCAACATTTTCTGTCATGTTTTGATACAATACTAGGTACCCCAGAATGGGATTTACAATACCATAGAACCCAGGAGTTACAACAGATGCAAGACAATGATTGTTTTCTTAGAGAGCTGCTCAAGTGAGACCATCTCCTTTAACTTCAGGCAGTCCCAGCCTCAGACAACTCTCTCCATGGTAAGGATTAAACTAGGTATGAAAACACAGAGGGAATCCAGCCTAGGAACTGATAAAATTTAAGTTTATAGCAAGGGGAAAAAAGAAAAAGCTATTGCTGTTTTTATCACAGAAGAACCCCCTGGGTGGTATCAAAACCAGTCCACTAGAACAGCTAAAAAAAAAAAAAACATGCAGTAAGCAATGAGGGCTGGGAATCAAGAATGTATTGTGGGAAGCAACTAAATCCACAGTACCTGCAGAAAATGGTCACCTTTTAGGGATGATATATCTGACAAACTCACTCCACTCCGAAAACCAACCACTTTGGAAATCACGTTTCTAGCAGAATCCACAGGAATATACTACAATATCATGTTAACAGCATTTGACTTCACAAATGAAATTACATATGCTGGCCAGCAGTCAGAATCATACTCCTTTAAAATCACCATTCCTTGCACATGTGTACTCAGGAAATGTGTGTCTTTGCTGTGACCAGCTGCAGCCTTTAACAGAAACTGGATGAAGTAGTTCTTTACAAGTCTAAGCAGTTTTGTAAGAGAAAAGAGAGGTCAGGGAGAAGGCAGGCTTCTTCAGTCTGCAGCACTGCCTGACTAATTGCAAAGCTTTATGGACTGTGAAAACTGAGTCATTTCATTGTCAGCTGTAACTTTGTAAGTGATGTATTCAATTTCTGTTTAGCTTCCCTTAACCACAGCAGAGTGCAATTTTCTCTCCATTTAGTCACAACTGCTCAGTTTTCCCCATCTCCCTAGTAAAATGAAAGGATTTACTTTGTAGGAAGTTCTGACTGCCTCTATAGAGCCTCTTTATGAAGCCTTGTTTTAAAAGTTCCACAAATTGCATCGATGACCTCAAGTATGTAATGAAATGGTATGGGAAGGCATTAAAGGAAATAAATCAATCCACATACCTGCTGTTGCCTGAGAAGGTGTAAAGAGCTCTGCCACTGTGCAGTCTGTGGGCCAAGCTTAGCCCATTTGGTCCTTAGCTGGTTGGTTAGTTGGTTATTTCCCTTCCTTTTGGAAGGCTTTGAATGTCTGGAGGGGGTTTTGACAAAAATAAACCTTTCATGTTAGATACAATACCGTAGTACTGGAGCACTTGCTACCAGAGTAGGTCTTACACCTTTTCTGCAGGCTTTTTGTCAAATAGTCTCCAGTAAATGACAGCAGAAATAATTGCAACCGTTTTGTTCTAGCCCTCCTCCAGAGATTATACCAGGCATAAGCCAGTTCAGAGAGAAAACACAAACAAAATGGAACAGTACTAAATGGCTTCACTCCTAAACGATTATTTTGACATCTTACAGGAAAAATTCTGTCAGGCACAATTTTGATAAACCTGAGGTTATGTTTCTCTTTCAGATGTATGAAGTGAATGCCTATTTTTATTATAGCTTCCACTGGTAACTATGTAATTTCAGTATTTAGGCATTTGCATTTTTCTAACTCTATATAATTAGCAAGACAAAAGGCCTTTTTTTCTCCTATCCAGATATTTTGACTTCACTCTGTTGTGGAGGTGGAGCAGAACCTGGGAGTTACATGTGGGAGAGCCATAGGAGCTCTGAGGTTTTGACCCATAGCTCTGAGAAACTGTGGCAGGCTTCACTGGGCAACAGCTAAATTAGAGAATGAAGTTTTTAAATAAATGTTTATAAAAATTCAATCAAGTCAGCAATCAAGGACCCATGGACAAGGAGTTGGCAGGAGCTCAAAATAAGAGGAAAGTCCTTATTTGTGTAGTCAGCTATGTACAATCTCTCTGAGCAGAGATCTGAATAGAACACTCATAAGGTGAATAGCCACAGAAAGTAGCTTTTAGGAAATTTTAGAAGTCTCAGATGTAGCATATATAGAGTCAGATGTTTAAGGGAAAAAAATACAGAATATATAGATTTAATTGCAGTTTAGTAGTCAGCTTCATAAAATGTTATTTTTAATCTCCTTTCCATTGACCTTAGATATAATACTTCATTTTAATTGGACACATATGTGAGGGATGTATAAACATGTTCATTTAAAGCTCTAATGGGGAATCTCAGTATTTTATTGCATTATTCAGAGGCACCTGTAAACACACTGCTGCTGTTCTTACTGGTATCATAGGCACATCATGGTTTGTGCACCACTCCTTCAATTTGCAATCATTTCTAGTACAGCTTCCTATAGGCACAGCAATTCACCTACTCACAGTAAACTGGAAGATCAGCATTTATTCTAAACCATCAACAGCATTGGTACATGCCAGAAATTGAAAGAAAAACTTAGTATGAACCTGAAAATTAATTCTATGTCTATTATCTATATGATACTAACGGAAATAGTAAAGTTTTCTAACAGTAAAATAATATGATTGGATACAGAAGTTCTTTAAATTGCTAATGTTAAGTACTTAAAATTGAGACTTACTGAAAATTTGAAATTTTTCATATTATGTTTAATTAAATACATGTTTATAAGCTACAAAGTTATAATTATAAATTGTTTACCTGACTACTCAGGTGCAGAAGCAGACTTTGCTTTCAAAAGCAAAAGAAGCTGTTCACAATTTATAATGAAACTATTCTTACAGTAATTATAGTGCTAGGAAATGCATATCAATCAACAGATATAGCATCATATACCTTCCATTTTCTGTTCAGAGCATTTCTGAAATCAACTTTGACTCTACTTGAAGTTCCCTTAGAAATACCTGTCATTTTCATTACTTTTAAGAGCTTATGACTTTATGGGAAAGTTTTCACATTACAAGAAAGTAAAAATAGGTAACATTACAAGTAAAACCTACTTGAACTATATACCCATTTGTTCCTGATATAGTTAGCAGTAAGTGAAAATCTGTCTTGCTACTTTTTACCATAGGCATGCACCTGTAATTCTATCTCTTCTCCTCTTTTGGTTTCTTCAGTACTCACAAATTTATCAATTTTTGTACCATAATATGTTCTGTTTTGATAATCTCTTCAGTTAAGCTTTACTGAACTACCATAGTTGAGGCAAATAGACCATAGAAACAAGGGCAGTAAGCAAACATGAAACACAGTATAAAATAAATTGTAAACAAGCAGCTTGGAAAAAGAAAGACTTCTGCCATATCTGGAAACTGTTCTACTGCTGTTCCACCAGTAACCGTGGACCTAGTGAAGGAATGACTGTTCTCTAAATAAAATTACCAATTCTAGTCTGTTTTAGACCTAACTAGGCTGCTAACCTGGATTCTATTCAATGCCTTTAAAAGAATTCTATCTTTTGATAATTCAGCAGGTGCACAGGAAGCCATTTTTCTACTTTCTTTGACATCAAGCCAAATTTCCCCACATGAGTGACTAAGGCCCCTTTTTGTCTCAACAAAATGTGCATGCATGCAATTTGTCACTGCAGCATTGTAGGATCAAGAAACTGGGTGTACATGTCAGTCCCTTTTAGTACCTCAAACAGTTTAGACTCTCCTTCCTGCAGAAGTCAGGATCTCTTATGTTGAATGTTGAGGAAAAGAAAGGGAAGAAGGTAAGGAAAAGAGCTTACAACTGTTTTCCAAATCCCTTTTGCCATACAAGTTAGCACAAATTGGTTCTAACCAGTGATGGCAATAACACATTCTCATTTTAAAGCAGTAAAAATTTCATAAAGCAGTCTATACTAACCACATGTGAATTTCCAGTCACCAAATTCCTGGAACCTTGGACTTTAACTTTTCCCATTCAGACATTTTTTCTGGCCAATTAGAGACAGTTCTAGCAAATACAGATACTTATGAAAATCAAGTTAATTACTCACTAATGAATTCAAAGCTCAGAAAGGGAGCCTACCCCTAATACTATGTCCAGCAGTGATGAGGACAGTAGAAGCTACTTGCAAAGGTGTCTCAGGTGTCTACTTGCAAAATAAAAAAAAAGATGGTGGAGGGGATGTCTGGCTGTTCTGCATTGACATTGAGTGAAGTGGCAAAAAGACAAAACAGATCTTAGCACACGATTTCACACAGCAAAGAACAATACAAAGTCAAGTCTACATGCAGATGAAGAATACCAGACCTTGCAAGGCCAGTAAGCATAAAGACCTCTGCTTTAAACCTGGTTTTCTGCATTCCAAATCAAAATGCTTTTAAGAAGCAGCTTTTCTTTCTGAGCTCCCTAGCATGCTCTATCAGCAGCAGAAGACAAACACTCCTAGGCAGCAAATCATCTGGATCTATTATACATAATACATTTAAGCTGGAGGCTTATTTCCTGTCTAAAGAAGGATTCAATCCAATAGAGAATAAATGTTTGCGGGAGAAAAGGTGTAACTGGTGGCATTTAAACAGGCTGAGAAGGAGCCCCTTGGCTGGGCCTGTGACAAGGTGTTTCTTGAAGTGGAAGGTATGCAACACTCCCCTTCAGCCAGGCAGCTGGAGTTCCTGCAGTGGCTTGAATGGCTTTTGTTTTTATTCTTCTGCATAGCAGAGAATTAAAAAAGCCACACTATTATATGAGATATTTAGCTGCTCCTTGTTATTTATTTTTGCTTTCTCCATGAGCTACAAACCATTAGAATGTTGCAGTTTCCATACTGAAAACATCTCAATTCAAAAACCAGAAGCTACAGTCAAGACAAATTTACACAACTCTTTCACACAATCTTGTTTCACTGAGCTTGTGTTTTATACATTCAGGCATCCATAAAATCAGCAGCAATGCTAAGGCTCAAGTTATGAAATTCAAATTCAAATATCTTCTCTGCCAGATAATGTCCTTGGTTGCAGCACTGCTGCAATTCCAGTGTAGGGAAAACAGAGTGGGATTTTTACTTGCCATATGAGGAAGAGCTTGGCTGTAAAGCACCATAAAAAATCAGTTATATATCATTTTAATTTTATTCCAAACATCCCAGCCTTTATTGCAACACTTAGGTTAGCAAGAACTATGAAAGCCTATAGAACAGAAACCTATAAGAAGGCCCTTTCATTCAAGCTTCCACAGTAGACAGCTTTTCTTATTAATAATTCAAATAAGGATTTTCATTTAGCTTTAAGTGCATTCAACTCACCTATCTTCTAGAATAGTTTCTATTTCACAAAAATAAATGAAAAAAACCAACAAGCCAACAGCAAAAATACTCCAAGACATACAAGGTTAAATGGACTTCTGCTGCCAAATTTTTAATTAAAAGTCTATTATGAAAAAAGATATAATGCTAACAGAAAATTAAAGCTGATTTTAAATAAGGGTCTATTGTACAGCTTTTGAACACTGTTCAGATAGTTACCTAAGTTAAGTCCAATGATCTTTCAGAAATAATGACCTGCTTGCAAGAAGACAATCAGCACTCTTGACTGGAAAAATACCATAAAACTGTTGAAATCACATGAACATTATGTAGGTCTGTGGGCTCTATCAGCAAGAACAAATTCAGCTTCATAATTCAAACCATGAAGTCCTGACTTCAGTGTAAATATAATCCTGCACACTACTTTATAAAGCTCAATAATTTGCCATCATATCTATTTACATTAACAGTGCCTATCTCTAAGATGAAACAATTCTCCTGACTGTTTATAAAAGAATTCTTCCCAAGTCAGATTATCTGGCACTTCCACTTATCTGTCCCTCTCCCCTACCATACACAAACATGCTTCTACTTTGATATCTGCCCACCAAAAAAATGAATCGTTTTCCTTCATGATTGATGCTAATACTATAAAGTGAGCCCAGATATCTACTCTGAAATTTTCAATTCTTTGAAATTTCCCCATACAATGTTCATAATATTGACTAGTCAGTGATTTCCAATTGACTAGTGAATAATTAAAATGAAACCATTGGTAAGTCTGAAAAAGTCTGAGCACATATCTAATAAGATAACCTGTTTTCTTTTTAAATACACCTATTTTAGCATCATCTTGTCACAACATTCATGAGGTTGCCTGTGAAAGGTGCATAGTTTCCAAACACGTAAGCTCCATTTTATATTGATACACCACAAATTCCAACTATCATCTTAACTACTCCTAAAAAAGAATAAAACTTATTTCCTGGAGGTCGTGTACTGTGTCACGAATGTTTAGTTCTTTGCATTTGTTTGTTTAATGGTACCATTCCAGAGGCAGCTGAAAGGAAACATTTTAACCCAACAGTCCAGTGGTAACAGAGAACTTACAGAGCAAAAACAGCAGCTAAGACCCTACACAAATGGAAATCTACACAAATTGATGGAGGTCTTTGGTAGCAGAAACTCAGAGGCAAAATGTGTGACATCATCAAATAACCAAAATATTTGCCCTGCTGTGTACACTTTGAAGATTTTATGCGGACATTTTTCCCAAAATGTGTTAAACAGAGTGATGATGGGATTCGGAGCAAATATTCAAAAGCATATCACAGAGAAGCTATGACAAATCCCTGGCCACACCTGAAAAGTGACTTTCCAGTCAAGCAAACCAATTTCTCTTTAAAGAAAGCAGATGGTGGAAATCCCCTTCCCCACAGCCAGTTGGAGTCTCTACCCAAAGAGCAAGGGAAACAGGCAGTGCCGTAGCCACACATCTAATCCTCAGCACTTTAATAACCTGTTTACCTTCAACAATTGAGGCACTATTTAGCATCTGTGGAATACCTTTAGAAACCCAGGATTACAAATCTTCCCAGCAAAAATAATAGTGCCATTTCTTTGCTTCAACAAGTGTAACATGCATTTATTTGTAACATCCTGACATCAGCTTTCAGGTCAAAAACCTGGCAAATGCTGAAAGGGAGATGCTGACATTTGAGGGGTTTAGAATGCACTAGTTTGATAGAGTTTCTCTCCGAGAGGTTGCAGATGTTTATTTACCGATCATTTGCACTGAAATGAAAATTGCATTTGAGAGCAGTGAATTAGACACAGCAGGTACACAGTGGTCCCCTCAAATACTCATTGAAATAGTTTCTAGCATTATTGAACACCAAAATAATTGACAAAAACCAGACAGAGCAGCTTCCTGATAGCTAAGCACCTTTGAATATACACTTCTTTACCTTCAGTCTTAAAGGCAAAGTATTAGTTCTTCCTATAGAATTGCAATAATATACTTACCCATACATACTGACAACAATGATGAAACAGCTCCAGAAATGCTGATTCTGAAGATAACATTTACAAAATCATATCATAGCATGGAAGTGCTAAGTTGGAAGGACTTACCTGCATTTCAATTTGGATAATAACTCTCACTTATTATACATCTTTTAAATGAGATGACTGAACCTAATAGAGAGTCTGAAATTAACCTAAGTACCATCATAAACCAGAACGATGTACTGTACTGTGGGAGCAAATACTGTTCACAGCTTAAAGATAACTCTCCCGTTTGCTAATTAGACATTTTAACAAACAGAAGAAAATTATCTTTCCCAAGGAACAGAACAAAAGCCAAGGAGACAAGCTACTCACATTCCTTTGAGTCGTTGCCACATTTTCTCTGCATGTCCTCCTATTTGGTACTGTACAGAGGCGCTTTCCAGTTCCCGAGTTGTTTCTGTCGCTCGAGCCCCCATGGTTATTGTCCTACAGCGATACAGTTACAGTCAGGCTCAGCAGCAAGCAAAAGCAGTCCTTAGTCCACTACAAATTTCAGAAGATCCACGCATGTTAGACAGTAGCTGCTGTCATAGCAAAACACATCAGAATTACAACAGCTGAGGGACGATCCTGCCTGAATCGCTATTCACTTTGACAGACAAATCCACTCTTCCCCCCCAAGCACAGAGCAAGTACACACAGCTCCTCTGACCTCACAAGTCTAATCCATACGGGAGAGCCAGCTACTTATACTACTGACTGCTCAAGCTCCTTTCTCATGCACTTTTTCTGCTGTAGGAATACACACAGAAGCACAAAAGAGTCCTTAAAATGGACTATAATTCATTGCCATGCAGGATAAATGCGAATGGCTTTAACAATCCAGAAGGAAAGAAAGGCTGGTTTCTGCTTTGCAGGTTGGAGAAACAGGCTGCAATAGGAAAGCAGATGGTAGATGCCAGTATCAGCCACATCACCCTACAAAAAGAGTGTGTGTTCAAATGCCAGAGCTTTCCTCTCTTTAGCTGATCCTGAGTTGTTTCTTATTGAATAAATATCTACCAGCCTGTCAATAAAAATATGACTGCACAAATGCTAAGTCAGTAGCAAAGACACATCTAAATCCCTGCAGGAGAGAAATCAGCGAGCGCTACAGGTTGTTATTGAAGGAATATGCTGTAATGATGACTGTTCACCTTCTCCTAGCAACTCCACACAGTAGGTAACTGTCAATTTTACTGGTGGAAAATGCAGCAGCTGCAAGACAGCCCGCTCTGCGAGTCCTCCGGGACAGCAGCATGTGTGTGTCAAAATCTGATGCTGAACTCTGTGTGTCTGCCAGCAAAAAAACAATTAAGTGCATACAAACAGCAAAAGGCTTGAGGACTAATCAGCACATGAGCCATGCAGCAGATTGCCTGCTCTGCCTTCCAAGTGCAAACCTCAGAACCTATCTGTACAGCCAAAGTCAGGGCTTGGAGAGGGCAAAGGAGGGGATTTCCTTGCTGCTTGCTCAGTCACAGAGCTGGGTTTGCACAGCACCTCTCCACTCTGAAAGCAGCAACTGTCTTGTTTGGTGAGAAAAAATCTTTATTCCTGAAGCAGCAGCCAAATAATCAAATATACCCCAGATTTGTCTCAGTGATCATGTTTGTTTCAATCAGACTAAGAGCAGTGCAAGAAGCCAGGCAAGAGGAATGTGTCAAGAGGGAGTAAATGTGTCAGCTTTGTCAGCTACTGGTGCCACTGCCAGTTGGAAAAAGGAGCTTAGGGTCCACACTGGAAAAGTAAGGATGGGAGTCCTCAGATGGTGACTGGAAGGAGCCTAAGGGTGACGGAGGAATATTTCAGTATGGTTTTAACTAAACAGCTTAATCTGAGTTAAATTTTGCAATGGAGTGAGATAATGAGCATTCCTGTCTGATGCAATGGGCAGAAATGGATATTACTACTAAGTACTCAGGTTCTCACAGGAAAATAAAAAAGGGGCTCCCAGCTTTGAAATAATCTGAACATTTCAGAATTACCTAATCAATTTTGTTTCTCTATGGCAACTTTTATGCACATTATAGAGATAAATTACACCCTATGAGAGTTATAAACCAGTTTGAGTTGCATCTTTTGCATGCTGATTTCAGGTGGATAATTAAACAGTACATTTAATTTGCTTCCATGGATTTAAGACATACACACTTTTAAACTGCTATTAGATTCCAGATTTTCACCGAATTCTTCCAGACTCAGATATTTAAGAGTCAGTCCCATAAAATGTACTAATAATTTCTGAAAAGCAGTGAAGGAATACAAATATGTATTTTCAACAACCGTAAGGCATTTATTTGGTCAAATGCAGCAGTAGTACCTTTGAACAACTTAAAACCTTCCAGAGTTTCTACTCCTGTTTTGCATGGAGTCCAACCAAAGTTTGTAAGAAAGAGCATAAATGCCCTTCCATGGAATAATTAATAAGAACATCTCACACTAATCTGGGCTCTTTCCTGCCTTTTAACTGCCAAATATCTGAAGAAAAGCAAAGAAATTAAGTATTTATAGAAACCACATAAACCTCTAGGGACAGCATGGAATTTTAAGGGCCTCAACAAGTATTTCCAGCTCTTGTTGTCCAATTCTACATTGAAAAAAGGTGGTGTTTGCAAGCTGTTCTCTCTCCCTCAGAAGGAATTCAGTAGTTGAAGATACATTGCTTTGATTTACTGGAGAACACTATAATGAGAAGGCAACATCCTCCAGGAAGGAAGGTGCAAACTGCCCAAACAGCATCCCTGTAAATGGAGATACACCTGCTAATGTCACCAGAGCTCCACAAAAGAAAATGGTAAAACCTCTGCTCCCTGAAGGACACTGCCAGCACAACAATAGAAATTCCATCAACAGAAGCATCCAGCATGGCTTAAGCAAAAGACAAACACAGCAGCCTTTGCTCCAAAGGTTTGTCCTGAGAATCGATAGAGCAAACCACCAGAGAAGATACTAAAGGATGAAATTGTATCTCTGAAAGTTAAAGAAAGAGCAGGAAAGAAAAAAACAGACAGATAAGGCATTTGAAAGCTAAGAAATTTGCCAGACCGTGTCCTGTAGTTCCCTAGGGAGACAGAAACAAACCATCTAAAACAAAAGAGCAACTTTTAAGTTATCTGGAAAACATGAGCAAAAAGCCCTCGTGGAAACACTGGGAAAGGAGAGACCTCTCCTCCCTTTAGCTTCTGTGAATAAGGCTCAGAGAATGAAGTAGCTGAGCCTGCATCCTTCCTCTGGCTCAGGGCAGGGCACAGGAGGCTGAGAACGAGAGGGCCAAGGCAGTGCCTCCGCAGCTCCTGCTGCACGAGGAGATGGGGCCCAGGGACAGGAGCGCGCCGCGGCACGGAGCAGCCGCACCGTGCCAGGAGCAGCCGCACCGTGCCAGGAGCAGCCGCACCGTGCCAGGAGCAGCCGCACCGTGCCACGCAGGGAGCAGCCACACCGTGCCGGGAGCAGCCGCACCGTTCCAGGAGCAGCCGCACCGTGCCAGGAGCAGCCGCACCGTGCCACGCAGGGAGCAGCCACACCGTGCCACGCAGGGAGCAGCCACACCGTGCCGGGAGCAGCCGCACCGTGCCGGGAGCAGCCGCACCG
>JAYDZK010000274.1:23853838-23898096 GCA_034509185.1 Euphonia xanthogaster
TGGCAGGAAATTGCATGAGTTGAAGCTTTCTTGGGTAATCTTAGGTTCCAAATTCACTCAGAAAAATTATCTGAAAGTACACTTGGCAGAAGCTTCTATAATCTCACAAAACACCACACTGGAATTTGCTGGGGATTGACACAGCTCCAATCACATACATTTGCATATGCAAAAACCATCACTTGCATGAAAAAAATTGCATTTCTTCCTACAGACTGATATTTAGCCAAATCAATTAAATACTAACTTAGATAACAGCTCATTAATCCTCATTAGTATGCATTTGTATAGTTCCTATGATATCTACTTGTAAGTATCTGAAAGGGTAAATACTTTTCACTTGTAATGAAACATAGACATGCTCTATAATTTTCTGGGTTTTTTTAATTACAGCACTTAAAAACATGCCACTAAAGTGCCAAGCACATAATAATGAAATCCTTCTCCTTCTCCATCCCCTTCTCAGTTCCTCAACTTCTTCCTTCATAGGAATAATTGCTAAACAAATAAGTACAACTCAAAATAAAACTTTAAAGATAAAATCCATGTCTAGGAACTTTTAGAAATTCTTTCCTACTCCTTAGAGACTAGAAGCTTGGAGATCATGCAAAAAAAATGCCCCAAACTTTGCTAATTCACTCAGAGCATCAGGTTCTTCAACACACCCACAGCCTTCAAGCTGATCAGTGAAAAAAGAAAGAGCTCATCAGTGAAAAACCTGCTTACATGTGTTTCCTTAGTTTTACAATCAATAAATACGTTCAAATTAAATTTCTGTGTGTAAGAACACCACAGCTGACTGTATACTACAATATGGTATTTTAGAAGGAAACATCTGAAAGATACAAAAATAGATACATTCAAGCCCTTTGTGGCCTGTGTTAACAAAGTCATTGAACACACTGAGTACAGAGAAGGCAAACACTTTTTTCTTGTCTTAACAGAATCAACGTAATCTCCCAACACTGTCCTATGCAATTATTACCAGATAAAAGCAATTCTTCCCACATTACACCAAATTCCTAAATCCAGATCTTCAATCTTAATACATTTTTTTATTCCATATCACCCTACCAAAGGCCCTAATAACGTGAGTAGGGGTTTGTTTTCCTGGTTTTCTGTGGGTTTGTTATTTGCATTTTACTTGAGGTGCTGTCTTTGGTTGTTTGGATCTTTTGGGGGGAGAGGAGGAGGACATTTCTTAAAAGAAGGAGAATAAAAAGAAGAAGAAACACACACAGTTTTAGATTTCCTGAGGAAATGATGAAATTTAGGAAGGTGATAACTGAGACTGAGTTTCAAAAACAAGCCTGATCTGCTTGGTCAGAACTGTTTTACAAAGCAGGCTATAGTCTTCACTGAATGCAAATGAACACAAAGTCTCTCCCAAATTACTTTTTCAGATATCAAAGCCCAGCCATGTCAGACATAAAGCAATCCATCTCCTTTAGAAGTTGTAGATTTGGAGTTGGAAGGATTTGAAATGATGACAGGGCCCACCCTTTCAGGGTTTCTGGGCAGCTGAAGGCTCGTGGGGCAGCATTTGCTGATGGGAGAGGCAGGGGCAGCACACAGGGGACCGGTGCTGGCCCATAAAGGGAGAAGTCAAGAAAGGCCACCAGGGATATCCTCAGCCTATTTGTAATTCACTGCTTCTTTGTGCATCTGCTGAGACACAGATCAGGGCAGGAAGTTAGCATAAGTACATCCTTTTAAAACCTTTTCTAACACATTTTTGTATCACCCATTGTAGGTGAAAGTTTTTTATTCAGCCGGAATTTTTACGGATGTGAAATACTTGGTATCACATAGTCTATGGCAAGCTCAGGAAAAAGTACTAGATTACAGCATGTGATAAAAGGGCTGTGTTTCTGGCACAAAATGATGCAGACGAGAAGAAATGAAGACCAACTTTCACACTATGCCCTATAAAATAGCCTAACACCAGGCCAAGGCACCAAGGGCTATACCAATAAAATTATGCTTGGTACTGCTCTAAGTTTCAAACAAATGTGGCCTTTTATAAAAAACAAGTACTTTGTTCTGTGGAATCCATTTAGTCCAGAATTTCTGAGTCTCCCTATTCTCTACATGCTTTTAATAGCATGTATCTGGTGAATTAAAGTGAATATTTTTGCTAAAAAAATGTAAAAAGTATGTAGAATCTCAAGTTTCTCATAATCTCTATGTATTTTCCAAAGCAGCTTTTTGTTTTATTTTGTGTACAAGACTTCTGCCACTTGGATGAAGACAGCAGCTTAAAAAGAGCTTTTGTAATGCACTAAAACTGAAAGGGGAAAAAAAGCCCTGAAAGGTTTATGTCCAAAATTCTTGCTGCAAATTCAGCATAAGTAAAAGTAGACATAATGCAAAAATCACTGTAAGCCAATGGGGTCCCAAAGGATGTTGTAAAAAATTTACAGAGATGCTGGGAAGCTCCAATTGAAAAGAAACAAAGCAAAAATAAACTGACAATGACAAAGAAAACAAAGAACAGGAGACAAAACCAAAACATTCATCACTCTGATCACAGTAACACAGATATTATTTTACCCAAAAAACTGTCTTTGAAAAGGAAAAAAAATCCAGTTTTCAAAATCAAAAATACCCCATGGAGTTTAAGTCTAAAAAGAACTTTATAATGAAGAACTTGTACTCTCTAAATAAAGAGTTCCTAATCAAACTGGGCATTTTCTAGAAGCAAGATCAAGAATAATAATGAACTTACAGACTGAAACCTCAAAGAAATGAGATCTTTGCATTTTATCCTCCTACTCATTTGATTTTTGTCCTTCTTACATAAGTGCATTTAGGATTTAATTATATAAAAACCAGGTTTTGGTCCCAAGCCAAGAATCCCTTTTCTGAACAAAAAGTATAAACAGGAGAATAAGTTTGAGAAAATATATTTCAGATTTTTCATGAGCTGATGAAAACGTTTCTTGTTGGAAACGCATGAAATACAAACTGAAGCTTAGAAAAGCAAATAATGAAAAGCATAGATGTGCTCCCAGTTCAAGGTAAGGCAGAGTGAACCTGAAGCTAACTTGGGAGTTTCTTCAGTTGGCATAGAACAAAAAATATTTCTTAGAATTGTGTTATATGGAAAATGCAGCATATATATATTCTGCTTCTTAAAATTCCTATATAAAAAACGAACATTTTATGTTAGTACAAGTCAGAGCAATGCGGCTCCTTAGCTAAACCTTTGATTGTGGGAATTCCTAATAAAATCCCACCAATTTTAGGTACCACTGAAGATGCTTTATGCTTCTGAGAGCCATTAAAATTAGACCCTATACTTCTGCTTTTTTGTTTTCCCATATATAAATAAATAGATCATCTTTTTGTCTCATAGAATTTAAAAGTGGGAAGGAACACAGGAGAAGAATCCTTGGAACAAAATTACAGTAAAGCATGGAATAGTTTCAATGTACTTTATCCTAAAGACAGCCTTTGGGATTTAAAGCTACTAAATGAAATACATTCTAGCATAGCAATGGGACACTGATATTCAAGTTTATTTTACTCAGAGTTGTCAGTCTTTCCTCATCTGCAGTCTCATTTACATGACTCAATACAGTCTCCATGCTTCCTAAATACTAATGGTGCAATACAAAGGTCCCATAAACTCAACCTTTTCAAAAGCAAATGCATCACATTCAAAATGTTCTTAGATGTAAGTTGTCCCTTATTTAGTCTTCAGTGAAGACCACAGATGGGAATAACATTTGCTCACACTTTATTGCAGAGCAGACTATTTAATAATCAACATGTTGGCACACTGTTCATTTTGTCTTAAAATAAGTAGCTTTTAAAAGAAGTAAGTTCCAGTGGATAAAATTCCAAGAGGCTTCTTTTTCCTTTAAAGACTGCATGGAAGATCAATGAATGTGCAGACCAAAATCCTAAAAGACTTTACAGCAGTTCCAGCCAAGGATATACAGGAACTCACCAGTACCAGCATACTAAAGTTGTAATGTCCTTCTGACTAGTTAATACAACACTGTCCAGGTTTAATGAAAGGAGACATTTAACACTCATTTGACAATTTCAAAGAAACAAACTAATTCTAAGTGATCACTCAGTGATGACACAATTCTGTAAGAAATGACAGTCAGGGACAAGAAATTGCCCATGTGCTATTTTCTTTGTACATAGTACACAGAAACATGACTTGAACTAATACCCTGTCCCTGCCATAAAAACATAACTGCAAAGCAAAGCTAAGATGAACTACTCTTCCTAACAAACCATTAGATACTTTGTTGACCAGAAAAAGTAATTTGGCAGCATTTTAATACTGTCCAAGAAAGGCAATCTGTCAAAGGAAATAAAGTCTAAAATCATGAACACCTGCAGAGAAAGAAAACTTGACTTAAGCAAGGTAGCACAAATAATAAATGTCCTGGATTAAAGTCATTTGTATATTCCATATTCTCTGTCAGCTAGCTGCAGAGCACTCCCTGTATTACATAACACAAAATGTACCATTTCAAAGGATATGGACATAATGGGGCATTAATAGTCCAAGGTTTAACTGTGCATTGTTCTCTGCATGATCACCTATTTATTTAAATTGGTGCACGATGTAGCCTTGGAATCCTATGAGTTTCTGAGCTGGAAGGGGCCCACAAGGATGACCAAGTCCAGCTCCTGACTTCTGTAAATACAAACCCCACGCCCCTGTTAGAAATTGCTTGCACTCAATCATCCCAAAACTACTTGTAATCTGCAAAAAAATATTTTCTCTGGTTTTTGTTAAATGCCTTTGTACAAAAAAGCATGTTCTGCCCAAGTCCATTATTTCTGAGTATATTTTTTATTGTGATGTACTGTATACAATGAGAAAATCTATTTATTTCAGATAATCTATTCTACCACATATCCACACAAGCCACACATACTTCACTAAGAATTCACTCTGGCACACAGAAACTGGGTGTAAGGACAACTGTGTGAATGTTAAGCCTGTGACAAAAATTTAAAATAATCCCTGTATCTACTTGACAGAACATGAAAGAGTACCCCTCTTTATTCTTAATAACTTTTTATAATACTCAAGTGCTTTTGTAAGAAAACTGATTTTGCAGCCATTTGTCTCCACAGTCATCAGCCATGCAAATAACAAGTTTAACCATTCTTATCCTTTAACCATCCTGATATTTCTGTACCTATCTTCCATTGACAAAAACATGCTTTATGAAAGGATTGCAGGGTTCTCCTTTCCAAACCACCAATTGGATTTATTAGCTTCACAGATTTAATAATGATATAACATGTCACATCATATAGCTTGTTCTGAATTACATGAATATAGGAAATATACCAAGGGTTCTAATCAAGATGAGTTTACACTTGGAGCAACACTGAGTAAGAGCTAAGAAGAACAAACTGTCTTTTCTTTTTAGAAAAGGTATCTTTAAGTATAATTTTGGCAGATGAAAATTCAGTAGCACATTAACTGCACATTTATAAACTATTCTAATTCAGGTGCAAATTCATACACACAGGAGTTTTTGAAATAATTTGCTGAATAGATGTGATAGCCTAAGAATATGTTGCAACTATTTTTTATAAAATTTCCTTTATACTCCCTGATACAGAGACCTGAACTTGGAATTGTTGTGATTCATTTTCCTGAAAGGATTATATGGATATTACAATGTTATATTAGATTACACTAAGTTGGTCATATCTGCTAGATTTAAAAGAAAAAAGTACCATTTTATGTGCAGTTGGTTTTATTTATATACTGAGGACGTAACTTTTCCTAGAACCTAAGTAATACTCTGGTCTCTGAACACAATTTTTTACAGAAATACAATTAACTTACCGTGAGATTTTTTAAGTCTTCTGAAATACTTCATCTTTTAATTTTTACATGTTACCAGTGATACCATTTTCTGAGACAAATGTATTTAGTAATGGGCATAGTGGAATGAAGTGCGCTTAGGGTGCTAGGCACACCAACCTGAGAATCTGGAGGATTTACTTTTGTCACGCACTGCCTGTATGGCCTTGCCTAACTCAGTTTCCCCAGCCTGAGACTTCCCTTCAGTAAGCAAAGACAAAGCATGTGTCCCATCATAGGTTTGCTGGTGTAATATTCAACATTTTTATCCCTTCCTTGGCAAGGTTCTTAAAGAGGGAGAGGGAAATCAGGACGCCAAAACAACCAGAAAAGGCATTTTTGCAGCTATCTGGTATGCATAACATCTGGAGCGGATTTTGTTGCTGTTTTTCAGTTTCTTGGGTGGAGGGAATTTTTTCTGGGGTGCAGAGGGGGTTCTTTGTTTCTTGGTTTCTCTGGGGTTTTTCAATCTCTAGTGCTAGAAATCCTAAGACTCTCTATGCTCAGATTGTCCTAAGTTTTTCCAAGTTCCTGTCTCACTCATTGTAATTCAATCTGTTTCCCTCCAAGAGAATCCCACAGCAAACCCAATCCAGCATTGTCTGGAACATCCAGACACATGTGCAGACATTGGACTTTCCAAGCTGCACGCACGGTATAGCTCACATGGAGGATCTGGAAACACTCCTGCAAACCCTCGTCATAGCTGGATGTGAAAGGAAACAAACCAAAACAAATCTTTCTCAGAAAAAACTCAGCTGTACCATCTGCTAAGGAGCACTTTGCTCCTTATGGCTAGTTAAAACACTGTGTAGTCCTTTACAAAGACTTTTGCAGATGATGTTCTATCACTTCATACTTCCTCTGCAATAATGTTTTCCAAACTCAACCGCCCATAAATTCTAAAATAATACTTAACTGAACAAATATTTTAATCTGTGTAAACAGTTCTTTTGACATGAGTGAAAAGGTGTACACCCAGCTAGAACTATTGCGATACACTTGGATTCCTAACTAAGCTCAGTTTCTTTTCAAGTAAATAAACATTCATAGTCCATCAATGCAATAACAGCTTTAAAATATCCAAAGTTTTATGCCTTACATGGGCCTCTAAAAATATCAAAACATTCAAAGGTTCAGGCATTTATACTTTGGCAAATAATGCTGCAATTATATTGCATTATAGCTTCGTATATTATGCACCTCAAATATACCTTGAGACATACCTTAAATTTTTATATTTTTTTTTGTATGCCTGTTTCAGTTTACTGAGTTACATCGCATTTTCTTTTTCTTCCTGGTTTTCATCTACTTTTTGTTCCCCACTAATTGATCCACTGCTGTTACAAGCAGGTCTAGGCCAGGTCAAAAAAAGGACCACAAAACTCCATGGAAACATTCAGATTCTGTTTACAAGATGGATCCCAGCAAAAGCTCCCAAGGTTGACTCTCACAAGAGGTACATTGCTTCAAGAGGTTTCTTTTCCCCTGAAGCAGAGCAAGTATGCGTTTTAAATGAAAACAAAGTTTTTTGAGTCTAAAAGGGACACAGTTGCAGCAGATTTCTTGTAGCATCTCCTGCCATCAGCAAAGGCTATTTCACTAGGAGCACGAGGGGTTCTGCTACTGCACTGCTCTTGCACCTCGTTACAGCTTGCATCATACTCAAATGCTTTCACTGGCCCCTGAAGAACAGTATTTTACTGGAAAAAAAAAGAAAAAAAACCCTCCAAAACCATTGAAAAACTGTTCCCTTCTGCTCTCATTACCAAGGCGTACCACTGTGCTTTGGGCTCCCTCCCACCTCAGCCTACATAAACCTTTCCCCCTTTTAATATTTCGTGTCACCCAAGGCTGCCAGATACAGCTGGGCCATGAAGTGCACATTCTGAAAAGCTCCTTCTATTGCCTTCATCCAAAACCTTTGGAAACTGTGATGGACTCAGAATTTCAGATCTGCGCCCTGCTTAATGCAGACCGAGGTAAGATAATTAGGTGAGTCTTTTCTTACAATTTAAGTATTTCCTTTCATCAAACCACCAGGCAAGCCCTTTGGCCTAACTCCACAGTAGAAACAGTATAAAATAAAGGACACAAATTATAAAATGTTATACTAATATATTACCAGCAAATTTGAATATTCTGACATTTGCATAATTCACAGTAACTTGTTAAAGAATGTTCTCAATATAACAGTGAATATCCACTTGCTGCCTCAGCTCCTTTCTTTTTTTCCATGAAAAGTGCCCTGTTCAGAGTTATTCTCCTGGGAAACATGGCTTTTTACTCCAGTTAATTACTCAATGGATTGCAATAAGAGTAAGTCTATAGAGCTGAGGGCATTATGTCTCCTTTCCATGTGTGTCAGAGGGATTTACTCCAGAGGAGCACTGGCCCTGTCCCTTGGATCAACCACCATTTAGTGGCTGGAAAGCACTAAAAAAAGTGTGTGCTTCTGGGGAAACTCTAATTTTACCTTCACCCAAATGGGATCAAGTTCATGTTCTCTAAGACAAATTTGTAATGTGAATGGAAGCTTGAAAGTCAAGGAAGATTATGACCTTCTGTGTCCACCTACAGGATCAGAGGGGAGTAAACTCAGTCACCCACTCTTATTTGCCATTAAAAGAGAGCAGAAATTTCGTGTCTTTGCTGTGACAGAGGCACAAGACCTACCAATGCTTTGAGCACACCAAATAACTTCTAGGAGTCAAGAAGTGAGAGAAAAAGACATCTTGAAGACTAGAATTTGTAATGCCAGGAGAACTCCTAAAATTGTCATCTGTTGGCCAGCACCTTTAGCTGGAAAAATAAAATGGGAAAGAAAAAGAACCATGAATGTATTCTCTCTAACTCTACAGCAAGAAGCCAGGAAAGAAGACAATTCCACACAAAGGCTCTCCAAAAAAGCAAAAGCATTGGCAAATTTGGTGCAAATACTGTTAATTATCCTCATGTTGAAATTTTCATTTCTTTTAGAGTTAATGCTAATTATTAATTGATTGCCTCTAGATTAATTAAATCATCTCTTAGGACATCTCAATTAAGACACGGCAACTCATAAAAACATCAAGAAAAAATAAAACAGATGACAACGATTTGCATAAATATAATTTGCTAAAACAATATTTGATTGGAATGCAGCTAAAATGTTAGGATCCTGTATGTCACACATTGCTACAGACCTTTCTACACCAGCAACGCCCTGAGTTTTGCTCTAAAGACAGCTGCTATCATTTTTAAGGCCACCTAATCATTTTCCTTGAACATTCCTCAGATGTAAAAGCTATTTTCCACACTTTGTTTCCATAGATACAGTGGATTTTTTTATTAATCAGAATGATAGCCTGCAAACTGCTAAGCAAACACATCATCAGCAAGCAGTTAACATTCCAAGCTGTATCTGTTAAAAGGGTCCCACTCTGATCACATTTAATTTTGGACAATTAAGGCAGAGTGGAAGTGGACAAGGTTATTTTCTAAATGGAGATTTTAATACTGTGGTTCAACACAGCAACACGGGTCCATTTGCACTTAATGCTAACAGTTACAGAGCATACTGAGAAAAACAATCAGTTGCTGCTTCAGGGAAGAAAAATCCCTGTCAGGGAGACCAAATTAAAGCATCATTTCATCCAAGTATTTGACTAAATTGAATTTTAATCCAGGAAAGCTAAACAAATAAACCAAATACAAGAGGGGAAAGAGTTCTCAATCTGTGAAGTTAAACCAAACAAATCTGGAAGCATGCATCCAAAGTAAAGGGTCCAGCATCTTTTGCAGAAAAAAGGATTTGGGTTTTTTTCTGTCTTTCTCAATAGGCCAGTGAAGCAAAACAGATGGGCTAATAATTATTGCTGGGTTAAAGTTGCTACATTAGCTTTCCTGGTCTGAAAAATCTCAGCCTTGCAACTTCAGCATGTAAAGTATGTGAAAGACTCTGAAGAAGTAAAGGACTCAGAAGTATTCAGAACTCAGAGACAATTTAAAAATTTAAAAAAGGATAATTTTAAATCATATCCACAAACATTCTCTTTCCTTTATCATCTCCAAATATCTGAATTGCTGAACAACAAGAATGAGTTGATACCAAGAATATTTTCAGCAAGTGGAAGAAATGAAACAAAGCATGGTTTTGTAACAAAAAGAGGCAAAAGGAAAGGTGTTGCAGAAACACAGTATTAAAACTGGTCCTCCCTGAGGAATGTTCATGAGACAAGTAATTGATCCTCATGTTGTATCCAATACTGAAATATTCCAGCCCATCTCATGCACTTATATGGTTACATTTATTGACTAAAGCAGCAGAGTCTTGGACTTCCCAGAAGAGACACACCTGTGATCTGAAGCACAATGAAACTTCATTTAAATTTGTGACAGAAATAATTTCCAGTTTCTTGGTGTTGCTGTGGCTAATGTATCTGTCATTATGTTAGTCTGTCAGAAGTTTTTATTGCAACTTCTGAGGCAAGTCCACCACCAGTGGGCAGATATTGCTATGGCAACTCAGACAAGTGCAGAAACTTCTGAAGGTGTTAGGCAACACAGTGCCATCAGCTGCTGATGTTGCTCAAGTTTTGTGCAGCTAATCTTGTCCAGAGTCATCTAATCAGGTATACCAAAAATAGAGCTTTCAGCAAAATGATGTGGAAACTAGCTGTCTGTGATAGAAAATTAACAAATTACAATACAGAGTGGGGAAAAAAAAAAAAGGAATGAAACAGAAAAGTGGCTCACTTTTTTCCCTTTTGCAAAATCCAATATGAAATAGTGAATTGGATTAATAGTTTTTTAAATGAAGGGCATGTAATTCTTACTAGCACTTATATAATTAGTTGGGAAAATGTAATACAGATTTTTTTTTTGTAAAATGAAAATTTTGAGAAGTATTTTTACTTTAGAACACTCAGTTCCTATCCCTGCAATAATTTTAATTTGGCTTGCAGTGGTCTATATAAAACCAATCTTAGTAACTTTCCTGATGAAGAAAATTCTTCACATAGTTTGAGGAGGGAAAATCATCAGAACTGCCCTTCATTTTGGCTATCACAAAAGTTAAGAAGGCTGCAGAGAAGGGCTTTCTCTCCCACAGGGGATGGCTCCTGCAGAAGAGTGAAGTAACTTCCCTGAGGAGTGTGGACAAGCTCATGCTGCTGCTGCTGCCATGGGCTTGCTAAGGGAAGGAAAAAACCTTCAGCCTTTCTTTTTGGTGCAATGGAGCAATACACTCAAACACAACTTTTAAAGCAAGGACTAATCAGTGAACTCCAAATTATTACCCAAATATTCTGTACTTGCTGATTATATGCTTATAGGTCTGGAAGGAGGACAGAGGCAGTGCTAATACCTTGGAGAAGTGTTCCTCTACATCCCAAAGGAAATCCCTACTAACACCGAGTTTATTGCCAATTGTCAAAGGAAATGGAGAACAGGTAATGCCTCAAAGATGACTGAGAAAAAGAATTAAATATGCAAGTCCAAAAAACTGAATGAAACAAAATGAAGAGAGGGGTTATGTTTGCAGTTTACAGGCACACAAATTATTTTTGAATGCTGTAAGACACATTACATAAAAGTGTCACACAGAAACTAGTTATGACACTTCATTAAATGGGGACAGGTTTCTTTGGGCCTAATGCAGCTAAAAATACTGAGTGGTTTACACCCTGAAGGATCCCAGCACCAGCCTCCCTGCAGGGGTGAGCACAAAATATCAAGTGCAGACAACTGCAGATGCACCTATGTAACTCTTCAAGCAAAGTAAAAATAAAATCAGTAACAACAGTTTTCATAATTCTCTCCAAGACTACATGGAACTCTCACATGTTAGAGGCCTTCTGTCCCCAGCACCTTGAGGACTGCAGCTCTCCAGTGCTCTTACTTACAGTACTACTGCAACATTACTTGTTTTAACTTCACCCAAAATATCCATGGCAAGCTCAGATGTCCCTACCTGGAGGGAGCTCTCTACCAGGAGTATCTTATCTGATAAACAGATTTCTTTGAGGAAAGAGACAATTTACTGGAGGGTTTTCTGTTGTAACACTTGAAGCGCAGCAGCCAACACAGAAAAAGCAATCATGAATACAATAGAAAGTGTTATCTAAGGTAAAAATTATTTCAGATTATAGATCCTGGATAGCATTCATCAAACTCTAGCTCAGCCTGACATTACCTCTTTATTTCACAATGACTATCCATTGGAGAAATACCTCCTGGAGGAGATATGGAAGGAGAACAATTTCAGCTGCCTTTCCCTTTAAGCAACACAAAAACAAAACCCCACCTTTTTAAAAAGGCTCCAAAAATTCTTTTGAGCTAGAAAATATCTAAAGTATAAATATCAATTGATTTTTGAAGTCAGACTTCAACAAACCATGAGGAACCATGTGGTAATTTCCTTAATCTAACGAAAAAGCTGAATGTCAGTATAATTGTAACATAGTTATTAAATCAATGATAAGAGAGATTTGTTTTAAAGCAAGTGGGACTAACAGACTGCAAAGGTGTCCTATATGTTAATCATTCAGTAACTACTTTTTGATATATCATTAATTATGCTAGTTATGATGTGAGTCATGAATCTATGTGTTTCATTGATGACAAAATAGTCACTCTGTCAAAAGATAAAAATTATGAGTTTTGGCCCTATTTTTCTATTACATCATTTATTTCAGCAAAACAAAAAACATCCACATAATAAATGTTTTCAAATGAAACCAACAGTGAGTCTAAACATCTATTAATGTCATTTAGAGTTCAAAAATGAATCCAGGAGGATCCATTGGCATGGTCTGTTGCTGGACACTCTCCAAACATTTATTTTGTATATTTATTTTATTTGAGAGCTTGTGCTATTGAAAATATAAGCTAAGAATATAGAATAACATGCAGTGTGATTAACTGTTTTCTCTTACTTTTTCTTCTAATTTAAGTAAAATCACTATGACATAGTTCAGAGATCTTTTTCTCTGATCACTTCACAAGGGAAGTAGCTATTCTTGAACAATTCTGCAGACCAGATTTTCCAAAGGCATCTGCAAAATGCTAGACACCAATATGGATACTCTTGGGCCCCTTCCCAATTCCACTGAAGTCAATAACGAAATGTAGATCTGCTTAGTGGTAGAAAAATTGAAGTAGTCATTTGAAAAACAAGTTTTAGAGAATGTTTTAGTATTCAAGCTATAAAATCTGCAACAAGAGATGCTAAAAACCACCTGTGCACTCGCTGAGTATGCAAAGGCACTGAGTGACAGCCAGGGAAGCCTGTAATCCATATACAAAGCTCAGCACACAAAACTGAAAAGTCATTGTTTGCATACTTTTTTTCTTCTGGCAGGCAAGGCTTCAGTGTGCTGGAGATTAAAAATCAATGAGTTCCTTGTTCAACAGCACAGAACCCATTTTTGGATCCCCACCTTTGCTGCAGTGACCTCAGCCCATAGGCTACTGGCAACACATTTGCTTTTCTCAGGATTTTACATCTTCTTGTGCTTTTTAGTCAACTAACAGTCTTGATCTCCACTACTCCCACCTGATGGGCCTCCAGTTTCTGAGAGAAAGGCTGGCCCATAAAAGCACAACCTTACCTTTCCCAATATTAAATTTCCTATTGCTATTAGTTCCACTGGGTCATGAAATTACTTTTATGCAAAATGTTTATGATCACCCTCACTATTTTGTATCTCTTGACTTTGTGGCACAAATAAACTGAAATCAGTACATTCCTTCTACATTACTAAGAGCTATAGCTCTCAGTAAAAGCAAAGTCCAAGACCAGGCTGTAGAATGACATTTGGGAGTAGCATCTAATAATCCTACTACACCCTTACAGACTTTACTTGGCCTTGGCCTATTTGTGTCTGTTTTCCATAGCTGTTTGTCCCCAAGTGATATTGCTTAATTATTCTGTCCTTCAAAAATGTGTTTAAGAGGATTTGGTGTTATTATTTTAATAACAACAGCATCTGCACTCTGCTTCACTCACTCCCTTCAAATTCAGTTATATTAAACATCAACTCATCAAATTACATAAAAAACCATCACCTTCCACTGCTATCAGGTATCTGGAGAGGAAATAATTTTATTCCTTTTGGGTGATCCTATTAAAATGTTTAAGTTTTCCTTTCAGATGTAGAAATCCTCATTTCACGTAGTTGTTTCTGCTAACCACCCTTTTTTGTGCCTACATTCTTCCTGAAAACTGAAGCCAAGTATTCATTTAAGTTTGGGGGCAATATCCACATTATCTTTAAACTCCAATTGGAAAATATCTGCTAACAGAGAATAAAGCCAAACGTAAAATTACATTTTTATGAGGTATTTAGTTTCAGATATAGACCGTGAAGCAAGTGCTTCTTTCTCATGAACCCTGAAACAATCACAGAGCCATCAGGAAGGGATGCCATGGAGATATGATTTCAGTAATTAGTGAGGACATGTAAGAAATTGCTTTAGGGACAAAATAATAAACTAAAGAGCAACAGCTATTTAGTTCTAATTAAATAGAAAGATAAGTAGAAGGAGTTATAGCATGAAGATTCATTTCTAAGCGTACAAACTTTGCTTATTAACAGAACAATTTGGAAATTAAAACTTCAAATATGGAAAACACTAGACATTTAATTCAATTAATGATTCTCAGACTCCCTTTCCAGTGAACTGTCATGCAGTACTGAAATGTAGAACAGGGTCTCTCTTACATAAGGGGCACATCTATAGGACTGGCCATATGGTTGGGAAAACCGTAAGACATGAGTTGCTATTTGCATCTCATGGATGTAATATTTGCATTTTTCTCGATGGGAAGGGTGCATTTACTTATGTTTTTAGCTGTGATATGTCAAGGATGTGCAAATATACAAAAGAAGGTAAGCCCAAGAAAAACTCTCTGCCACCCCTTTAGCTTCTTCTGATCACCTGCAGACATCACTATCAACTCTTAGGAGTTACTGAAGCTCTCTGCACACATGCAGATTGCTGCTGCTACATGAGTTAGAGTACAGCCAGTGATGGCAAGGATTCATATCCCACTTGCACTTCAAACACAGAGGCAAAGATCAGCCTAGAATTAAAACAGATCTAGTACAAAGTCCGGATTGGCTCTCTCTATTGTGCACAAGAGAAGGAACAACAAACCTGCGACCCTGGCTTTCCCTACTGCGTGTCCTCCAGCTGAAAGCAAGCCTGCACCCACTCTGCTGAGGCTCTAGATCAGAGTCTGCTCATCCATGGGCATTGATGGGCAGGTTCTGCCCCTGCACCATCCTGTCCTGCAGGAGCATTGCGTGCACCACAAGCACCTCCAGGGGCTCTGGACCTGGTCTTTACCTACAATAATTTATCCTATCCACCTCACTAAGTGATGGTACTACAGACAAAGCTAAAAGTCATACTCATTTTAGAAATGACTCACTAAAGCAGCAATTCCACCAATCCTGAGCTTCAGGTGAGAGAATTTTGCTGTGGAACTTAGACCACAGTCCACACTACGGGAGAGATGAGAAGATAAGAGGTAAAGTGCTCTCCAACAGCAGGAGCCCCTGCAAACACTCTATGTGAGTCATTAGGAATTATTCTTAAGATGAGTGGAGAAAGTTGAGTCATAAATGACTCATCCACTTAGCAGATGGGAGGCAAGCATATATGAAATTTGGGACTGCCACTTAGTGAACATCATGAGCCACTAATTCCCAGTCTGCTTCACTTCCTGCCACGAAACAGGGAGCATACAGAGCAGAGATGGAAGCAGAAGCAATATACACACCTTCACCTTCTGCTAAAGTGCATGACAAATTTAAGGTGTTCACAATACAAACTCCATCTCCATTCATCCACCAAGCAAGCAGGAATGTTGACTGGCCTTATCCAAGCAAGGCTTACATCTGTACACACCTGTAAAAATTCAGGAAATGAAAAAGATTTTGTCATGTCTGCTATGTTACAGGTAACGTCTTAGCCATCACATATAAATAGGTGATGTGCTACCAAAAAAAAAAAAAAGGCTCATTAAAGACTAGTGAGCAAAGACAGACATTGGTAACCTTACAGAAATCTGTAACTGTTCCAATAAAACTGGAAAATCAAGGCAGAGACTAGGAAACAGCTACTCATCTTCTCTGTTGCTTGCCAAATTTCGGGATTATGCACTTCATGTTTCAGAACTAGAAATCTCAGAAAGCAGAAATAGCAGCTTGAGAATGTGGATTTACAGGGAATTTCAAATCCTTTAATTTGACCTCCTATTCTCCCTACTGAAAGCCTCCGTGCTGCCTGTGTACATTCCAGAAAGTCCATAACACCCAATCCAGTCCCTGAAGGCCTAAGCAGTTTCCTCTGACTGGAAAGCTCCTATAAATCAGCTTCAAGCTGACATCTAAAAATAAAAAGCTCACAGTTGCCCATCATTTTTTCAGGGTCTGACAGTTCAAGGTTAGTCAAGGGCCCATCAGCCCTGTTTTACGCAAGTCAGACAAAGCTGTAAGGTTTTTGTTTTCACTCTTATGGTCCAAACATTCCAGATTTCCACCTGAGTGACTGCAGCAGCCTCCTTGACAGTGAGTTATTCTGCAGCTTTAATGGAACAGTAATCACTCGACATAGCCTTGCATTGGAAGTTAAAGATGTAGCTTCTTTGGCAATGAAAAGCATTTAGAAATCGGGGTTTGCCAGGTGCCGCTCTAGACCTGAAATTAAGCCTCAGCTGTGGTCACTCTATAGATGGGTATGTCATTCCAGTCACAGTACAGACACCCTACTATAAGCATGTTACAAACTTCCATAATTCCAGTCAAAACCCCCACATTATTACTTGTCATAGGCACAGAAAACAGTTTGGCAATTATTCCACTATGACCTAATACACCATAAAGTTCACCATTTTAGCTGGAATACCGTATGTAAGTTCTGATAAAAGCATCAGCATTAAGAAAATTCAGCTACAGAAGGAGTTTTCACAGTAACTATAAAAACCTCTCAGTTTTTGCTGGTCTGTGACATTAAATAGCATTGCATATATTCTGACCAATCCAAAGTTAACTTTTTGCCTTAAAAGATTTAGGAATTCATCTGCCAGGTGTGAAGAATTAAAACTATTTATTCAACCTTGGCCTCAAGTGAGAAGTTCTCCTGAACTGGAGTTTGCTTAGCAGACTACTGCTAAATTATCCAGAAGATGGTATTTTATTAAAGCACAGTCCTGGAAGTCAAAAGACCTTGAAGGTATTTCTTTTTTCCCCTCTTCCACTGAGCCCTACCTTAAAATAAGTTGTAATGTTTGTACTTTGGCTTTTTTATCTGTGAAAGATGGAAGTGTAAAGCAATTCAAAACGGTATTCAAGAATTTCAAATCCATATGTAACAACTGGAAATGGAATAGAAGAACAAATAGTTAACAGTTTTTTGAACTGAATGCTTTAAAATATTAGAAATAAAGGTTTACAGAAACTATCAGAATAACAATTTCTCTTTGACTAGTCAAATAGTTAATCTAGTTAAAATCTTTAAAGATTCATTGAAATCCTCAGAAAAGTGACCTCTCTGGCAGAACAGGGGACATCAGAAACCCTGGAAGGGACTAAGGTCTGACTTCTTGAGTTAGCCTCTTCCTCTCTTGTCCCAAAGACAATCCAGTAATTACTCAATTTTCCTTTAAGGTACCAGAAACTGAGTGACTCTAAAATAAACTAGAGTTTCTTCAAGCCTGGAGTATGTTTTACTAGAGAGCAGATACTACAAAGGAGCCAGTGGGAGCCAGGTTGCCTCCTAAAGCTATCTGGAAAGAACATGTGCTGCTCAGATTAAATGCAGCCCTTGATATGGCCACAGAAGATATGTAAAGCTACCCAGGATCTAAGGTCTCTTGCTGTTGTTAATGACTCATATCCTGTATTTTTCACATAGGACTGCAAGTTCCAGCTATTTATGGAGCAGCCCATGAAAAATTTCTTTTCATGAAGAAAAAGTGCTGTCAGTCGCCATTCAGGAGCTGATGTAGGAGGCCTAGCATGTTAGAGAAATTACCAGAGAAAAACACCGCAATCACAAAGAGCCAAATGTTCTCTCTTGAGCCCTTTGAGACAGCAGATGCACAGTCATAAGCAGAATCGTTTGTCTCTGAAGATTTTGTTCATACACAGATCACCAAAGAAAAAATAAGGGGAAAAATATGGTATGAGCTATTACAGTCCACTCAGTTCTGTGCATCTCATTTATGCCTCCATTCTGCCCCAAAATGCAGCATGTGAGCATACTAACACCACTGGGGAACTGGATGGGGAAGAACACAGTGTGTATGCACCTGCTGCTGCCTCACATTGTACTCAATATCTTCCAGGAAAAACAGGGAGGGAATGCTACTAAAGTACAAAGCTATAATTTACACTTGTTTCATTAAAGCCTTAAGTGTCTAATAAAAAATTATTTGTCCAGTTAAAGTGAATTATCAACATCATAGTTCAAATTTTACCGAGTCAAAACTGAGATACACAAGCTATCTATTACCTACCCATTTCTCTCTGATGTTATGCTCAGCTTTTCACTGCCCCTTGGGTCCTAAGGTCAGTCACTTCAGTCTACAGGAACATTATAGTGAGTCCTCAGTGTCCCAAATCTTCACTGGTAAGATGATGTTGATGGGGAAGAGGAAGAGAAGAGTCCTTCCTTTTGCAAAGAATGTGATATTACATTGATTATTTCTTCCTCCTCACCCCATGGACCACTTCAGACTGTTTTTATACATTTTGTAACATGCTTTTACACCTTATTTTTTTATCACATGTTTCTACCTGGTAGTTTTTGCCTACAAATATTTTATACAGCGGGAGAAGATCAACTACAGCATTACTACACTACAGAAAGTTAAAATAATACCCACAATTATTGATGTCAAATTTCAGTTGTGAACTGACTCAACAGTGTATTACAAAAATTAAAAAACATTTCTAGGTAAAAGTGCTGCCCTTTCTCCATATAAGTGGAATAAATTTTAATAGTTGACTTGTTTTTTCAGTTACAATTTTTGACTAATTCATTGTATCTAAACACTTCATATTTCATTATGCATACAACAAGAGTTCCCAGTTGCACCATGCAATTACTTTCAAAGTAGTCCCTGACTGCTCAGGGATGGTTTATAAAATCAAAATGGCCCTTTAAAAACAATCACCAGGTAGTACAGTTTACAAGTGCAGAGCATCAGTCATTTAGAAAATTAGGGTTAGGAGACTTGAGTATGATATTGATTGATCTCTCCAGGGCAATATTCTGCCACCACCCCCCTTGGAATCAGCAGGAATTCTGAATGTTCATCAATAACAGGATATTATGTCATTATTAAATGCCTTAGGGATTATTTATACATTGAAAAAAACATTGAGATCATTCATGACAGGATTATTGACAGTATAAAAGCAATCCAATACAGGAACTATGGTTCTCTTGTTGGAAGGAAATATTCACAGAATCACAGAATGATCAAGGGTGGTTGGATGGGGCTCATCAATATCATCCAGCCCAAGCAAGGTCACCTACAGCAGTTTGAGCAAGATCGTGTGCAGTCAGGATTGGCATATCTGTAGGTATGATTTCTATAATCTCTCTGGGTAACCTGTGCCAGTGTGTGACCACAAACTTCCTGACACAAGTGCTTACAAAACTGCCTATCCTTATTAAGAATTGATCCAAGTAAGATAAACTATATATGTCTGTGCTGCCAGATCTTTGCCCATGCAGCTTCTAAGTGAAAATTTTGATTCTTTTTCACTGTGAAGCAGAGAAGGTCAGTTCTGACATGCTGGCCTTTGGAGACATAAAGGAAGCATCTGCAACCTGTATGCACAGCCTCTGAAATATTTACACCTGTATGTAATGTACCTGTATGTACAGCCTCTGACCAAAATATTTACACCTAGAAGTGATGAGGATGAGAGATGAATGGTGAGCTGTCACTATCCACTTATGGATCCTAAGGATTACTTTATGAGCATAAAATACATGCATTGCTTTTATCTAAAAAAGTTACCCAGACTCAAACTGCAAATAGGATAGTGTAGAAAAGGCCAGCATACAACTCTGACTGTGATTCTAAGCTAAGATTATTCATGTCAAAAGCCACAATGAAGGACCAGAGGAGGACAACCACACTACTCAGTAAAACAAATACTTCCCTTGTCAAAGACAATAAAAGTCAGTTCTCAGGTCCACTTCATGTACATGACCACTTCAGTTTCTGGTATTCTGCAATATCCTTGACTGTGGAATGACCCAAAAGGAAAGAAAATTTCCTAAACCTGAATTCCTGCAGTCCCATTCTGGGGGAAAATAGATCAAAAATAAAGCCAGGAGAGAAGGGGGGAAAAAAAAAATCACAAAAAAAGAGGGGTGGCTTCAGGAGGCCTCTGATACCAGTTCCTGTTCTAATCCAGGTCAGCTATGAGTTTAGGTTGCTCAGACCTTTTTCCAGGTTCATTTTTTCCAAATTAAATTTGTAAATGACTCCTCTGAGGTACATATATATCTGCATAGAAACCGGCAAACTATCAGAATATAGCTGATTTACAGTCTACAGCTGAACTGGAAAAAAAATACATGGAAAAAGATAGGGCCGAGGTCAACAGCCAGCTCAGGATTCAGACACCTCTGAACTACTATGAAACTTCCTGGATCATTGGAATAGCATATAAACATGGGACAATGAATCCCAAATAATTTGTGCACAATGCTGGACTCCATGGGACATATTTCAAATACTGTGCTTCAGAGAACTTTATCCTCTGTCAGACTAAGAAACTTTATTGCAGCAATAAAGCAATTTATAAGGCTTAGACTTTTAGGCTCAGACTTTAGGGTTTCTAGTTCCAAACAGATTTGCAGTCTGGCCCACAGGGACTCTTAACCTGATGTTCTTCCACCACAATAGTATTAATCAGAATAATGTCTTTAGTAAAGTAAACTCTTCTGAATCATGTGTTTGGCCAAACTCTATTCAGTGCCAGAGGAGCACAAGGCAAAAAGCAAGAATGGGACAGAGATGTTCTGCCCAGGGCCAGAGTGCTTCTGCTTTTGGCCAGAGTATTCTGGCGGTGTAAAACAAAATTGTTGCATATCATCTGGGATTCCTAATACATACCCATATTCTACCAGAGACTAATTAAAACAGTTTCACATTTAGAAAATATTGAGTAAGCAGAAACACTAAAATGTCAAAAAGCATTTGGGGAAAAAACCTCCAGAAATTTTCAAAGCTTACATTAGCTCCAGTATGGAAAAAAAAAATCTGATAGCATTTGAAAGTTTGTAAAATCTCTCGGCAGGGAAAGAAAAGCCAAAACAGTTCAAACAAACAAAACCACAAGCCACAACACACTGGTCATTGCAGTGTTTCCAGATCCTAGTTCTTGTAATCCGATTTACCTGAAAAATTTACAGTTTTAATGTTAAAAATTAGGAAATAGGAATGAGTGGATAACTCAATTTTATTTACTTTATTTGGTAAAATAAAGTACATGTACTTCATAGAAACCACTAGCCACAGCTTAGGTATTATCATGCAAAATTTCCACTGAAAAGCCTGTGCTCATGTGCCTGCAATGAAAAATGCAAATATGACTCCTGGGAGCATGCAGCTGATGGAAACAGTGTGGTGTGAAAAATTGTACACATCCTACACCAAGTGCTTTTGTTAATCCTTTGCCTATTCAATTAATTTCTCAAACATCTCAGAGTCTAATTCTATTAATAGTTCTAACATTCACTAATCATATAAATAAGGATCAAACAAATGGCCAAAGAAAGTAGAATAATCCATTAGTGCACTTCATTTGACCTTAAATTACCATCCATCAAAAGATTCCATGTATTTAATTTTTTTAATATCATCACCCACACAGTCTCTAAAACACAAAAGAATTAAAACTAAAATTAGAAAGAAACCACGAAATAGTTCTTCATAAATGTGTCTAAATTTATCTCTTCAAAAGGTATGAACAAGCAGGAAGGACTCATTTTTAGCAGCACTTTGAAATCCACATGCCAGAGACTGGTTTGTGACTCTGAATGGATGCCATGTAAATGACCCTTTCTTTGATCCAATTAATTAAGATATAAAACCCCATAAACTGATTCAGCATTGGCAGTGATTGTCTCTCAAGTACCTGGACTTAATCATCAAGACCTCTCTCACATTCTCTTTTGTTGTACTCTCATTTCATTGTTTATTGTTCTTATTACTGAAATTCTGCAATTCTAATGACAAAATTCAGAACTTCATCTTCTAAATGTCTGCCTTCCTTCCCCAGCTCCTTAAAAACATCAGAAGCTCACATTAATCTCAAGACTGGAAAATTTTATGATATCTTAAGGTTGGAGAGACTATAAAGGGAAAAAATAGGAAAGAAGCATCTTGAGGGAAAACATTCTAAGATTTGCTGCCAAGCAAGTTCAGAATATTTACATTTCATCATGCACCTTTTCAATTTTGGTTGTGTCTAGCCCTTCATATGTTTGAAAAATTACAATAATAGAAACATCATCTAGCAATATCTGTATTGAAGAGTACAATATATTTCACAGCGATAAATTACACACTTTGTAAAAGTGTTGTTGCATATATGGATTAAGGGTTTCTTACTTTAAAGAATTATGAAAATTTACAAGGAATACTGCATTAAAAATTCTACCTGAATGGAAGTATTTCTAGGCTGCTTTGTATTGCTCTTATGGTTAAATTGAGGCCCTATTATTTCACTTATAAAAATACAATCATGAGTCTTTCTCACCCTCAAAAAAAGAAAGGAATGATTTTATCCCTGGATAAGCCTATGTCATAAGAATAAATACATAAATCAAACTAATTAGAGATTCAGAAAAGAGTATGAAAGTCTTAGAGGATTTGCAAACAACAATAAATTGCTGGTTGAAATAGAGTCAACCACATATCTGTACCACAGAAATGTCTTGACTGAACAAAGACAGCAAATACTTCCCTTTATGTAGGGTTTCCTTCTTTTCTACCTGCTCTTTCTTTCTTAACTTGGAATTCAGTTTCCCCTACATTTAATCATGTAGGGATAAAGATTTGCATAAAACATTGACTTTTGCACATTAAAAAAAAATCAAAAAAACATAATTTACCTCTAAAACCCCCCAAATGTTAACTCAGAAACTTCTCATTTGGATATACACTGAGAACAGAAACAGGCACTGACTTTAATGACCAGCACAAACCTTTCCATTTCTTTTGCTTCTCCCTGGAAATCAGCAGCAAGCAAGGAGCAAACAACTGTGCCCTGGCATTGCACCTGCAACAGGTAAGCATCTGCAAGTATGTACTATCACAGACCAGCAGGAACACTGGAACATCCCATTTCTACAGAAAGCAGCAGCTCTTCACTCCGGACCAGCTCCACACCATCACACACATCTGGCCACACGTCAGTCTGACTGCACTTCTCCATAAAGAGATGTTCAGGAGGTTGGAGGCTATCAGTTTGAGTGCTGGGATTGGCTAAGAAACCAGTCTGTTTTAAAAAATAGAGAGGCTCCAGCTCTGTTGGATCTTGCTTGGATCTGTATTTGTCACTCCTAAAAGCTACTGATATGTCACCACAAAACTAAAATCCCACTAAGAAAATCAAAGTGTTGGGATAAACTACTTCTGAACAAAGGAGGAGCAGCAGCAGCAACAATCCTTACTGGCAGATGAACTGAGAGGCCTGACTCAAGTGTGCATCTTGGGCTGTGGAAGACAATCTGTTTGCCTAGAACACAGGCATTAAATTGTTTCCTTTAAGAGCTGGCTACTTTTAGAATAAAAGTTTTCTGACAATGACAAGGAGCAATAATCAACAGGCAAGAAAAATATCTGATACAAGAAATCTGTGTATTAGCAAGCAATGATTGAACTAATGAAATAAATGAAAAATAGTACCTGCAATACCATTAATAGCAGAGCAATACCATTAATAGCTGAGCTTCTCTCTCCTGGAGGGCAGCTTGCTTTCTTTCTCTTATTCACAGCTCCTCAGCATCACTGTGAGTGGCTAACTGTTGCTGCAGGAGTGAGGTAAAATGCCCGTGCACACAGGATGCCTCTTCCCCTCACACAGCAACAACAGATCTTCACCTTCAGGAAAGGAAGTTTTCAACTGCTTTGCTTCACTGTGCATCAGCCATAGAGCCCTGGTATAATGGATCCCCAAGGAAAGCAGAGCAGTGACACTAGAAAAGGTGAGAGACACTTCCAAGCCACTGAAGGACCCCAGACATAAGTGATAACAGTCACAACAAGGGCAACCACTTCAATTCTTTAACGCCAGAAAACAAGGCATGTGCTACAATGGAGCACACAGCTACCCAAAGGAGCAAGCTCCTTCCCCCATCCCCTAAGCAGTGCCAGACTGCTGCTTCCCCTGTCTCAGTGCCAGCATTTGTGCAGCTGCATGGTGAGTTTGTCAGGAAACTCATTTGGATGGAACTAAGAAGTAAAAAGAAAACCATAAAATCTGGTTCACTTTCAATCAGCATAGTTCCTTGCGCCAGCCCACTGTGTGCTCCCTTGGCAACAGCTCCAAGGACAGGACAAAATGCATGGCAGAGGATGAAAGGGAAGGCAGGATCTCTCTTTTTAATAAAAGCCTGGCTTAAAACCACTGAATTTAGAGACATGGTCTAAGTCAAACACTCTGAAGGGAACCTGCACCTCTTCTATCCTGTGCACATGGACTGCACATCTTCTATCCTCAACTAAGATGTACTGTAAAATAGATCACAATTTAACATCAGAAACACTTGGTCCAGTAAAACATCTTCGATTATAGAGTGCTTGTGATCTTCTTTAAGCACAACAGTTTACTGAAGTGAAAACTAACACTGTTCTTGTCTTTCTAGAGGTGAAACTTGGAATAAATGGTGCACACTTCACAAAATAGAAAGCCTGCTCTGGAGACCAAAATAGTAGCTCTGCAGTCAGTGTTCCAAAACACGAAAGCAGTGGCTGGGTATGCTATTAAATGAATCATAGTTGGGGAGTGAATTAATCAGCGTAAAAACCTTGATGCATAAAGTTGAGAAAGTAACGATTCAAACTGCAGATCCTTTCATTTCATTGCCTTTTCAATATATTTCCATGGTACAGCCACTCTTTCACATCATCTCTCTGAGGCAGCATCATTGCTCAGGGTTCCTCAGGGAAACTAACCACATTTGACCCGCATCAGTTCCACATCATTTGGACATATCTGCAAGCAAAGCTTTTCAATTTCGTTATTGACCAAAGAGCACAATCCAATTTCTTGAATTCTATTTCTTATGTAGTCATATTTTTATCTGCATTCAAGACCAATATGATAACTTAGCATGCAGAAGTGGTTATGCAAAACTGTCTATTTCTACCATAAGAGGGTGCGGGTAAGAGAACTTGTGCTGTTCCACAAGAAACTTTAATGCAGAAAAACACAGCTTACATTAAAATGTCATTCCTATGACATTTTTGCCTTTTTTGGAGATGCGTGGCTTGTTTAAAAGATACAAGCACTTCGGAGCCCACAGCTCCCCAGGGAAATGGAAATGCGATTCTGATTCCTTGCAGTTGCAGAAAAGCACAAAAACCTCAAACATCAAATCTCAACTTTTTGTTTGATTATTGCTGAATGACATCTTTAGTATCTTTTACTCCTTAAACAACTTATTTTCCCAAACAATTTCCTCTCCTAAAACATCCTATCAGCTTGAGTTCTTATGAAATAAAACTCATCTTGTTCTACTGAACTTGGAGAGCTGCAATGAAGAAGTATTCTCAAACCTTGTAGCTGATTTAGACTGCTAAAAAAATCCTTTCTAAAATGTCACAAAACCTGAGATTACACCAACTCCATTTGCTTGATTGCAACTGAAATGAAATTTAGGAGGTATTCAACTATGCATAAGGATTTAATTAAATCCTTCGAATACTTGATTTTATAGATATTCATAACACTGAATTTGGAACCCAGAATTTCTTATATTTCAGCTCTCTGTGTCTTGAATGGAATTCAGTTACATATTCAGTATTAGACATGAAAGAAAATAGGAAGAATTACTGGTCTAAGTGTCTGGCCTTAGAGCAACCTGCCTTTAAAAAGGATGCAAAAGGCATTTACAGCCAGTACTGAGCTCTACAACGCTGACTCAAGCAGGACTGCTGCAATGCCCCTACTGGGACAGTGAAAGGCAGCACCTTCAAGGAAATGCATGTGTTCAAAACTCTAAGATAGCCATATCCCCACTTCCTCCCATTCTCTAACTGACAGTGGCATTTACTTCCAGCTGGAAGTTTCACCTTTTATAAAGGGATATCTCCAACATTATAGCATCCACCTGGCACTCAGTAAGCAGAATTAGAGCTAAAGGCACTAAAAGAATTAGCAGCTAAAGGCACTAAATCTACATATCCTTTCCAGGTTATAAAATTATTGGTATTTTTTTCTTCAGTGAAAAAATGGCATGGCTGTCTTCTCCTACCAGTCTACATATAGGTTTTCTCATTCAAGGGTTAATAATAAAAGTGGCCCTGGTTTCTCCCAGAATTTTAATCTCACCAGACCAGTACAAAGGTGTTTAAAACTGTAGACAGTTCCCATTTTAAAAAAACGCAAGTTTCTACTAATATTGCTATACAACACAAAATACACAACACACAACATTACAGTCATTCAATTCAGAGCCCAGGGCAAAAAGACACACCTAAAAGTGCTTTGCAAAACTATATATAATATGGGTATTAATCAAAAAGGGCAAATTTTGTGGAATGGTTCCATGATACCCAATTTTTTCTTCTGTACGTGGTGTACAGAAGTCAACTACTAGAGTGGAACAGCCAAATTCTATCCTATTAAGAATGAAACAGTAAATGTCAATGCCTATACTCCATGATAGAAATACAGCTGCATTTCACAGGTAATTTTTTTTTTTAAATTCTAAAATTACAAAATAATCTTTATCATTGCAGCACTTACAAAAAAGAAGCAAATTAAACACATATATTGATTCCTGTCACCTGTAACATCTAATGCAGCACTCCTAATTTCAGCACTCTTCTGTTCTCTGCTGCATCACTCTGTGAACATTAACTTGCCTGTGATTCCTGTATCTACAGAAACACACACCTGTTACTGTGGTTACTCTTGTTAAACAAACCTGCACCCATCACGCCACAGCTCTGTACAGGGCGTTGCAAGGCCTATTAGCATCAAGTAACACTTAGGAACAACTCTCCATCCAAAATGATATCACAAGTGAAACTGCAGTTAAAAAATAGGATCTTTGGATAAAAGTATCAATGATTCCACAAAAAGCAGAGGACACCAAGTAGGCAGTTGTGTATTACATGTACAGTTATATATGTGTAAATGCACACGTACACATAGACATGTATACATATGTATCACTAAATATTCTACTTTTTATATCCAGTCTGATTCTCTAATGCATTACACCAATGAATAAAAGGATAAAGATTGCTTGCATTCAGCATCTTTAATAGATTAATTCTATTTTTAGAATAGCAACACAAAGAGATCAAGCAAAGGCTAAATTATCCATAGTTTGAGGCTGAACTTACATACATCTCATTTATTTATGCTTGCAAGACAGTGCTGTAGTCTCTAAAGAAAGCAGTTTCTCCATTTCTGCATGTGCATTAATCTCACTTGCAACATAATGAAAAAACCAGGCTTTATCTCTCATGATTGCTATTTGAAAAACATAATGACCTAACTAGCAATTTGCTCATGCTGCAAGTGACACAGTCTATCTGCCCTTTCTAAACAAGCACAGAACACTTTTAATCAAGTAACCTTAGACCATGCTGCTAATCAGCGCTGGAATATCATTCATCAGTACCCTCTACCAGCTAAATTTGCAAAAATTATTAATTAGCTTATGGAATTGCAATTATATAAAGGAGAAACTATGACATCATCTGACCAGAGAAATGCTAGACATTGCTATGCTAGCTCTAAGAGAAATGCTAGCTCTTACTCATCTTTGGATATGCAAGATTCTGAAAGAATTTTGAAAATCAGACTTACATGTAACATGAATTTTTCTCAAGTCAACAATTCATGTTTAAACTAGGCAAAGAGATATATTTTTAAAGACAATCTGTCAATTTTTGCAGTGTTCCCTGAGTATTTATAAGAAAATAAGTGACTATATAAAATGCATATGGCTAACAAATATTTGGAAAAATTATATAACCTTTGATTGCATAAGCAGCAATTGGATATTTGCTAGATATGGCAGTGGAGAATTCACCTGCCAGTATTAGCACTTGGGACATAAGGTGATGATTATAAAATATTACACATTACTTAATGTTAAGGCTTAGAATATATTAAAATGTTTTGGTCAAATCCTGTAAATAGGGTACATGAGCTAGTAGAATCAAGATCCCACATAAGGGAATAAAAATCAAGTATCTTTTTGAGCCCATTGATTGCCAGAGATTCAGAGCATTTGCTAACAACACTGCCTAAGCTTACTGTTACTGTTATGCATAGAGAGGAGATCATGCTTACAGAAATCTGAAATTACCTTTAAGGAGCATTCACTCAAGTATTCCTCACAACTTGAGACAGGAAAAGTCATTAGGACAATGAAAGCTGTTCATCATTTAGCAGGAGTGGGTCTTTGTTTCTTAAACAGGAAAGTAAATATTTTCAATAATCAAAGTAATTTCATTTTCCAAACAGTCACAGAAACTCCTAAGTTGAATAACTTAACAGCATGGTGGAGTCACCATCCCTGGATGTGTTTAAAAAAAGCCTGGATGTGGCACTCAGGCTTAGTTGAGGTGTTGGGGCATGGGTTGGACTCAATGATCTTGAAAGCCTCTCCCAACCTAGTGATTCTGTAATATAAGCTAGAACAGCAGAGAATTCAAAACACAAAACTGCCAGATGACTTCTGAACTGAATAATGTATCATGTTACACAAAATAGACAAGAAAAACTTATCAAAATGTGGTTTAGCAATCAAAAAAACCTGTCCAGTTTCAAAATACTGCAAGTCATTCCGAGTCTGAAATTGAGGACATAGAGTATTATAAGAACAAAACAAACACTTCTTATTTTCTAATTAAGTACATCATCTCTTCTTCCACACTAAACCCTCATTTTTTCAGACAAAGGGGTGAAATACAGAAGGCAATTCCATATACTGCAGCTGGAGAAGGCAGAGAAGAGAAAGCAAACTCTGGTTCATCAGCTAATAAGGTGCAAACCAGCCAAAACAGCAGTGTCAAGACAAGGCTCCTGCCAGTCTCCTTTGCACTCTAAGTTTGTTAGAATCACAGAGGACATTCTCCAAAACTTATTCTTGCAAGTTCCAAACTTCATGTTCACCCCTTCTTCATCTCCTCTCTCTTTTACAGATTCATCCCTCTAGCTTAAGGTAACTTTAGTTTTGAAGATGATACTCCTTTTCATTCAGCTTAGACCATAGAATTCTGGGTTTATACGGCAAGAAATAAATTACTGTTAAGTAAAGTATAACAGTCTCCAGAAAGCATCTGCCTAAAGATAATGAAGGCCACATATTGTTAAGGAATTAAGAGAAGAGGAAAGCACAATTACCTTATAAACTTCTTAGGATGGACCAAATGTGTTACTCAGATCTAAATCACAAGTATTAGCTTCCTAATTCCTCCCAAAATATGAAACAACTCTAAATGAACCATATTTCATTGAAATTTATTTTGTATACCTCTATAATAAAATAAATTAACTTAAAATAAAAAAATAAAATAAAAAATTTAAAAAAAACATAACGTAACTTAGTTGATCAGATATCTTCACAATTATACTGGCATCAGCAACAAAACAATATGTCCCCAAAATGGATAATGAACAGAGTAGATAAATGTTTAAAATAAGTACATTATTATGAATTTAATCTTTTATTAGAGACAAAGTGAAAACATCAAGCTATATTCACACAGCCTCTGAAATGCAGTCCTGGACTTTTTTTGTGGAAACATGTGTCCTCATCACTTGGATTAAACAAAATCCTTCACTAAATCTTGTCTCTAGTTTGTGAATCATCCAGAATAAAACAGAGACTGAACAAAAGCTCATCATCTGTTTATCCAATATCTCAGGCATTCTGGCCAGCACACTGCTCTTCTCTAAACACAGCCCATTCTTGAGAAGTTGTGTTTATTCATAGCAGTATTAAAAAAAAAGAAACAAAGAAAAAAAACAATCCACACAAAATCTTTCATCAAAGTCCAGCCAGACAAACTCAAGCCCATAAAGTTTCCAATTACTACACAAGGCAGTAAGGGCACAGGACATCTATTTCCACCAAGCATGTTTCTGTAGTGATCCTGAAGTACAGATTTCCTGGTGTATTATTGCTCTTTACACATCTTCAGCTCAAGACAACCAGTCATAATAACCTAAGGTTCTACCAAGAGATCTCTTATTACTGTTGCAGCTCCACCCTTCCACATATTTCACATAGAAAAGAGAGAATGCAAACAAAATATTTCTCAGAGTAATCACAAATTCAAAATAAACGCCATAACAATGAGTTTTCTTCTTCACAGGATGGACTGGAAAGTACATGGAACAAGTAGGCAAGTGTTTGGGACTTGAAACACGCCACCATCACCCCTTTGCGCTAAGTGGGAAAACCCTGCCATGGCTGACTTCTGCAGGTTAGCAACCACCTTTAACACAAAAATGTAAGAATTTCCTGGTTTAAGGGAACTTCAAAAATTTTATCTTAAAATAGAATTGCATACATGTCTGGAAGCAGAGACACCAATTAATTTTCAGTTATTTTCTTTCAACCTCGTTATTCATGTAAACAATTATAAAAAGCTACAATTGTTTTCTAAATGCATCACTGTGATGCAGGACTAGCATATTCTTCGTTCAGTCTAATGGAAACTTGTGAATTACTAGTGATTGAATTGTCTATCATTCAAACAAGTAAATAGCTTTGTTCCTCCAAATTAAGCTTTCAGAAGATTTTCACAGCTATTTAACCTCAGTACCTCACTATTTTTGGGTTGTTAGTTCTGTCCTGTGCAGAAATCTTCATCTCCAGATACTGGGAAAATTCTGAGATCCACAAATCAGTATTTTCCCAGATTCTCAAGTTGAATTTCTGAGATCTGGCAAGTACAGCCTTTCACCAGCACCTGAACACTGTTTAATACATCAATCCCAGCCAGGTCAACTGCTGTCTGAAAAACACTTAGAACATTACATCCACAGCCAGTCCTTCAGTGAGAGACTTTCCCCCGTTTGAGCTTGTCATGTTCCACATCCAATAGAAATAGCTACTTGAACAGGAGGAGCCTTTTAGAGCCAAACTCCCCAAGACAGTGGGTAAGTGAACACTGAGAAGGCAGGGAACTGACAAAAATCAAACTGGGATTCACATGCCTTTGTGGGCCAACACACATTATTTTGGTAATGGAAAAGTAGTGGGCAGTCATAAAAGATTTCCTAACGTGACAGCTTGTAAAGCTGCAAGTAGCCTACAAACCTGGGACTATTTTCTCTTCTTGGTGTCACTGTGTTAGCTGAAGACTTTAAGTCCTTCTGTCTCTAGCTGCTTATCACTGTACTTCTGAAATGGGAACTACCTCCCAGATCTCCTGCCTATTTTCTGTAGGATAATATACCCCAGCCTGTTTTAATAAGAAAGAAAAGTTGCATCAGAAGAACTACATTCCTACTGTTTAAACTAACTCAGCTTCTTTTTATTCCAACAGGTAAGAAAGTGATAGACTTCCAGGAAAACAGGAGTGCTGGAAAGACACGCATCTAGACTTCACATTCAGTTTCAGAAAGCTAAGAAGTTGTTGCTTTTCTTTTCCTAAAAGGTGTACATAAATTTCCTTGTTACTGCAGTATTGATCTGAATATCATACTTGCCAGTTTCAAAATGGGAGTAGAAATATCATTTTGCTTGAAAGGTGTGAAAGGGAAAAATCAGCTGGCAGATATTTAAAACCTTTCTGTAGATCCATACTATGCACCACAAAGACCAGTTCTGTGGTCTGGTAAAATTACCAGTTCTGTGTTAATTCTGTGGTATGGACAGAGAGCTTTAGAAAAAGCACTGGCTACTCTTCAAACCATGAAAACAATAATAGTAGCTTTGCACTGCATGTATACAATCTTTCCATTAATATATTTTGATATATTAAAACACATACACAAACATCCAGAAGTGCTGCTAATTTTAAAAAATTGTACAAGCAACTGAGATTTATAATTATTAGGTGTAATTTTCTACTAATCTTAGCAAAGCTCTAAAAAAACATTCCTTGTGATTAGAAGGATGAAACCACAATAGTCCGGGAAAACCAGTCGGCAGCAAATCACAAGCGTAGTGCATAGTGACAAACGGTATCCACAGTGAGGAAAGATGTTTGGGTTAGTGTTTTCTGTTAGAGAATTCTAAGAGCACACTTAACAGATGGAAGGAGAGAGGGTGGCCTGATGAATTACATACATCTCTGCTCCTATTTGAATTGTAAATACAATGTTGATACTACCTACCCTGTGAAAAAGTTGCAGCACACACTTACATAATCATTTGCTAATGCAGTGTTGAAAAAAATGCTTGCTGTTAGAAGCATGACAAAGGGAGCTGAATGGAAGCAAAAAGCAGTTAATACTGAATACTATCTTTGTAAACAGATTTTGATGGATTCAGCTCCAATATTTTTAAAATAAGAGACTAAACAAAGTGCAATTAGGATATTGAAGGTCTTCAGTATTGAATCCCTTGTGAATTGCTGCATGAAATGTGGGAGTTGTCCCTCAGAATTAATAAATACTGCATTTTATCAAAACAACACATTCTCAACTATCCTTTATGAATAGAAATTTGAAAACATTACATCTTCCAGTTCCTTGAACTGAAGTATTCAGCACAGTGAATATAAGGCTGGGAAGTTAAAATTAAAGACCGTTTTTAAATCTCATTCAGACTTGCTTTCTCAGTTCGAGTGAGCCCAGTTGCATCCAGACTGAAACTGGTAATACTTCCCATCTTGTGGATTTGAGTGCTGTTCTGACTATAGAACAGGAGGAGACTGGGTGGGCACCACCACCTGAAAGTCTCACGGGCAGGAAGCACAGGCACAGGATGGAAATGACACCATGCAGCACAGGTGCAGCCTTAAGCAAACTGTCTTGGACAAAAAACCTTGCTAAATTCTAAAGCCTCTTTATTTAGTGAGGGGGAAACTGCAATCAAAAGGTTAAAGACTGCAGTTAAATAATTACTATAGCCATGACCCCTGGGCTGCTGCAACATGACACAAGGTCCTTTGCCCAGGGGCTGGCACACGCTGCTGCTTATTGCTGCAGGAACCATCTTTTATGTGCTCACTGACACGTGGCAGGAAGTTACATGCAACGTACAGGCATTCACAAACAAATGTAAAATCTTATCTTCTAGCAGATCACAAAAATCTCATGTCTCCATGCAGCCTGAACAAGCAGAATGCCCCAACACACATGTACTCAAGCCTTTCCTCTGTGTTACTGCACTCCCAGGGTCTTGAGAGTTCTTTAAAAGAGAGCAGCCATAAATTGTTTTCTATTACGTAAGCATCAGAACAAATTCCTCTATTGTACTCTTTTCATAGGACTCAAAAAATGCAGACAGTGGTAAGGGAGAACTGCCTTTATGAATGAAAAGACTGCCAAAAATGCTTTCAACTAAGTGTGCTATAGTATTGTGATAGTTTCTTTTGTGTCACAAAGCCATAAGAAATTTCTCTTTAAATTACTCATTAGTAGAAATAGTTTTGTCTTAGTGAAGCCATTTCTCTCAGCGCAGACAACTGTGATGTGGGCTCCCTCTAGTGTCTTAGCTCTGACACAAACTTGGAATTCTAAAAGATTGCATAGGTCATTTATAAGTGCCAACACCCTACTTAAGTTACCTTCCAAAATAAAGTTCGCTGTTCGTGAAAAACAAAAATCACATGACCAGTTAAATAGGTTTATGTATTTGTACATATCAAACTCTTAAATCAGTGTAGTAAATTTTGCTGTTCCGTATAACAATCAGAAGATCCAAATATTATGTAATTACACATGTAACTTCACACTGAAGTGTAAAGGAAGGAAAACATTACATGAAATCCATTTTGAGATATTTTAAAAATCCAAAACTAAGCTTAGAAGTGGATCCTCTGTCTGTATATTAAAAAAAAAGAGAATCTTTTTAATACCTAAATGAATACCTTACAAATATGTAAAAATATCTCTTTCCCCATGAACACCTGAAAGTTGTTTCAGTAATTCAAGTAGAACTCACAGTAACCTGGAGTTTGATCATGCTTGATCCAGGTCAGTAGATGTTTTCCCCACTGATACAAGCATGAGAACATGCAAGCAGATTATTAAATGCTCCACACTAACTAAAGCAGAGCATAAAAAGTGTGTGTGTGGATGGACAACTTGTGCCATCAATTTGTGAAAATTGTATTAAAAGCCACTCGAATGGAAGACTCATTCTTGTCTTCCACTCAGAAGCCCAAGCCACTCTTTTCCCCACCAAGTACACCAGAGAAGCCAAGCTGAAGCAGCATGGATGGGCCAGTAGGCTGAACCAGGAAAGACTAGCATAGTTTTTCCTCCCTAAGCAAAGGGAGCCCATATTGTGAATCTCAGGATACTGTCCCTGACACAATGCCACCAGCAGCTCCATGTACATGTTTGGTACCTTTTCATCCATATAATACAAGCTGCAGTTTTGACAAGGCATATAAGAATTTCACAATAAATTGTTTCATTTCATTTTCTATAAACTGCTAAAAGAAAACAAACTGAAAAAAAAAAAACCACAAATTTTAAATGCATAAAATCCCTATGCAAATCTAGCACTTTCCCAACCTTGCGTTTTTGTATTCCTTTGTTTCCCACTCATTGGAGAACACAGAGCTTTGCCGTGAGAAAAAATTATTTTAGATATGACAGCCTCTTCTGGGACAAATAAGCATTACCTATAAACCTGACAATTACATATATGCAATGAGCAGAGCTGCATATATGTGATACAACCAAAATAAACCCATAGATTAGAATCTGTCATTGACAGAAATACACACACACAAAAAAAAAAAAAAAAAATCACTCATGCTTCCCTCACTTCCTAATGCTAGATTTCACACTCTTGTGGACTCCACAGTCCTCAATTTAAATATATTTTACTTTAAAAAACAAAACTAAACATTTAGCACACCACTAGATTAAGAGGCCTATTAAGTCCTCTTCAGAACAGTTAATATTTTTCATCTAACATTTTTTCTTTGCAATGTCCACGGGGCATTGCTAAGGCTGGTTTCACAGTCATCCTCTGCAAAGTCACTGAATCACACAGAAACCCAGAGTACTCTGAGTTGGGACCCACAAGGATGATTGAGTCCAACTCTCAAGTGAATGGCCCATAGAGGGAAAAGGTACAACAAGTAGAGTCTGGCACCTTCACTTTCTCAGTCTTCCCTAAATTCTTTGGCTGAGCACAGAACCCTGCCTGTACAATCTCTCAAAGAGTGGCACTGTTTAAAAGAACATGTTGAATGGCATCAGGCAGTCTCTTGGGCTTTTAGTATGTATATGCCAGAGTTCAATCAGCTAATAGAACTACAGACTTAGAGGAACTAGATTCTAATAGAGTTTCTCATTTTTTAAATTTCCGTATATTAGTAAGAACCAAGACAAATAGAAATAAATACGTTATGTCATATCTTCTTTTCTTTATTCTTCAGTGCAAAATTACATGGATAATTATATCACAGATTTTCATTAGTAATGCAGTTAAGGCTTCTTTTAGTTTTAGCTATTAGTAAAACAAGCTAGCCCCCATTATTATGGGTTGGAAAGTATTGCCAAATATTGCATACAACATCACCTAGGTTTCAAACGCAAAATTTATGACTTTCTACAAAGCTCAATTGGCCTACAATTCATATTAACTTCCTTATATCGTTCATAGGTACTACAGGTCTCTACAGGCTGGATAAATAATGGTGTTTAGGGTTTTTTAGCATGCCTAGAAGATAAATTTTTGAAAAATAATCAAAGGAATAAATAGCTACCAATTTAAGTTTCTTCAGGGAGAACCCTTTTTGGTAGCTATGTATTTTATGTCAAAGGGTTTCAGTCAACATTCTCTCCAATCCTTAAAATACTGCATCCCTCAATACACCATCACAAATCACATTTTTATTTAGTCTGTGATTGAAATAACTTTATGGAAACATCCTATACAAAATAAGATCAAACAAAGTGAGTAGTTATTCTGACCTGCGTGTCCAGAGAAGGGCAATGAGGACGGTGAAAGATCTGGAGCAGGAGTCTTCTGAGGAGTGACTGAGGAAATTGGAGTTGTTCAGCCTGGCAAAAAGAAGGCTCTGGAGCCTTATCACTTCCAACTACCTGAAAAGAGGCTGTAGAGAGGCAGGGGTCAGTCTCTTCTCCCAAGTTACAAATGAAAGGACCAAAGAAAATAGCCCCAGGTTATGCCATGGAAGATTTAGACCGGATATTAGGAAAATTTGCTGTTAGACTCTATGATCTTGGATGTCTTTTCCAACTTAAACAGTTCTATGATCCTAAACCACTTCTCTATTGAGCTCCTTAGGAAATCAGCAGCCACAAGAGCCAACCCCCTATCCTACCTCCAGCAGGGTAACTTTGCAGCTCCAAGCTCCTACTGCAGCTAGTCCAGCACACTGGCTCAGCCCCAGGCAAAAACAAAGCCAATATTCTCAAACCAGACCAAGGCAGCTCTTCTGGGAGCTTTGCTTTGTAAGGTGCTTGGCATGGAGTGACAACAGATGGATCTGAGCATTCAATTGCTGCATCCTAGCTGAGTTCCATGTTTTTTTCCCTTTATAAGGGATAACAGTGGAAAAACATCCCTTTCAACTGAGCCTGGTAGTTTCTGATCCAGTGCTCTTCATAAGCCTATTGTGCTGCTGAGGTCAGTGCAACTGGGTGAGCCCAGCTCCTCTGTGCCACAACCCAGTTTAGACAAGTGGCTGCACTCTCACATCCCTGACTTCACCAGTGGCAGTCCCAGCTGGAACACAGAAGCAAATCCAGGTGGGAGCTGCGCCTGTGTGGAACCCAGGGCCCACTGCAAGACCACACAAACCAGCACTGCTCTCCTCCTGCCCACGTCTCAGCCCTGCCATGGTCCCAGGGCAGGACAGAGCTGCTCAAGGGCAGGCCCACACCTGCCATCCCCCAGCACAGCCAGCTTAAACAACAGCAGTGCTTGAATGCTGAGAATAAAGCTGTTTACTCTAAAGACAACTACAAAGCTCTTAGTAAATCCGGTACTTTTGAACAAATGCCAAGCAGTTTAAAACTGCTTACACATCTACAATAAATATCAAAGACAATCAGATTTGCAATGTATGAATGATAGTTTACATTAAAAAAATAATCACAGTAATTGGCTTCAACCATATTCTGATAAATTCTTGCATCTAGTGAATACTTTATGGCATTTCTGTAGCATTTAAATCTATGACCTCGATTGCACAGATTAAAGTTCTGCCAACGTTCACAGACACATTTTTTTGTTTGATTTTGAAGTATAAGCCCTTCAGTGTAATCATGGTTTGGGTTGGGTTTTTTTTTCATATGCACATGAATGCAAAGTGCTCATAGAACTGAGACCACGTGTGCTGAACAGTTTCCTCTTACTCTGAATAGTATTTAATTCATAATAGTGCTACTAATAGCCTTTTAATTTGCTTATAAGAAACAACATATTTTACAACTTTTCACATTAAACATAAATCAAGAACAGAGTCAAAATCAAACATAAGCATTTTTTAAAATGCAGACACCACTTCATAAAGAAGTTGAAATAACACAAGCTGTCCAGGGTTGTGAAGGAGACATTGTGATAGTTCCCAGGGCCAGAGACTTAATAAAATTACACCAATTCACACCACAAGGAAAGCAGTTTAGGATCCAGCCCAGCAACCAGACTGGGCATTTAAAACAGTGGGGTTTTGATTTCAGCACATATGTTTATGGCAAACGTCTCAAGTGCTGACTGAATTGATAGATGCTTTAAAAGCTACTGTTCCTTAGAAATCTTTGCTTTATTACAATTTCAGCATATAAGTTATAACTATATGATGATTCAAAGCATGAATTAAGAATCTATTTATGGATCATGAATGTAACAGGAGCAGAGGGAACAATTTTAAAGGAATACAGATAAAAATAATGCTATTAACATTAGTTTTAAATTAATGAGGCAAGTTTAGTTGGCAGTCATTCCTCAGGCTCATTAAAGATATCTGAATGTGAATCACAAGAAATTTAAAATAATGTATTTGGTTTATCCACTGGGAGTTTAAACATTTTCATCAGCAGTAATAAATACAATGTAAACAAAGTAGCAATGCAAATAAATCGGTTTTAAATTCTCTGTACTATCTCAAAGGCTTGAACTGCAGCACCCTGTACAGTCAGATGTATGAGCAATATATATGACTTACCACTGGAAGTGAATACTTTTCCTCACCATGCCACCTTCAGAACCAAATTAAGCATGATACCTAAAGCAAAACCCCCACTGTATGTTAAGACAGCTACAATATAGCTTGAAGAGGTCATGTTAACACAGAATCCAAGTGCATGCAATTTGGTGTTTCATTCTAGAACACAGCCATAATGGATAAACCTCTACCTGTTTGCAGTGTGAAAGGAACAGCATCAGCTCCCCAAACAACAACAGTCAAACACCTGATTCATTCTTCAATAGTAAAATATTAAATAAAACCAAAAGAATGACCTATGTATGGAAGAGATGTGTTTCTAGTCTGCAGACAAGCTGCCATAGTGAGTAGGAGAACATGTAGAGATAAATTGAGGATGTATGGTTTCCACTACACGCTGCATGTTATGGTTCAGGTTAGAAGAAATGCAACAGCCATGAGGAAATACTGAAGCACAAAGACAAACAGAATGCAATTCTGACAGACTTGTACACCAACCCTGTGCAAATAACACCATAGAGCTTGCTCTGAAAAGTCACTTTACAAGAATGATGCTCATGATGCCCAAGCCTATTTTTGTGAATAAGTGTTCATCAGTGAGACCAAAAGATCACAGCCTGAGGCATTAATACAGAAAGGTACTAATCTTTAAATAACTAAACCAGTATACCCAAGCAGTCCCTTTTCACTGTCTTCAAAAGCATGACTTATCTCCTAGCCTCAAAATGTCCCTCCTCCAACCAAATTTGCCCAATCACTGATTTCTTTCTAACTTCTGGCTCTGCTTCCTGTGAACATGTCTTTTCCTAGTCCAAGTAACTAGATTTGGACTAAAGGGTCTACAGGAATCACTGCACTCCATAAAGAGCACAGCACCCAGGCATAAACCCATCAACTGGGAGCAGAAAATCTGGGTTTCAGCCTGGAGCAAGTCATCCAGCCCCACATGCACACACACCAGCTGACCTAATATTAAGGAACAATAAAGCTTTGCAGTGAAGGCAGGAAGCAGGAGAAACAGACTTGTCTCATTTTGTCCTAACTCATATCATCAGCTTAAAGTCAATAATTTGACTTTCTCTTCATGGGCCATAGCTGTAGTATGCAGTTTGTGGAGGTGGGAAATCTCTGTAGTGCAATAGGAATGCTTTGTTTTGTTTCCAAACAGTGCCAGACAGCTCCGAATTGCCGAAAAGGGGCCAGTGCAGCACACAAAGTGGCTGTAAGTCATCAGAATTAGAGCAGACTGCTAAAACTCTGAAACCCCCCAAGGGAAGTTTAAATGATAAAGGAGAAGCAGAAAGCCCATCTTGTAAAGTATTGACTAAATACTGTGAATATTAAGAACATCTTCCATTTTTTGCCTTTTTTTGTACATCGACAGATGACTGCCACTCTTTTCCAATGCGACACATCTATCATCATTTTTCAAGGTTTCTGCTTTGATTTAGACTTTTTGAAGAGCTGTAATCTTGGGGTTTATTTCTGTTTTCTTTAATAAAAACTTCTTCAAGGGTACTCAGATAGCTCCACCAGCTGCTACACTGCTGCAGTTAGCGTGCCCCTTTCTGTGAGGTCTCATTGCAGATGTGGAGCTTTTTAAGACCCAGTCAAGTTTATGCATGCCTTGCATACAAATTAGTCACCCCATCCTTAAATTATTACTGAATTAGGAAAAACTCCTACACCATTACAGAGGAAGGGAAGACAGGTATTGGAATCAAATCTGTCAACATTTTTACCCTTTTAGCCGACTATAGTGAAGACATCTCTGAATGTCTCTTCACCTAAGACGCCTGAAAATCCTGCAAAATATTGGATCTCACAGCTTATTTGTCCAATTTTGATTTACAAAAGCACAGGTGTTAACACTCTATGTTCTTATAACAGTGTCTGTATATATAAAACTGTGCATCAAAACAGTTATAAAGATTGCTGTGAAGCTATTAGGAAACAAAGTGAGACGCAAGCCCCTGGCATGAACAAGGAAAAATCACTTTTTAGCACCATAGCCAGGAATTAAAATATCAACAACTGGCAGACCATGTCAGACAGAAAGCATATTTTTGTGTTCAAGGTCTGTAAAGAAACCCCTAGACTGTGAAGAATACGTTACAGGAAACTTCTGCCCCCACAGCTATACCTCATTTTATCTCCTCATCTTTTCAGAACTGGCACAAACCACCCTGCAAACAGCTTTCCAACTGCATCAGAGAACCTCCAAATAAACCTGGAAGTTCCAGACAAATACAGCTTCGCCTGTTCAATTCACCATGCTCCATTTACAGATTTTGAAAACCAGCTAACAAGGATATGGAATTCCTTGTGAGCTCCTTTGAATGTTTAGGTTCTAGTTTGGATTTGGCAGGTGGTTTTCATTTGTGCAAGGATTCCCCAGGAATTTTGCCACTGGGAATGACTGAAGAGACATATCCCTTCTGCTCACACCCCTTCTCCTGCCAGGAGACACAAGTTACGTGGTTCATGTTGACTCTTCAGCAGCCTGCAAGACAAGCTAGTCTGCAGCACTCTGGCCTGAAAGAGCTGCAACTCATGACACTTTCAGTTATTTAGCATCAAGGAAATAGTTTGGAGGAAAAGGCCCAGCTGGTGAAGAGAATACAATAAAACCCAGCTCCTCGTAAATTACCCACCATACAATGTAGAGAAAGCACCAAACTGCAGCTTTTGATCTTTAAAGCACTCGCAAGAACAAGAAACTTCACTGACAAAAATTGGTATGTTAAAATAAAGTTCAAAATGTGCTAAATGAACAGAATTTCTGTTCAAAGTCCTCTTCATTAACAGTTATTGCATATTTCACTGCAGGGAAAAATAAGCTAGTCCTTATGAAAGCTGAATGCTAATTTTAAAGCAATCAAAAACGCATAGATGTTTTAAATTAAAAGAAATGGCTTTCTAACATCTTGGCTATTTCAACAGAAGCAGATGGTTTATATTGCTTTACTGCTTAATTAAACATTTCATATATTCTGTAAAATGGTATTTGATGGTATCCTTTCCAACTGGCTTTCTAAATTTGAATTACAAAGTCATTTTACATATGTACCATATTAATCAAATAATTAATTAAAATATTCATATCTAATACCAACTTACTGACCTAGCTTCTATCTTCTAATACATGTGAAAAATCTAGTTGCCCACTTCATTCCTATTTCTTCTTGATGGTGTACTATCTTTTTCCATAATTCTACTGGTTTCCTTTAAATAGTCCTAATTTAAAAGCCAATATGTTAGATTTTTCCTTTTTATCCCCTTTACAAAACAAGATAAGATGAAATATTTTATGAAATGAAATATTAAAACAACCACCAAACAAGATACAGGTTTGGATGCTGCTGTAAAAGTTAGATATTATTACTGATGAGTGTGAGAGGTTTGAGATAATGAAGGAGGCTTAATGAACTCACTTAGAAAGCATTTCATAAAAGACAAAAAGGTACGCTGTCCCCAAGTTCCCCAGGGGAAAATAAAATCAGGTTACACAGCTCCACAAAGCCACAATCAGACACTTGGCAGAAAAAGGAGGGATGAAAAGAAAAAACTGAGCATAGTGAGAAAAGTTCTCAAAATCCCTATTAAGTACAAATTTGATGCAGTAATTCCAGCAAAAGGAAGGGCTTCACAATTATTATGTATAGTTCCTGGCATGACTTTATAGAGCTGATTCAAAACAAACAGTAGAAGGCAGAAATAGACAAAACAACAATATAGTCACTGAGCCAGGGCGTTCTTTAACTGACTACCAAAGACAACCTTAGACTAGAATGAACTTCAGTCTGTTCTCTGGGTTTGTAGATCAAAGAGGTGAGAAAAGGTAACAGTGGTGCACAAATGGCCCTGCTTACTCACACTGTGGCAGGACCCTTACATAAGCAGGTGACAAATGCCTATCACAAAGTGAGGCATGAATTAAGTAACTTATGTGTCACGTGAAGTCATTTGGGACAAGAGTCATCACACCCTTCATGAAAACCAAGGGCTCTGGCACTGGGGCACACTGCACATTTTAAGCTACAGCAGCTTTTCCTGGTTCTTCCTGGTCACTTGTTCACCACACTGAAGCGCAGAACTCCAAGTGGAGAACTTCAAATCTCTCCTGCTCCTCTTGAGCCAAGTCCACACCACTGAGCAGGGGAGAAAACCAAAACATTCATAGATATTCCTTAATCAATGAAACGCAGCTATGTCACAGCGCAGCGCTTTATTCATGGCCAGCACAGTGTACAAAGAGAAGCAACCCATCTAGACATGCAGATACATAATTTCATAAAAATCAGCAGCTGCAAAAAAAACCCAAACAAAAAAATAAAAAAAAAAAACCAAAAAAACAACAACACAACAAACAAACAACAAAAAAATGAAGCATTTTATTAAATCAGAACATCAACTTTAAAAAAAATTCAGCAATATAATAAACCTATGATAGGTGGTAAAATGATCAGAATCCTCAAGATGATACAAAAGCATTTGCTCACCATCTCTATTAATGCTCAAATCAGCCACTCAAAGACACTGACAAAATGAACAGCAGAGTAACTCATAAAACTCACTACCATTAGGAATTCAAGCAAGTAGTTGAGTGCATAATTACAGACATGCACTGCTTGCAAATATATATCAATTTAAATTAAACGTTCTTATTAAAGTTTTAATCACAACTGAAGATCCAGAAATGCCTATTCTTGTATTCCTCCAGCTAAACAGGAGAGCTTTTACCTATTCCACAATATATAGTTCATCGCATGTGAGTTCTGAGAGAGAACTGATTGTCCCTACCTGGAAACACTTGACAGTTACACAAAACTTACCTCAGACTGACACATTTCATATGTCTTATGTTGATTTATATTAATATTATATACTCAAGTGTTCTAATATGCCTGATTTGACATATCATCATATGCTAAATGAGCTTTTAAAGACTGCAACACTTTAACCGCACCCCATCTGAAAGAGCCCAGGTCACTGAAAACGCACATAAGGGAACAACTGTTGTGACAGAGAGTCAGTGCTTCGGCATGCATCTCATCTAAATTCTGAAAACTGAAAATTAAAAGCAAAGGCACTGAGCTACTTTGGCACATAATCATTGGGAAGGAAATATAAATGTTTCAGCAGATATGTTTGTCATCAATAGTTTGATGGATGTTGTGGTTTCTGTAATAACATGAACATTATAAACTAATTTTTCAGGTACACTATACTGGAGCATATCTTTGTATTTGTTGATTCAATAGGTTTTTTTCCCCAAAAATATTTCACAACAAAAATTTATTCAGGTAGATGAAACTAAGGAGCAAGAACAAAATTAATTCCCTTTCAACAATGAGCCATAGGTACTTCTATGTTACTTGGATATTGTCAGAAGCAAAAGTAGTCAGAACTTATAATCGGTTCCACCTACATAAACGAGAGCAAGGGAGTGAACCAAGACATTTGACATAATTTCAAACAAAGCAAGTGCACAAAGGGGCAAACGGTAAGAAACAATTACAGGCATTGCAATATAATCCTGAATTATCTTTGACACAGGAAATACTTGCAAAGACTTCTTGCAATATATATGTATTTCATAACCTGCTTTTTAGGCCCTGCTCATTAAACAATGTACTTTTTTTCCTCCACAAACGGTGAAAACTATTAAGTGCTTAATGGTGCTTAGCCCTATGTGAACTTCTTTTAGAAGAAGTCCTCCGCAACGCCCCGAACACGCCACCCTCAGTCCCTGTAGGCTCTTCGGGCGGGGTGTGCGCTCAGGGCGCGGACTGGGAAGAGCCTCGGCAAGCTCCCGGCCCAGCCCCGCCGGGGCTCCCCGGGCCCGCGGCGGGCAGCCGG
>JAYDZK010000274.1:23910165-23927461 GCA_034509185.1 Euphonia xanthogaster
CATATTCAGGTAAGAGTGCTCACTCATCTAATGCTAAATGCTGTTTACATTCCAAGAACAAGTCATGGTTTTCATTGTTATTAGCTTTTACCAGCACATTCCACCTCTGGTACTGGAAGAGATACTCTATCATATAGTAGATCTGCAGTAAAGTTTTTTATTTAAAGCAATCACTTGCATTTCCTTTATGTTTTTAATAATTTAAAAGAAGAGAGAGATTATCTTTTAAATCTGCTCTGTCATTGGAAATGTAGCTGCAGATCCCATCCAGCTAATAATTATAAATTAACATTCCAACATCAAATCTATGTATGTGGAACTTTATATTAATTATTCAGAAAACCCTGTGATCATGTTGATGATTTTCTTCATAAAAAGAAACCAACTTCAAACTTTGCACTAAAGGCCTACAGATTGTGTTATTCTATAAAGTATGGATTTTTTTTTAAATCATTGCTTTGACTAGAAGAATTTTAATGTTACATTTGTTTTAGGTGTCTTCTTGCTTCCTTGCTGTTGTATTTGGAGGGAGGGAAAAAAAATTCAAGTTTTTATTCTCCATTTTGGCCTTTAAATTAAAAATTAGCAAGCAACCTAATATAGTTATGCTGGTAGTTTTCCTTGAACATCAATTTTTCTTAAGATCTCTGTTGTTTATAAAAAAGGCTATCAGTTTTCCATATTTTTACCTTTGTTTTCTAACCGTTACTTCCTTTCAAAATATGTTAATTGATATAAATAAGGCTGCTTTAATTCAAGTGGCATTGTCTGTTAAATATAGGTTGGGAAGTTCGACTGTCTTTCCTCACCAACCATCTGCAACAAACTATATGTTTATCAGCCTTGTTTAGCAGTCTTCAAAGGAAAAGGAACTGGAGATTATGAAATTCATCATGGTAAGGGAAACTTTGGCAAGTTTAAATCATGACCTAATCCCTTTGAGATGACAAAATCTTTGGCAAACCATGTTTTTTGCCCAAAGAACTGTTTTGTAGCTTTAATATTTGCTGTCTTTCCTCTGACCATAACGTAGCCTTACACAACCCCTTTATAATTTCCTTTGGTTTTCTTTTTTCTGTTTTTCCTGGCTAAGCAGTCATCAGATGCTGAGGGATGTAGTTTGTCTTTGCAGTCTGTTTCAGCATCATTTGCATAATGACATACAAATGAAATCTCTGAAGCTGATCAGGACAGGTTCTGCTTTGGGTAGGATAACCAAGGAATGTTGTAAGGCACACCCTTCAGAGAGGCCTGGTTACACACTGGAGCCAGTTTGACAAACTTGGATTTGGTTTCATGTATCACTGCACTAATTCCATGCTTTGTTAGCGTCTGTCCACGATAATGAGACTTTTACCACTTGCTTTCATTTCCAACATCACAGTTTCCTTTTGGGAAAGGCTGGAACTATGTTACTATTTACAGCTGAAAGGATTCAGTAGTGCTGGTTGAAGAAGAAGAGAGCCTAAAGCCAAACTGTAGCTTGCAGGAGCAGGTGTAGCTTCATCCAGAATATGGCACAAGGCAGTTATGCAAGATGAAGTTCTCATTTTTCAGCCTCTGAGGTATTAAAAACAGCCTGCTAGGATTAAGTCAGAACCTCAATACTATTATAAACAGGAAAAGTGAAAAGTTTTTCACTGTTTAGAAAAGATTCGGCTTATCAAGGGGGAAAGATGATCCCATAGATCTAATGATTGGTATGTAAGGAAAAGCCTTCTATACTTCTGTATACACATTGCTGCAGAGAGGGCAGGAAGAGGTCACAGCCATGCAGCATTTTTATAATGGTGTGGATTACAGTGGAAGACAAGTACACTGGACTATAGTGCATACAAGGTTTTTTTCTGAATGGTTTCGTTTACTATTTAGAAAATAGATGGCATGTGGAAGATTCACCAATAGTCATCTCACTCCAGTCTTTATGAGAAAATAATCCTCAGAAGAATCAGGCTTTTTTAAATGCTGTGTTGAAGGGCTTCAACAGTTTAAAATCTAAGAACAGTAATAAATCTTGGTTAGTCATTGTGCAGTGACTTCAGATTTGATTAACCTGAAGTTCTTATTCTCAGACAAACTCATTTCTGCTGACAAATACGTATACAAAGGTTATGAAGAGACTGGATCTTTGCCCACTGGAGCTGTGTGAGCAGTAATTTCAGTTACACCTAAATAGCTGTGATTTATCAGTATAATTTATTTTGCTTGAATTTTTTTTACCTTGTCAATCCCTTTACCAAGTCAAGTGTATCTAGAATTGTACTTTTTAATTCCAACACAAGTAACATGGTAAAATGATCAATAATCCTGTCACAAAAAATTTCATCATTTTGTTTGACAAAAACATGTTTTGGCTTGGATAAAGTATTTATTTGGCTAATATTGGGTAACTGTCCAGTTTAATATTTAGCCACATATCAACTATCAACTACACTATGTCCTGCCTGTGTAGGTTTGGACAGTTTAACATTGTCCTCCTAAGGAAAAGCAACATGATTTTATGCTAAATTTACTTACACAGGCTGGGTTTAAAGATTAGACAAGGGATGTGAAAGACTCCTATTGCTTTCAAAGAGTTTTTTAATTACACCTCTCATAGGTAAAAATTTAATTTCCTTTCCACATTGTTTTCTGAAGGAAAGAAGATCTTATATGATATTGTTGCATTTGCCAAAGAAAGTGTGAACTCCCACGTCATCACACTGGGACCTCAGAATTTTCCTGACAAAGATAAGGAACCATGGCTTGTGGATTTCTTTGCACCGGTAAATATTTGATATCTATATATTCCTTCTTCTAAAATCTGTTCTGTAACAAGGTAGTAAGGAGTAGCTAGAAGGTGCCTTTCAGCATCCTGAGAGGGCGTTCTAATTCCTCATTCCCTGGCAGCTGTAGTTCCTAACTGGCTTTTGTGTTTGGTGGACTCTTTTGTCAAAGCAGCAGATTATGAATCTCAGATATTCTCCTGAGAGCTACCTGTGGGAAAAGCAATTGCACTTGCTTGCATTTTGTCTTCTAGTGGTGTCCTCCTTGTCGAGCTTTGTTACCAGAGCTGAGAAAAGCATCTAAACATCTTTATGGTCAGCTTAAATTTGGAACACTAGACTGTACTGTCCATGAAGGCCTCTGCAACATGGTAAGCTGCAGGAACTAAAAATAAAGAAATACAAATATAATCCTTTCAAACAATATAATTTTCTTTGAATTGGGGGTAGGAGGATATGGGCAGACAATGTTTGTCCTTCAACATTACTTTCCTAAAGGGCAGTAAATTGAACAGGCACTTGTATCGTAATTTTTTTTAAAGAAGGAAACTATATAATAGATAATTTATTAATGTGGAGTACAGGTCAGATTTTATTCTAATTTCATAGTGTTAATGGAAAACTTCAGAAGTCTCAGAATTTAATAATTCTGGGGGCTGGGGTTAATGTCTGAAAATGAGCAAAAAAGGACAAACTTTTTCAAGTTTTATTTAGATGTGTTTACCCACTGAGGAATTCAAATGATGGGAACCGACTGTGTCAATGGTAAACAATAGTTATTCATAAAGTACAAACATTCCATCTGAGGACTGGGAATATTTTAAAGCTAAGGCTTAGGAGGCCCATGGATTAATTCCTGTATTTGTGGAGCATGGCAAAAGAATGACTGGCTGGTTTTGAAGTTGAGAACACACTGTGCCATCTCTGAATACAATTGGCATCTTCTCTGTACTGATTTATTATGGCGTCAGATTCTCACCTGCATGGAAGCCTGAGCACTTGTACTGTACAAACTGAACAGATGAGCAGCCTGAGCCACCAATACCAGGGACAGTTAGAGGCAAGTCCAAGAGCCCTAATCATTCTGTGCTATTTCTTATTGTCTGTTTTATCAGCATAACATTCGAGCTTACCCAACAACAGTTGTGTTCAATCAGTCTGATGTTCATGAGTATGAAGGACATCACTCAGCTGAGCAGATCTTGGAGTTTATAGAGGTATGTAAATGCTAATGTTGGTTGGTTGCAGTCTTGTTCTATGCAGTCCATACACAAATACATTCTTCAGTTGGAAGATTCTGAGATTTTTAATTTTTTCTTTTTAATTGGACAAGGAAAATAAATAGTGAAAAAACTTCAGGCAAGAAAAGTGATCCAGCAACTGTCAGTCAGAGACTTGCTAACTAATGGATTAATTTCCCTATGCTGTCACATAATTTATTTGAGATCATTAGCAAATAAAGAAAGATCCCTTCCAATCTGCAGAATAATGGTCATTATTTCTGTTTTATGGAGAGAGTAAAGGAATTAATATTACACCACTTCCGACTTTTAAGGTGGAAATGCTTCACCTACACACCTTGATATAGGAGGGGGTTCACATTTTTGTCAATTAGATTGCTGCTGTCCACATCTTTCAGCTGTCCTTGAACTTTCTTAACAGCAAATTACTGGTATTGATCACTGTTCATGCTAGAGTTCTGGCACCCAGCTTGGCTCCAGCATTCAGGTTCACTGCTATATCCACAGGCTATTTTTCACTTTTTGAAGAGACATTTGTCTCCAGGTAGCTCAGAAAAAGCAGCTTCAAGAACACACATGCAGAAACAGGTGGAGATTTGTCTTTCAGTTGGCATTCAGAGGCCCATAGTGCACTATATGTGCTCTTTTGCATTCCAGCTTAAATAGCATGGCTGAGTTTTGTAACACCTGTTTCTGCCAATAAGCTGGATTCCTTGTTTTTTACCTTCTTTTATTGAGAAAAGGCAGAAAACCTCCCTTTTGGAGCCTGGGTATACTTTTTTGATAGCTTTTCTCAACAACTTAGGCTTTTAAAAATTACATTTTTGGGTTGAGGGAATGTCTTTTGGTGCTTCTATGCCTTTCAGTGGTGTGGAGTCTTCCCTACCAGAGCAGCAAGCAAATTTCACAGAACATTCTTGAAATTTGGCACAGTCTGTTTGTACATGATGGCCCTAGCTAGGGGATACACTGTGCAACAATGAGTTATGTCTATGTGCTGTCTTCATTTAGGATCTTAGGAATCCATCAGTGGTCTCCCTAACCCCAGAGATGTTTGCTGAATTGGTTCAGAGAAGAAAGCGAGAGGAGATCTGGATGGTGGACTTCTATGCTCCATGGTGTGGACCTTGTCAGGCCTTAATGCCAGAATGGAAGAAAATGGCCAGGGTAAATCACATTCCAACACTTTTCTGCTTTTGTTCCTCTTCTGGGAAATTGCTGAGAGGGCACAACTGCTTTCTTAAGAGAATTGTCAGCTGAGGAAAATTAGAGTCTAATACTGCCACCAAAACAGACAATTCCTACTTGACAGACTTGACAGTTTTGTATGGTATTTAACTTGTTAAAAGCTTCAATAGACTGATACTGTATTCCAGTTTTTCATGTTGGTTACAAGTGTGTAAGGTCATTACAGAGTTCTCTCATTTGCAAAAGTAGTATTATTCTACTGACAACCATTCCTGGAGCTGTTTACAGGAATTTGAACTAGAAAATTTGGGGGGGAAAGAAGGGCTTTGGAAACAAGCCTGTGACTTGGAGACATTTAGAACTCGACCAGGAATTATAGCCAGGATTTACTATTCTCTTGGAATGTCTGTGCAGTGTTAGTAGCTCTGTAGGACATGTTCAACAATCATCAGCTTCCCTGCCCGTGCCAGGCAGTTTGGGTCTTTGCAGCAAATAGAGTGTGTTCAGGACAGGCCCACTGTGACACTGCTGGCACATCTGCACTGCACCAGGACTGGCACAGTTACTGAGCTGTGATGGGGCACACAGGAACAGGGCATTCTTTGCACTAATTAATCCCACTCCTGAGTGCCTTTGAGGTAAGGCAGGTGCCTTGTAACCCCCTTTGCATGCAGCTTATACTAAATGTGTGCATGATGGGAATGCACCTGGGTGGCTGGCTCTGATGCCAGTGATCTGTTTACAGGGAAGAGGAAAGCCTCGTGACAATCTTGGTCTGATTTGTTGAGATTTTTTTTCCCCCAACTATGAAGTATTTTTGAAATTGTAGCAGCATTAGTTAACATATTTGATGGTGGGTTTTCTTTTTTCTTTTTCAGATGTTAAATGGATTAATCAGTGTAGGCAGTGTGGATTGTCAAAAATATTACTCTTTCTGTCACCAAGAAAGTGTTCGGGGCTATCCTGAAATCAGACTCTTTCCTCAAAAATCAAACACGGCTCATCACTATTAGTAAGTACATTGCTTCAATTTGGGAAACAGTCCATGACGTGAAACAAGACAAATCCACCTCTTCTGTTGTGTACAAGAGGTTTATCACAGCTATTAAAATAGGCTGTCAGGATATTACTGTACTGTATATCATTGGCTTTGTTACTTCAAACTAGTGATTTTCTTTTGCCATTTCATTTCAGTAATTTGAAATTACACAGGAATCTTCATTTTTATTTCTTCTCTTTCTTGTCTTGGTCTTCCAGTCCTTAATTTTATAGGTTTTAATTCTATCTTTGAGACATTTCATTTATTCAGATTTGACAGCAGGGTAGAAATATATCCTAAAACATATGCATTTACATTCTTTATTTGATTATCACTGCTCTGCAGAGTGGTGTTTGTAAGGTTTTTTCCCAGAATAATTCAAACTACTGTGCAACTGGCTTTTTGTTTTTTCTTTAACATTTTTATAGTAGCTACAATGGATGGCACAGAGATGCCTATTCACTCAGAGGCTGGGCATTGGGGTAAGTTACTACACTCAGCTTTGTTAATGAGCTGCTTGATAGGATAAATAAATATTTAAATCCTATGTAAATCAAGAACTAGAAACACTTGGGTATATGTATTGCTTAATTTAAGATGTTCAAGTTTCTAAATCTTTTCTCTTGCTGCTTTTAAAATTTGGAGAAATAGCATAGTCCTTGCTGTCTACCCATCTCCTGCAGACCGTATTATTTTGTTTACCACATTTAAGAAATTATTCTCCTGTAGTACAGAGTGTGAAATAGGGATTTCCAGACTACTCATGTTCTTAATTTCAGAAGCTTTTCTTAAATGCAATTTGCATATTGTTTAAAGTTTTGAATGTATTATGATTGTTACTCTTTCTTTACACAGGTATTTACCACAGGTGTCTGTAGATCTCACCCCTCAGAGTTTCACAGAAAAAGTTTTGAATGGGAAAGATCATTGGGTCATTGACTTCTATGCTCCTTGGTGTGGACCTTGCCAAAATTTTGCTCCTGAATTTGAGATGCTTGCAAGGGTATGTTTTTAAATGTACTGGCAGCTTGTTATAATTGTAATGGTTAAAATCTTACTCATCAGCACTTTATTTCTTAGCAGTCATCCAAAAACCACAATACTACCATGAGCCTCCTACTCATGGAATGATGCACACTTCTAGGTTGCACAAGACAGTGGGCATTGTTTTCCACAGAAAGACACATAGAGACCAGACCCTCTTTTGAAACAGATTGCAACTTTTCAACTTCAGCGTTTTTTGGCCTTCCAAAAAATGGAATGGCCTTTGGAGCTGTGGTGTGCTTTTGTGCTTTGCCCTGAATTCAAGTTCAAGTGCTCTCTGAATGCATAGAGAAATATATGACACAAGGCTGACAGTCTGGGAAGCAAGCTAGCAACTACTCTGAAATATTTCAAAGATTTGAGCAACACTTTTTTTTTTTTTTTTTTACCCACACTGCTGGATTATTCCACTTACTTGCTTTTACTCACCCTTACTCACTTGTAATTTGTTTCTAATAAACATTTCTTTTCAGGCTGTTAAAGGAAAAGTTAAAGCTGGGAAAGTAGACTGTCAGGCGTATGGTCAGACCTGTCAGACTGCTGATATCAGAGCCTATCCTACTGTTAAGTTTTACCCCTACCAAGGAACAAAGGTAAAGTGTTAGTGGTGAGCAGACACTGTTAGTAAATGTATTTCATTTCACCTTAAAACTAAAGGGAATACTTCTATGACATGTTAAAGTGAATTGTTTGTATATTACTGTGTCTCCAAATAATCAGTTTCAGTAATACTTAAAATAGTAGGACAGTGATACAATAATAACAAATATCAACAAATATCAGAACAAGGGTTTAATTTCCAAGGTCTTGGGTGATAAAATGTTTTTTCAACCTTTTCCATCACAAACTACCCAAAAGTAGATGGTCTCTCTCTAAATGAAATAGGGACAATTTCATTTTGGCTAATGAGAAATATAATTAAATGTTGTTATTATATTGAAAGACCAATTTTGACATACAATGTATTGTAAGACGGATATTTAATGAAAAAGATATGCTTGTGTTGTCTCAAAAACAAACCTTATCAAACTATTTCAATTATCAGTGGGACTTTCAGATCAACATTTCCTACTAACAGAGTAATAGCATAAATTAAAAATACAAAGAGTATTCAGCTAGTTATAGGGAATTGACTTTATTCTTGTAACACTAATAATTTTCAGAAATATTATAGTGACTTTTTCAATGTATTAATGCTGAAGCGAAAGTATTCAGTGGTTTCTGCTAGAAAATTGGCTTAACTTACTTCCCTTTTTTTTAACTGAGTTTTTAATGGAAAATTCTAGAAATCTTTCATCGCACAATCCCACCAAATTCCATGAGATTTTCGGTAGTGAAGGGTAAAGACATTCTAGTCTTCAAAGTAGCCACCCACAGTGACAGATTTCACATAGATTACAAAATGGCAGACTTGTAATAGCTGTTTAGCTTAAACACTCACCTCAATAAATGTGAGCAAATTGTAACTATTTGTCTTAATGATCAGGACAAAATTAGTGCTGTTCTGAAAACTAGCAGCTAAGAGTGGTTTTTAGTAGGACGCAAATTAGCATTGTTTAAACAGAGACAAAAATATATCCATGAATCACAAATCAAGCTACCAAGGCCACTGTATTCTGCCCTGCTTTTCTCTTGAATTTTGTCTGAAAATTGTGTAACATATGACCCATGCTCTATTTTTATCTTCTTTTAAGAAAAGTGCTCTTGGGGAATACATAGACAGCAGAGATGCAAAAGGTATAGCTGACCTTTTGAGTGAAAAATTAGAAGCAATTGAAAAGAAAGAAAAAAGGAAAAAATCTAGAAATAAGGTAAGAACACTTACTGTGGAGCCTTTGCAAAAGACTTGCTGTAAATAATAACTATTTAAAATACTGTTAGTATTTTTTCTTTATCCATAGTATTAAATGCAAATTACAGAGGCAAGATTGGGTAAACTTAAGAAGATATTAACACACAGCTGCTTAAGAAATGTTTTTCCAGTTGAAAAATTATTGCTACTGAAAACTTTAAAATCATAAGAAAAAGTATTTTTGTTTGTAGTTTCAGAAAAACTCCATTGTTTATTTTCTTGTCACTAGGATGAACTCTAACTGGTACTGAAGGTAGATACAATTCAAAATATTCTGAAGCTGTGAAGATAGAAGACACCACAAGGAAAATATAAGGATAGTTACATTGGTGACAGGACAAGACACATGAAAACAAGTTTGAGTTCACAGGCATACACAACTGTATGAGTTCTGTTAAACTGTGGGGAGATGAAAACATTTTGGTTTTGGTGGAGGCAATGTTTCTGCATGTCCCTCTTCTGATATACCAGCTACCTTCTTCCTGGCCAAACACTGCAGTTGACCAGAAATGTGGACTCTATCACTTTTGCCTACCCATTTACTAGTTCCTTATATTTTTTCTGTCTCTTCTCAAATGCTTTGTGAATGTGGCACTCAGCCTGTGGCTGAATATGCACTCGAAGCACTCTGCAATGCAGAACATAATGACGGATTGTCTATTTGAAAGACAAACAGTTGTACCTGATGGTTATTCTGCTTTGGGGTTGCATTATTGTCTAGGCAATGGTTAAGAAATAAAGTCAAGAACTGGTAGGAGGATGTTTATTGAATTAAATTGCTCTTGCTCTCGAGTGGATTACTCTGTTGTGGCAGTGGTGATGCTGCCTGGATGAACAGAACTTGGAAGAGCTTCTTTAGTTGCTTGGTTTGGTTTTGGGATTGTGTTTATTCTTTTTTTTTAAGTAAGAAAGAAAAAATAAAATAATTCAAATGTGGTATCAACTTTCAAAGTTTAAATTATGCAATAGAAGCATCTGGTTAAGTCATTAGCTCATCACTTTTATCATTATCTTTTTAAATATGAATGTATTCTGTGGACATATTTAACATCTTTTGGCATTACCACTTGCCCTTTCCCTGCAGACATATTTTTAGGTGGGGTTTTTTTGTTTGTTTTTATATACTCTTCAGGCAAGCAGGAGAGCAAGTGCCTTCTTTAATTTAATAATGAACACTGTACATTGCAATGTCTCCTCATACTTCTTACTAGAATTCCTGCTCTAAAGAGTAATATTTTTCAGAGCTTCTCCATAGACAAGAAAAATTACAGCAGATGACAAAATGTCTCCAAACAACTGTTTCATGATTTCAATAAAATGCTCCCTGGCATTTGACAGATGGAATTTCCTCCCTGCTCTCTATGTCTTCAGACCTAGCATGACTGGTCAGTGTATTATGAGTGTTACAAATTTGTAAATACATTGTTATTGACAAGTAACTTATTTCATGAAGAAGGCAGCAAGAAGTGAAGAGATACAAGTAACTGAGACATTCAACTGTTTTTTCCCCTATTCTCAGGGTTGCCTCTATTGATTTTTCATTTTTGCAGCATATTAAGCAATGAAGAGACTATTGCATCTATTTTTTAATAAAGTAGATCTTCCTACATCCAAATTTAACTTCAAATTCAATCACAGTTAAAAATTAAAATTTTAAAACAAACTGTTTTGGTCAGTTTTTGTGTATCACTGTAACTGCAGTTCCCACCTTCTATGCTCTTCTTGGAGAATGAGGTCTAGGAAAAGTTTTGAAACATATTTAGGCTGTGGGGAAGAGGATTTAGTTTGAATATCAATAAAATTAATTTTGAAGATATAATGCTGTATCAAGGTATTCTATTTGTATTCAGGTTTTTAAATTTCTCAGAGACCAAATGGATGTGTATGGGTGGGGGAAAATAATCTTCCAAATTAGATGATGGAGGTTTCTAAGATTTTCCATGTTTTCATGGATTTTTTTATAAAAAGACTTAAAATGTTCCACTATTTAAAGTTTTCAACAAGAATGCACAAGAACTTACTCCATTCACTGCAACTTGGCATCTGAAAACAGTGATGTTCCAATCCCCAATACTTTCAACCTTGGCCTTCTCTCTCTGCTAGAATTCAATACTAATTTTATATCCCCAAATATGTAAAGCCACCACAATTTTGATAATAAACATGTAAAAGTAAATGATCAACATGATACTAAGTACTTATCCCTAACACTGAACAGACTCCTCCTTTTACTGCCACCTTTCTAGGATTTATTAGACTTCTCTAGCTGCCAACAGATAGTAATTATAGTTATTGAGCAAAAAAGAAGAGAGTTTCCCAAATTAATGCATATGACCACTGTATTCTGCAGACTGTTTCTTGACTAAGACCACAAGAGCCATATTGCTTAAAATTTGGTGTGTATTCTGCAAAGCCAACACTTCCTGTAAGAAAATGACTACTTTACTTAAATGTCAGGAGTTTCGAGAAAACATTCAAGAGCTGAATTAAGTAGGGGTTGGGTTGTTGTAAAAACACATTAGTTCTGGTTAATTCTTACTGTACAACAGAGCTGACATGGAAAATACAGCCTGAAGATGTTCTGCTTTTTAGGGCTTAATAGACAAAAAGGAGAATATTGTTTTTCCATAAAGCAATTCAAATTCACATGAAGAAGATATAATTTCTGCATGTTCTAGGCTGCTATGGAGTCACATAAAGTTCCCTTATTCTTTTTCTACCTTAACAGACACATTAACAAGATACAATTCAGTCAGAATTAATTACAGGTCAACTAGAAATTCATATAGCTCACCTGATTTGTTTCCAGAAAATAGTTTTCTCCCTATAATATGTATTTTAAAGAATATTTATCATCCTATTAGAAAAAGAAAACATTTTCTTTCTCTTGTTATGTGCATATGTGTACCTTAAGCAATCCCAGTTGTGCTGTTGTAGATAGGTAACTCTTTCACCTGGCAGGTAGTTTATTTTAGTTATGACACAAGATCTCAGCTAGTCCAGCAACAAGCCCATACCCAGGATACTTCATTTTTTCACACTCAAGGTGTTTCATGTTTGCTAAAGCTATATTAGAAAAATATCTTATGTAAGCAATGGAGCAAAGTTAATATATTCCCATCCTGTCTTTTCAACTGTAATTCAGTGCTCTCTTTGGTAATTGTGTTCACTTACTTTATTATCCTACCTTTGGTCACCAGATCATTATTTCTTGAACTAAGGCTGCATTTGTGCTTCTCAACTTCATGCCAGAAGCTCCTCAAGTCCCATCACTCATCTTTACACCCACAGAAGGCAGCACTGCCTCTGAATTGAGTATCCTGTCTTTTCCTTGCTCGTACCCTCATGGGGAGACAGGTTCTGATGCAGTTTCATGCTGCAGCCGATGAAAGAACTCAATCACCTGGCAAAAAATGGTGATTGCACATAATACAGGTAAAATCCTCAAGTTTTAAATAGGATTTTATATCCTAGGAATGAACAAGTCTCCTTCCCAGAACTAATCACAAATTATTTTAAGCCTTAGCAAAGAGGTTAATATATACCAGGTTAATGTGAAACAATCAAGAGAACAAATTTATTTTCAGACCTTCTTGGATTTTTTCTTTATCTAGTCCACTTAAAAAAATATTATGGAAATACCTGGAATGTGGCAGAACTGGGCAAAGGCACACCACCACCTGCTGGACAAAACTGGAACCCTGTCTGACACAGCACTGTGGTGAACAGCACCTGCAGAGAAGACAGAACTGTGTAAAAGGTTATTTGCCCATTCTACTGCCACTGCCCTGGGGAGCTGCTCCATCAGAGGAGACAAGCTGTGAGGTACAGAGACAGGAGAGGCATCTTACACTGCACACGAAGCTGGCAGTCTCCAGCACAGCAATCCCTGCACAGTGAGCAGTGGCCTTGCCTCTGATCAAGAAAATGGGGTGCAATGAGACCTGACTGCTCCACACATGGAACAGACTCAAGTATACTTTAGTCACTTTATTTGTATCTATGTACATTACATTTTGATTCTCCAAGTAGTCAAGGCAATTATTCTCAAATAGTTTAGTACATCAATTTTATAAAATACAGCTGAACCAAGTTAGAATAGAAATGCATACATTATGGTACATTAAGGGCTTTGAAGAATGACTAGTCTGGCCACCAGCTAGTGAGCAATCCATTTGCTTTTGGTCATTCTCACAGAGGAGACTCCACAGGTAACTCCCCTAAGCCCACTAGAACTGCTCTACCAGCAAGAGTCCCTCATGTGCTTTTTGGGGACACAATGCATCCCTGGGCTGCTAGAAGGCATTCTGCTGTCCACATGCTGACTCAGTCATTGCTTCTGACTTGAACAAGATTTAGACATTTGTCTCAAGGCCTCAGATCAAAACAAAAGAAGAGTCAGTGTAGCTCTGAAGAAATTCATCTTCATATTTGCAACTGGGATTTACTTACACATATGCCAAACCTGTGTTATATACAAAGAAATAAGTTCTGACCAAAGGGTTCATCCTTAGGAATTCTACATGGACACAGACTGAACACAGCCTCCCAAGCAGCTCTCAAAGGTTTGTTCTGCATTAAGTATTGCTCTCCTTCTGAGAAAATTAAGCTTGGTAGTAATTGAAATGTCAGGACAACTATCATACTGAAAATGGAACATTTGAGGAGACCTATTCAGCTGCTGGGATTTGGACTAGAAATGCTTACAGCTTTATATCACAGGACATCCAAGATGACCCAACTCCAGCTAATACTGCAGCTACTGTGATACTCATGACCAGTAGTTTATACTCCAGTCTAATCAGTCTATCAGCCAGTCTATCAGTCTATCTTGGCCAAAAATTAACTGTTGATACCAGCTCAAGATCATTCCTACAAATCCCTCCAACTGCTGTAACTTCAGCCCAAGAAGTTGGGCCATGACCATTCACATGTCTCTGGCTCTGTTCACAGGCTGCAGAACAGTGGAAGATTCTCTGTCCCTTCTGCAGTGCTGAGAGCCTCGTGCTGTCACATTCAGGAGTACCAGCCACTGTCAGATGAAGCTGCCTACAGCCATCTGCTCAGGACTGGCAGACAAGCAGCACAGAGCAGCCACACATCCCAGGAAAAGGATGAGGGTTACTGGTGACAGACTGGGCTAGCACACCACATCAGCCTAGTGCAGGTGCCATGCCCACACTTGTGCTCCATCCACCAATCCACATACTGACAAAGGTGGAAGACAACATAATTAGCTGCTGTTGGGTCACCTTAGCTGGCCAGGACAGTCAAGTTTTGCCTGTAAACTTTAGGAAGGGAAAGGAGGAGAACACATGTAAACTTCAACTGAGACTGGAACATAGGCTGCATGGCAGGTTCTTTCACATTGATGAACCAAGACAGTAGGTGGAGGCCACAGAAGTGGGAGTAGCGCTGAGCTGATGGACTGATTGACCTCATTAGACAAGGCCACACACAGCCAGGCAAATTGGGAGAACATTTCAACAAAAGAGGCAAGATGCATCCCAGAGGTGATCAGCTGTACCTGATGTGCTGTGCTGGACTGAAGCAAGGAGTACTGTGTCCTCTTTCTACAGCACACATCACTGCAGCCTTCAACAGTGCACCCCCAGAAACAATTCTCACAGTGTACTGAGGAAATCAGCACACTTTCTTTTCTGCTGCTTCAAGGCCAGCATCTTTGCTCATCCTCTAGTACAGTGTTGCAATAGGGTGGGGAAGGCTCCTTCCAACACAAATGACTGTTGCCTCCTGGCAGCTCAGACAAGAGCTGCATTGGTTGGTTTTGGAGCAAATAGCTCAATTCTCACTCCTGGCCTTTTCCTTTCTCAGTGCTGCCTACTGCTGGTCACTCCTAAACAGCCACCACCATCTGCTGCAGAAAGAAATACTGAAGACAGGAGAACTGAACAAAGTGCACGTTTCAATCCATAGTTACAGTGATGAGGGCATTATGAGGCAAGTGATCACTAAGAGTTATCCTGTCCCAGATTCCATGTTCATTTGATATTCTTCCATCTGAGACTGGAAGTCAAAGGACAGTATTCTTGCCTTTCAAAGGCATTAAAACTCCTCTTACTTACTGGCCTGTATTATAATGAAACAAAAAAGTAAACTCATCACCTACAAAAATGAGTAAAGTTTTTTTTTAAATGGAAAGAAATGCTTATTGTAATAATACAGAGACTCACAGATCTCTGCACATCTTATGCATCATCCAAGATACCTGTTAGTTCAGGTTTTCCTTTTTACAGAAAACAACAACTACATTCATCTCCGTGACCAAAAAAAATCATGTCATGAATGCAAGAAAAACATTCTCCTGGCAAAATTTCACCATGAGGTAATTGCATTGCTTGAAAGTAAAGGGAAACTGAAATGGATTTGAAATGATCTGCCAGGAATGATAGCTGCATTAAGAAGAAAGTTGCAGTATGCACTTTGTCTAGCAACTTAATACCTTTACTAAGGAAAGGGTTAATCTGCTTCATAACTATCATCAATCAAGCCTTGTTAAATTAAAGTGTATGTTAGTTACCTGTTTCCAGGAATTTGAGCAACATTCAGATCAAAGTACTGTTTAGGAGTGAAGGGATATGTTTTGAGTTTTGCAGTATACTGATGACTGACAACCCATTTTTATGGGATTCAGCTAAAATGCGTTTATGACAGGTAAACCAGAGCTGTACTGCAGCAACATAACTTAAAAGATGGAGTCATAGGGCACTACAGGTGTGGAGCTGCCTTAAAAAAAATACTGTTTACAGAACCCAGTAAGAATTAAAACTATGGAGCATAAACAGCACAAGTTATTAATGGATCCTAAATAGGTCAATTACAGACCTCTGCAACAACAGCAGAACTCATGAATTAACTTCATTTTTCTCTCCTCCATCCACATTTGGGGAGTTTATTTCACATTTTCAGTACCAAGTATCCACTATAGAAACATGAGCTGCACGTATTCAACACCATTTTGGCAGTGCAAGACTTGCAGAGATCATGTACTTCTTCACCATCAGGATCTGGATAGAATCTCAGTCCAGTACTTAGCAGGAGTTAGCATCATCTTCCCTACTGAGAGCAGGGATGTCACTTATCAGTGCTGTTCAGTGGTACCTTACAGGTTAGATCCTTACTGAGGCAGGTTTGCTGATTATCCTCCAAGAGGGGATTAAAGTGCAAGCAGATTTCACACTCTGCAACATGATGCACGTGGTCAGTGTAGACACGGAGCTGCAATCCTCTTGCTGCTGGACAGACTGCTGGAAGAGGGTGGCCTGTAATGTCATTGTCCTCTTGTGCTTTCCCAATATGGGCTTTAGCTCAGCAATTCAGGCCCAGTCCTGTCCAATGGTCTGGCACCATCAGGAAATACTTGTCCATAGCTTCACAAAACCTGGTCCGGTACAGTTCTGGAGAGACCACAGTGGGCATCTTACCTAATGTGTAAGAGTCAAGAGCAGTTAGAAATGGGCTAAAGATCCTGCAGAACAGACAGATGTCACATGAGATTACACCAGCAGACACCATTAACCTAAAGGCCACAAGACAGAACCTTATAAAGTTCAACAACAAACAAGCATAAGGTTTTGCACCTGGGAAAACGTAAGGCAGGAGCACAGCACAGGCTGGGAGCTCCCTGGGGAGCAGCTCTGTGAAAGGGACCTGAGGATCCTGGTGGACAAGCAGCTCAGTGGGAGTGAACAGTGCTGCTGCTGCTGCTGTGGCAAAGAAAGCCAGCAGGAAGGACACTGGGCTGCATCAACAAGGACATCACCAGCAGAGAGACAGAAATCATTATTACACTCAGTCTCCTGGCATTATCTTCCACCTGAAGGTGCTACTTCCTTGCCACACTTGGAACACTGTGTTCAGCTGTGGTCCCTGATACACAAAAAAACCCCAAAACCACTGGAAACAGGCAGAAGAGGATCCAGTGAAGGGCCACAGAGATGATCTAAGGACTGGGAAGCCTTCCATGTGGGGAAGTATCACAAGAACTGGGCTTGTTTAGCCGTGGAAAAAGGCTTAGGGGAGACCTTATTACCTTGTTCCCATATTTAAAGGATGGATACAAAGATGAATGTAGGGGGATACAGTATGGGTAAATGAAGGTGGTATAGAAGGTAATCTTATCCCCCAATGAGTTGCAGCTGGACCA
>JAYDZK010000274.1:23927561-23986675 GCA_034509185.1 Euphonia xanthogaster
TAAAAAAAAAAAAAAAAAAAAAAAAAAGGGAAAAAAATTGAAAAAAAAAAAAAAGATGTGGAATGTGGACAGGCTGAAGAGGGTCCAGAGAAGGGCCAAAGAGATGATCCAAGGACTGGGAAACCTGCCATATGAGGAAATGCTGAGCAAACTGGGCTTGTTCAGCCTTGGAAAAAAGGCTGCTTAGAGGAGACCCTATCACCACATTCCAGTATTTATAGGGTGGCTAAAAAGAAGATGGAGACTCATTTTACAAGGAGCCACATGGAAAAAGATGAGGGGTAATGGATATATGTTATTCCTGGGCAGATTCCAGTTAGACACAAGAGGAATATTTTTCTCAACGAGACCAACCAGCCACTGGAATAGTCTTGCCAGTGAAAGGATGGATTCCCCAACAGAGGGGATTTAAGATTCAGCTGCACAGGGTGCTGAGCCATCTTGTCTAGACTGTGCTTTTGCCAAGAAAGGTTGGATCAGATAATCCTTGAGGTCCCTTCCAACCTGGTATTCTATTATTCCTTCCTCTGTTCTCGACATCCTAATCTGTCACAAATTTGCATGGGGAAGTTGTGACTTTATCAGCAGTGTTATAGAAAGCTTCCATGTAACAAGGAAACATGATCAAAATCTTTGCTTTCAAGTCTGGACTTACCTTGTCCTCCCAGGATGCCAGTTGACTTTACCACCATTTCAAGCTTTTTGTCCCAGGTAAAAGTACGAATATAGTCTGTTACAATAAAAAAATCCACACACAAATATGTTTTATTTGTTTTAATCCAAGTAACACTGTTTAAAAATGTATCTATTTCCCCCCCAAAGCAGCAGTGCTTTATAGTCAGAGCTTCAGTGTTTTCCCTACCAGTTGCCTCATTTTCCACAGTATTCATTATGTTTGGGTAGGGTGAATACAGTCTTTCAAAAGTCCAGCAAGATCACAATCAACTCTTCCTGTGTCCACAAGAACAGGCTGCCCAAGCACATCTGTCTATAGCCATGTTAGAGTGTCAAGGGCCCATTTACAAGGGTCACTTCATTCACCCTCATCCCAGAAGCCCCACCAGAAGCACTGAGGCTTGGACACCTCTCCATTTAAACCAGTATTTGTCATCACTGCAGCCACCTGCAGGTTTGATAGCAGAATGGAAGGGATTGCCACATTATGATAGGGAGGACTGGAAACATCACCAGTGACCCTGACTGGCAGAGGGGGCAGCAAGAAGACAACTTCTGAATTGTTTCCAAGCCCCTTCCAGAGAAGGCATGCTCAGTCAATACAAGCACATGAACATTTGGGCCCGCAAAGCTAAAGCTGCAGTAAGATCAGTTTTCAGAGACCTAACTTACCTGTTTCCTGTATCACATAAGGATCTAAAATAGGTAGAGATACTGACCTCAGACTGAAACACAGTCCAAGCTAAGCTTTCTTAGTTTCAGTCCAACACAAATTTAGCTTGAGTACTTTACTCGGGGTATCATCTAAAGAACATTCTGATAGCCTGATACAGCAGACATGTCCTCTCTTCTTGATAATATTTGTGTTCACCAAGTTCTTTCAGACATTTGAAGAACTGGTAGCTTTAAATATCATATAAAATATAACAGATAAGACTTGACATAGGGCAACAAAAAGCCACGCATACAGGAGAAGCACATGGTCAGTGTAGTCCCATCCTGTTTATTCCAATATTCAAGAGTCTACAAACCTAGAAAGTAATAAAAACTTGCAAGAAACAAGAGCTTTCTTTGTAGCTGGGACTTCAGTTCTCAACTAGAAGTGTTACTGAAATGGCTTTTGAGCTTTATCAGAATAAGTGTAATCCAGACCCCCTGTCCTGAGATCTCATCTGGAAGCATTTCTGAGCTGGGTTTCAAGACCATTTCCTTAAGTCAATTCCACATCCTGCAAAATTGCCTCATCTCTAAGTCTTTTATACTACAGAAGTTTGTCTGTCTATACTATCTCTTTTTCTGTTTCTACTTTCCAGTCACAAGTCAGAGGATGCAGCAAGGTAATTACTGCATTATCCAGGTCAGACTATATGATTATATGAGATCCCATCATGTTTAACTTCTTTCTTCCAACCCTACCAATACTTTTCTCCTTAGAGCCCCTCTACACAAGATTGAAAAGTCTATGTAAACATAACTAAGCTAAAGTTTACAGATTAAACACATAACTCAGCTGGAGTCAAAGTGCAGGTTAAACTACCTTTGAGGCCTCCTGCATATAATCATAGCAATGCAAATGCTAATCTGAGCCTATGAGAGACCTGGAGAGAAGACTTTCTGCCTCCACCTTGAATACCTGTAAAAGGTGAGGGTGGTATTCTACCAGGGAGAAGACAAGATTTCCTGATACACATCTCTCTGGTGGGAGCACTATGAACATCTAAACCAGAAGAAAACCATTTCATCATCTGAGAGCAACAAAATACAAAAGACAACGTACCAATGATCCCAACGACCAGCTCGTTGTTGGTATCATCACGCCCCACCAGCAGGGAATAGTCGATGATGAGATGGCTGGAGAGGAACTGGGAATCACTGTGTATGGAGGCTTTCAGCACAGCTTTGCAATGGGAACGGATGTACAGAGGATTGTCCCGAACCATCTTCAGAAGGTTTTCATCCAGCAGGACCACATCACAGGTTTCCTTGCCTGTCTCTGTTTTAACATTTCTATTCCGGAGAGAGCCCTTCAGGTCAAACACCTGCAAATGGAGAATGGCACTACTTTGTTTCAGTTTTCTGGGTTAAAGACTTCAGTACCTAGCACTTGAGAAGGTAGCACAGCTGGGCAACTCCTTCCTTCTCTTTAGGAGGAAGACAATTAACAAAAAATATTTTGTAGAGAATAGCATGTAAGCCTGGGTGAAGCTCTGCCACCTCAATTCACAAGTTTTAGGTAAGTTGTTTCACTAATATTTAGTCTAAATTAAGAGGGAAAGGGTGCCTCGACTTTGTAAATTGTTTAGGTAAACTCAGTTTTCCAGCCAGTTTCTATAGAATTAATTGCTGACAAAAGCAAAGCCACTGAAGAGGGAGGTGGGTGGTGCACGAAGCACCAGTTAACACTGGCAAGGCAAAAGACAGACCCGTCACGAGGCAGCAAATTATCTCTGGAGTTCTCCAGTCCAAAGTCCTGCTTCTCCCTGTTAGAGAAGGTTGTTCAAGTTCTGTCCAGTCAAGATTTCACCAACTTGAGTGGAACAGAGTCCACAGTCTGTTTGGGTTTCTCTTTTGTAGTGCCTGAGTCCTCCTCATGATTTAAACAACAGACAAGCAGAAAGACAACCCACAACATCCTTTACATTCATCTAGAATTCCCTCCATCCATTTCCTCCCACAAACATTCCTTGTTTGAGACCAGGAACTGATAAGTAAAGTGGAAAGAACTGATACTATCTACGTTTAAAAGTGATGTTTGTTTGAACTTCCTTTTCAGCTTCAAATCTCTACTTAAAAAGAATTTCCCCTAGTAATTTTAATATCTTCATTCCAGTGCCTGATAAAGATGACTTTTCCTTGACTAAGAGCAAGACTGTCCCACACCTGAAGTGGTTCCAAGAAAGAACAGTGGGTTGAAAAAATAATTAACTCCCCCCACTACAGAGTAACTCTCTCTGAGTGAGGCTCTCATTCTAAACAAATTAGTCTGTAACTCCAGTCAATTCCTCTGAAAGTTTTGTAAAAAGATTTTACGTTTTCATAACCAGGTTAGTAATGCTTTCTCTCAGACACCAGAGATACAGGGACAAACAAGACTTCTGAAGACTGAACACTGCACAATCGCTATCTGAACCAGCCAAGAGAGGCATCAAGCTCCTGAGGATCACATAACAAGGAAGAGGCACCTGAGGATCACATAACCAGGAAACTGTCACCTTTGAGCAGTGAGAGAGGTCAACAGCACATGCAAAGTTAAAAGTCACCTAGATGGCTACGAACGACCCTGCTCTTTCTCCCAGTCACAACTGCACTGCAAGGAGAAGAACACTTTGCTCTTACCTGAGCCATTTTCCTGCCATAGAAAAGGTTTTCCATGACAAGCAGATCCAACTTCTTTTCAGTGTTGTTTTGAGAGTTCTTGTAACCAATTCGATACACCCCAAGGATTTTAGCCAGTGCTGTGGGCTTCTAATGAAGACAAGGCATGGGTTAAGATCTGTGTAGAGACAATCAGCAGTCCCATACCTGAAGCACAACTGTTCTGTCTGACTGTGTATTACAGCTCAGAAGTCCAAGCATAATTTCCACTTTACATATTAAAAACTCATTATTAATGTAACCCACACCTTCCAAAATTTTCTTTTATTTAAATGAAAAAGGTTAATAGAAACTCCTACTACTCTTTAAAATACAGAACACTGCCTAAAATAAAAAGCACTTCTTTTAATACCTTCTGTTGAACTGCATTAGTGATGTAAGTGAAGTAGTGTGGAGCAAAGTCAAGGAATGACTGGACTTCCAGACGAGGCATTTGCTTCAAGATGAATCTATCATCTGTTTTAACATCAGACAGAGGCAACAGGGTTACATACAATAAGTGATGTATATTTACAATTATTTTAGGACTGTCACATAGCTGAAATGGTTTAAAACATTAAAGCACTGCAATTCTCTTAAATCCTTACCCTCAGAAGCTCATTTCTAGATTCTTTTTACTTCACGTATTCTGAATTTCAGCCTCCCTGGATTTCTACCTTCCAGTAAAACATGGACAAGAGACTGACTACACTAGTTCTACCTCAGCTATATGGGCTTCCTATATAGCCAACACAAACAGCCTACAGACCATTTTGTTCAATACTTGTTTTACATAAAAGCCTAGAAACGGCCAAAGTTCTAAAAAAAAATTAGATTAACAATAGCACATGAGATCATAAGAAACATTGTGTCTTTAACAACAAGTTTTGGTTGAATCCTCAAGTTTTTATTTTCTGAAGCCTGCCTGAGAGTACAACCCTTCTTCAATTGGCCCTCCTAGCTGCTACTGCTGAAAAACAGAATATTTTTTTGTTTTCCTGCACATACAAAGAGACAAATAATTTGATATTGAAGACCCCAGAACAACCCACTTAATTTTCCCTTCTCAGTGACCACTTAACAGTCAGCAACCCTCTGGACAGAGGTTATCAGGGATTAAATGACACACTAACTACCACCATACAGAAGTAATATCCCTAATTACAGGGGGGGAAGAAGCTGCATTTACCCTCAGTCACATAGAACGCAGCTCCAGATTTGCCACCTCGTGCCTGCCAGGGCATGGAGTGAGAGAGGGATCGGATGAAATCCTCTTCACTGCTCCCCAGGATCACTTCACGCATCCTGTGAAACTCCCCAGCATAATAAATCCGGCAGTAGAACTTGGCATTCGCATCCGAGAACTCTGCAAAAAATGGTTTTCCTCAGTAACAGCATGCAACATGCACTGACTACCCGAGACAACACTGAGATTCTGCTCGTGTCTACAGGAGTATGATTGTGCTAAACATCTCTCTCATGTTTACTGTAATTCAGAAGTTTCAACCAATGGGATTTAATAAAAAACTGACAGGAAAGTCAATTCCCTCTAGATAAGCTCAAAATATATGTCATGGGGAAGTGTTCGGACAAAAGAACAATTAAAAAAAGTTTATGGAGTTGTTTTGCAAAAGAGATTGATTGCAGTAAGTAAAAATTGCACTGCTCCTTTCTTGATTTGCTTTTCCTTCATGATACCAAGAATACCAATAAAATTATCAAGAAAAAACAACTATTAACTTCAAGACTTCTACTGCATTTGCATGAAGAAATGAGTTTGCCAGCTAAGACTAAGCTGTTATTTACAACTACTCACGGAGCTCCACATGGGGATTCACCACCTGTTTCTTCTGTCCATCGCCTCCATCTCCATCATCTGTAGGCATAAAGGGCATTTGGTCAGGGCTGTTCACTATTATTACCAAGAAAGCCACATTAGGTACTACTTGTAAACTCACTTTACAAGAAAAATATTTTCTTTTTTTTTTTCCAAGAATACAGAGGGAACTATACACAGGGAATTAAAAATACAGCTATAATTGTATAATACAATACATATGCTATAAGGGCACTGCTGTTTATGGAGACAAATCCAGCCTCTCTCTTCATTCATTTTCCATTACCTAAACAATGACAACTAAACAGCAAGTGAGAAAGACAGGGCTGCTTAACTAGAGTCAACTCAATCCAAAGGCATTCACGACCAGACTACTCCATGTCCCTATAGCTTGGATTTGAAAGATCCTGTTTCCCTTATCGCAAATAAGAGCAATGTACTTAGGAAAAAAACATATTTGATGTTCAAATGATTCATTTTCAGTGCGTGCTGAGTAACCTTGGACTGTTGAAAAAGTACAAGCAGGAGTGTATCTGGGGCCTTACGTGGATGAATGAGGTTTGGGAGAAGTACCAACCCAAGAGAGAAAATGAACTCTGCACTCATGTACCTTGTGCCTCTGCTCCTTGGTTTTCTGCTCCCTCTTTTCCCATCTGTCCAACCTGGTAGTAAGCACTGTCAGCACCACGTAAGGTCTCTTTCTTCTGTGAAGACAGGTCTGGGCTCTTCCCTCCCGTGCCACGGAAGAAAGACAAAACACCAGATGGTTTCTTTGCTACAGTGAAAAGGAATAGAAAAGATGGTGTTGGCATTTCCACAGGCAGTTTAATAACAGCATGACTCCTGTGAACATTCCACATTCATTGTTCTATGTAAGGCAATGATGCCATTAAACTATAACTCATTTGCAACTTCAGGCAACTAAGGTCCATGAGGGTGGATGATTAGTGTTCTGAGTAGCATCCTAGGGTGCAGAGACATTTGAAAACACAGACCAAGAATAAGTGTCTTTAATACAGTAAGAACTTCATGTATCCATTTCAAGACATTTTAACGGCATCTCTTTAAAGAGGGCAATGCCAAAAGAAGGGCATTATATCCCACTGAACAGGCTGAAATCAAGAACAATCCTAGGTTCACTACATAATAACACTAAATCAGGGAATGAGAGTTTGAGCTCATAATAGCTCTCATAAGAACTAAAGATGTCATAAGAGCTTCATAAAACTAAAAAGCCCACACACTCCCATTCCTCTCATGTGTTACATTAAATCAACACTAAGACTAGTCACAATTTCAACTCAGAATGCTGCTTTTTCTTCCCCACATGAACTAGAATCCAGGTTAAAGGGACTCAAGTCTGAGCTGAGATTAGCACCATGGATGATTTTGGCAAAATGGTCTTACGCTGCTCTGGCTCTGCATTGCGAAGGGGACACGTGTTAGCCTCGGGCAGGCGGACAGGGCTGCTGCTCTTGGGTTTGCTGTCTGACATGCTGGAAGGAGAAAGAACAAAGAAGTGATGAACCAACAAATGCTGCCACCAAAGACACTACTGCTTTATGCCTGGACATTTCTTTCTCTCCCCTGCCCAAACACTAAAGGAAAAAGACACCATTTAAAGGTGTTACAGTGTGGGACTCTCCAAAGCTGTCCTCCTCCATCTTCCTAAAAAATATCTCTCAAGGTCCACAGCAAATTACCCTGCTTACCATGACCACAGCAAAGGTAAGCAGGCCCAGTATTCCTACTGTGCATGCAGCCAAGAGATAAGGTGATGGAGCCAGCGTGGTCCATAATGTGAAATGGAAACTCACATACTGAAGTATGTGTTGCTTACATGGAATGAGTCAGATTCCATCAGAAAGCAGACACCCTAACAGGGGCATACTTTGAAGGTTTTTCCTCGTCCTAGTTTTGGCTTATTCACTACAATCACTATGGCTTCACTCTGTGTACTGTAGTTCCTGCATGTAACCTGTTTGGTTGTAGTCCTTCTTCAGAACTGCTCTTCACAGATGCTTTGGACAACTCATCCAGGGCATTTCTGTACTCCTTGCAACTGATGGGGAAAGAAAAGAAAGGGAAATACCGAAAATAATTAGTGTTCTCTTGGAAACTCTGCAGTACCAGCCCAAAGATTCAGTTCAGAGACAACCACAGGAAACAAAACACCACAGTAGAAAAACCTCTGCTTTATTTTTTCTTATTATTAGAAATTTTTTTCCTTAGAAGAGAAGCTGCTCTAGACAATACTGCAGGAAAAATATCCCTTTATTTTTCCCCCTCCCACAGTTTAAGAATGCACTTCTTCAAAAATCTGCTGCCTTGTGACATGCAAACCCCAAGGTTTATAGAAGCAGCTGGTGAGAAGAGCTGAGCAGTAGCAAGAGCTGCTATGACCAAAGGTAGGTAAGAAACAGACTGCAATATCAATACTAACAGCTGTTCCCCAGCTCAGCTGCACTTCCTCCAGCTGGAGAGGCTGAACAAACCTTAGTTGCACTTCTTTCTCTAATGATAGATATCTCATTAAAAGAGGCACCACACAACTAAGACATTTTTGCATACTAGAGTTCCACTAAAAAAAGTCCAAAATCCAGTTGCACTTTCATTATCTCAGCAGTAAGAGGAAAGAACCCCATCTCTGCCAGAAACTCTAACATGGCTTATAGAAATTCAGTCATGCTTGTTCCCTATCATCAAAATTTAAATATTCCTCAAGCACAAAAGCTGCAGAAGTACAAAGTATGTCAGATGAAAAGCCAAATCACACCAGTACCTGAGAGCAAAGGCTATGATGGAGCTTGGCTCTTTCTCACAGACTGCAATAGGTACACGTTCATGCTCATACATTAAGTAGTGCTTATCTGGGTCACTAAATGAAAACAACAGACTGTTAGTAGATCACAAAAATTTGTATAAAGAATAGAAGTTTTGGTCAAAACCCAGAGATCATCACTGCACTCCCAGGCACAAGCTGCAAGTCTCAGCATAGAACCAAAGCTCCCCAGATCAGCTTCTCCCAACAGACACATTCATAACTATGTGGTTAATACTAAATGGTAGAGTGTTAGGGAAATCAGCATTTCAAGCAAGCTGCTTGGATCAGAAGACCAGCTTTAGGTTAGAATAAGAGTCTATTTCTGTTTAGCAGCCACTGTTTCTAATGGCACCAAAACCTGTCTGAGTTTGGTTTGACTATCCAGCAGCATAGCCTGTAGACTGAACTTAGGGGACAAACCTGGACTCTTTTCTAAACAGGCAGTTTATCACAGAAAATTCCCCAAAGCCTCCTGGATTCTTGTATGATTTTTTTTTTCACTGCTCTGTAGGGTCAGTCATTTAGCTTTTACCTCATCAGCCCAAGGCCTCTGTTCCTACACTGGGGGTGGGATTCCCAAGTTAAACTCAGGCTGCCAAACGTTAGGCTCATGTCAAACGAGAAACACTACAAAGCACGCAGACCAAGTAGCTGAAAGACTTTCCAGCCTGCCCATCTTCACGTGAGAGGGACACTTGAGGGCACATGCAGTAGCCATTGAACCTGACCTACACCCAGACAATGCCAATTTGAGTCCAACCCTTGGAAGAGCTCTGGAAGCAAAAAAAATATGCAGGCATGTAGCTTTAGTTAAGTCTTTGCTAAAGAAGGGCATTTCCACTCCCTCCCTGCAGCAATAAAGTTAGAAGGCACCTTTCTCCCCTCTTCCCCACCCCTTCCTCTCCCACAAGAGCTCTGAGGGGGAATGCCTGCTAGGAGAAGAAACTAATACTGGCTTTACACAAGAGCAGATCATTCATAAGAAAGGCAGTTAACCTACAAGCACCTAGAATGAACACAGAACACTTCCTACCTTGACAAAGTTCTCTATCTTACTCAGGCAAACTCAAGTAATGCCTTAAATTACACACTGAGCAAAGGAAGCATGCATGGCTCTGCCCGCAATCTGACAAGGCTGCTGATTTTGTACATTTTATACATATTATGCAGTACTTACAAGGGAAAGGGAATGGGGTTATAGTTGTTTCCAGGCAAAAAGTTAGCCAAAATAGCTTTCATAGTAGACTTCTCCTTCACTTGGGTGTCTGTAGATCCCAGTGAGTGTCCATCAAACACATCTGGAACAGACACATGTCAGGTCTGCATCACCATATCAAAGTTCAAGCTGTAAATTCAGAAGGGTAACTACAGACCACAGAGTTAACAGCTATTTGTCATTTCCTAAAAGGATTTTGTGGACTTGGCCCAGAAAAGCAAGAGAAAGAATATTAGATCACAACTGAACTATACCTTCTGAGCCGCTTGTTGTGTCCTGTTCAGAGAGTGTGTTGGCACCAGTCATATGCTCCGACGCAACCTCTGGAGAGGTGGGCAGCTGTAGATGGGTGGAGCCTGTGGAGCTCTGACTTGATAAAGTCGTCAGGAAACGATCCTCTGAGAGCACAAGGACAGTCAAGGACAGAAGAAATAATTTTACATGGCTTTCAGAAGTGATACTGTTTGCTCCCAGCCCAAGCTATAACCAGCACCTACTTTCACAAAGTTTTTACTTAGAAAGCAGGCAAGGCCACACAGACCAAAGGACTGGGCAAGCTCATCCGCGTAGCACGTAACCTCCAGAAAATGTGTACTCTTACAACTTCTACTTTCAGCTCCCACAAACTCTCAGTATGCCTCACAGGTAAGAGATCTCAGCACCCATAACCAAATCACAGAAGAGGCAAAAGGCCTCTTTGGAATTTCCCAAATTCCATGTAGCTATTCAGTTAATTAGAAAGCTTCTGAAAGTTTTTAAACTAAATTTCCATGGAAAATTCTTGTGGGCCAATTTACTCATCACTAGTAATACAGCTTCATATTAGAAGCAGATGGCCAACTTCTATCTTACCACTAGAAAAAACAAATGTGACATGATGGGGATCTGGTATTTCTCCGATTTATGAAACTTGACAAAAGCTCCCATATTATGTCAGGAAAATGGCTACAACATGCTTCTATTAGCATATTATGAAAAATAAGTAACAGACCTTTCTCTCCATTCTGCAGCGCTGGAGAAGCATTGCGTGGGGAAGCATCCATGCTACTGATCTAGGCAGAATAACAAAACACCAACGTTGGTGCCAAGCTCTTTACAGTTCTATTTCCTTCTGTGTGGAGCACTTACAAAAGCAGATGTATTACAACTGAGAACTCCCTCCCACTTCTCAGCCTCTGCATGTCACTGTATCTGTCACCACACGCAAAAGACAAGGCAACAGCAACTCAAGTTCACAGGATGCTTATGATGGCTGTTACCTGTGTATGCTGCTACACTCCCTCTCTAAGAACCTACTTCCTGCTAGATCAAGCTAAGGTTTGATTTAGCACCTAATGAAAGGCCATTTGTGCATGCAGCAGAGCAAAGCCAGGGTCTCTAGGAGTTTTTAGTGCACCTTGCTACCACAGAACTATTGGGAGTTCAATCTCTCGGTATCATGCTTATATTGTCCTGCCTTGCAGCCCAGACATTTCCTAAGAGCTCCAGCTCCCCCAAAGGGTGGAAGTTCAGTGTGCTGGTGTCTGTATCCTTGTACAGAGTTCTTGAGGCAGCAGTCCAAAATCCATCCCTTCAGTCAGTTCCCAGGGGATACATTATATCCTGAAAAGCCACTATCAGTCCTTCCTGCATCATTTGCTCTGTTATTTGTCAATATTATTTGTCTTCTTTTTCACAAGGGATGCACCTGATGGGCAACAACCTAGGGTTGAAGGAGACAGCCCAGTTCCTATCTAGGCACACACTTGACAATGACTGTAGCTCTCTGATGGCAGTGTTCACATCAACAGTACACAAACATCACAGAAAATCATCAACTCCTATTCATACTTACTCTTCCCCTCCACAATGTGGCTCTTAGTTCACATCTTTTAGGAAAAGATACATATACTAGCACACAGTTTAAGCTTTTACAATTGAAAACTAAAAGACACAGTAAAACTAGCTTAATACCTACTAAAGAGAACTCAAGCCAGTCTTAAGACTATTGTGTTGCCGCAGGGAAAAAAAAATGTTTCAGAGATTTATAGTCTGTTAGCCATACCTTGCTTTCTTCCCCTTGCCTCAGTCTCCCAGGGCTGGGCGGTACTGATGGACGTTTTCTCCCTTTCTCTTGTTGGAAGAGATCCTGTAATCTTAAACAAAATATTATAATAAAACAAACAAACAAAAACTACCCACACAAAACCACCACCATGAAAGAAAAATTTATCAAAAGGTAGGTTACTGGTGCTATCTCTGAATGACACAAGTTATTGACGTTTCTCCATAACAAACTCAGATTGCTGCTAACATGTGCCAAGGATGTATCAAATGGCCAAAGACAGCCCATTTTCTTTAGCTCTGAGACTATTTCACCCAATCCACAGGTCTCATGCTCCCCTCTTCACATCTCTTCCATCATTACACAAATGAAAATTTCTCCTCCAGATACAAGTTGTGCTCTACAACACAATGCATTTATAATGTGGCCTCAAATGATTTTCTGTTCCAAGTGATCAGCTGTGTGTCCTCAACCAGTAGAACACATTCAGCAGAAGCTCTATACAGTAACTGCTCTATAGTGAAAGAAACTGCAGCTGAACCTCTTCCCTCTCAGAACCAACACTGTATCAGTGTTGCTCATGATTCCAGCATGTTTCCTCTTACCTATTATTCCAGGCTTGTAGCATCTCACAAAGTCCTTGCTTTTTAGCTATCAAAGACTCAAAAACAGATTGCAGCTGTTGAGGCGTGTCCAGTGATGAGGAAAGCAGCCTTGCTTGGATTTTCTCAGTCCAGTTTCGAAACTCTCCTTCTTCCATCTGCCAAAAGGAAAACTGTTAGTGTTATCTCACCAAGACGACACAGGATCTGAGTAGTTCCTCCACACACTTAGCCTATGGACCACTGATGTAAAAATAGTCTATTACCTCCTTTTGGGCAAAAAGGTCTTCCATCTTCTCTTCCCTCGTTTTGCTGAAGGTATCTGTTTTCAGAGAAGCAAGGCGATCATCCACAGCAAGATACACTTGTGACACCCTGCCAACAGCAAGGCAAAGAGTTAAGCTGTGACTACTTGGAGCTACTTCAACATTCTTTAAAAGAGTCTGAATGTGCTGAAGGTTAGCATTTAAGAATAGAAAAGACAATATATGACAGCCTTCCTGCATAGTAAGCTATCCAACTGTATTCACAGAGAAAGTTGGGGAAACGTTATTAGTAATAGGAGAAATCTAGAAGTTATCTCCACCATTTATTCTTAGCAGTGGAAGTTGTCAGACAATACAAATGTCTCAAACACATTACTAACACAGGGGAACTATTGTGTCATCTGTGATTAGGAAGAATCTGGGTCTGCAAACTATACCTCCACCAACAGGGCTTGGAAAAAATGAGTACCTCTATGAGTAGCTCTAAACAAAGCTCCACAGGTTTTGAAGCCACAGAGACATACAGCAATACAGGAATGCTCAGAACAGCAGTCTGGCTGGATTTTACAGAGTTTTCTTCTCGCCTGTCTTCCACCTTTTTGTTCCTACATTTAGAAAGTGTCCAGGCTCATGGTAGCTCACCTTAGACTACAAGGAGGTAGAGTCTGCCCACGGTTACCATATTCAATAGCTAACAAAGGCAAAGACTTTTATACACCAGGGTTCTGTTGCCACATGACCAATAGAATGACAACAGTTCTGTTCGGACAAGAGATTTGAGCAAGGTCGTTGCAGTTTTTTGGGGCTGAAGAACTGAAACTCAGTCAGATGTTCTATTAAGGAACATTAGGGTAAGAGTATGAAGTATAACTTGCAGTTTTCCAGGTCGGCCTTCTAGGACCATCTTTTCATTTTAAGCATTAGATGAAGAATTAAAAATACTTTAACTGGGCATTTCATAAGGTAATGACAGACACTTGCTGACGGTCAACCTTTCAGTAGCTTGGCAGCATTATTCAGAAACACGCTATATGACTCAGACATCAGTGAAACATTCAGGGATAGAGATGAAAAGAATCTTAGCTTCTACTGGCAATGTTTAACCTGACTTGCCACCAGACAAAGAGTTGAGACATTAGTACAGACAGAGCAAGCAAAGGTAACAAAGATTTCAATACCACTGTCCCTTGCAAGTATATATGCATACGTGTTTTAAACTATTACTTTTCTATCAAATAATGAATATTTAGCCAAATCTCATCATTCTATCAAAATTGTTATATGTTCTTCTAATAAAAATACAAAATACAAATAGGATTAGGAAGACATTAAAAACAAAGCTTACTTTTGTAAGAAATCCTTGAGATCCTGCAAAATAGTAACTTTTAATGGAGCCTGTCGTTTGATGTAGATCTTGGGGAGTGGGACACACACTTCCAGCAGCCGGATTGGAGAGTAGCTGAGAAGACAATACAACAGCTTGTAACAGGACCCACACCACACAGTACCAGCTCTATACCATACTGAGGGGTTTGAGGCCCTTATATGAAAAAGGCCACTGTCAATGTGTCCAGGGCTTTAGTTGCTTTTAGTAGGAGTAACACTGTTCATTCTCCCAGGCAAGAAGTAAAACCACAAATCATACTGCAAAACCAAAATTTTGAAAGCATGTGGAATTAGAAAAGCATTTCCCTTCTGTATCACGAACAGAAACCATCCACTCTTGGAACACTGCCCACCACAGCTAGGACAGTGATGCCACCCCCAAAGCCCTCTGCAAGCCAGCACACAATCCTGCACTTGTGGTTATGGTACAGTTATGCTATCCCATGCTATACTCACAGTGAAGGACAGAGCTGATGAATCCTTACTAGAGCCACATGCTTCGTACAGTACCAGAGAGAGAAGAAGTTTTTAGCAGTGGAACTCACCTGAAAGATGCCACCATCTGATTATAGGAAAAATACTGGTGATAGTCATGGTGAATGGAATGCCCACAAGGCTCTGCGTTGGCCCTTCGAGTGTACTGGTACCCATAGAACCTCAGCTCAAGGTATTTTGCAAAAGACATAGACCAAGAGTCATTGGAAAGGGGAACAACTGGTGTCACCTGAAAAATTGAAAGGCAAGCATCTAAAATTCATCCTTCAAACAAGATTAAGGAGAGGATAAATCCAGGCAGCAATCTAATATTTCTAGTACCAGAAGCAACCATGACCCTGAAAACATACTTAACAACAAAGATAGGATTTATGCATACCTAAGACCAACACAGAGTTAAAATGAATCAGTTAAATAACTGCTAGCTGATGATGAAAGGTACTAAACTGGGGGAGTCCAAACACACTGTTGATGGAAGCTTATTTCTGGGATGCTATTTCTCTGCATAGAGTCAATTTCCAGTAACCCAGCCAGCAGCAGTGGCCACATCATATACTTTTCCCTGGTGATTCTGCAGCTACAAATGCACTGGTAGTGCTTTGCAGCGTATTTCAACTTCAGAAGTGCTTGCAAGCTTAGAGCAGACACTTTACACACACTTAACAACCTCAACCACATAAGTGTTTACATGAGCACACAAAAATAAAAGGTTACAGAGCAGCTGTATACACAGTAACACAGGGCTTGCTGTCAGCAACTGCGTCAGCCTCCTGCAGGCATCTGCACATCCAACACCCATGTCTAAGGCAGCCTAAGTAGGTGACCTGAGTCACCCATATGGGTAATTCAGATGTTTTGCATTTCAGGTACTGCATGAATCTTTTTTCATCATGTTTTATTCTCATCTCTTTGAAGGCTCTTCATGTTTAGCTAGACATGAGCATCCAGTTAGCAATGTTTTCTTAGCTAAATTACAGAACAAGTTCCAGATAATACACAATCTTACTATCTTGTGGGCTTTTTAAAGCAATTTAATATTTCTCTAATGAAGATGTTACTTTCTAATGACTACTAAAGGAACTCCAGACATCACATTGATGCAATATAGGCTGTTTAGTCCACAGCAGATCAAAGAACAGCAAGTGGCTTTAGCCAATTGCTATGCCAGTAGGTCTTGGTCTCTGCCCTCTCCCATATGCTCATAAAGATGCACTGCAATAAAGGGACCATACTCTTCATCTCTAAGTGAGCAACTCCATTTTTTCTGCTTAGATCTATCCTTTCAAAGAAGGTTTTGACACTTTCTAACAAGACTACCTCACACAAGATTTTTCACCCTCAACAGCCCCAGGGCTAAAAGAGCAATTTGTAGGTAACATGAGAACATATGTACCAGTAACAGGTTTTCTGCCAGTTTAGCCATAGCTCCAGGCATGAGCACTTTCTCAAAAATGCTGCCTTTCCATACAAAGCCAGTCACAACAAGAATACTAAATTGGAATAGCAATGATTCTGAAGTCCACGTGCTTACCTGTTTGCACAGTCTGCACCAGGAGTAAGTAAGGATGGTGTGCTGGTACCCAGGGACAGGGGAGTCCAGCTCCTTTAACACGATCTGCACACAGCCCTGCCCATGAACAAAGCGACGGATGTGGTGCACCATTGGTGTCTCACAGAACATGCTGGGGCATTGGTAGGAAGGCCTTACAGAGAGAAACAGAAACATCTATAAATGATCACATACCAGCACTGCTGAAGAACTGATTCAACAGATCTAATATGCCTTTTAATATCCTGGTACTATTTATCTTCACTGTAAAAGAGTTTTCTACGCCTGTAGTGAAAGCTGCATCTGCAGAGCAATTTAGAAGGAGCATGTAAGTGAAGTTCCATCAACAGCAATGGCTGTACAGGTCCCACAAGCAGTGACTGGACTCTGGTTGCTCTCACCTTTTTACAATGAATCACTTTCTACCTATATATTCTGTACAAGGACCAAGGCACCTGTGGAAGTCCTTGGCACCAAATTAAAAGACTGCCTTGGCAGTGTACCCAAGCAAATACTAACAAGGACAAAGATGTGACAAAAAGCCTTAAAATGGCAATGTTTCAGCTCCTGAAGGAAAAGGTAAGCAACACACTGCCATAGAACATCTCTGGACAGTAAAACACATGGTCTTTATTTGGGTGGGTTTTTTTAAGGCACAGAAAAAAGACTAATACCAGAAAAATAAAAGCTGAATTGCTGAGGTACCAAAGTCAGATAAGATATTCTTCAAAACCAGAAAGAGCCTGAAAAAGCTCAGATTCTCCTTACTGAAGTGAAAAAATAAAGAATTTTAATTACTGAAACTAAGGAGATTGAGAAGCATTCACTTTAGCAGACACTACCTAATGAGCAGAGAGAAGCAGGAATTTAAAAGTGGGCAGCTAAGCTCCTTTTCACTGGTCACTACAAGGAGAAATACTTTTTCCTCCAGAAGGCTGAACACTGAGAGCCTTCTGCTACTGCAAGTGGCCAATGGAGAGAACAGAGTAAGCTTGTCTTTTGAGCAGGTTACCTATCCAGCTTCACAGCCTGCTGAGACTCTGCATGGGGTTGTGACAGCACCAGTCATTACAGAAACATAACAACTTACACCTCTGTGAGATTAAATAAATGACACAGTACTTTTCCAGGGCTCAAAGTGTTCTGGACCATTTACATTGGCCACCTTGCACATATGACAAAGCCTTACTCTGAGACACTAAATGAGTAGTATTAGCCAACAGTTGTATGAACTTTCAAAGAGGAACCTCAGAAAACTGTGACCAGAACAGTTGATTGTCTTGAAAAACAGACAGTTGGAATACATGTTCAGGCTCTTAATTTGGCCCTTAAACCCTAAATGCTACAGTAAGGGCTATGTGAACACATTTGCCTTTATGAACTTATAAACTTTGTTTCATAATCTGTTTCACTTCCTCATGAAGGGAAGAAGGACAGGGCCAAAATAGGAAAGCAATGGATGTATTTGCTTGTAACAAGTGAGCATGAGTGAATTAGAATCAATTCCTCCTTACCTGAAACAGTAGCGCTCCAGAAAAATCCCTAGAGTTAGGTCATTTTTCCCATAGAACTCCATGGTCACAATCCTAAAGCAGAGAAAGAAAAGCTTTAGAGACTGGATGCCATCACCATTAGCTGTGCAATGGCCTTTAGGAGCACAGATCTACACCCACTGCTGGCTTGTTTACAGCCCTGTATAACTTCAAAGATTATTTTTTCCACTTGACTACCCTTCCTAGATCCCTGCTGTCAGGTTTGCTAATAATGACATCAAAGTCCTGCTAGAACAACTTTAAACTTGACATTTCAAAGTCCAATACAATTCAACTGCACTTCTGAAGAATATTTTCAAAAATATCAAGGCACAGAAGTCTAATCATCTTTAAGCTTCAAGCACTAATGTTTAAACAGCAAAACAGTACAAAAAAGGGTACATCCAGAACATGAAAAAAGCCTCAAAAAATCCTTATTCTTCTAGCATAATTAATAGCAACTTTAGTTTCCCCAGAACCTGAGGTGACCAAGCCATTTAAATTGTGTATCAGTTTAAGTGTCATAATTCAGATATCCCTAACTTCACTAATTTACATCCTCTCATTGTTGCTGCTTAGTGAGCATATGTCCATTTTCTTTGGTTCATTTCTAAGCTTTTACAGGAACTTTAGACCTTTCCCTGTAAGAGGGCCATCACTTTATTTTCACCTAAGTTAAATGATAAAAATCACCTAATGATTAAACACCAAGACCTGTCCTGTTCAGTAGAGATAAAAGTGTGTCATAAGTTGCACACAACTAGCAAATTACAGCCCCCTAAGCTGGAAATAAAGCCCTTAATACTGATGACTATAGTATGAAAAAGATAGCAATATATTCCAATGCCACTGTTGGATAATACAATCTACAAGTATTCCAAGATTCTCACAAGGCTCACTTTTGGGCTTGGACATTGTCCTGTGTTCATTTACACTGACTCTTCTCCACAAGACTGCATGCAGTGCTCCCCACACAGAGACATTACTGTGCAGTGAAACACCAACTAAAGCATTTGGTTTCAGGCTGGGCTTTCTCATTCATGCCTTGGGTATTACAGAAGTTGTGCAATACTGCTGTAGATTCACCTGACCATGCAAGACAAAAGTCTTTTGGCAAAAGTTCCTGTTACAGGATGAGCACAACCTACCAAGGAGTCCTCAAAGAAATACTGCCATGAGGCAGGCACTGACTCTGACTTGGGGAAGGAAAGAATAGCAACTATCCAAGCTGTAGAGGAGTAGTTTTTATACCAGGGGCTAACACAGGCACTTGGAGCATTGCTGGACTGAGCAGAAGAGCTGCTGAAGAGAACACAGAGCCTCTGATGGTTTACTGGACTCAGGCAATCCACCTAGTAGAGAGAAAACAACTCGTTCAGGGGTTACAGACACCTCCATTCACACACACTTCTGTTGACAAAATTCTATTCTAGTAATTTTATTCAAAGACAAGTATCTGCTTTCCCCTTTTGTACAGATGAACTTGGCATTATCTCCCAGCCTCAGGTAAACCTGTACTATGTATAATTACTAAGTGCCATTTTTAGAACAACATAACTGGTAATGAAACCAATGAACATGCACGTGTTTCTGTGGAAGTGAAGCCAAGAGAAACAGAAAACAACAAAAGCCCCATGACAAACATCCAGAGTCTCTAAATTACTGTATGATGTAGGACACCTTGGATTCAAAACTCTGCCAGTATATTATACTTCAGTTACTCATTCAGGCTATAGAAAGATTTCCATCTTTCTATTCTCTGGGAAGAGAGGTACCACACTGCTCTTGGAACGGAGCTGTTTTCCCTTCCACACCCTACAAAACTATGATGTTACCAAATACTTGTCTTTGATCAGTGAGTAAATTTAAAACAGCATCAGCCAGTCTGATCCAGAGCAAGGGCTACTCTTACAGTTTGTAAGATTATGGCCTGTGAAGCTACAGAGATGTACATTTAAGTGCCAATTAAAAAGTGACTTCTGCTCATGAACACAAGGGCTGATTGGCTCAGGGACCAAAATGTTGACTGTTCCAACAGATCAATTCTGCTACTCTTGTTCATAGACATTCTTCCTAAACAGTTCACAATTCAAGAAAGTCCCAAGATATCCTTCTCCTCAGATACAAGCTTCATGGCAGTTTACCAAAACTTTAAATATTTTTATTACAAACACATACTCCCTTGCTTTGAAATTTCAAAGAAGATTCCTTTCCCTCCATTGTGTGATTCTCACTTTTCTTCAGAACACTCAAACTTTTACAATCAATCAAGTACTTTAATGTAATTACAGCCTTCTGCTGTTTCCATGACATAAAGCCCTCTGAAAATGAAAGTACATTTCTACAAATAACCAAATACAAGGAGCAAGGAAGCTCAGTTTAAGAAACTTCTTAAGGTTTGCTCCCTCTTCATGGACTCATTTTCAGAAAACAGTTAAGTACAGCCCAGTCAAACAGGCAAAACTGATTCTGGGCTGACTTTGTGCATTTCTCAGAGAAATTTTGCAGTCTCTCGTTCTGAATGATTGCAGAGCACCACAATCTAAAATGGAGTCATGACCCAGTCAAAAAACTAAAAAAAAAACTAAAAAAAAAAAAAACAATACCAAAAAAAAACCATAATCAAACAGAAAGAAACAGACAAAAACCATCCCCTCTGGTTTAATATGAGACCCTACACCTTCTGTATACCATGAGAAACTGAGGTAACTTGAGTTTTGAGCAGCATAACTCAATCTTACCTTATGAGACCATGAGGATTCACTCTGAGCCAGTCCCTTCTCCTCCTCTTCAGTTCTGGTCCCAGTTTTTCCAGTAGGGACACTAGACACATCCTTATTTTGGGCAAAAGGATCTGTGCTTTTCTGTAGTATCCTCCCTCCTCTGGCCCGATAGTCAGCCAGCATTCTGGCTAAGCTCTGGCTATCACGTAGATGCTCTGCTATTCTGGTATTAACTAACTCATGAGAAGGTAAGATTTGGATAGCCTTGGCTTGGACACTCCCATTCCTCCCTTGTAGTCCAGAGAAATCCCGCAACAATTGCTTCTTCCTTCTGCTCTCCAACTCCTTGTATTCCTTATTGAGGAGAGGAGACCAATAAACTTGCTCGGGAAAGTATTCCCGGGCAGGGCATCTCATGCCTTTTTCAGTCAAAAGAAATGGCTCACGGAACATCAGCACTGGGGAAATGCAGAGAATGACATCTTTCAGCTCCTGCTTAAATGCTGCAGAGTAAGTTTTGAGACGATCCTCAGACGAAGTTACCTCTTCCGTGACATATAAACCAGTATCATCCTGGAGAGGGTCTCTGAAGACTCTCATCTGACTCTTGGATTCCTGTAAATCATCTGCCTGTTGAAGAGGCTCTAGTGCCTGGTTATCCAGAGTGGCCAAGTGCTGGTCCATGCCATGGAGGGGCAGTGGGGATGTTTCAGGTATTGCAAGAGGTACAGAGCTGAGCACTGCAAATGGTGACTCCACTTTGTGCTGCTCTTGCTGCTTGGAGGACACAGTTTCCAGCTGACAGTTCTCTTGGTCACCTTTGTCAAATACACCTCTTGGTTCAGGCAAACTGACCTCATCAGAGGACACTGATTCAGAGACTACAGACAGCTTTTCAGAGGATAGTTCAATGTCTTTGACTGCTGTGCTGAAGTCCTCACCATTGAAGAGGTTCTCTTGTTCATTTTCATCTCCTGGCTCCTCAATAAGGGAGTGAAAGGAAGTGTTTTTGGTGAGAGTAGGGGGCATGGCAAACTCATCCATAAGAAATGAGATTTCCAGCTGGGAATGATAAGCCACACAGATCATGAAGATTAGGATCTCCTTCACACGAGCCAGCTCGTACTCTGCAGCACCACACAACTTGATGGTGCAACCCAGGTGCTGGGGACACCCTTCAAAGAACATCAGGGGTTTTGTTTGATCTAGAAACAAAACATGGGAGTCAGGATGACAACTACAGTTAATCTGCTTTTAGATAACTCACACACCCAAGAGACTGTAAAGGAGACTAAGAGCGAGTAACATTGGTAGCTGCAGAAATTCATATTACTGTACTGAAATAAGTTATTTTAGAAAGAAAAAAAAAGCATTAGCTATAAATCTTCTCCTGTTTTACAAAACAAGCCAGCATAAAGTCAAAGTGAAGGCTATATGGAATACCCTGACCTAAACAGAGTATTCTAAGACCACTGTAGACTCTGCACCAGTGGGCAAAAGAATGACTTCCCTTCCAGGCACATTTGCTCACCCTTAAGAGTCAAAAGCCTATGACATTCTGAGGGCAATTTAAAGGCTGGAACAGGCAATGAGGAAGTGGAAAATAAATTGTTCAAGGACAGATTTGATTGAACTTGGAGCAACTTGGTCTAGGGGAAGAGAAGTTAGAACTAAATGGTTTTTAAGGCCCCTTCCAACAGAAACCTTTCTATGATTCTATGAAGAGATGCAAAGACTGTATCTCCATAAAGATCTGCATCCACAGCATTTATGTGTGCCAGCACCACTGGTAACCTGTCAAGCAGCATTTCTTCCTTCCTTTGTAGACTCCCACTGCCTAGGGGAGTAACAGAGAAAAAGGAACCTTTCTTAAAGGTGCACAAGGATTGGACATGGGGAAGTGTGCACAACTTGCAACAAGGCAAATTTTGATTGGATTTGTGAAGGTAGGACCAGATAATCTTTTGAAGTCCCTTCCAAAACAGGCTGTTCTACGATTCTCTTCAATGCAGAAAAATTCTTTACAGTGAGGATGGTGCCCAGACAGACTATGAAATCTCCACCCTGCAATATTTTCAAGAGCTGGCTGACACAACCCTAAGAAATCTGATGCTGTATTGAAATTAATCCTTCCTGTTTTGAACAGGAAGGTGGACTAGATAAACTACAGCATGCGGGAAGAGAAAAAACAGTTTGGAAGAAAGAAATCAGTCTAATTAAAATCTATACAGTGTCTTCTCTTAGTAAGATCATACTTTTCTCTACACAGGCAGTACACTGTAGTGCCAAGAAGTAACAGAAATAAAATGAGTAGGATGATACATGATCACACAAGGAAGCCAACAGTTCGCAACTATTTCAAAAGGAGCAAAGCATTCATCTTTTCACACACATAGGCTAAGGCACATCAAGTTTTACTCACCATTGGGCAACTGAAAAACTTGCATATAAAATTTATGACAGGTCCCCAGCTGTGGTTTGGTCAACAGTTGATCCATTGACATCACTAAGTCCCCCTGGGTCATTCGACTTACTCGATCTAACACTTGCTGTAAAATTGGAAAGAGCAGTAAGAATCTACAATGCAAAGAGGACACTGGCAACCTTATCTTGCTCTTAACAAATCAAAAACACCAGTGCAATCTATAAAACCTCTCACTGAGATGCAAACTCTCAGTTAAACCCAGTCCCACAAACCCACATCCACAATATACAAGAATCCTAGAAACACAGTTGGGTAAATAATTCTGGTGAGATTGTACCCTGCCTAGAACTTCTCACTTGACTAGATCCAGGTACCTCCAGGAGGTGCAGTCCAGTCAGCATAATGCTGGCTCTGCCAGGAGCTCAGCCAATTCCCACAGCTACTCTTTGTTTGGCTGTCTGTACCCTGCCTCACAGGGACAGAGGTTCCATGGCAATAGCTAAAGATCCACACCTGATTTGCTGTAAATGGATAACAAAGTCAACAAGAACTAAACCAGGGTACAAGGACCCATCAAACAAGAACACAGCACAATAGCTGTGAAGAGCTGAGGAAAAAGTAACTCTCCAGATTCACCTCTCTTACCTTCTTGAAGAAAGAGAAGAAAATAAGACAACTTTTGGCTTTCTCTAGGGAGTTTGCTACAAGGAGTCATTAGAAATCTACCACAAGGCCAAGTCTAACCCTGATCAGAAATGCTCACCGGCTTGACATTGATGACCAGAGTGATACCATGCTCCAAGAGCATGTCCTGGGCAATTCTGGACACAGTCTTCTCAACAAGGACCAAATTGGGCTGGACATCAACTATCCGCTGTACATAGTTCTTCAAGAACTCCCTTTCCTGCAGACAGGAACAAAGTATAGCACTGAACTACTGCAAACCCATTTGGAAAATAAACCCACTTTAATGCTTAATGTCACTTTTCACTTCGTTTACATACTGCCCTTTCCTATAAAACCAGGAAAACAGCTATCCAGAAAACACCATCAGTAGTCCATTGTGAACATTTGCCTACTCTCACAGCACAACACTAGTTTATCAGTAGTATTTTATAAGCATTTCATAAAGAAAAGGCCTGTGTACTTCAGTGTTTTCATATTTAAGGCACATCCCTACTCACAGGAGCAGGGCACCTGTTCCAAAGTGACATTTTCTAGTTCATCACTCCATTAGGGTGGTGGTTGTTCCATTTTTTCAATCAAGCCTGACAAAAAGTAACATGGGTGTGACCTAACCCTAACCTACTTGTCAAATACTTCTTCACACACCTAAACCTTTTCTAGCTCTAATACCGTGTAAGCAATGTACAGTTCAGAAGGTCTCAATAAAAAGAAAAGTTTTCTAAAATGCTGCATTGTGAGAACCAAAAGCTCACGTGTTCTTAGGACATGTAACTTGAGGACAAAAACCCTCAGTGCAAGGCTGCAAGTTTGTACTGTATTTACTGCAGCAGCCCTCTTAGCTAGCTTACTAGAAGAAGAAAGTTCTTTCTTTTCTATGCAATCTCACTCATTCAACTTCACCTTACACCCTGAAAAAATCTGCACTGGTCATGGTTTTGTTGGGGTTATTTAAACCAAGAACAAAAGCATACACTCACCTGAAGTACTATAGGCTCTATGCAGGTAAACTTTGTTTCTTCTCGATAGAGATACTCAATTGAGCATTTCAGCAGAAGGATTCTGGGATTTTTTAAGCAAGAGTTCATCTAAAAAAAGACACAAAAATAGTTAAAACAATAATGCAAATACCCAGAGAGGAAGGACACAAGAAAAAGACACAGACTTCCCATGATTGGTCCCTGCTACCCCCACCTGTCTTTAAAGTGTCTCAGCTATCCCCCCCTGCAGGCCCAACTACACATTCTTCCTTCTTCTGAAGTTGTTACACCCAGTTGTTGGAATTTCACAGGCACTGTCCATAAGCAGGCAATGCTACAGAGGATTTCCAGTCTATGCTAAGAGCCCCAAAGTCTTGATACACTTGATTCATGCAGTTCACTTCTATCTTGCCCTCCTGTCTTAAAGACCCATTTTACTATACCATTGTAAGTCAGAACCACAAATGCCTTTTTCTGCCTAAAAGTTGGGATAATTATTAGATGCCTCATGCTGTGGTAGGGATGGAAAGGTTTTTCTGTACATACATGAGGAGAGTTTCTCCCTCAAAATCTCTGGGCCAGAAAACAAAACAGCTTGGAAAAGAAATACTTTAAAAGCCATTCTTTTGGGGGGTTCAAAGCAGAGAAAGCTTACAAATCTCCAAGGTGGTGAGAGAAGCTTCCTGGCACAAAAAGCCAGTCAGAGCACCCTTGTTTTCACAGCATGCATTACAGTAAGATTAATCAAGCTGCATTACCTTTTTGTGTGCAACATTCTTAGTGCAAACAAATCCATTCACCACCATGGAGTCAAATTTCTTTCCACCAGGGATCTAACAAAGCAAAGAACATTTTTAGAACTGTCATACACTCCCACATCTTCTAGTGCGGTAAAACTAATATAGAGAATACCTATTGTAGGTGATGTACAAACTTCAGCTACACCCTCAATTATCAGATGAAAGACCAGATACAATCATGCTGGACACGTAAGTCTTTCCCTTTAAAACCTGACAAACTTAGGACAACATGAAAACTAGTACTGAGTTCTAGGATTTCTACACCCCTCCCAAGAGATGCTTATTTGTTAAACCAGTATACTTCAGCATATGACAAGGGAACCTAATTTGGATAGGCCATGAAAAGCATATAGCTTTGCACATGCCATTTATATTTACAACGAAAAAATTGTAAGCAAAGGGAGGAAAAAATATAAAATAAAGAAAATCAAAAAACCCTCTACCTACCAATTGAACACATCAAACAGTTGACTGGTGTGCCTGCAGTAACAGGCAATCTCAGGCATAATAAGCAGCATGAAACAGGTTTCTGAATAACATGCTTCAGAGGACATTCATATTACCAGCATGTGAAAATAGCAGACAGCTATGAAGAGCTTTCACCTCTGAACAACTGCTCTCTGGTCTGGAGTTTCAGGAGAAGCAGGAACAAGTGGTGCTGCCTGAAGAGATGCCACAGAACTACCACCAAATCATAAGGATCTCCTCAAATCTCATATGGCTTTCAAACAAGAGTACTGCTGAGATGAATTTGGCCAAAGAAAACTAAGCCCAAATCTTCAGTCCACAGTCACACTAACTCCTTGGATGCTATTTTCATATCAGACTCTCAGAAGGAAGTTTGCATGCCAGAACTCCAGACTTAGAGTTCAACAGTGTCAACACTGGGCCATCTGGCAGAACTGGATACACCATTCCATAACAATTAAGTTTTGCTCTTGAAGAAAGTCATTGTACTCAGCATGGGAGGAGTTGAGTACTCCATAATGGATAGGTACAGGGCAACAGATTGCTGCACCATGTCCTGCAAGATACTTATCCAGCACTTGGTACATCTCCAATTCAAGAGCAAAACAAGCAGAAACCAAAAAATGAACCAAGTAACTACAGAGGTGTTGCTCTTTGCTACCTTCTGCAGCCCACAGCCTGAAAGAAGAGGTCAGCCCCAGCACATTAAAGCACTTTTCACAGCATGCCAAGTTCCCTCTGTGCAACTTTTTCCAGAACCCCACCTCATCCAAAGGCCAAGCGATACAACTGCAGTACTGAATGTGCTGGGGGCAGTGGAAAGGGGACTATGCTCTTCAAACAAGGTGTACTGCCAACAGCTGCACTCTTTTGTTTTCCTACACCTACTGCTTGAAACTTACTTTTTTGATGTGGACAAACTGGCGGATATCCATGTCATCATCTCTCTTCTTGACATCTGGCCGTACCGTCTGAACTACCTGGCAGACCACGGGTACAATGATATCCCTCCAGGACAGTGACAGGGACTCATTGTATAGAAGCTGCTGAAGCAGTGCCATCATGTGGTTGTGATTAGCAGACCTATAAAAAAGGCAAAATAAATAGATTTCTCATTAAAAAAATATAAAACTCCATTGCAGTGATTAGCTGAAGTAAATTTCTTAACATTTAAAATGCAGAAGTCCTCTAGAATGTTCTGCAGTCAGCTTTGGTCCTGTACTCTATATATAAACATCACAAGATAAAAAAAAAACCCAAAATATACATAAAAATGCTGCGTTCCTAATGCAAATGATTTCCTTGTATTGCCTACTGTAGCTCAAGTCCCACTGAAAGTTGGTGGAATAGAGGGGCTTCAGAAATTGTTACTCAAGATATGCAAATTCCTTTTTCTACATGTTTCTTACAGCAGCCTTTCCATGGCTTGTTTCTCCCCATTCTCTTCTCTCAGCAGATCCAGATTGCTGTGGTGCCAGCCTAGGGGTGTGAATAAGAGCTCTTTGGACTTCTCCTCCACCCTCCTATTGAATAACGACTCTGCAAGAGACAAACAAACGTTGTTAATGTAAGGTCACAGTTGAATGCTTGTGTCTATCTGAAAGGCTGCTTCAAAAAGGAAAGAATTTACTAAGACGTAAGACCTAGTAAGTACTGAATAAGTACTGAGTTTAAGGTTGATGTCATGGTCCTCAGTATGAGGGGGACTGACACTTTCAATTACTATATTGTGTCATAACACCTTAGAACTGTTCTGTTTTGCAGTACCAAAATTAGAGGTTACCTCAGCACAGTCTGTGCTTTGAAGGAGTTACTAGGTTATTTCCTGCACGGTTATTATGATATTATAGAGGCAAATTATAAACTTCCACATTGACATAATGGCTGACTATATTGTAAGTCATTGATAGTGTATAAATGTTCATCAAGCAAGTATGTAAGCCTTCAGAGATCAAGCTTAAAACTCCTCAGTGTTATAAGCAAAATCCTCAGACAAAGTAATCCAGGGAGGACTACTGAAGAAAAAGATTCCTAAAAAAAAGATTCCTAAAAAACAAAAATTAACTTCTCCCAGATGCTCCACTTACAAAAGTAGCTGTACAGAAGATTAATAGAAGCTACATTGATTTCCCCCTTCCTTCTGCAAAATCTCAGTTAAAAACTAAACGCCAGTTTAATCCAAAACTTTATTTTTCAGGCTAAACAGACATTGGGTTTTCTTCCTTATTTCCTCCTGAGTGCACCAAAATCAATAGCATTAACTGGGAGGGAAAAAAAAAAGCCCACAAGTGCATCTGGCCATGATACCGGAAAGCACGTGGGTTTAAAAACTCTTAAGTGCATGGCCTTTCATTTCAGAAGCAGTGATGATGGTGGTGATGACAAGAAATGCAGAAAGATTTAAGAGAAGAAGCTTTAAGCTACTCTGTAGAAGCAGTGCAATTAATTGTATCACATCTTCATTTGCTTGCACAGGAAGTTAAAAATCAGTTACATAAATTTGTTGGTGTAGAAACTGTGAACAAACTTCTCACTTACACTCATTTTTAAAAAAAACTAAAAGCTTTTCTTTGAGTCTTTTTGAATGCAAGAATCTGAGAAGTGAAAGAAATTTAAACTTGAAAGTGCATTCAAAAAGTATAGTTTATACATCAGCTTTGCCATAAATAAGTTCAGATTTACTGCCGAGTAAATATTTTGAAAGAGTCAGAGCTCTATTAAAGGAGTATTAAGGAATTTCCATCATTATATTAAAAAACACACAACTGCAGCAATTGAAGTTTTTCCTTACCTTTAATAAAAGCGTCACTTATAGAGAACATCTGCTGCCCTCCGTTTTCAGGATTCAAGTACTCTGAAAGAAGAGAGAAAGAGAGAAGAGGGATATAGGTGGAGACAAAAAAAAAAAAAGACAGGTTACACTGGTGTGGCCATATAATTACAATGTACACGCCCACAACCAGAAGAAGCAGCATTACTCATCCAAGTGTTCAGTCACCAATTTAGCAACAGCTTGGTGAGTGGTTAAGACAAGAGTATCCTCTCATTCTTGTTGTATCAAAAATTTTACAATGACAAGAAAACAGTGCTTATTAATGTGAAGAAACAAAACAAACAAAGTAGACATGAGCCAGGAATGAAATTAGAGTGCATTTTCCAACTGACTTGGACCACCCTTTTCTAGACCTGAATACAAATGTGTTAAGATGCGATCAGACACCATGGGAACAGCCTCCTCACTCAGGTCTAAAAATGGAGCTTTAGAAACCATTTTGGTCACACACTCCACTGAACCATCTCAGACTGAGGGAGAGACCAGCCATAAGGCTTACCATATACAGTGCAAAAACAAGAAGACAGCCTGCCTTTCAAGAGCTGAAAGTCTCAAGTCCAGAACAGTTCAAAGTGTTTTGAGGAATCTGTGCTGACAGAGACGAACTCCCAGAAACAAAGCAGAGCAAGAGACAGATCACTTTACACGTTGGAAATACAGTTAGAGACTGCTGCTAATAATGCCAAGGTTGTGGATTCAATCCCTGTATGCACCATTCACCTAAAAATACGGATTTGATAGGTCTCTTCCAACTCAGAACATTCTGTGATATCTGTGAAATAGGATCAAGGTCCGCCTACTAACCTCATTTAGCTTGCAAGATCTTAATCTTTCATGCTGACTGGGTACAAAAAGCTTGTTTTTTCCAGAAGCCATTACTTCTTGTGCCTTTAGTTGGCTCCTCACTTATACAAAAAGGGATTCTACAATGAGGAAACAAGAGCAGTAGCCCAACTGCTTATACAGCACAACTACCTGAAGCCCAAAGCCAAGCCTTTTCCATCTTTCCTGACAATGCTCCAGACCCACCACAAACAGAACACAAAGCCAGGCTGCTTTCAGACACCAACAAAAAGCAACAGAAAGCTGACAGGACATAAACAATCACCAGGCTCTGAGCAGCAACACTCAGGAGACCCCTTTCATGACACCATTTTAAAAATCTGAGCTTGCTTGCAAACAGATACTCAATAGAGGATAAGTGTACCAAAGAGAAGTTACAAACCTCCTTTGTAAATTCCTGGTTATTTGAGATCCTTTTCTTCTCTTGCTTAGTTTTAGAGTTCAGCATTACAATAAACTACTGCTTTATAAAAGCTGGCCCACCCTCAGCATTCATTCACTCACTGACTATCTAGAGAAAGTCATGTCATGCTCTACCTACACAAGAGCATGTATACTAGCATCTCCATCCCTCTCCCTCTTGCAACAGCCTCAGGACATCAGTTCTTACTGTAAACACACTTAAATTAGGTCTGGCACAGGCCCCTGACTGGCAAGCCAAAGCACAAGTTATCCTCAGCTGAAATCTAACCTTAGTTATGCTCGGGACAAATAGACAGGCAGCACCTCCAAGCCACTGCTAGATTTGTAATCATCTAGGTTCTTTCATCTAGGTGATCTTTAAGGTCCCTTATAACCCAAACCACTTTATTATTCTTTTCAATACAACTTCAGCTCCCATAACTTCATGTCTGATTGGTTCCCAGGGGAAGTTCCTGACAAGGTAAGATACCATACCCCTCCTTAGCCCAGACAGATAACTCACTCGTAAGTGTGAGTCTGAGATGGTTTAGAGTGGCTAACATGCACATTTCTCACCTCACATCATCCCTACATGCATCATGCTCCACAAAATGAGGAAGGGAGATGGGGAAATGTTCCTGTAGCTTATTTTATAACCTGAAAACCCAAGCACCTTCTCAAAAGAAGAACCAAAAGGGCTCCTGACAACAGCACACTGAGCCTTGGCAAGCAACACTAAAAAGGAATTGCATATGGTTACTCAAATCATCTTCTCTTTCCCCCTCCTAACTACTTTCAAGTACCAAAAATACCCAAAATACCTGGTACCATGATCAGGGATATCTGTCTGGAAAGATGTTTATAAAATAAAATTTTGCATATTGTTAACTCTATCTCTTCAAAAACAGCAACTAAACTGCATATACAAAATTTATCATGTAATCTCTTCTCCCAATTTAAATGCAGAAAATAATCTTACTTTGTTTCCCCTTCTGATACATACTATGTCTTTAGGCAGATGATACTATAAATGAGTCACTATTCTCAGCTAACTTGGAGTCACCCAAATTTCATGGAAACACACCACACATTAGTCAGGCTGTAACACCACAAGAAGTTCTGCCATTAGAGTATATACAAACCACTCTGTGCTAAATCACAGCTGGTGGATACATCATGGCCCTTGCTTCAAAGCAGCTGACCTCTGTGACTCTGGGAAATTGCATATTCCTTAATCATTTGAGAAAGCCACAAATTGCTTAGATCAAAGCTGACCTGAACTTCCAGCACTTGATGTTTTCTATTGTCAGTCCTCCCACAATGCAATTACTGGAATTTACACTGTCCTAAGGAAACTAAATTACAGCTTCAAAAGAAGGTGGGATCTTCAGTTTCACTTCATTATTTCAAAGGAAGTCAAGTCACTGTCACCCACTCTAAGGACAAGAGAGAACTCCAACACAATCAAGCTAAGTGTGTCCATAACAGTCACAGGGAAGTTACTGACACTGACAGTGGCAGACACCTCATGTCACTGATTAACTATAGAACTCTGTCCTTAAAATGACCACCCATTTTACACAAATGCTTAACTATCCAGTTTTGGCTGTCTAATCACTGATCTTCTAGCATCTTAGATGGCATCTTTTCTTGAATATAGCCAGGATAATCAGAAAAACAAGGTGACAATCTTCATATTAACTTTCATATAATAAGTCTCTGACTTTAATATTTACAGAACAAAGTTTTAGAAGTCATGTATTTAACTACCCTAAGCACTGCAGCATTCACTGAAGGGTCTTGTCCCTCCTCGCTACCCACAAAGTTTCAGTCTGTCTATTGCCAAGAAGTGTTTCTTGCTATTCAAGATACTGTCACTCATTTTAATTTGTTGCTCCCTGGTTAGTTCTTTTCTCTAGAGATTCTCATGCCAGGAATTATAAACACAAACAAAACAAAAAAGGTTCACTAACTTCTCTGTATTTGCAGATATAGATTTTTCAAACAGCTGCAGGATACCTACCTATCCACAGTGCACTCCAGTGACAATTCCACCCTGTCCCAGTTCTGGGCCTATTACTGGTACTATGCCCTCAAGGGAAATCCATTCTCATGGAAGAAATTGCTATCAGTTTTCTACTGCCAATTACACTCCTACAGAACAACCTGGTTAAGAGACAGGTTTCAGGAACACATACCAAACACCAGCAGAGATTCACCAAAGACATCAGAGTGCTGCCAGCATACACAATTCAAAGGCAGAAGTCTCTCTCTTTTCAGTCACCTCACCACTTGCCTTTTCCGCTGATCTCTGAGCTCTCCACTATTAAAAACTTTCTCACAAGAGCTTTCTCACAAGAACTCACAAGAGTTCTGGCTCTGAGCAGCCTTGATTTGGTCAATAATTTCCAAGAGCAAGAGGCTCTCTTACATTTCCCCTTCATAATGTGCTGCTCCTTGTATAAAGACTGAAATATGTCTGAAACCAGACAAACACCCTACAAGTCTTTTAACATTTGGCAGAGCCAAACTGACTATTGCCTGCTTTACTGTCATCACACACTGGTGAAGAAACCTGCTACAGCTGCAAATTCATTGGATACTACAGCACATCTGGGCCTGTTTCAAGCTCACTTAATCTAGCATCCCTCTTTCCTAAAAGGAATTCTTTGGTATATCTTCCTCTCCTTAGTTTCCTTCCCTGTAGATGCATTAGCTTTTTATTTGATTAGGGCATCAGCTGGAAACAAATTGAAAGAAACCAATAATGAGCTGGTGTCAGTAGTGCTGACGACCCACTCCCTATTTTGGATCATCTGACATCATCTCAAACTTTTGAAACTGTTCTGCTTCTCTCTTTGGCAGAAAACAAGCAATTGGAATTCCTCCCTTCTAGACATATTTTTAGCAAATAACAAAAGGTGACTATAGTAGGCATCAATAAATGTTCCCTCTAATTTGTCTCATTCTGCCCCACATGTCTAGCACACTTGGAAAGTCAGCTATGACTGCTTCTCCTCCCTCACCGTCTTCAGGGACCATTTCAGTTTCAGAATAAGCAACTGATGCAAGCTTAAGGCTGCTGTTCCATTCTGATCCATAGCAACACAAGATCTGCTAGACTTTATAGAAAAATGAATTAATTAGGAGTGCAAATTATTTAACATTGGATCATCTTTTAAAGTCAGAAACACTGAAAGGGTGGGGTGAAACAATAATTAAGAAACTACTTAGAAGCCGCCAAAGAAAAAAGTCTACGAAGCTGATGTAGCCTTATGTAAGGAAGCAGAGCAAAGACAGCCACTACTACCCAACATGTAAAGCAACTAAAATACACTAGACCCAAGCCAGGGGCAAGCCCCAGTTTCAGACAGGCCTTGAATCATTTAGAGAATGCAGTTGTCAACATGCAGGCACATTATTTCTTCCGTAAAGATGTTGCTTATAGAGTCTTTCAATTTAGTACTTCTTTAGGGGAAAATCCTTTCCAAAGCAGCCTTCAAAACCAAGTATATGATTTCTTCCTACTTAAGTGGATGATTTCTTTTGAAGAAATACTATGCATATGGATTAAGTTAGGCCTTCTTGTTTATCAGTAAGATTCTTCTGGAAAATGTAAGCTTATTAAGGTACAATTTTACGTCAGCACAGAACTCTTCCAAGTTAATCTTGTTCTTTTGTTCTCTGGGGTTTTATTTCTTGCTTGCTGTTTTAAGTTCCATCTCCAACTGTAGAGTCAAATATCAAACTGGTTTATGTGTGGATTATTTTTCCACCCCAGTTAGCCAGAACACATAGGTGGATTTGTCTATTATGCATGGGCAAGAGACTTTGCTTCAATGGCAAAGAGAAAGTCACAGGGGAAGTTACACACTCTGCAGAGAAGGCATTTCAACAGGTCTATTGAGCCTCCTCAGAGGTGAGCACATCAAAACTGCAAGCAAGTGCCAGTTAAATATCATATTTTCCCCTCTGTAAGACAGCCACGTAAGCAGTGTCCAAATAAGTCAGTAATATTAGGGCCAGCTCTCCATCATGTGCAACTCCAGCTGGTGACTACCTCGTACCTTTTTGGTCGGCAGGGTGAGGGGGCACATGTGGGTACTTGGAGTGCTTCTTGATATGGAAGTTCACGTTGTCCAGTTCCACGTTCAGGCTGATGGAGGCGGCCGAATCACTGTCCATTGTGGACTGGAAGCTGCTGACTGAAGTGCGCTTGCTAGGGCTGGCGGAGTCTTTTAGTGTTGGGTGGGGGGGAAGATACAGGGAGGAGAAGGGTTCAAATGGGTATTATGAGGGTACCAGAGAGGAGAAAAATTGTCTTTAATACATAAAGACCAGTGTGCAATAATACAGGAATACAGTATTTTTATAGCTCTAATCTTGTCTTCATGTGGGCATGCTGACATACTGGACATTCTTTAGTGCACTACTATAGCGCCCAAATCAAGCAGAAGTCTGCCTGAGAAACAGAAGGCAGCAATTTACATGCTTCTCCTTTATTAGAAGTATGAAGTTTTGTCAGTTTCACTAAATTCAAAATACTGTATCCATTGTGAGAAAGTGGAAGACTAGACAGACTATAGCTCTCCTAGATCCTTACGGCCCCAAGCGCACACACAGGAACACACACAGATAAAGCAAGACATGGTTAAACTACTGAGTCCTGAAGGACTGGAGACAACAGGGGAGAAGGCACAGTGAGAACAAGGCTCAGGTGAAACTTACTGGCCGAGTTGTCTTCTCCTTCATCAGCAATCTGCTCTGTGTCACTGTCATCAAACTTGATGTCTTTGAACCAGGATGGCTCGGAGTGGCCCTCTACGGAGTTCACAGAGTCACTGTCTGGAGATGGGGTTTCTGAGAACTCTGTGCTCTGGAAGACAAGGAAGGGAAAAAAGTTATTGAAGTGCAGCTCTGCTGAAATATTAAGCAGCCTACCACAAATGCAGGTCAGGCATTTTAAAACCAGAGGATACTCTCAGTGGGCTGAGCCAAGTTAGTCATAGAGATACCCCCTTCAGTATGAAGTAGGAACTCTTTGGGACAAGAAACAAGTACTTGCTTACAATTCCCAGGCTCTGCCTACGCTCTGCTTCTAAACAAATTGTGACTAAGTGGCAGTAAAGGACAAGTTTATCATACTGCACATTTTCTGTCATCACATCCAGTTAAGCAGCTTTGAAAGCTTGCTGTCCCCAGCCAAAGTGGGTGACAGCCTTATCCTTCACCCAGAAACCAACACGCACAGCTTTTGCTAACTAATTCTAAGTTACTGGAGAAATTCTTTAACTGACCAATGTTGCCCCAAGAGTTTCAATCCAAGACGGCCTCTAGCTGGGCCTACTGTGTCAAAGCAAAGACTGGCCAGATTGCCAGAGAACGTGGAGACTACTTAAGTAATTTCCATCAGCCTTCCTCATGCCTTCAGGTACCTCAAAACAAAGTTAGCATTATCATGCCTTTGGCTGCAGCGAGTGCAGCAAGCAACTGAGTCAACAACACCATTTCTCCAGACTCTTGTCCAGAAGAATTGAGACCAGACAGTGCTTCCAGCTGATGAGAACAAGAATTTACTTTAAACATATAACATAAGCACCCTACAACTAGGGATGCGTAAGGACTTGCTAGTTAAGAGCAAGTTTTTACCAGGACACTGAGACAGCTGACTAGCTGAGGTATCAGATGAACCCCAGAGAAATCTCAAGGGAACTCAGGCGACTGTGTCCATATGACTGAAATGCACAAGGAAGACAAATGCTATTGGCTGCAAGCTTTCTGTCTGAAGTCCATGGGACAGCTAAGCCATTCATCATTGTAAGAAGCTGAAGAACATGAAAGGCTCTTCATTGAAACTGAATGTTTTCAGTTAACAGAGGCTACAGAGCTATCTTGTTTGAGCTAAAAAACCCAACACCATCTCTCAGGCCAGTGCCTGCTCTTACCCCTCAGTAAGTTTGATTCCAGTGAAGTACAGTAGGACAGAATCTCTGGTCACTAGTTCCTGACTCCCCGCAGGTAACTAGTCCTGTTTGGGAGGCATGAAAAAGACCTCATCCCAAACTTGGATCATGTGGCTAAGGTACTGAATTCCTTATTACTCCATCACTGGAGACCAGAAGAAGGTTACCAACACAATACATCTAAAATATCAATTTGGAATTTTTTTAAAGGAATTTTAAAACAGAAGATCACCATTGCATCTCCATCACCAGTAAGTACACACAGATTCTAGATTCTGCACATGACAACATAGCTGCCACAGGCACAGACTGGGACAACTTGAGATCTCTGTGGAAGATGTCCACCACGAGAGGCCTGGCTCTGAAGACACTTTCCCTCACTTTAGACAGCACCACGTGTAACATCTCATTCTCCACAGAGGACAGCCCCAAAGCTTTCTGGGCAAATGAAATTTCAACCCACTAAGGAAAAAGGCCTGGCCCCCTACTGTCTGTACAGGAGACCTGATTTGGAAAACATACTACAGCTATTGAGAACAGGATTAGAAACTATTCTAGTCATCAGCCAAATCCAAGAAGAATGGTATCCTTCAGCTTTCCCACTCCTTTTACCTGCAACGGTCTGTAGAGAGCATATTCATCTCTGAAGAGCTGATCATGATGACTGACACACTCCAGCCAACGTCCATCAACCAGCGCCTGTCCTATTGCAATGGCCTGGACCCTGGAAGTAGAATAGAGATGGTTTCCTATGTTTTGCTCTAAACACATATGGTTTATGATACAAGCACACTACAAAAGGGAAGAGTCATTTGCTATGCACTATTTGACCTGTTGATATTCCATTCCCATTTTACACAGGCACTATTCACAATACTGTGGTGAAGCAGCACAGTGTACTAATTCATGCATGAGCTGAATAAAGAGACTGCCAGTACTCTGAACTCAGCTGAGGTGTCCAACATATGATTAAGACATGTTGTTAGTGTTTCCCCAGTATTGTTGAGTTAGGTATACTGATCATCTCTGTGGGAGGACTGTAGCTCTACACTTAAGAACCATCTCAATTTTATCCCATTATCACATAATTAAATACACAAGATTGTTTATATTCACCTACATGGTTAAGAGTCTGCCAGCTCCACTGAAAATTTAGCTATCAAACACTACTAGTGATCTCTGATCCCAGAGGCAGACTTGCTCTTTGGAGTAGCAGTGAACACTTTTGGACAGTTTCTGTAATACACACACTGTTCTCCACATGAGTGATACTTGTCCCACAGCTACCTCCCATACTGGTTTCCAAGCCAGATAGCCTCCCATGCCCTGTTGTTTGGGGGCACATGGAGTCAGAATGGAACCTGCTCCAGGGCAGGCAGTAAAGGGGAGATTTGAATTTTCTCTCTCATCTCCCTGCAAAGGGGCCTATCTCTGCAGTCTAAGGTACCCTATTATCAGCTCAAACTCACAACATCCTCTCATAAAGAGAGAGGACACCTGTAGTCCTAAAGCATGAGGGTTACCTCGTGGTTATGTGCCCATTTCTCATGAGCCAGTTGACCAGCTCTTTTCCCACAATGCAGTTGGGATGTGTCCGCAGCCAGTAGCGATGGTCTTGAAATTCCATACCGCTGTTGTGATGGCAGATTTTCTTCCACAGATCTTTTAGCTGGACTGAGTCCTGGACAGGGAGATATGCAAATTAGTTACCAGTCTAATCTCAGCACTGGTTCCAAAGGCATCAGATCAGCTTCTGGATCAAAAGCCCTCCATAAATAGGCACAGAATCTAAGCCATTCAGCATAACCTATGCAAAGGTGGAAACAGAAATAGCAAACAGATATAAAATCAGCTCCCTATTTCCTTCCATTCATATCCAGTTGAGAACAATAAAAAAACCAAAGTGAGAGATACAGGGGTTTTGATGAGGCAACCTTTTGTACTGCCTGCAGAATACTTATGTCCTCACTACTGTCCCCTTGCACCCACTCTTAAACTCAGGAGGTGTAAGCAAACACGGAGGACATCATCCTTGGCAAGAAGGTTTCTCTATATTATCTGTGCTCAACCCAGGCATTGTGAACATATTAGTCCAATATCAAGACCAGATAAAAAGCAAGTACTTAACACAGTAATGTTCACTGCTAGGATACTAGCTCTTATTAAGGATCCAGTTTTCTATTGTCCAGCTTTTATGAAGCTTTTTTAGGCATGGTTAGCTTTGGCCACTAAGAAAAAAGTGTATTCCTTCCAACTCACTTAACCATTTTTGAATCTGTGAATCTCTTCCCCTTACCAAATGGAACACTTCAGTCTATACCTAGAACTTATTTTGGAGCCTGCTAAACATGTGTGCCAGCCCCTCTGTAGGCTGTGCTCCATCCAAACTGAGCTGTTTCTCTGCCCCTAGCCACTTCTGTCTTCCTATATGGACCCTCAATAAGTACAGCACAAGCCATTATTGCAGGTGGAAACTGCGATCTGGAACTATTTTGACCAAGCAGCACAATACTCCAAGGTGTGGAGAAAAGATGCTGCAGCTCACTTTCCCAAATGCCTCATTTATTCTATTTTTGTGTAACAGAACTTTAATTAAATTTTAACTGGCTTCAGCTCTCCAGTTAATTGTCACATTATTGCATTTTCCAAAGGGTGCCCTGAGGCCCAGGAGTTATGCTCCACTTCATTGCTGGACTGGCTTTCTGCTTTCAGTTCCAGCAGTGGCTGTTCAGGTTATTCCCCGCAAACCAACGCCAGCAGCTCCCCTTCCATACTAGGTATGGAGTCAAGTGGATCAGTACCAGAACACGATAGGATCACACAATTTGATGCAACTGGAGTCTCCATAGTTCAGCTGTCTTGAACTGGTGAATACAGTAAACTGAAGAAACTGGCAGAACAAAGCAAATCCTTCCAACTCAAGTATTTTGACCTCTAGTTCGCTGAAGTGTGTGCTTATCCCGGTGTACATAGAACCTTCTCTACCTTTATTTCATGAACAAAGTTCATTAGTCTTCTGAATGGACTTTAGGTTAGGCTTTAAATTAACTCCTGACACAGAGTCAACTCTACACACTAAGGGTATTAAAAAAACAGTAGGAATGCATAGAAAATCCTTCCTTAATTGACACTGTCTTCTGCTCTTACATGAACAAAATAGTAGCAGTCTTCTTCTTCCTCAATAAAGAAAATAGACCAAAAAAAAAATCTATGTGAAGCCAAAGAGCACCGAGACTTAAACATCTTGCTTCCAGTTGCATTCACAGAGGTCTGAATTTCCTTTTTCCTACATTAACATACATCTGTGAAGCAGGGTGGTATAAAGATGTGCCTTAAATATGTTTCTCCCTCAGGTGGTTATACATTTACACAGGAACTCAGAAAGGAGTTTTGCAACTACACAGGAGTTAGTGTTTCTACACTCTCAGGCACACTTGAATGCATACTGCTGACAGCAGGCAGAACCTGGTAACACAGAATGAGCCTGATTTTAAAGTGGCACTAGGGCACAATCTTGAATCTTTCAATGTGTGAAAAACACTGCCTTCCCTTCTCTGCAACTTCTTTGCCTTATTTGTTGGAAACACTTCCCTTTCTTTGCCTCAAAGAAACAAAACAGTTTTTTACTGTTTAGACATTTATACAGTAACTGCAACCTACAGCATTGCCTCTGGGGGTAAGGGATAATAGGATTACACAGAACACTGTTGCACATTGACTTTTCTTTTAAAAAGTACATCATTACAACCTTCTACAAAATCTTCTACTTATTCTGCAAACAAAGAGGGGCCAAGTTATGTTTTGGGCCAGTAAGCTATAAGGGCTTCAATTTATTCATCATGGTGTAACTATATCAAAGCAGCCATTTAAAGCTCCTGATTACGTGGCCTATGAAAGAGAAAATCTCATCTTGAAGAAATACAAAAACAGGTCACTGCATTACAGCTGCAACCACCACAGGTTTAACTTAAAGAGCCACCATACACCAACTCCACACTTAGCAAGACTAAAGCTGTAAACATTTGAGTGCAAAAACCCCATGAAACTATGATTTATTTCAGGAAGACAGTAATGTCCAAAGCAGCATCAATATTCTCCACCTCTGCTCCCCATGGAGGAGAGGCCCAGGTAAGAGTGCTTAGAGAAAAGCCTTAAAAGGCAGTAAAATACTCCTGCTGCACGGCACAAGGAAGGCAAACTTCACTGTCCTCACAGAGCAAGGCAAAGAGAAGCATGAAAGGTACCAGAAGGATTTTGCGCTCATCCTCGCTGGTCTCTGCCTTCATATGAGTGCGAGTGGCCTGGGGGCTGACCGAGGTCTCGTAGGCAGGCACCATGGGGGACCCTGAGCGATCCAGAGACAGGTTAGTGATGCTGGCTGACCTGCAGGGGAACAGAGAACAATTCCACTCTAAGTATTCATCTGTGGTGCTTCACCACAGCAGGCCTTTATCTTGTAGCATACTAAAAACCAGCTCAAGCCTGGGACACTGTTTACTCTTGTCAATACACACTGCTTAATGCTTCCTCCCTTGTCAAAGCAGAAGAAAGCCTCCTGAAGAAGCAAGTGTATTGCTTTGGAACTGCTAAAGTGAGCGTAAACTTCTGTACAGATATTGTATGAAGCAGCTGAAACTAAGTTTAGGTACACCAATTCATATATGTCTGTATTAAAATTGACTGGGGAAGGGATGGCATGCTGGGTAATTAGAAGCTCCAGCAGTTTGGAGACAAGACAATTGTCAGCAATGGTGGCCAACATCCAGATCCCTGTAACAGAGCACTGAGATTTTCTCCTCTCCTTGTTCCATTTTAAATTCCTTGTCCTCAGCTCTCAAATACATGGCTGAAAGCTTGCAGAGTCTGAAGTTTGAGCACTTGTTCCCCAGAGTGGCTAAACCATTTTCTGAAGCTGGAGGTCACTGCAGCAGGCAATCCCCCTTGTACTGTGACACGGAGCCCCCTGCTTAGCACAGCTGTTAGGAAATCTTGGCTGTGTATCCCAGCACAAACAGACCATTTTGCAATTATCATTGCGAAGTTACAAATGCAAACAAGCTCCAGATACGTTCTGCTCCATTAACCCACAGCTAGGCCTGAGACTCTGAATAACCAGAGTGCAACTTCTCATCATATAGCAGCAATTGCAGTGTAACCTGCCAGTGCTAACAGCACTCTGAGGAGTGAGGATGGAAAACATTTCTGCACTTCTGTCAGTGCTGAACTGACTTGAGTGGTGAAGAGGCTTGCACCAATCTCGTGAAAACAGTTGCCAGCCTGTAGCCTTTGGAATGAAACTTAGCAAGCTCTCCAAAGTTATCAAACTGGCTAACAGACATACTATAATTATTCCCAAAAATTCTCCATGGATGATGCAGCTTAGCCCAAGCATGAAAAAAGCAACGCCACCCTATTTCAGTTTTTATACTGCAGAGTAATGCACCTTAACAGAAAGCATCCTAATGCACAAGATGAGGCTGACATGGAAGTCCATAACTAAGCACTCCTCCCAGTTGTTTTGCAACAGCTGCCTTAACTGTGCCACATACCTGTAAGCAGCAGGGATTTTTTATTTGGGTGTAAGCAAGTTAGAACAGTGAGATTTCACATCTGTGTCTTTATTATCAACAATTATATCTGGGCCTTTATTATATATATGCTTTTTAAAAACAGAGAGGGAGATTTTGCCATGGAAATGCTTATCCTTTAGAAGGACCTGCAAGGGAGCAGTCTGAACCCTGCTTGCAACATTTGACTGTTCTGCTGGGATTTCCCCCCCTCATAAAAACCAAGACTGAGAACAAATAACACATTTCCCAGCCACAGGGAAAACAAATAGAAATATGTAACTTCTGTTACCTGCCTCTAAATGCACTCAACCTGCATATTTTCTGCTTCATTTCCTCTAGAAAGAGGAATAGTCAAGCTTCTCTCAAAGAAATGGCTACAGTTGCTTTGAGAAGATCTAAAGGCTAACATCACTTAACCCAAAGCCAGCAGCTTGTTTTCCAAAGGTTCAGAATTTTTAACAGAGATATACTATACCTCATCATTACATGTGTCCAAACAAACAAGTACTTTTGGTGACACCATGAACAGCCAGAGTTAAAATTTAACTTGAATAAGCAATCTGGGCCTGCCAGATCAAGATTAGAACCATCCTACTACCACCACATGTTTGAGCAAACAGCAAAAGCCTTTTAAAACAGAGGTATATTCCAACAGGAAGCAGGAGACCATCCTCAAGGTTTCAGACATTTCTTGATGTCACAGCAGTTATTTAGCATTGGACTTTTAATTCTGGACTCCTTGCCATGTTTACCCAATATTGATTTTTGGTACTCGTTTATTCACCAGTATTTTACTCCCCCAGGTGAAATCTTTGGGTCTCAGATGTACAGTCAGTGTGCATCTCCTCCTAACCATTCCCATCACCCAGAAGGATAAAGGCTGCAAGCAGACTATTCCCCAAAAGGCACATCCAGCATCCTTCTCAACTGAGTTCCCCTGTCTTCGCTGGTCCTGCCAGACCCCTCCAAACTGCTAAACACTGTGCATTCCTCTAACACCAAAGCAAAGAAATCGCTGAATGTCCCAATTCCAGTTTTGAAATCTGGATTATCTTTGCTCTGCTCCTCACCTCTCTGCCATACCTTCATTTCCTTAATTTAACCATAAGGGAAGCATGCAACCAGCACCATAGCAGAAGCACTGTGAAGTGGGAGCTACTTGTACTTCTAATACCAGCCTATTTAGTGGGATTAAGCTCAAGTACTCAAAAATTACAATAAAGCTCTCATGAACACCTTCAAGTTCATCCCAACACTCTTGCATGAAGATCTATGAAGGGATTTTAGCTTGAGGAAGCTTGGTAATTTAAACAAGATTATCCTTCATGGAAGAGCAAAGGAAGCAGATGGGGGTGCACACAAACAAACAAAAACTACACCTCTGCTCCTCTCTGACCTAAGTCTTTTTGTCTCCCATCACCAAGTATGTGTTACTCCCTTTTCTTCAGCTTCCTCTGAACTGTACTTTTCTTAGCCACTTCCTTCCCCTCCTGTCCTCTTCACCACCATTTCTGCTTGACCAAGTCAGCAGCAAACTACAAGCCCCCAGAAGCAGTACATTTGTTACCATGAATACATACACAAATGGTTCTTCCTTACCACTCCATATGGACAGTGAGATGTCCCATCTTAGACATGAAACAGCACTTACAGTAAAAACAAGCCTGGAAACCCAGGCATTACAGCAACGAGTATGCTGGGAGTGCACCCAGAATGGAAAATACTCAGAAATTATTAGTTCACCTGTTCCTAGCTGGTGACTTCCCTGCATCCTCCTGGACAGATCCAAGGCGTGCAGACAACGTGGTAGCTGAAGAGTCTGGGTGAATCAAACTGCAGGGGAAGGAGCATGGTAGAGATGTTTGAGATATCTGTGCCATCGAGCACATCAGAACAACTGTAATTAAAGTACAGTTAATTGTCATGTTACCTCTCACTCACACCCATGATTGTTAAATCAACAAGGGAACAGGGAGAGCTTTCCCCATCTGTAGGCCAAAGGCATGTGGAAGACAGTGCTCCTGTCTTCTTCCAAACTCAACTCTTGAACAATACAGACTATTCCTACTTCCTGCATTATCCTGCCTTCCCACCTGTTTCCCCTATTTCCCTTTCTTACACATCTTCCTTTCCTACAGGCTGCTAGTAGATGCTTTGGCACTAGATCTCTCCAGCATACCATTTTTGCAATCCAAGCAACGCTATCCACTGCTACAGCTAGACAGCTTTTGCCAAGACAGCCTGACAACTTTCTGTAATTGTTTAACCTGATCCCAATTACCTTAACCCTCCTTCTGTTTCCAGCCCAGGAGGAAGGACAGCAGATGTTTGAGCACCATCTAAAGAAATTCCTGTTGGCAAAACTGTATCAGACCTAAGCCACTACAGGCCAACTGATACAGCCACCCTGCTGTGCTCTAGCACAATAAATGCTCCTAGGACAATAAATGCTCTTCATGGGAAACTGTAAGCAATGCAGCTTTGCCTGAGTAGCTGTACTTAGCCAGAGTACGCCACTCCTTCACTTCTAAAGGACATGGCCCTTCAAATGAGTTAAAGCAGGAACTCTGTGTTCCACCTGTTTGAAGAGCAGAGCGACATCTGACAAGCACATGCAGCATCAGTCTCCCTAAATGCTCTTCTCGCTGCTTTGCAGCATCTTATCTCAGACACATTATTTTGGAAAGAGACAACTGCCAAGTTTTCTTTTGAAACAAACTACTTCTCATGCAGAAGCCACTATTAGAACACAACCTCTGCTCCATTATGATGTTGTGAGTTATCAGTTCCGATTGTGGCACCATTCAAATTCAGTATCTTGGGTTTAAATATCCTAAGGTCAATCAGGAACTTACCAAACAGTATTTAAGAAAAGCACTGTAACCCACTGCGAAGTGCAACAAGCACTGACGAAAATGCTAATCCTGCTAAAGCAACAATAAACCACCTAATCCCAAATCTCTCTTTCTCTCATACATAAAAGAGGTCCACATTTACTCAGTGTCTCCCAAAAAGACTGTGTTCCATTACAGAGTTATGAGTTTTTCAACAATAAGAACCATTTTGAGTGCTACAAATAAAGACACAGATTCTTTCTTTACATGCTCATGTCTACAGGCTGCTGAACTGTCGTTATAAAGGCACTAACAACACATCCGAAGACAAAACTAACAATACCTTCAGTATTTTGTACATTTGAAGAGAAGATTCTGAGAACATCTACTTATTGCCCAATTCAAAATTTGGTAGTATTTATCCCACACACTGTTACATTACCACTTTAAATGACCATAACATTAAAGCAGAAGTACTTTCCTTTATTTAGGCCTAAACCTGATCATTTAAATGCTTCCAGATAGAAGCATCATACTCTGAAAAGCAACATACAAAGCAGGAGTCAGGGCATTTTCTGAAGATAGTAAACAGTTTCACAGGTTCTTTTTAAATACTATCAGAAGAGCTGTTATGTGGCATATGTCACTAGCACTACCACTCAGATAAACAAAGGTTCTGACTCAAGATCTCCTCAGTAGTTTCACATCTGCCTGTTCTTCAGTTTTAGGGAAATGAGCACAAATATCATACCTGATTATTTCTTCTTGCCCACAACACTAAATTAAATCAAGGTATTCCAAAAATAACTTGCATAGCACTTGAGATGTACAGTGTTCTTTTACTCATGGTCCAAAAATAAAGATCCCCTCATTTGAGACCAATAGGAATTAATATACTTTGAAAGGATTTGAAGGATCTTTATAGGTCCTCTCTATTGTCCTTTCAATCCCCCTTCATCTGAAGCAGGTGGTTACTTCCATCACTTCTCTTTTACCTACACAGAGAGCATTTCTTACATTCTCTTGCCCCATCTGAAACGCGCCAGATAAAGCATCAGTGTTACATTGACTTGCCTCTCAATACATTGGTGGTTAGCTGGTGTGATTTACATTCTGTCTTTTTAAATTCTGAATACAAAAGCCTGCTCTGTCACTGGTACAGAATCACTGAATCAGTACATTAAAGGAAGAACTGCAAATAAATTAAAACTTCACTAGAAATGTTTCTACATTTCAACTTGAAGAGAAGAATATTACAAGCAAGCACAGAATTAGATTCTTTTTTACAGGAGTTGGAATCTAAGTTTACTAGGTGGAAACCACCAGCTTTTGTCTAGGCAGCTGTCAGACTGAGAACAGTTGAGATTCCAGAGCTCAGCATGAAGCCATTGCCTTTACCTTTGCCAGGTCAGATCCTCCTCCAGGAAGATGTTACGGCTGGCTTTGCGGCTCCCAACCGGTGTGCGTGGCTCGCCAGGATCCAGCACGGACACGGACACAGAATCCGACAGGGCATTTAAGTCTTCTCCAATGGAGTTACTGTCTGTGGAGTGTGCGTAGCTTAAGGCTATTTTCCGGCAGTAAGTGCAGGCTCGGAGATCCCCTATGGAAAAGGGAAGCAGAGAGTGTAAGCAAACAGGAACAAACAGAACTCTGTTCCTACAGGATCAGAGGTGTATGGTGGCGCAAACAGAAGGATTTTCTGTTTCAAAACCTCTTTGCAAGTCTAATTCTCATACTCTCTTAAAGGGCAAAACCCTGGATAATTACACACTCAGGGAATTTTTCTAAGGCAAATGATACCCAACACAAGATCAGTGAAAGAGGAGAGTGAAGACAGACAAGGAGAGGAAGAGGGAGGGAGGGAGAACACACATGCCCACTGAAATGATGGCAGAACAACAGCCAGTCAGATATGACACACCAGCTGATGTCTAGAATTTGGTAACTGGTATTTGAAAGATTTTCCCCTGACCCTCAATTAAAACATGTGGCTCACACTTTAAAACTATTGTTACTCAGAGCAGCTTTTCCTTGGGCATACTTCATTGTACTGCACACTCTTTTTCAACAGTGGCCATATTTGTTTTGTAGTGTGGTAAAAATTAGCAGGCATGGCATAATCCACCATCTTTCATAGAGAAATTGGTAGAATTAGGTCCTGTGATTCTTTTTTCTTGTTTTTAAGCCTACTACAGACCTGTACAGCATTTTCTAGAAGATACTAGGATCTCAGATGCAGCAAACCAAACAGAGTTGAGCACACAGAGACTGCTAGGTTTCCCAGTAAATAAACCCTACCTGTGTAGCCCATGAATTTTCCAGGGATTTCCTGATTGCAGCATCGACTACAAAAGATCTGCCCACAAAGCCGACAGTGGTGCCTCCTTCGGAAAGTGGTGAATTTCTCGTTACAGTCATAACATTCTTTGCACTGGCTGTCAGGCATCCAGTACTGCTTCAAGTCACTGTCCTATAAGAGAAGACAGCAGATAAAAGCTCTTTCTGTTGTAAATAAGAAAGCATGTTTAGTTTCATGACTCTTTGTAGACTATGCTTATGGAAAAGAAAATTTCATATCCACATATCCGTTCACGTATACACACGCTCTTGCATAAAAGCACACAAAGGATTTTTCATGTGGTTTTACAGGGAGTCAGAAGGCTGAGAGCTCTGAATTAAGAGAATAAATCCAGTAGGACTTTGCCTCCTTGATCCAAGATGGAAGCAAAGCAGGATAAAACTATCATAGGACGTATGACTTCTGTCATAGAGAGAAGTCAAAAATAAACAAATATAAGAAGTAGTGATTGCTCTCGCCTCTCATTTGCCCCCAGCACATGAGAGCTCCTCAACTAGCACAGTTTTAAAATGAGAAGAAAAAAAATCCACCACATATCAGTTGAAGCTGTTATCTAGGAGTAAATTAAGTTATCAGAAATTATTACTGCAGGAAGATCATTTCAACAGCGAATATTGGGATATCTTTTGAAAGGATTATAGATACATGTAAAAAGTCTTATTATTTGATCAAATTCTTCAACATTTCAGTAAATAGTGGGAAAAGCTCATCCCAGATTGATTTTGTTCCAAAACTCCAGGTTAACTGCTATGTGAAGAAAACTGAAATTCACATTCAGCAGACAACAACATATATTAATTAACAGCATTGGTATAGCCACAGGAAAAACATCATCTTAAAAACAGAGTTAAAACTTCCATTGGTGTAGAAGCTATAGAGCAAGACAAACTCTCAATTGTGATTCTGAGCACACCAGCTGCAACTCCCATGGATGAAGACAACTGCTAATGGTCACATGACAGCCCTGCCTGTGCAACACTCTTTGCTACAGTTCAGTTCTGGCAAAAAGCCTTTTCAGTGGGACTGAATACACCAGGTTTTTCTTAGGAAGAGAAACTGCAGCAAGCGTTATCTCAAAACAATCAGAGAAGAGAGTAATCACACAAAAGAAAGGTGATCCCTGCTCTCATTTCCACATAATAAAAAAACCCCACTGGGTTTTATTTTAAATTGGGATTTATTTTTACATACTCACAAACTAAAGTTTGACATAGCTGCTAGAACAGTTTTGAGGCCAATGCAGTTATGATCAACAACACAACACTTTCATGCTGTTCTCAGCCAAGAAAACCCGCACAGAAAGAGGCTGAAGACTGCTCAAGACAGTCTAGTGTTTTAGAGAATCTAGAACTTTTTAAGATAAACACTCAGCTTCAAGCAGGGAAAGTTGGAGTGAAGAGCTTTGCCAAATAACTGCTGCAAAGCAGCAGAGGATGCCATATAACAGGTTTTTCTTCAACGCTGTATAATAAACCTTTTTTACAGAAGTCAGGATGCTGACAACTAAAAGACTGTCTCCAGAAGACCTGGTCATATTCACTTACTGCTGTATCCTGTCTGTTTCAGCACTCCTCCAGTAGCTTCAAGTACATCTGAAAATCTCTAAGGCCTTCAGAAGTTGCCACAAACAGAAATATTAGTAAGGGGCATACTCAATGCCCTGCTTACTGCAAGGAAAGGCTTCTGCTTCGCTCTCAAAAATCCTGCCCTTTCTAACAAAGCAAGATTATTCTTACAAGCAGAATAGCACTGGAAGCTAAGTAAGTTTACTCAAAGTCTACCTATAAAAGCTATCAAGCCAAAAGCCATTTCCTCCCTCTACCAGTTTAATTAAATGTACTTTTGCCTGTTCATGTCTTGCCCACAGACAAGCTATTTATACCCTCACTTATAAATAGGTGTGGATTCTTTCCTCAACTAGAGCCTCTTCTTAAAGGTATGGTCCAACTCAGCAGATGGAGATGAAATCAGCAAGTCAGTAGCCACCACCAGCCTCTTGTCTATAATCAAAACTGATTAACAGGGCACGCCTTTCAAGAAAATATTGTTGAACAATCAGTACCACAGTAAGTAGCAGATTTCAACCACTCCAAGAATTCTCATTACTATTTGTGACAGTTCATGTGTTTCACCTGTCCCTGGTTTGCCTTCTAGGGATAAAACTATTAGGGGTTTTTTCACTAGACTGGGTATCACGTAAGTGGGAAGGAGTCTAAAAAGAGAGCATCTGGTCCAAGCACAAGAAGCCAAGTAAACACAATGATTCACTCCCCCAGTATGACAGATGTTTGGCAAGTTAAAAGTCAGCATCAAATGGAATTGTTTCCCCTGCATTCACACAATGCTTTTTGAGTTTATTCACTCATATTTCAAACATCCAAAATCCCCGTGATGTATCTAAAAAGAAGCTCAGAAAAGCCCAGTAAAGAGTTAATTTTCTAGATGGTTTGGCCTACAAATCCTTCTAAAGAACTACCTGGCTCTTCCCCTCCATGATTTCTTTGAGGCGTTTTAAAACAGTGCTGAGGCTTCTTAGCTGAACTGCAGTTCGAGGATCATGACCTCCAAGAGGTGGTTCTACTTTCCTTCGATTGTCTGGAAGGGAAGAGAGAGCAATATTCACTTCTTCCATGATACATCAACATTCACATCACAACACAAAGCCCCATGAGAGGGGAAGACATTCACGTACATATACATTTGACAAAGTTACAATGTGTATGGCTCCTTGCCCTTGATGCCAGATAGTTTGCTGTGACTGACATTTTAAATACCACCCTCTGTGTTTACAAGAAGCCATTTAAGTTCTCTGAGAATGAAAACACCTTTCAAAGAAGTGATTTTCAACCTACTAGATGAAGCTTGTAGTAGCCTGTTACAGAACACTGAGGTCTCATTTTTAAAATGCCCTCTAGGATACTAATACTTGCAAAATAATTGCTACAATATACACATTCATTCTAGAAGTAGCATAACTCAATGCTTTGAACTGAACTTATTTATAAATTACTACAGCAAAAAATCAGGACTCCATTGCTCAGTTCCTATTAAAAACAGTAATTCAGAAGTTCACATTTTTGAGGGGTTTAGGGTTTGGGGTTTTTTTTGTTTGGGTTTATTTTAACAAAAACAACAGGTTGTTGAGAATTTGTACAGTCATTCTTGATTAACTATAGCAAAGAGACTTCCTGAATAAAAATGCAATGCAGCTAATTTATTTTACTTTGAAGCATTGCTGAACAAATTACAAATAGGCTCCTTCTCTCCAGGAAGATTTGAAATCACAGCTCTCTATATACCTAAACACTTAAACATTTTCAGAGTCTCTTTCCTAGATCAATAACTTTCGGAATAGTTTAAAGTTTCTTACCAGCTTCGTTGCTCTCCATCTGACTAGTGTTTTATTTAGCTTGCCCCTAGTACAGGAAGAGCAGACATGGCTGCGCTCTGTTTACTGCCTGAGCTCTCCCTGATGTCAGCAGGAATGCTGACAGCTCTGCCTGAAGCCCGTTAACTCCTGCTGTGCAGTAACAGCCACGCTACCGCTCCGTGCGCAGCAGACCAAAGCCCTCCCTTAACAGAACTAAAACTGTGGGATTCCATGCCCCCTCTTCAGCTTCTTAGGAGGTATTTTTAGTCAATCAGCCCACACTTTGCTGCTGTGTACAACAAAAAAATGCACAACATTTTCCTTTTAAAGAAAACAAACCCATTTCTGTAACTCGCCATTTCGAATTGATTTCTTTATAAAAATCAAACAGACTTTTGGGCAGTACAAAGTTCAGTATTTTAGGGTGATTAAGGGGACCTTCATAGTTCAGGAAGACATTGATAATACCAAAGAAACCTCTGGCTCCTCCTTACTTCTATCACAAGATCTACGCTGCGTTTACTTCCTGGTACTTCCTCCCAGTTCAAGAGTATCTCCTTTCCAGGAATGCTGCTTCCAATTCAAAGAATTATCAGATCTACTGCCCAACTACCAATAAATCTTGTCAGGCAAGTGACTTCCAAAAACAAACATACACAGCACTGAGGAAATGCCACACGTAACTCCACACTGGTTCTTGTTAGTTAAATGCCCTTTTTCTCTGTTCCATAAAACAATGTCAGAATGATGTCACTCACATGACAAAAGTATGCCATCAGCATACTGTGCTGCAGCAGCAGCACATGGCCAACCATGAATGATACTGATGAAGCTGAATGATACTCAGATTAAAATTCAGCTGGTTCTTTTCCTTCTCAATAATGAGATTTCTCCCTTTCTGAGGAAAAACATTGTATAGCAAGAAAGTAAGACATGATCATTCCTGCAGTAAAGGAAACACTGTCTAAAACACCATCCTTCAAAAAGAATTCCCAGGTATCAATCTTAGGTTAACTCTTACCCCTGATCCAAACTGCATTATTAAAAGTTAATTTTTAACTTCTACAGCTAAAAACAACAGTTAACTTATTTCAACAGTAAACATCACCCTTCCTATATGTCTTTATGGTTGCTGATCCTTGGTAAAACCTAAAAAAACCCTGAAGTATAGAAATATGTTTTCACCGAGCTTCATGACTCACAGTATTTTAGCATTCATTTTACAGTGAATGGCAAGGCAAAAACACCACAAGAACTACTTTGTTGCAACCTATAGTTTCAGTTTAGAGGAGAACTGACCATACTGAACGACACAAAAGGTAGAGATTCACACAGTTTCAATAATAAAAAAATACCCCTGCCAGAGATACTGGTTTTGCTAATATGAAACAACACAAATTGCTTTCTAATTACTTGCTGCCACGGCAAAAAAATTCATATTCCATTTCACTACCACAGTTCAAACATCACATCTTCCTCAAATCACTGCCATAAGAAGTACTGCGATGAAAAGTAGGAAAACTGCCCTTAGCTTCATTTTATAGCATGCATTTTCATGTTCCAAAATCTTTTTGATTAGAAAAGATGATGGGGGATAGTACATCATGCTCCACAATGATTTCCAGTAAGTACCACATGCTTTCCTCAGGCCTCTTCCCCTATATGATCATTGGCCATTCCTTTGCTCCTGCTAAGCTCCTTTGCCACTCCCTATTACTGCCAGTCTGCTACAATTGTCTAGCATTAACAGCATTATCCTGCATGACAGGCTAACAAGCTAGAAGTGTTTTACTACCCATGCTCCCTCTGCAGCAGTCAGCATTTCCAGCTCTCCTTAAACAGGATTTGCAAGCTGTGACATTATCTCAGTGACAATAGTCTCATTGTTGGACTATTTTGGTTCAATCCAGCACCTTGAAAGCCCTCATCTGACAGCACAGCGCACACAGTCCAACACAACCAGCACATGATGATGCAACAGACTACCCAAGAGAGAGGCCACAGGAGCCATTGCAGTCTCAGCACTGGTTCTTCAGCCACACAACCCTCACAGCCTCTCTGACATAAGCCAGGCATCCAATAGCTCCTCCTATTTTCACAAAAGCCAGTAAGGAGCTATTATAACATTTTTGTGTAAGCAGTCCTGAAGGGAAGCACAGAACTGAAACCCTACACAACTGCTGCCAGTGTCCTCCAAAAGCCAGCATCCCTCCATGCTGTTCTGCACTTGCAGCTGTCAGACAGCACGGGCCCCAAGCAATGAGATGTGCTGCACAGACACTACAAGCTAATGGACAGATGAGGGGTGAGGGTCAGCATCTTCAGGAGGAATTTCATTTCATCACTATTTAGAGGCACCAGAAGCAACCTTTAATTTATTTATTCCTTTCAGTTTGCTTAACTTGATACATTATCTAAGCTCAAGTAGGCTAGAGAGACCTTTGTGAAGTGCTTATATATTTTCCTGCCTACACTCGCCCATGTTATTAACTATCTAAGTAATGGTAAAGCCTAGAGACATTTACAGGCCTGTGGACACAGGGCTACAAGAAAACTCAATTAGACACCTCTCTGTCACTGAAGCCAGTGGGTGACCCAATTTACTCATCTGGATGTTTAAGTAAATCCCATCACTTATTTTCTTGCTTTTCACCATTTAGATATGACAATAATTTCTAAGATTATCCGTGCAGGCCAGCATCAGTTGCAATAGCAGAAATAAAATTCCCTGCTACTCAAAGAAAATCCTCAAAGACCTAATTATTCAGCACCATTTAAGGTAAAAAAAGGAAAGAAAAATAATTTTGTAAAGTTTGTTCCAAAAAAATGCAATGCCTGACTTTTAGAGAAGGAAAATGCAAGTATTTTTCCCCCTCTTCAAATAAAGTGAGATGGCCTAAAACACTCCCCCAAACCTTCTCACTAATCCAGTACACTTCTACATGTGTTACACAGAGCTCATGTTTGTTACAGCACCAAGGTTGTTTGGGAGAAAATTCTCAACAGCAAGTCAGGCTGCTCAGCACATGGTACCACAGAAATCTCTTCAAAAAGTGAGCAGCAATTCCTGCTTGTCCTAACTTTACTTCTTTACAGGCTAATTCATTATCACATTTTTCTAAGTATATTTGCATCCAAACCCAGAGATATGAATGGAGGTCCTAAAAAAGAGATGCAATAATACAGAAACAGTTCCTCCCACACCCCTTAAACTAAATCTTATTCCCTGGCTGCCTAATCCCCGAGGAAGTCAAACAGCAAGATTACTTCTGCCTTCTGAGTATCAAACAACATACTTCGCCAGAAGGTTTCCAACATCTAATCCCCAGGCAATTTCCAAGTGATTTACAAGAGGTACCAAGTAAAAGTAAATTGGCTTATCAGCCAAGAGCATATGGCTGTTCTCGAGACATTTGAGAAAATTCTTTAAGAAAGAGCCCAAGCAAACAAAACAAAACCCCCAAATTAATAAATCCCCTTAATTGGTTCATTAGAAGTACAACTAAAAAGATCAAATCGTACTAGAGAGCAAGGAGGAAGATGAAGAACATGTTTAACTAAGCATGCAAATGACTTAGGTAAAAATGCTAGTTCTCTGTACTAGACTTTTGCCAGTCTACCAAAACTACACGTCTTTCTGAAAATCCCATACACATTAACAACATTTAGGATCTGATTTGTTTGCACTAGGTACCACACTCTTGGAAATACTGCCTTGCACAAGACTGTTACCCAGTTTAGCAGTTTCCTCAAGGCTATCATCAACAGCCAACAGTAACCAGTCAGATCTCAAGAGGGACCCCTGTAATCTACTTACTAGCTCTTTCCCATCTTCATAAAGCCATTACACAGTTGCAATCAATTCACATACCAGCTAAAAGATTCAGTACAGAATCTGGCAATAGTTTAGGCAGGATTGAAAAAAAAAAATCTTAAGCACAACTTCCTATTCAATTCTCCTCAAAACAACTAGAAGCAAAAACCTTCATTACAACTCCCTTGAAGACCCAAACACCAAATCCACCCAGACTAAGTACTAAAGTTAGAGCTAGCATGTAGATGTTAAAAAACTGTAGTCTCTCAAGACAAAGCAGAAATGTTCAGGATCAAAGTCCAGGTGACTTTAAAACACTAGATGCGTTTTGGCAGCCTCTTCTGTTCCAGACTGTTTTCCAATTAAAAGAGCAGAGCCCCAACAAGGTGTCTTGCTGGAACACCAAGAAGGGTGAAGAGTTACGAGGTTAAAGTGCAACCTCACTAACAGAAGCAGTGTACCCTGATACTAAATTCTGCTATGAATTTAGACACTCAGTGAGCCTTTGTTCACATCCTTCCACCTCACCCTGAAGCATCCTGGCTAGTGCAACATTGCCTTATAGAACAAAGAGCTGAAATTACCCAGAGTTGCAGAAGATCTTCTTTGCAGCTCACCACTCAGTTGTTTTTTGTAAGGGATTGGTGATCTCAGAGACTGAGCCCTTGTGGGATGATGCTGAGGACTGGACCAGCCACCACTCAATGCTTGTGGATCACTCTGTCCTGCCTCTGCTCTCTCTGCTGGGGATGAAAGCCTGCCATCATCTAGAGGTGACAAAAAGCAAGAAACCACCTTTCAGACGTGATAAAGAAAACCAGTAGTACATGCAAAGCTAAGGTGAAAAAAACTCACACAAATAGCTCTTTTGGATCATGATTAAACAAAACAAATGAATTTTTTGTTTTAGAAGTACTATACACATCACAGAAACCAGACAGTAGGCTGTCTTCAAGGCTCAGGCTATTTCAGAAATTCCCTAATGTGAAAAGTGTCAAAAAACCCTCTGGCAGATTATTTGTGAATATGAACAAGAATTATTCTTGCTAAATGGAATAGCTACACTTGACTATCAGCTTCTGCCTTGAAAAGAGATTTTCAGTTATTTTACAAGCCAGTACTGAGGTCACAGTAAAGTTACCACAGCCTTTAATTTCCATCAGCAGATCAAGGTTCTCATTGATTCTAGTAAGATGCACATTTCATGTGTTGTTTCAAGGTTGTTTTCCCATTCACTCAACAAAAGACATTTATGACTCCAGCTTCATTTGTCAGAAAAAAACAAGTGAAGCCAATATTGACCACATTTTATGTTACTTTCAATAAATTAGCAATGACAGGTGCTGCTCTAGTATGCAAACTAATAGCAGTCATACCAAGTAATTATTTTTCATTCCACATAAGAAAAGTCTGAACAGATTGGTTACACAAAAAGCTGTTTGGCTCTTTTCCCCCAGCTCAAACATTGCTGAAGCATGCTTAACAAAGCTGGATAATGAACAGACTAAACAAAGGCAGCTGACCAGTGTGCCATCTCCAGTAAAGGGATACACAAACTTTGCACAAAATCCAGGTGCCTTCATTCACCATTGTTTGCAGGATCTTTCTTTGAAACAAAAAGGAACTCACACAGTTCTTTCACAGTTTGCCCACTGAGAACATATTTAATGACATCTGCAGCACAAAGGCCAAAATCATGTAATACTTTTTAATATACAAAACTTTCACAACACTTCAGACTTCTTGATGGGGAACACCTAAGCCATGCAAATTAATGTGGACTTCCTGCTTTACTGCAGGTCAGCTGTCACCCAGCTGCAGGTACGAGATGCACAGGTAGGTGAGAGGTAGATGAAGTCTGAAGTAAGAACTTGCACTGGAAGGACAAGCACACATTTTGCTCATGCAGGCTGGCAGAGGGTTACTCCTACTTTCAGCCCAAAAAAAAAAATCATACAGGCAAAGGAAATTCTGATGTCAGGCTAAGAATCTATACAATACCACCTGCTAACTAGTTTCTATTCTAACTAGAATCTATACAATACAACTGCTAACTGGTTTGTCTTTGACTTCCAGGGCAGCTACAGATTTCCAGCTGCAAGACACTGGCTATCTTTCATCACCCAACAGCTCTCCTACATCACCCAAAAGCCAGATGCAACATCCCTCTTAAAAGAGCTGACATCAGCCCTTTGACATTATGCTTCTATGTTTAGAGGTGTTTTTACAAGCAGCAAAGAGCACGCCATGCCCACACATCCCCCCAGCACCCACCTTTGCTGAAACGGAAGAGATTTACAAAAGAACTGTAAGCTGATTTAAAAGGAGGCTCGTCCTGGTCAGGAGTCAGGGGTTTGAAGTGAGTGAGATGAGATGGACTGCTGGGAGAACGAGGTAGGTCACTGCTAGAGTCCAGTGTCGGAGAGCGCTTGTCATCTGCAGCCATTTCAGGTGCCCTGGAAAGAGGTCAGCAACACACATTACACAAGGGATGGTGAAACAGAACCTCCTCAGCCTTCTGAGCAGGAGATGTCTCCTCAGATCCCAGAGGACAGACATTCACCCAACTGACCACAGGTACCTGCAATTAGCACGGACCAAGAATGCCAGAGGAGCCCATGCCCCCTGCCCAGCACCTCTGCAGAGTGTAATCCAGAGTGGCTAGTTAAACATCCGGAGCAACAGAATAAACAACCACTACACTGATGACACCCTGCAGTACAGGTTTATAAGAACTTGAAGTTTTCAAATTGAGACTCTGCAGGCACACCACAAAGAACTTTTAACAGCTTTTCTCCTCATGTTGTGCCTTCTGCAGGCCTTGTAACAGAACTGAAAACAGGCATGCCTGAGCAAGCACAAGGCAGACTTGTTGTTTGGCCAGGTTAACTTCAGAATGAGAAGTAGAATGAACTACAAACAAAAACAGGACTGATAGGTTAATTTTGGTGGGAAACTGTTTTCCTCCCCTCTGCATTACAATACAGGCCCTTGTGCAGGTTACCAGGGAAGCAACCTGAACTGTGGTTTATTTGTTGCCAAATCTAACACCTGCAAACATCCTCGTTTTCAGGAGCAGCTCCATTTAGGAAAAACAAGCAAAAACCCCAAACCACCTTCTGTATTAGAAGAAGCCATACTTGTAGACCCTATTTTCTGCTTACCAAAGCTGCCATACAGCCAAGAGTCGTACTTTTCCCCAACCCACACTCTTCAGACTGATCAGACACCCAATCTCTTTCACAACACCTCACTCAGCCTGCATTTCTAGCCTGCTAGGCTAAGGTGCTTACTACCTTTGTCTTTGTTTGAGAAAGATTTAGTGAAATATTTGAGAGAGTAGGAACACAGGGAGCTGATGGAGCCTATGAATGATGGCTGATTTTTACCTGTGCCAAGGATCAAAACCCCTTATGAACCTACTACCTGCTTAGCAGCTGATACCCACTTCTTCATGAAATAATGATTTCCAGTTCCCACAATTGTTCCCTAGAACTTATGGGCATATATTGCTCACTAGAATATTTTCTTCCAAGTTCCAAGAAGCCACACAGAAAGAAATGTGTGCAGCCCAGAGAAAATCAACACGATCAGTAAGCGACACTGAAAGTGCTAACAAGCAGCTCATGTGGCAAAGTTTGACTTTTCCTACAAAGAATGACAAAAAGATCTATCTGCAAGTCATTCACATGACTGCTTAGTGGACTTCTGCTTTGCTTTTGCAAAGTTTCTCTTGAAGCTTAGTAAATGATGCCTCTCTGCTTTCTTTCCTGAGGACATGCATCATTTACTAAGCTTCAAGAGAAACTTTGTTCATGTTCTTTACGTAAGGCTGAGTCTTAGTCTTCCACATCCCTCTACCCTGTAAATCAGGGTATGTTGTTTTGTTGTTCATTTCACCAGTATTACTCAAACAGGTGATTCAAATGTATTTAACACCAGATTCATGGAACATTTCCCTTGAAACACAATCTTCAGGTAAATTTGGAATTGTTTCTTCAATCTTAAGGCAACTAATAAATTGCTTTTTAAATGCTGGACATACAACAAGGGTGTACCTTCACAAACACTATCACATAAAAATCCCTCTATGAAACTATGCTCCTATTTCAGCACTGACTATAGCCTGGCAAGATAAGAGTTACAAGTGTCTGAATGTACATTAAATATGTGTATATGTATGTGTGTGATTATAGAAAAACTTGCATTTCAAGGGAGGGAAAAATATAATAACTGCTTCTGTTACTGCAGTATTGGTCTAATTAAAACTGTTAAAAAGAATAGCATTATACCTAGAATTAGCTCCAGAAACGCCTAGATTTTCTGTGCTATTCAACACACTAGCTGTGGAATCTATCAGTCTTTTTATGCTTTAGCTGTCCCACTAAAGGATAAATACTCCCTCCATCCCACCACAAGAAACCAAGAAATAGTCACTTCTCTGTATAATATGGGAAAGGGGAAAGCAAGGTGCACATATCGGTGAACAAGCAGAAAACCAGAGTACATTCCTCACAGGACCCTCACCAACAGTCACGGGGAATGTATCTAAGCCCACCCGAAGCTGCAGCCTCAGCAATCACCAACTCCGCACCGATGAAATACAGAGTGCGAGGGTGGCCGTGAGGCTCCCTCCCCTCACGCACTGCTGTTCCCCGCAGAGCAGCGCGGGGACACCCCGCGTCCCACAGACCTGCCACAGCCGCCCAGCGCCAGAAGGACACGGCCCCTCCTTACACACACACGACTCCCGGGCACCCGGATAACACACCCCGCTGCAAAACCACCCGCAATTCGGACATTACTGCGCGACTGACACGCTTCCCCTGCAACCTCTGCGCAGGAGACAGCTGCTCCGCTCTCCCCTCCGTGAAGGGGACACCGCTGCCTTCCCTCGCCTGGGATGGCAGACCCAGAGATCCCCAGCGACCGGACGGCGCTGACGCGGTGGGCAGCGACCCCCGGAGAGCCGCAGCCGGCCGCTACCAGGGGCGCGGCCCGGAGAAGGCGGGGGGAGCAAGGGGGCCGCAGAGCGGTCCCGGCGGGCGGTGCTCACCTGCTGCCCGCGGCTGCGGTGCCGGTGCTGGGGCGGCACCGCCGCTCTTCCTTCACCGCCCGGCCCGGCGGCGTCGCCAGCCCCGACCAACCGCCCGCCGACCGCGTCGCTCCCGCCCAGGCATCGCCAATCGAAGCTCCGCGCACTCCACCCGCCGGCAGCGCCCGGCCCCGCCCCGCGGCCCTTCCCGAGATCGGAAGAGCGTCG
>JAYDZK010000274.1:23987265-24037808 GCA_034509185.1 Euphonia xanthogaster
CGGCCCCGCAGCGCCGCCGCACCGCCGCACGGAACGGGGAACGGGGAACGGGGAACGGGGAACGGACCGGCGCCGGGCCTGCAGGTAAAGGGCAGCGCCACCGCCCCAGCGCGCCGCGGCTGCAGCGCCTGCACAGCACTCTTTGTCCTTTCTTCCCGGGGGCGGCGCCCCGCAGCGGGTCCCCCAAGGGTGCGATTGTGTTTAAGGGCTTTTTTTTCCCTCGGGGCGGGCGGGACCCCGCGCTCGCCCGCCGCGACTGGCGCTGAGGCGCTGAGGGTGCTGCCCGCCCTGCCCTGGGCCAGGCTGTCTCCTCTCGTAGCGCCCGGCTCTCCCGCTAGTCGGTGGTGGCCCTGGCGCGGGCTGGGCTCGGGGCCCCTCGGCTGTCCCCTCCCGCTTGGGGAGTGGCCGCAGTCGCGGCCGTGCCGGTGCTGGGGTTTCAGCCTTGACCGCGGCGGCGGCTGCTGCCCTCGGTCCGGTGGGGAAATCCCCCGTGTGCCACCAGATCGCCTTGTCAGAGGCGGGTGCGGCCGAAAAACGAGTGCAGCCGAGAACTCGGTCGGTGCCAGCGACCCGCTCCGTGCCCCCTGCGAGCCGCCTCCTCCAGGGAGATCGGCCGTACACCGGAGTTACGGACTTGTTGCAATAGTTAATTATTGCCCGTAGGCCCCGAGCCCTTCCGCGGGACCAAGAGGAATTTGGAAATAGACGATTTCTTCTAAGTTGCCTTGGCTGTGTGCCTGGGTTAAGTGTATTTAAAGAAGAGCTGCTGCAGGGGAAAGACCTTGCTGGATTTTGGCAGCTCAGTATAAAATCAGAGGGGCGAGTGACAGAGTTGAACTCTGGGGAATGTGTGCTCTCTCGAGGAGCCTCTCGGCACGTTGACTGGTGTGCAGACCAGGGATGCTACTGCAGTACTGCCCCAGTTCAGAGAGAAACTGGGGGCACTGGTGACTGAGGATGGGGAAAGTGCCAGTACCTGGGCCATGATCGCACAAACGTATTGGATGCTGTCAGAGTTCTTGAAGAGGCTGCTGTTCCCACGCATCGGTGGAGGTGTGTCTCGCCTACCTTTGTGTTCTCTGCGTGGCAGCAGCATCGAATGGTTCTGAAACCAAACTGATTGCTATGACTGACATAGTCTGATTTGTCTTATTTAAGTGGAAACAAACCACAAAACAAGCAGTGTTTTCTGGGTTTGTGCCTGTCTACATTTTTACTTAAATGAATCAGACTGTTTCTCAGATTGTGCCAAAAGCAAAACTGAACTCTCCCATAGTAGTAATTCTGTGCCTAGGTCATGGACTATGAGACGGACCTTATTATTTAGATAGTCATAATTGAAAATTGGGTTCAAAATAATTAAATTGATTTCAGATAGCGTGAGGTTATGTGAAGTTCAAGTTCTCCTTGAGCACTAGAGAGGCCCAATATAAGCCAAGGTACTGTCTGTGTTAGGGATACAAATGCCTGAAGTAGTTTGTCTTTTAAACTGAGTCTCAGTAAAACAACCTTATTTTGTTTGGGTTTGTTTGTTTGTTTGTTTTGTTTGGGGGTGTCTTTTTTGGTGATTTGGTTTTTTGTTGTTGGTTCTTTGGTGTTTTTTTTTTTTCATTTTTGCACTTTAAAAGGTTTGGAAATGCTTGATCCTATGAACACAGCTTAGAAATTTTATTCTCTTCCCAGACTAATAATACACTAATGTTTAATAGATTGGATTTTGGAAGTGCAGCACAAGTTACTTTAATTTATAAATAAATTAACCCTGGGATAGTCTCCCAGCATGCTTGCAATGTGAGGCCCTTGCTCTGCAAGCCTCACGCCTCGGAATGACTTGGTCTAGATGAAGAGGTCCCGTGTACAGCAGGACCCTTCATTCTGGATCAAGTCATTCCTGGCCCTTGGTCTCTGGGACTGCAGCCTCAGGCACAAGGGCTTGCTATCTCACCATAGTACCCCAGCAGCTGCACACAAGCACAGGACTTCTGAAGGAGGAGCTTGCCAAGGCATAGCTCTTGCATAATCAGAGCTGAGACCCAAGAAACTGTGGCTCTTGGAAAGAAGGGCACTTTAGAGCAGTTCAGTGCCTTCTGAGGCTGTCTTGACAAAGAACAAAGTGCAAAGAGAAGGGCAGAGTTCAAGTTCTTTTTTTTTTTAGCCTTTGTTCACAAATATCTTGGGAAACCTCTGTTCCCTACAGCAAACAAATCTGTCCAGTATTTATTTTATCTGTAGAAATAAAGCTTGCCACAAGAAAATACTCTTGATGTGTAGGCCTTGGATTTTTCTACCTGTTTGCTTCCTTCCTGGGGGGCAAAATTAATAAAGAAGCTTGCAACATATTAATCTTAGTAGTTTCAGCAGTATGAGCTGTCGCTGTAATCATGTCCATTAACCCCTGGTTTTCAGAAAAAGGTGGGGAAACAGGTAACTGGACTAGAACTCGTGAAATCTAAAAGTAAACAGTGCTCATCTGTTTCTGTGGAATTTGGGGGAAGAATTTGGTCATATTTTTAATTTTTTGATACAATCATAATTAAAGCCCATGCCCTTAATCATCAAGATATTAATCTTTCTTTTTATCTTCACATAGATCTCTCTAGGAGCTGGGGCTTTAAGGAAAATACCATGTAGCATGAAACTAAGGATAAACTGAGGTTATTTTCAAGACTTTTTGGAGATATCCTGTATGCTATGTTACTGCCTCACCTAGTTATGTTGTTAAAATGCAGGATACATGTATTGGTAGCTTTTAACTTAGGTTGGACTTTTTTTATGCCTATTGCAGTTCAAGATGTCTAAAAAAATCCGTGGAGGCTCCGTTGTGGAGATGCAAGGAGATGAAATGACACGGGTCATCTGGGAGCTGATTAAAGAAAAGCTGATTTTTCCTTATGTAGATCTGGATTTGCACAGGTAATGACTCTGTGACATTCAGCTGAATGTACAGAAGTTTGCATGTGTCAGTAGGTGTGGATGGATTTTCATTTAGCACCGGAAGCATGCCCTCCAGGGTTCCTCACAGCAGTAAGCTGTGTTGTGCATCGGAGTTTTGCCTGTACTGTTCCTCTAAGAAAGTCTCTCAGAGACATGGCCTGTGTTTTGTTTTCCTGTATCTTGGGGTTTCCAGCACCTGGACAGTCTGCGTGACCCCGCAGCCTAAACAGTGAGAAGAAATATGGACTGTTTCAGCCAGTCCCTGGCTTGAAGCATAGCATCCTGCACCCCCTGAGTGGGCTTATGGCTTCTTGCCATGCCCGTTTGAAGATCTGCCCAGAGGACAGAAGGGTGTGTGCAAGGCCAGACTCTGCCCTGATGGCTGTAAGCCTCAGCTCTGCTGTTGACAATGTGAGCTAAGTGTTGCAATTACTCCCTGCAGTTAGGCTGTGCTCCTATACTCCCTTCTGGAAAATAACAAATACTAGCACCTGGGTACAGCAAAAGGGACGTGCTATCTATAGCATCTGGCCAAGCAGAACAAATAATCTTTTCCTTTTCTGGCCACTGAGCTATAATTATTAGAGAAGTATCCAGCTACATTGCTGCTAGCCATGTGGACAGAGGCCTTCAGTGGTATCTGCCATAGTTAAACCCACAAGTCTGACCTCTTCCCCTGCCACTGGAGCCATTTGTATGCCACCTACATCAGGCTTTCTGGTGTTGGGAACCAGGCAGACAGGAACCCAGCAGCATAATACATGCACACAGTCTGGAGAACATCCCTTTTCAAAGAGGGTGGGAGGAGGGCAAGCAAACCCCTGACTGGGGCAGCACAATGGCTAGATTTATGTACAGCTGGCTGTGCTTCAGGGCTGTCCCATGCTGGGCACCCATTGTTCTCCAAAAGCTGTTAAAACAGTGAGTATGGAAATGACCTTCCTCTGATGTTTGAGAGGAATATTGGCAGTTTTGCTGCCAGAGCAGAATTGTAGGTCCCTTGTCAAAGAAGTTTTTAAGTCTAGTGTAGCTTCATGTGCTCAGTACATGAAGGAAGCCAGAGCCTTCAGCACAAGAGGTTTGAAATAAAGGCTCATATTTGTCTGGGGATTTTGGTGCTCCATACAATGAAAGCCCTCAACTGACAGGTGCCATTGCAGGAAACTCAAAAGGCAAGGCAGAGGAGATACTGTCCTATGCTGGCAGCAAACCTTAGCCATAAACTGAGGCTCTCCTTTCTCCCATCTCCTACCAACCTCCACTAACAGGAGAAATGTCACTGTATAAGTCTGTTTTTTTCCAGTCCAGCAGCATTTGCCCTGGAAGAGGGATAACTTCAGTTGTGGCAGAATGCTGCAACTACACTCACATGCGCATATGGGGTCTTGTTTCTTTCCTGTTGAACACAAACAAATGTCCTGGGAAGTCCTGACCATGTTTGTGGGCTTGTTACAGCTATGATTTGGGCATTGAGCATCGTGATGCTACAAATGATAAAGTAACTGTGGAAGCTGCTGAAGCCATAAAGAAATACAGTGTTGGCATAAAGTGTGCAACCATCACTCCTGATGAGAACAGAGTGGAGGAGTTCAAGTTGAAGCAGATGTGGAAGTCTCCCAATGGCACAATTAGGAACATCCTGGGTGGCACTGTCTTCAGAGAGGCTATTATCTGCAAGAACATTCCCCGGCTGGTGTCTGGATGGCTGAAACCCATTGTCATTGGCCGTCATGCTTATGGGGATCAAGTGAGTCACTTCAGTGTTTGCCCCTCTTTTTGTATTAACAGGCTTATTCCTGACTGGTATAGAGCTCCAAAGACTTAGGCATCCCTGTGCTCCTGCTCTGTCCCTTGCATTCCACCTGGGAGCACACACATGCTAGCACTTCATTTGAACTGCACCCAGCTAGTGTGGGAGAGCCTGGTTCATGCCTCTCTGCCTTGAGCAGTGGCACTGTATAAACAGCATTCAGAAACCTGTGATTGGATTACACAGGCCTGTACTTAGACACTTAACTCTGCTAGGTTATTGTTCTTCACCTCTCTAGAATACTCCTTCCTACATAAGAGCATCTTTAGAAAATACTATTTTACACTGGCCACCTTCTTACTTTGCAGGACTTTCTGGTGTCAAATGTTGCTCACAGCAAAAATGGATAAAAGTGAGTGATTTCTAGAAGTGGGCAAAATTGCCTTCCATGTGGGGGTGTGGTTCTGTTCTGTTTAATTTTTAATTATTTTTTTTTTAACTGTGATCTGCTGCTTTAACTTGCACAGCACACCTGCAGAGTTGGTATCTGACCTGGGCACATCAGGCTGTGGTAGGGAAACCTTTTATCAAAACTTCCCTGACAATGGTAGTAGTACAAGGATGTGGAAAGCCCTGGAACCATTCTCAGTGTTGTGCCCTCTGGGTAGCCTGGAAGATAAGAATAAGTCATACGGTTCTCCATGGGCAATCATATGTGCTATAAAGCTACCAAATGTGGCAAAAGAAAAGTCTTCTAGAAGAGCCAAGTACTTAAATAGGTGGCTAAACCTGCAAACTGAGGGCAAGTCATTAAGTTACCTGCTATAGGAAGGTAAAATAATAAATTTTCAAGAAGTAATTGCAGAACCCTGACACTAGAAAAAAATGGGATTCAACATCTTTAAACGTTGTGAACAATTGAGAAGGCTAAAATAATAATAGGAAACAGTGCATTAAAGGGAAAGGATTAAAACCCTGCAAAAGTATGAGATTAAAGTGAAAGGAACAATAATAAGAACATGCAAAGGACATAGGAGGGAGACACTACAGAACAGCACAGGGAACAGATTCCCTCCATAGGAGGGGAAACTACATGAAAAACAAATTTCAAGGAAATGTAACCTTAAATAGTACTGTTCAGGACAATTGGGAGGATGAGACAGCATTTAAATACTTAAAGTTTTTAACTTCAAAGACTCTTACTACAGGTTGGCCTTTCAAATGTCTTCTTGTATGATGTATGAGCCCTGATACTTACAAGATCAATAGCTGTAATATGAATGGCTTTTTTGAGGCAGGGAGAGGAGCCTTTCTATCCACCAACCACACAACAGTCTAAATACTCTGCACCTTAAAACTTCAGCACATCTGCAAAAGTAGATACTCTGCCGATTGATGGGGCCCAAGAATCTGTGAGCTTTATCCCCTAAAGGGGAAGATAGCTTCTGAAACAGGCAGACTTTTGACTATTTAAGGATACAGTTTAGTAGTGCTCTTGGCAGTGCTGGGTTAACTGTTGGACTTGATGATCTTAAGAGTCCTTTCCAACCTAAGTGATTCCATGACTCTTGTCTTTCTAATCTCTAGTAAAATAATCCAATGACAGTATGGCTGAATAAAAAGTCTATTTAATGGAGTTTTTAGTACAACTGTTTTTCTGTAACCTGCCCTCCCAAATGAGGACTGTCTTTTATGTTTCTCTCTTCCTGATAGATAAATTATCATGGCAATTTTTTTTAACAGTACAGAGCAACCGATTTTGTGGTACCTGGACCTGGAAAAGTAGAGATGACCTACACTCCTGCAGATGGAGGCAAACCAGTCACATATCTGGTCCATAACTTTGAAAGTAGGTGTTTTCTCTAATTAGTGATTAAAACTGATATACTGATATTTACCTTGAATTATCAGTCAGATCTGTTTGATAATAAAATATGACTTTGAGGTGGAGTGGGGGAGAAAGTCTGGGCCTTCTTCATTAATTTATCAAGTATTGAAAGTACCTTGAAACCTTCCTGGGATCAAAGAGGCACATCAAGAACACAGTCGTACTAGACTGGCCTCCTGTCATGCTCCTTATATGATGACTCTGGTAGCAGCATATATGTTTCTCTCTCTGATCAGAGGCAAACTTACTATGTAAACTAGGCTTGACCTAAGGGGAGATAGATCTGAGAGCAATCCATGTGCAATTCTTTCTGGGTTTAGTTTGTTTTGCTGATCTCTATACCTTTGCAGTTTTTGCCCTTCTTTATGAAGCAGTCTTTTTATTTGCTCAATAGAAATGAGAATTAACACTTATTCTGTAAGGTGGAAAGAGGATTTTGCAAGGATGATCCTGACCGTATGGGCTGTAACTGTTTTAATAGATGCAGTCCTAAAGATTTTGGTGTCACTCTTCTCCCTACTGCTCTGCTTGTTGCAGACATTGCAAGGCTCAGGAAGAGTCCTGACATTGCTGGGCTTTGTTAATGGAAGCAGTTACAGACGTGTTGCCAGAACTCAGGCTCTTTTCTCTAGTGGCAGGATTCAGGGAAACATCATACAAGTCATGTCTCTTGTCTGTCATTAATCAAAGGGTTCAGAATTTAAAGTCTTACAGTGATCTATTTAGCTACAAAAAAAATGAAACCACGTAAACCACAGCATCCTTGTTTGTGTGCGGTTGGTTTGGCAAACTGCTACCAAGATTGACATATGACCCTCCTTAGTAATCCTTGATTTCTCTGGCATGCTTGCTCTTAAGAACCTACATCTCTACCATCTCTTGTTGCATAGCCTTTCATCTGGAGTTCACCTGCTTCACAGCCAGTCCCAATCTGTTTTCATTTGATAGGTGACTGGTGAGCCTGTGTTGGAGATGTGTGGCCATCCAGCCGCCAGTCTGATTTGCTGCTCTGCATTGCATCAGCAAGCAGAAAGCAGGGAAATGCAAAGATGGCAGATTACTGCTGTTTAGGGAGCTGCCCTCCCCACAGATAACTGTTGTGCCAGCGTATCTCCCAAATGATTAAGGGAAGCTTGTCTTTTTGCTGTACTAATATGTTCAACCTTGACATTGAATCAAGAGATTTTTAGGAGTCAGTAGGATTGTATGACTGCAATAAGGATTTTCTTTTACATGTATGGAAATAAGTGTTTTATTCCGATTTAATAGCTGTCATCCAGCAGCCATGAAATCATGGTTCCAAAGGACGCAGTCTCTGTAGCTGATCACACCCTGAACTGTCCTTGACTCCATAGGGAAGGTGCAGGGATAGCATGTAATGACAGGAATTTCATTCTCTGCCAATATCAACTTTAAATGACATTGCTGTCTTGGCAAGCAGATAAAGCTCCTCTGGCTTCCCCTCTTCATTTTGCATGTATGTCCATGTAGTAACAACCATCTGAAGGTGGTAAGGATAAATGGATATTAGGAAAGGTATTTAAAAACTCTGGGTGTTTCTAGAACAAAGATCCCTAATATTGGTACTGTACAAAAACTAGGTAGATGGTGGTAGTGAGGTGCTTAAAATTAAGTACATGGTGTCTACTTTTAACTAGAAACAGAGTTGTGCTCTGAAAATGACAAAGCTTCCTCGTGAAGCTCTAGACCCTGCTTTTACCCACAATCATCCTCTTCCATGATTTGAGTGCTGCTTTCTTCTAGGCGAGCTGGGCTGCAAGTTCAGCACGCTTCCATTTGTGCTTCTAACACATCTGCCTTAGACAATCTAAGTCATGTGAATGTTGATAGTTCCTCAGAGCCCTCTCAGGACTTGCCTGAGCACCCACATGACTGGCACATTATTCCCACAGCTTGCTAGAAGTGAGCCTGAGCGGGTGGATCAAAGCGGCAGGGTAGGCCACACATATGCTGAAAAAAATGCAGGAATTCATGTGGAGTCTTGTTTACCTGAGCTAGGCAAAGCAGTCCTTGACTGCCGGAGTTAGTTCTGAAGGTGCAAAGCCTTTAAAGTGTGAGCACATCCCTTTCTGACTTTGACTGAGACCTCCTACTCCAAACTGCTGCCTGCTGCTTTGATAGAAAAAGACTGTAAAGACTGTAAGAAAAAGACTGTATTACTTAAATGGCTGGTAGGAGGTCAGGTACATTCACTTCTGTCACAGTATGCTTGAGTACTTAGGCTGGATTAGAACAAAACTTCTTAGAGGGATTAGATCACATTATTAAGATGTAATTGCCTGTAAAACAAAACTACCTTCCTATCCATGTGTCACAGAACTGCTGGAGCTTAGAGCTGATAATGCAAAGCAAATCTTCTCCTGAAAGAACCAACCTTAAATTGAGAACTAGATTAAGACAGCTGGGGAGAGCACCAGTCTGCCTGCCAGCCAGAGTATGCTATGGGGAGAACAAAATTCTTAAAGCAAAACTAAATCTAGTTGATTCCTATCTGTTCTTCCTCCACTTACAGGCTGTGGTGGTGTAGCCATGGGCATGTACAATCTTGACCAGTCTATCAAGGATTTTGCCCACAGTTCCTTCCAGATGGCACTGTCTAAAGGCTGGCCCCTCTACATGAGCACCAAAAACACCATTCTGAAGAAATACGATGGCCGCTTCAAAGACATCTTCCAAGACATTTATGACAGGTAATCAGTTATGTACTTCCTACTGCAGTGCATAAGTTTGCAGCAGGAACATCCTCTCCAGACTTGTGAGTTGCTTTTTCAGACACTCAAGCAACACTTTAAGGGCACAGGGGATGCCATCTCTGTCACAGTCTCCCTTATCCTGCAAGGCGCAATACTCAATGCAGAAAGCTCTGCTAAATGTGGTTGTGGTGTCCATATCTTCTAATAAAGCCACAGATTCTCTGTGGGTGCCTCTATGACTGAATCAGCCTTGCTATAGCCTAGCAAAGCAGACAAGGGAAAAAAAGTAAAGAGAATGCAGGGTTTTTTTTTGTTTTAGTCTTGTCTCTGTGTGCTTCTCAATGTACAAACTGTGCAATTCCCTGTTTGTATGACAAGGTGTTTTGGTTTTTGTTTTCTAGAGAATACAAGTCCCAGTTTGAAGCCAAAAAGATCTGGTATGAGCACAGGCTCATTGATGACATGGTTGCTCAGGCCCTGAAATCCGAAGGAGGTTTTGTCTGGGCCTGCAAGAACTACGATGGGGATGTGCAGTCTGACTCTGTTGCACAAGGTATGAGGTGCTTCCTGTGCCACAGTGAAGCAGGCTTAGTGTCTTGTGTCCTTCTGTCACATCTTATGGAATGGCCCAGGATGTTGTGTTGGGTCTCAAAACTTGTATTTCAAACTTGTTGCCAGTCATGGAGGTATCAGGCAGTCAAAAAAATTCTCATTTTGCTTTTATAAGAAAATCTATTGAATGTAGACTCTGTAGTTGTATTTATTTACAGGAGGGAAGTTTGTACCACATGATAACTCTTAGGCTTTTTAGTTTCATGGACAGTATTTAGACAGCTGGTTCTGTCACTGACAGCTTGAGTTAAGCTGACCGCTGCTGGGTGGGTGGCAGGTGCTCTGCAGATAAGTCATAAAACTTTCAGGACCTAAAGCTACTTGTCAGGTGTAAAGAGAGAGAGATTGATATGTTTAACTTTACATAATTGCAATGCTTGATCAAAATCCTATATAACCAAGGTGCCTGGTGCCAAAACAAATATGGATGCAGAATCCACAGGATGAGATGGGTGGCTTTATGTAATACACTCTTTCTGAGGTAGTGCCACCAAACTGCCTCCCACAGAACAAGGATGTGTGTAGGACTGCTAAACAAAGCAGCTTCCAAACGTGGACATCTCTGAAACCTACCGGGTTAGAACTGGTGTGAATGTCCAATATCAGAAGTTGCTGGTTCCTCTCACAAGAGCAGATGCTCTTAATAAGAAGTTGTTTTGTTTCCTGTCACCCTGTGTGAAGGACAAGCAGCCCAACACTTACTGTTCTCTTTCTGTACATTTTCAGTAGAAATCTGTCCAGCAAATTAGGTAAGAAAACTAATTTCCTTGAAATGGTGCAGAATGTCTGTATATCTATATCTCATGGTTCAGCTGGACTTCATGTTCAGATGAACTGTTCTTTTGATGTGTACTTGCCTATTAATTGCAGAAGCACTACTGCAGCTCTGCTGTTCAGGGATTTTCGTATCAGTGGGAAGATGTTGGGGGATTGTAGGATGGGGAGACGAAGGGGATTTTGAGGGAGCTGTCCAAAGGAAACACTGAACTTTTGAAATTTGTATTTTGTAGGCTATGGCTCTCTGGGGATGATGACCAGCGTGCTAATCTGCCCTGATGGCAAGACTGTAGAAGCAGAAGCTGCTCACGGGACAGTTACTCGTCACTACCGCATGCACCAGAAAGGCCAAGAAACCTCCACTAACCCCATTGGTGAGCTGCTTTTCACTGCCCTTCATCACCTCTACACATGTAAGAACAAGTTTAGAGTAAGAACATCTGCACCCTTTCTGTAGACAACTGTACCACTTCGTGGTGAAACTTGCAGGTCATAATGCATTTTTTTTCCAGAGATTGTGACAACCCTTAAGGGGGAGGAAGTACCTGAGATTCTTAAATGCTCATTGATCAAAAGAAATGACAAAAGACAGAGGGTCGGCAAACAATCAGAAAGTAGATCAGTAAATTACACTCATGGCATGGAAATACCTTTTATATGAGCTCACAGCAGTGGGTTTTGGATAAAGGGGCAGGGTGAAAGTGAAGAGAGGAATTAAAGAGGGAAAGATGAATTAAAGAAAGTAAGAAAGGAAAAGAGAAATAGAGAGGAAAAAAAGAGAGGGAATTAAAGAAAGGAAAAGAGGGAGAAAAATAGATCACTAGTCCTGGTTACAGCATTGATCCAGCTGAGGGGATACCAGTTCTGGTTTCAATGCTGATCCAGCTGATAAGTGGCAATCCAGCTGCATTGGTCTTGCTGCTGAGATGTCCCGGGCCCTGGGTGCACCACCTGGGCTTGGGAGGGCCAGGGTTGGGGGGAGAGAGGGGCACCTTTTTATGTACATTAGTCATCAAGTGCAGTCCATTCTTTCAGGCCTGTCTGGAAAGGGGTCAGAGGACTTTGGGAGTCTTTGGTCTCAGTCCCACCCTATACTCCATGCCCACCTCCTGCCATTCATTCTTGTGCTTGCACTGTACTATGTTGTGGCTCTTTCTCACGGAAAAGTGCTCTCCTGTTTCCACCTGGCCCCTCTTTTCCAATCAAATCTTGTTCTTTTTCATGGTATGTCAGTACCAAAAGTCCATGGTACTACAGCCATCCAGTTATCAGTGTTTGAGAGACACACATTAGCTCCTTCTCTTGAGGTGGGCTCAGTTGGTCAGACCATGGTGCTAGTAACACCAAGGGTGTGAGTTCAATCCCTGTATGGGCCATTCATGTAAGAGTTGGATTCAGTGATCCTTCTGTGTCCCTTGCAACTCAGACTATCTTGTGATTCCATGTGTATCTTCTGGAAATCGTGACCTCCAAAAGAGGCACTTTGGGCTGCTCTTTGAAGGGTTGTTAGAAAGTAGGGTATAGTAGGCATTAGCTCCTTATAATCGAGAGCTTGAGGGGTCTCACTTTGGGTCACTGTTTATGGGGTTGCAAGAGAGTGGGCTTTAATTATAGTAATTTTCCATCTTGGCTGCAATTCAAGTCAGTAACTTTCTTTGAAAGTTCAGTAGCAAAAATGTTATTCAACTTGGGCTGTTATTCAGGCAAGAAAAACACCTTTCCAAGGCTGTTCATTAAAAAAAAAAGTGCTCATTAGACACCACTAGTTCCTGTGTTTCTGATAAGCTTGAGAAGGGCTTAGGTGTGGTTTGCCAAGGCCTTCTGAGCATTTCTCAGATCACAGTGTGGCCTGAGGGGGAGGCAGGGGAATACACCTCCACAGTCCTCTCATGACTTAAGTCAGTTTCTCTGGGTCCCTACAGACACAGCTACAGCCTGAAGCAAAAAACAGGCTGGAATGGAGTGAGTGCAAGCAATAAGCTAGGCCTAACTTAGCCTTTATGCACTCACTCTTCAGGAAATTTTTGGTTTATAGCCACAAGGCCTTAAGGTTTAGGTTGTTTGTTTTTTATTTTGCTCCTCTTTCTGATGGCCCAGAAGAACCAACCACACCCCAAGCCATGTACACACTCGAAGTGTAAGGGTACTTGGAATGGGACATGAGGGAAAGAATCCTCTAAATTTGCATAGAGACCAGAGCATAATGTAGTGTTATGGAAAGGACTGCACCCTTCTGTCACAGTATTCTCTGTAACTACAGAGTCCTACCACCTGTCATTCTTTCTGACTTGGGCAGGAAAAAAATAAAATGACATGCATAGAGAGATTACTGGAGGCAATGAGTAGTTTCTGAGGTCTGCTTTGGTTTGTTGTTTTGTTTTTTTTTTTTCTGAGTTCCACAAAAGGCAAAGGATACCTAAATGAAGATAAGTGTTCTTTCCCATACCAGATTTTGTGTCTTTGTTTTCAGTCTGCTTTCCACTTTATTAGTATTAAAAAATCCAGTTATTGTTCCACATGATGATTTAGAGCAACTTTCAGGAAGTTCTGGATAGATAGAATAACCCGGTGTTCTCTCTCAGCCTCCATCTTCGCATGGACAAGAGGCCTCGCTCACAGAGCTAAGCTGGACAACAACACTAGCCTCAGGAACTTTGCAGTTGCCCTGGAAGAAGTCTGCATTGAGACCATTGAATCTGGCTTCATGACAAAGGACCTTGCTGCCTGCATCAAAGGCCTGCCTAAGTAAGTGTATGAAATAACCAGCTGTGCCTAGAAAAGGCTGTTTTATGTGGTGGTTCTGAACAGCATTGGCTGGAATGTTATTTTTAGCATGGTAAACAACAGGAGTCTGTCTCACAGGACTTCCTGTATCCAGTGCTGTAAAATGAACATCAGACACTCCCTGACCCAAGCAACTTGGTCCAGATTGCTCTCTCCCTGCTATTGCACCAAATGAATGGGAGAAAAAAGTAAAGAATGAACTGCAAAGGTTTCCATGTTTTGTATGACAGTCTAGCTATGGTGGCCAGATCCTAATAAATGAAGAAGACCTACATAACTGTAAAATATCACCTGGCTACCTCTTCCAGAGCCTTGTGGCAAAAAACCCTAGCCTGACGAGTAGGAGAGAGCTCTTTCAGTTTTAGAGGCAAAAGATAGAGTTCTTTGAACAGTCTTCCTCTGCTCTGATTATTTGAGAGTCTGTACAACTAATACCTGTCTTGTTTTGTTTCCCCCACCAGTGTCAAACGCTCTGATTACCTGAACACCTTTGAGTTCATGGACAAGCTTGCTGAAAACTTGAAGCGGAAGCTGGCCTCTATGCCCAAAGCTTAAGGCATGGGTTACACTCATGCACCCCTAACAATGTGTCTCCCACTTACACCAGAGTGTAAGTGGCATTGTCTCATTTGTTGTGCTTCTTTTAGGCTGTTCGTCAGCTTTGGCCATCTGGCATTATCACACTGGCAGATATTTCCTATCAGAATCATCTCTCTGCCCAATTACTCATTTTTCTCTTGATTTTCTATCTGATCACACCTGAGTCCTCTTGCAAAGCACAGGCACTGGAGGTTTCTTTCCTCAAGAAAAGTGAATTCTGTAGACTGGAATCACCTGAGGGAACTTCATGACTTGAGAAGGTATGAACTGGGGGTTTTAGCAAGCTCTCCATACTTTGCATCTCAAAGACCGGTCCCTTCTTAACCTGCTGCATTAAGTCAACACTTTCAAGACCCTGCAGCTGTGCTGGATTCACCTCATGTGTACTTGCAAAGTCTTGGACTCCATCAGGAGAGTGGGAATGGTGCTCCACACCACAGTCTCTATTCCTCCTATCAAAAGCCCCCTCACACACCTTCTGCCCCATCTCACAGACTTCAGTCTCACTAGAACATGTTGCAACTTTTGGCTGAAGAAGCTTTGCATTTTGAGCACGCTCTTCACCTTGAGATCTGTCAGGACTACTTTCTGCATTGTTTTGAATTGCAGTTGTTTTCTTTTTTCCTGTTTTTGCTTTCTTAGCAGTTGTTCTCTCATCAGTTTTGGTTTTTTAATAGGCTCCCTCCAGGGTACAAACATTCACCCATGATTGCTCACTCTTGCTGAATTTTTAGTCTCACTCCCTCCAGATGCGAAACTATACTAATATATAGATGATACTCTAATTGAAGGAGATTCCCATGAAAAGGTGGGAAAGCAGCAACAATAATAGGAAGCATTACATGAAGCAGAAATTAAAATTCAGCCTGAAAAATGTCAAGGACCAAGAAATAAATTTTTGGGTACTTGGTAGATGCAGCCAATGCAGTAGTTCCTCCAGACACTTTAAAGGAATAAACAAATACAAGTGCCCCCATCAAAGAAAAAATTACAACTGTTAATGGGAACTTCAGGATATTGGAGAAAACATGTACCTGGCTTTTCTGTTATTGCTCGCATAACTGGGTCTGTATTGCTTTGTTGTGTAACTTTACAAACACTAGATAAAAATGAACACAGACACTTTTTAAACTTTTAGAAAATCATGTTTTCTGAAACCCTTTGAGCTGCTAGGCTAAGCCCTACATTTTCTAAGCAGATGAATTTGCTTAAAAGCTCGGTATGGGTCTGGATTCCTAGTTTTGTTCACAGCAGCCCTGAGGTTTTTCTCTGTGACTTTGATCTATGTTTATCTCTTCCTCTCAGTCTGAAGGCCAGTCTGTGTCACAGCTCTGGTCAAAGCAGCAGTGACCTACTGTCCAGCAGACCTTAGAAAGGAATACCGTCCTCCTCTCTCGAGTACTTCCCAGTGAGTGTAAGTGAGGTCAGAGGGCTATGCCAGCTCTACTGCAGCCCTCCTGAATTTATCTTGTAGTGCCAACCAGAGCAGTGTCCTGATACCAAGGGATTTGGTTCCATTGCTACAGTCAGGATTGTAGCATTTGAGTAGCACTTAGTAAATGCTGGAAACAAGCCTTATAGGCTAAGAGCCTACCAAAGCCATGCTGCAGTGTCTAAATGCAGGCCATGCATTTAGTTATGCTCCTTCTGGTTGGATGTGAAGCATAGGAACTGTTAACCTCTTCCCTCACCCCACAATTCATAAAGGTGCAAACTTTTCTCCATTTGTCTGGGCTATTACTTACCCTTGTTGTCTTACAGCAGGCCCTATCATGACTGTGAAAACTTATTCCATCCATGGTTGTGTGTTGGTTATTTTTTAAGGAATATTTTTAATTCAAACTAAAATAAAATCCAACTAACATTCTTTGTATCTCCTTCCTTTGTGTGATTGGTAAATATGGGGAATCTGCCTCAGAGAGAGACTCCAGTAGCTCTCAGCACAGTCCAGTACAGGCTGGGGCAGACTGCTGGAATGTGATATAAACAAAAAGTATCTCCCTTAGAATAGAGTTTCAGCTTGTTCTAGCCTAGGCATAGCTGTCATGTGGAGTGCCATGGTAAGCATCAGGTAGTATACAAGAATTTGAAAATACCACTTGCATTGAAATTTTATTTGGAGAGTAATAGAAACTGATACATCATTGCTCAGCAAAACAGAAACTGGTTACACATGAACAAACTCCCCCTCCAGCTGACTGCTAGAGGTGGTGATTAGGATAGAGATACCAATGTTAGACTAAAGGAGCTCTTTTACCTTGTGTTTGAAGCACAGCTCTGTAACTGCTAGCAGCTGTCTCCGTACCTTCAGTGTCAATGAATACAATCTACTATTCTGTTATTAGCACAAGCACATAAGTGCAGCTGGAAAAAGTCCCATTTCTGACCCGTAGAGGCAATGAAAACAATTCCTGGGAATACCTGGAGATCTGTGTTCCTGGCCTGCCTTCTGACATCAGTGGGTCAATACAGGCAGGTACTAATACAACAGCACTTATAACAAGTGTTATAAGTGTTATTTACTAGCTCCTACCTGGCTTCCAGAGTTACAGAATACCAGAGAAAGCTTGGTAACTCCAGAAAACTGAACAAATAAATAAGAGGGCATTTTTGAATCTCAGGCTTTTTGTTTCCTAGTTTTAATAACTTAAGGGTACAGCTTAAATGTAAGCTATGTCGTAGCACTTAGTGACTGGTGATGACACTATTTTCCCTCTACTAATGAAGTTTCCATCTTCTGGAGTCCTCTGAATACAGAGTACAGCAAGACCCAGCCTAACCTCATGAACTGATAGATGTTGCTGAGGTGCTAAGGAGAAGTAGTAAGTATGGTCAAAAGAAAAGAGCAGCCCTCTCTCTGCTCTGCCACAAAGAGGAAACACTTTTCTTGCTTCCAAACAGGCACATTTCCTTCCCTTTTACGACTGGTGTGATCCCTTCTTTTCCCCACCACTCTCTCAAAGATTTAAAATCAATAACCTTCAAAATTATACCAGCAGACCCTCAAAAAAGCAAGTGCTTGAAGCCAGTGGGTACTGCAATGGATTAGTAAAGATTTCCTGAAACACAACTGACCCCATCTGGAGTACTGTTGTCCAGCTCTGATTCCCAGCTTAAGAGGGATATGGACCTGTTGGAGCAAAGCCAGAGGGGAAACAAAGATGATCAGAAGGCTGAAATACCTCCCCTATGAAGACAGACTGAGAGAGTTGAGGTTGTTCAGCCTGGAAAACAGAAGGTGCTAGGGAGACCTTATCACACCTTTCAGTACCTCAAGGGGCTACAAGAATGCTGAAGGAGGTACTTTTTAACAAGGGCAAGGAGTGACAGGAAAAGGGGAGATGTTTTTAAACAGCTCTGTCCCCAGGACCCTCTCCTCTGATCACCCTTCCTGCAGCAATACTCAGAATGTTCAAGACAAGACTTGTTTAGGTCTGTTCCTAAGCATGCTGTGTTTCAAATACTCTTTAATGTTGGTTGGTATAGAGTTCATCCTCTGCTGCAGGGAGCTTTACGTGGCAGGCAGGGGCAGAGAACATGAAGAAAGCAGAAGATAGCTAGGAGCTCATCATACAGCACATAAGGGCCATGCCCATCATTAAAACAGACATCCATCAATTTGTGTCAACCACTTTCCCCAACCCGTAAGTCCTAAAGATTTGAAAACAGAAGAAATCCATGGCACAGAGCTCAATTTGTCAAACTGGTCCTTGGGTTGCCTTAGCTGGAATAGTTCAGCTGCCTGGTCAGCCACCTCCATCTTTGCTTGGGCCTCTGTGTTCAAAGCTGTAGCCTAAACGCGTGGGCTCCTAGGAGCCTGGGGGCTGCTTTCAACCACTGTGCTAATCTTTTCTGTTGTTACAAACTTGCCTGCCTTGCTACTGGGATGTCCTTCAGGAAGCCATTCTTTGTTCTCTTTCATCTTGGTCATTCGCTTGGCTTTGACTTTGACAGGCGGTTTTCTTTTGTAGAGAGAAGAGTGGAGGAACTCAGTGTCTGTAAATGGGTCACCCTGCCTCAGTTTCCTACAGAAACAAAAGGGTTACATTGAATCATCAAGTACTCTTTGAATTCATGTATGATTTTAGTCCCTAAAGTTTCTGATTTTAGTGCAATTCTTCCCCATAAGATGATTAAGTGGTACAGTCTGTTTCTTGTCCAGTACAGAGTACTTTCTGGTGCAATATAACCAGCTATTCATGGAAAGTTCAAACTGGGACACTTTGCAGGGAAAAACACACCCAGTAACATTATATAACTACGAAGCTGTCATTTTAGGAGTACATGACTGTGCAATAGCCATTGGATATACTGAATCTACAGTTTCCTAGGGAAAAGATGCAGCTATTGTTTAGGTGTATCTGCTAGTGAATATAGATACGGGATGCTCTCAGGAGGAAAGTATTACTCAGGTGTCTAAAATTTTAGTCATCACAGAATGTAAATGAAATCAGGGCTTTTGCTAGGCTATCTTTAGCCTGTATTTTATCCTCGTGCTACTGCCTCATTAGCACTGGACTACCACAGATGCAGTCTGCCAAGAGATGTGCTCATTTCAACAAGTAAAATAACATCTTTGGTAGCTTGTTACCAGAAGCTTAAACATCCATTTGTACTGATGCAGAATTTTGGCATAACCACACAGTGGTAAAAGAGGAGGGTCACAGAACACAAAGGGTAAGAACTTTGAACAAAGCAACAGAGGGTCCAGCCCTGAAGAGTTAGTATATGAGAGCAGAGCAGGGATTGCAGCATGGGAACAGTCTTTGGAATGAATAGTTTAAGCCCAACCTATTGATTGATGGCTCTTTGTAGCAGGTTGGCTTCCGTTTCCGCCTAGATGAGCACCTTGATGCTTCCTCTGAGCTGGAGTGAGACAGAACCCTGGCATTGTTCAAGTCCTGTAGTGGCCTGATATCTGCAAAGGGAGACATTCACATGGTTTGATCAAAGTGATTCCAAATCATTTCCAGATATCCTAAGAAATAACAGCTGACAAATAGAAAAAGAGTTGCATTACCAGGTTTCTCTGAATATGCACAATCCAAAATCTAAGCATATTACCCCTAAACTCAGGAGACCATTTTAATCCAAAAATACCAGACCTGCTCCTCAAAAGTCAGCTCATAGATCAAATTAGGTCCCTCAATGAAAAGCCACTAATACTGATAGTATCATGGGCCCTGGTGTAGTAGAAAAATTGTATAAAAACTCTATTTGACAGCTGTAATGCTCAGGAACTTACAGCCTGGAGAAGACAGCAAGCTTACAGCACACAGACAACCTACCAGCAACCTACTGACTTCCAGCAAGACACAGGACAGTGGTCACTGCACCTTTCCAAGTGGAGTCAGCCAAAAGGAGGAGGGCAGAAGAACGAACTTCCTCCTTCTCTACAAAGTACAGCCCACTCCAGCTGCAACAGGCCTGTTTGTCAACAGCTACAGAAAGAAATACCCCACAGAACTACTCTTTTTACAGAGTATTCATTAACAGCAAACTCCCCAAAAGGATCAGCTTAACTATTGTAGTACCAGCCCAGGGATGCACCCTCCAAATCCTTTTAAAAACAAACAAACAAAAAAATAAACCCTCAACCAAAATAAATTAGGTTGGATCCTGGTTAATTTCCAGTGAAGATATCACCTTAGAAGTCTGAGGTCTTGCAGCACTAACCATTCTGGACCAAAAATTTTCCACCTTCTTGTTATTTTGTGCCCCAATAATACTGACTGCCTCTAGTAGGCAGGGTCAGCATCAAGTTAGATTTTGAAGTGCTTCAATGCTTGATTTTCTAAATAGGCATGCCCTGTAGAAAACAAGAGTGGTAAAGCAAGACTCAACACACACTGCTAGTCTTGTCCCACTATCTACACATGGACAAGTGGACAGAAATTCTTATAGAAATGCTGATAAACTAGAAGCGAATGGAGCCACAGAAATGACAGGGCAGCACAAGTGGAAGCATAAATGGTGTACTGGAGACTGATCTTTAATTCTGAAAAAAGAGAGGAGAGGAAGGAAAATATAAGTACTCGCTGCATGGAGTTTTTGCCCTCATCTCCAAACACAGATACCTTCCCCATCTTACCACCTACCAGGTTCCTGTGAAGGTGAGCTCCAAGAATTTGACTGGACTTGGTTCCTTTCCCCAGGTATTTCCTCTGCAGTCTTTTCTTTAAATATCAGGGAGTTTTTCAACTGAACAGGGGGTTTTGCTGGCATTCTGTTGCCCTCAGTACTTAAGCTCTTGGAAACTGGTACTTCCCTAAGTCTGGAGCTGACAGACAAAACTGCAGAACTGCTCCCATGGGAGGATTCAAGACTGTGTGAAAGGTCTGTAAGACTATCTGCAAGTGATATCTCAGGTAGCTGCTCCTCCAGGAAATCACCTGGCTCAGACAGCAGATGGCTAATGCAGGAAAACTTCCCCATCAGGATAGTCTGCTTGGATGCAAGATCTGTGGAACTTCCAATGAGAACCTCAGCAGAATCACTTTTTCTGGCCAGGGAATCAGTCTCTGGAGGTTGAGAGTTGCTCCTCTTCCTCTGAGGCCTGGGCTTCCAAGAGACTTCTTTTGTCAAACCATTCATGTTGTGGTCAACTTCACCTTGCCCATTTTCTTGATGGCCTCCTGTCTGTTTTTTATTGCTCTTGTGATTGCTCTTAACAGCTCTGGGGATTTTGCTCACTTTGCTCACAGGAACAGACCTGGGAGGTAGATTTTCACTCCCTTCAGATTCTGTCTGGAAACATCCCAAGTTTCCTGCAAGATCCAAAGGATGGACAATATATGTTTCCCTGCGCTGTTTTAGATTACCTGGCAAATCCTTTGTGCTCTCATTAGCTACTCCTTGAACATCTATGCAGGGCCTAAAAACATTAACTTCATTTCTCTGATCACAATTGCTATTCCTGGCAGTATTCTTCCTGCTTGTTTGGCTTCTTTTAGGCCGTTCTTCAGCTTTGGACTCTGGTATTATCACAATGTTTGGTAGATATTCCTCATCAGAATCATCTCTTTGCTCAATTACTCTAGTTTTTCTGTTGGCTTTCTGTCTGGTGCTCTTTCTGCTCACACTTGAGAATTTTGTAGAATTCTGTAGACTGGAATCACCTGAGGGAACTTCATGACTTGAGAAGGTATGAACTGGGGGTTTTAGCAAGCTCTCCATACTTTGCATCTCAAAGACCGGTCCCTTCTTAACCTGCTGCATTAAGTCAACACTTTCAAGACCCTGCAGCTGTGCTGGATTCACCTCATGTGTACTTGCAAAGTCTTGGACTCCATCAGGAGAGTGGGAATGGTGCTCCACACCACAGTCTCTATTCCTCCTATCAAAAGCCCCCTCACACACCTTCTGCCCCATCTCACAGACTTCAGTCTCACTAGAACATGTTGCAACTTTTGGCTGAAGAAGCTTTGCATTTTGAGCACGCTCTTCACCTTGAGATCTGTCAGGACTACTTTCTGCATTGTTTTGAATTGCAGTTGTTTTCTTTTTTCCTGTTCTCGCTTTTTTAACAGTATTTTTCTCTCCAGTTTTACACTTACGTTTGTTTTTAACTTTTACAGAAACAAACTCAGGGACTTGGCTATAGCTAGGGTCCATTTCAACATCACACACCATTTCTTTTGTCTGTGGCTGCTCACAAAAGGTCTCTTTACCCACAATATTTCTATGAGAAATATCAGCAGTGTGAGCAGGTGAAGCCAGGGGGCTGGGAGATCGCAGCTGCTGCTGTGTGTTGTTCTTGCTGGAGCTGCTGTTGTCCTGTGCAGTACTACCCCAAGCTGCCTGAGTGGAACTGACATGTGGGAAGATATCCAGAGCAGAAGATGGAGTGCTTGTAGCAAACAGGGTGGAACGCTTTCTCCTCTGAGTAACGTGCCCTTGTGAGAGACGATCAAATAAATGTTTTGCCATCTCATCAGCCTCATATGAAAGAGTATGACTTTCCAAGGCAAGCGGTGGCAAATTGTTGGGATTTTGTTCAGTGCTGCATAAGACCTCTGTTGGAAAGAAAAATTCATGTTCAAGGCTGAGAAATGCAGTAGGCAAATGCCATCTTTCTCCATACCAGTAAAAACTTTGCTCCATACACTGCCACAAATCCAGAGCATAGAAAAAGCATGATTTTGACACAGGGATTCCCCCAACTTACTGTGTACCAGATTTGCTCAGCTGGCTTCTCTCTGAACAAAAGGGCAGCCCAAAGCAAGGTCACCTAATCAGCCGTAATATTAGGAGCACTTATGATCTGCATAGGAGTTATCATTTATGTGGCAAATCCACAGGAAACAGCGGTGAACCTAGTCAGATTCTGCACTTTCAGACATCTCCAAAAGTCTTATAAAAGCTCAGTGCCTATTACTCAAAAAGCCTGATTTGTGAGTTTGATCTACTGCAAACACACCACATATCCCTCTGAAGACTCTGATTCTGGGATACCCATAACTCCAGCAATAACAGCTGCAGTGGAGCATGTAGTTAATACCAGTCGTTAGGAGCTATTGGAGTTGTGGTTGAGAGCTAACTGGAGCGATAGCATTTATGTATTTCTGAGACAGACACAAAGTCATACCAGAAGAACAGCAAGAGATGCAAATTTACCTCCAAATATGTGAGAGTCATGAAAAGCCCCCTCTGTTGCCATTGCTTCAGTCACCTTTTTGCCATTCTCTTCCTGGCAGAACTGAGACGTCTCATCATGCTGTGGTGGCAAAGCATCCTTGGAGGCAACAGGCGTAATTTTCAGGGCCTCATTAGAAGCAGATCTCTGAAGTTCTCCTGCATTAGAAGCAGGTCTCTGAAGTTCTCCTGCATTAGAAGCAGGTCTCTGAAGTTCTCCTGAGGATGTTTGTAGTGCTGTGGAGCTGCCAGCTTGCTGCTCTGCATCATGCAGCTTGGAAATGGGCACTCTCATCGGTATCTGTGTAACCCTGGTGAGAAAGAAGAGCAGAATGGATCATGTTGCTCATATAAGACAGGCCCCAGAATCCAGCAGATTAACTACAAGCCACGCTCTGTCTTCAGAGACTACACATAGAAGAAACAGGACTTCAAATATACTTTAAGAGATCATGCTCTGACCATCTTTCCAGAAAGTTTACATCATACAAGGAGGTGACTATTAAGCATTTTTATGTACCAAACATAAATGTTCTCACTCGCTCAAGCAAATCTTGCTGTACTCAGCAGCTACAAAGAGAAAACTGCCTAAAAGTAACACAATCTCAAAGAAAGGAGGTAAAAGGACTAATTTTGCACAGACTCAGCATTAGGACAAACAAGACAAGGAGTGGCAATAAAAGGACAGAATAAAGGAAAGCATCAAGCAGTGGTGATTCAGAGAAGCTATCTCATATGAAACTGGCAACGAGGCACACACATAAAACACAAGAAGTTTAACATACAGAAATTTCAGGACAAGCTTGGTGGTATCATTTTAAAACCCACCTCAGAAGCTGACCATCTACAATATCATCAGCCCAGCTATCTTCAATCATGATGCTCTTCTGGCCACTGGACAAGGATGAAGAATTTATATGGACCTGGAAAAAAGAGAAATAGGAGAGTGACTTAAAGTTCTTGAAATCCCTTGTGCAGCTTCCTGCACAGAAACAGCAGAAGCTCAGTTTCTCTAGAAAGTATGTAAAGTATTCCCAGCAACCCTCTCACGTTATGGAATAAATTATGGAATAAATTGCAGCAGAATCAGATTGTGTCTCCACGGCCTAAGGATGAAGATAAACTAGTTCAGATAATCTGAGACTAGGAAGCAGAAGTATTTTCCCATCCACCCATGAGACAGGACACAGGGAAAGTGTCCTATTCCCTATCCCAAGTTGCCATGGCAATACTTTAAAAAAGAAATTGAAAAGAAGTCACAACCTGTCAGAACAGAGAAGCCTACTGCCCAATACAGCAAATAATCCAGAAGAAAACAGTTTAAAACTGTTTGTGTAGTTTTCCTACACAAAGAGTTACCCTGGAAATCCTTAACACCAAACTAGCCAGCATGTAGCCAGCACAACTCAAGCAAGCAAAGAAAAAAAGGCAAAGCATGCAACACTGAAGTGAGCAGGCAACACAAAGCAAAAGACAGAAAAAGACAGCCCCCTTCCCAGAAGTGTGCTCAGGTTTCCCATGGTTTACCTCAGACAGCTCGGCCATCTTAACTGCAGCCATAAGATTGTCCATTTTTTTCAACATATTATTCTGTGTTGAGGTAATAAAGAGAGAGAAGCCATAAAGACATTACATCAAAACATCTATTCCAACAAGGATGCTACTAGCCAGAGGCATGTTCTGGGGAGAACACAGCTTGGAAACAAAAATAAGCAAATGAATGGCAACCTTTTCCAATATGTTGAGAATCCAGACATTCAACAGCAACAGCTCAATCCTCCCACAGCCGAGATGCTAGTGCAGCTCACCTTGCTTACCACCCCTCCCCATGCCAGCCACAGTGAGTGCCATACCAGGAAGGAGAGCCTGTGCCGCAGCACAGCGTTCTGGAAGTGGCACTGCTTCACCTCCTTCTGTAGGATGGTCTTCTCCTGGGTGAGCCGCTGTGCATTGGCTTTCTCTGCATTGAGGGCCAGAGCCAATGCTTTATTGTTCTGCTTTAGAGAGACTTTCATAGTGGAGGAGTTGTCTGTGAGAGACAGAGCAGTATCACACATCATCAGCGTCCAAGGTCTCACCCATACTTCTCCCACCATCATAATTCTCTCTCTTCCTGGACCAGCCTTCCTCATATTCAGATCTCTATAACTCAATAGCCCCCTCACAAAATTAGCTGTATCCTTCCATAATGACATGCAACACTTCAGATACCCTCTCCATCCTCAGTGGGTCACACTGAGGCAGAAAGCTACTGCCTCAATTCTTAATGAATGATGGCATGGTTGAAATGCTGAGTTTAAAAGTATATGCTCCTTGCTTTGAATAAGTCACCAACAGGTAAGTCCTCATCACCATCCAAAAAATGGGAGAAAAAACTGTTTTCCTCTATAGTGGCCCTTGAGTAAATTTGGACCCCTGTTTCCCAATTTCAAAACAATTTTTAAAAAGTAATGGAAAATTCTGAGTTTTTAAAGGTAGTCCAAATTACTTCGTGTTCTATCTTTGCATTACTTCCCCCATAAAAACAAGCCAGCTCGCCTATATCCACAGAGGATCGCATATACACTAGAATACTTCATACACCTTTGGGCACCTTGCGTGGCACTTGTCACTCATCTGCAGGGCACCGAATTCACTCAAAACCCCCGGGAGGAGGAGCAGCTGAGAAGCAGCACATGAGCTCTGGTAAGGGACTGCTGCCCACTCCGACGCCACAGCCAAAGGCCCAGTTATAAACTGACATAGCAGACAGAATATGTCCACACCGCACCGCAAAATATACTCACTGATGATCTTCGTTTTGATTTTCGATGCAAGCGAGGCATTCAACTTCGCAGTCCTCAAGGCACCCTTTTTCTTCTCCCGCATCCGCTCCCTCACGTCGCTCAGATTGAAGAAGGACATTTCGGCGGCCTCCCACGCCGCCATCGCTGAAGAGAGCGGCACCGAGCAGGGTCAGCACCCGGAGTTCCCTTCCGCAAGCCCTCACCGGCCCAGGCTCGCACCTGCCCCGAGAAACGGCGCCGCGGCCCGGCCCGGCCCGGCCCGGCCCCGCGCGGACCCCGGCGGAGGAGGACGAGGACGAGGAGGACGAGGGCGAAGAGGAAGCCCTGCCCGCCAAGCGACTTTCGAATGCCGCGGCCGGCGGGCGGCCCGCCCCTCGCTCCGCCCCGGCCGCGGCCCGACCCAGCGGGAGGAAGATGGCGGCGCTCATCCCTATCAGCCAGCAGGTACCGGGGCTGCTGGAGACGCGCGGCCCTCCGCACCGGCGGCCGGGCGGGCGCGGAGAGGGGCAGCGGGGCTGCATCGTAGCCGGGTGCAGCCGGGCTGGCATTGGCGCTGGGTACAGGCCCTGTGCCGGGAGGGGCACGGCCCGCGGGGAATAAGGGTCGGGGCGCGGCGGGGAGCGGGACCCGGGCGGGGCAAGGGCGGCGAGCGGCCCCCGCGGTGCCCCGGGACCGCGGTGGGCGCTGCTGGGGGGCCACAAGCTGCGCCGGCGCCCTCCCCTCGTGGAGGCCCTGGAGCTGCATCCCTCGGAAGGGGCCGAGGGTCTCCTGGCGCTTCCCCACCCCTAGCCGCCGGGATTACCGTGGGCCAGGGCTTTGAAGTCAAGAGGGCTGGTGTTCCGCACGTCACCCCGTTTTCTTGTTGGTACCGGGGCGTGATGCCGCCTGGAACTGCTGAGCTGTTGTGACGGGGTGCCGTGACCGTGTGGGGTGTTCAGGAGGTGCGTGGGGAGCGGGGACACCGGGAAGGGGCTGAGGGATGAGCGGGATGTGTTCGCCTGTCAGGAGGAGGAGAAGCTTCTGCAGGGCAAAGGACAGGGCGCGTATCCCTGACCCCTGGGAGAGGCTGTTTCCAGCTCTGGTTGAATGCTTAGGATCCCTTGCTTGATTTCTGTTGTTACGAATTTTTTTAAATTTGTTTTCTCACCCAAATATTTCAAGCCTAAGCAGTGTGATCACTGTTTATTATTTTCTATAGCCATGTGAAGAGAGTCCATGTACTTATTTGCTTCAAAGCAAAAGAAAAGCAACACCACCCCACTACCTTCAATGTCTTAAAACCGAAACTATTTTCTACACTGTACCTAGGCCAGTCAGGCATTCTGAATGACTCCTATTAGTAGTTCAGATTATTTAAATATATCAGTTTCCTTTTAATAATGATCTTTGAGTTGTGATACTCTAAAAATTTATCTCTCAGTGGAGTTACGTGGTGCTTGGATAACATAACTTGCTGTGTGTCTTACTAAGAACATGTACTGCTGTTTAGCTTCTGTTTTGCAAGAGTCCTGATTAACATCGGTTTGATTAAGTGGACATACTCGAAAACATCCGTGTGCACACAAACTGTTATCAGAAAATTTCAAGTGATTAATGTGGTGCAAAATATTTAAGTCAGATAAACTCTGGCTGTGAAAGGGTTTATAGTTGTGAAATTCTATAAGACATTGGTAAAAATCAAATCATTGTCAAATACTTAGTCTAGAAATACAGTTTCTCTAGTTTAAATTCTCATTGATCTTTGAGTCTGACATCAATGGTATTCCTTTTGCTAGAAAATGTTATGTTTAGGGGGACTAAGACCACATTCTGTAAACATATCAGTTATTTTTATATAGTATTTTCCAACTAATTAAATGGAAGTGTTGTAGTTCTAAAACTTGTTTTCGCATATTGAACTGTCAGGACTAATCTAGCTGTAAACAGAATTTCCTTTAAAGTAATAAACTTCCCTGTCTAATGGCCTCAGTTTTGTGATTACTAAGGAGATGTGTGTTAATTAGAGTAAATGCCAGAAATGGAATTAGACAGAATAGGAGAGGGTATGTGTGTTGTAACATTGAGGCGTGTCCACTCAGAAAGCTATAAAATAAGACTATTGATATCAACATATTAAGAGCTGCAAAGAGTATGGGTAATTCAAGCAGCTTAAAATATTTAATCGTTAATAATTTATCATAATAATACTTTATTTAAAATAATTAATGTGATCCAGAGATTCTTGTGACCCTGAGATGACCTCAGGAAAGAGAGTTAATTGTTCTGGTGGCAGGTGCTTACTTGTGCCTTTTTGCCAGACCTGCACTAAGGGACTTGGAGCAATATCCATGCGTGTGCACTGCATACCACAAACACAGTGTGCAAGCTCAAGACTTCGACTTCTGAACAGGAAGTCAATTTGGAGGTAAAACAATGAGGCACTAGGGCTCTAGCAGGTTGTGCTTTGATATTGTCAGCAGTGCTCTCTTCAAAATTTTTGTCTCTGCCGCTCTTGACAGTCTTGGGTTGGTCCTTCATGAGCAGATGTCACCAAATTACAGAATCCTCTTGAATGATGGTGATGTCATCACATGTGGTGATGGGTAGATAGAGAGCTGTGCTATTTTTATCACTTGAACCCATTTTGTCTGGTCTGCTTCATCACAGAGATGCAGTCATTTAAGTAAATCGGTCAGAAAGACTGAATCTTTGTAAAATTCTGCAAGTAGAGAATTGGTCTTTAGGTGCTTTTCAGCAGTGGTTGGGGGAATAATTTGCTGTAGAAGAAATTTCACAGCATTGAAGCACATCACCCTGGCTTCCTGCCACCTCTGCCAGGTAAGTCAGCTCCATGTCATGGCTGACAATATCAAATGGGGGTGACAGGAATGTCTGGTGGTGGGATGAGATCATTCAGTCCTGCTGCTGGAGCAGTTTGCTCTGTATCTTGGTACGAATCCAGTCTCTGCATGCTCTAGGTCGCTCACTGCATCAGTTAGAGGAGCTTGTGGTTGGTGGTTGACTCTCTTGTCTGAGCTTTCTGATAAGCAAGGGGTGCACAGTTTGGTGATAGTTGGCTGAAAACATGGTTTTATTCAGAGTGGAACAAGCTATTTCCTACTTCCACCTTTTCTCTGAATGATGTGTTTCCTGCTTGGACAGGAACACAGTGCTTATATGTGCTGATTGTTTACATGCCAGCACAAAGAATAGTCAGATTTATGAGTTATGTTTGGAACGTCCTTCTGAAATCCTGTCTGCCATCAGGGAGAGCAAGAGCTTCCAGAGGGTGCTGATGTTGGAAAATGCAGGAGCTTATTTTGTTGATGGATATAAGTGAAGTACATTTAAGATGCTTGGGAAACTGTTCTGAAAATGCAGGATTTTTCTATTCAAATAGAGCTGTAATCTTTAGAGTCAGTGTTTGCTTGTGCTCGGTTCAGAGAAATTAGTTATTATGGATAGCTCCTTAAATGAAGATTTAGCATGTTTATTGTAAACTCATAAGAAGGTTCTCTTGGTGTAAAATAAAATTTTCATGTTCTTGATTGGTCTTTTCTTTCATCATGTTCCTGCCTTCCTTCCTCTCAGAGTAAGCAGAACATCTGGAAATCCATGAGGATAACAAGGAAGAAGGTGACATTGGGAGAGGACATAGCAGTGATGGGACTTAGTGTGAAATACTCCTTTTCAGGTGTCTAACTGCTGTCCTGGAGGTGGAGAGTGGTTATCCCAAGCAGGTTTTGTGACATCTCTGTTTTGCTCATTGACATCTTTATTGAGTTGTTTTGTTGCTTTCTTTTTAAGGCCTCTGAGTGGTCTAAGGACTGACCTGTTTTTGACCAGATTGCTTTTGCTGTTGACATTGAGGCTGAGGAGAACAATGTGTAGGGATAACCTGCACAGGATTAGAACTCCCGTGGCAACTCTAGGAGGCCTGTAAGAAGATAGGTTTTGGGGCTTCTGCATCTTTTGGCATTCCAGCTGCCATTTGCTTGGAATGTCAGCAAGAGGAACTGGGATCTGCTTGTTTAGGACACTGAAAAGGCAGGGCTTTCCTTGGGTCTGCAGCTTTCGTGTAATGCAGTGGTTACACCAAGTTGAAATCTCCAAAAGCATTGCCAGAGAATTGTGAGAGTTGTTAATTTGCCATTCATTTAATATATATGTATTTGGGTTGCGTTAGGGGTTTTTTTCTGTTTGTTTGGTTTGGGGTTTTTTTGTTGTTGGTTTGGTTTTTTGTTTACTCTGTTTCAGTTTAAGATCCTAGTCTTGAAAATGTGTTAACACAGGCTGCGTGTGTGTGTGAGTGTGTGTGTGCATGTATATAATTGCCTGCTGAAAATATTCTATAAGGATGTATATGGTGCAGTAGGTAGTCAGGTCAGCATTGTGTTGAAAGCTGGACCTTTGTTATCAGTCCTTCTCATACTGAGATCTGAAATACTTCAGCAAATAATTCAAAGCTGTTCTTCAAAACCTTATCCCTATTTAGTGTCACTAAGTAAAAGTGTGAGGAGAGGTAGGAATCCTGATGAATGAGAAGTTCTAAGAGATGAGAGTAGTCTGTGGTCTTGGTGGATCACTGTTATCCACACTTAAATTTCAGGTGTCCAGTTTGTAACACAGCAAATTAACACACTATTTTAGGTTCTCAATAGAAGTAATACACAAAGTGCTATACGTTTCTTTTCCTATAAATTCTGATTGTTATTTATTCTGTTTTCTTACTTGTGTTTCAGTTTTCTACTGGGAATCCAATTTATGAAACATATTACAAACAGGTATGTTCTTAAAAAGAAGTAAAAATAAAGTGTAGTTTCTTCTTCCCCAAGATTTCCTCCTCTTTCTTTTCTCCATTGCAGTGCTAAAACTGTGTGAATTCTGAGTGGTGATGCAGTTTGTGTAACTCCTTTTGACCTAGAGGCAAGATTGCATTTCTTAAATCTGTTTCCACAACAGCCATGTTTCAATTAAATGTTAATTTTTCTCCTTCAGGTAGATCCAACATACACAGGGAGAGTCGGGGCAAGTGAAGCTGCTCTGTTTCTTAAAAAATCTGGTCTCTCTGATATCATCCTTGGAAAAGTAAGTTGAAGGAATTGGATAATGCAGTAGTTGTCTTTATACTTCTTTTAAGTGAAAGGAAAAATTTAAAAAAAAAATTGGTTTTTCTGTAACATTTTTGTTGTTAACTCGACAATTCAGTAATATTGTTTGTCATTACTTGAAAGCTGAATGAACACCTTAAGAAGACATACAGTAGGAGCTGTTGAGCTGAGTTTTCTTTGAAATTCACAGCAGCTTTTATTTTATATCTCCACAGATATGGGATTTGGCTGACCCAGAGGGTAAAGGATACTTAGATAAACAGGTAGATGAAATGTTCATGTAGACTTCCTGTATTACCTTTCCCAGATTAGCCTTGTTTCAATCAAGCCCTGGTACCATTAGTAGTTATCTTTATCTTTTTCAGGGCTGAGTTTTGTTTACAAGATGAGTTTTTTTTTCCCCAGCACTGCTCATATCCAAGTGTATTACTCAGTGAGGCTGCGGGAGAAGTTTGGTTCTAATTTTCTGTATCTCTTTTGTTTTGTAAATAATTGGTGTGTGTACTGTGTAGTTACACAGTCATTGAGCCACAAATGAAAACTATGATTTGATTTTAGAAGACTTTTGTGTATGAAAAAATTTAGCATTTTTACTAAAAATGGCTTGGAATACCAAATAGCAAATTACTTGTAGATACAAATGAACTCTTTCAAAACATTACTAATTTTAAAGAAAAACTGTTGTATTTTAATTAGGAGAGAGTTCTTCATAAAAACTAACTTGCAGTTTTCTCCTCTTTGTTTCCTGTTATTGTAAAATTTTTCCAGACTCATCCTTCAAAGCAAAAGGGGTAGTTGCCATTATGGGGCTGTACATGTGGGGTTTTCTTTTTACTGAGTTGCACATATACAGTGTTAGTAAAAATGGTAGGTGGGTTATTTTTTGTGATTGATTAAAAACTGGTTTTTAATAGACAGCACAATTGTTTGTAGGGTTTCTATGTTGCGTTGCGCCTTGTAGCATGTGCACAGAATGGCCACGATGTAAACTTGAGCAGTCTGAATTTGACTGTGCCGCCTCCTAAATTTGTAAGTAGTATCCACCTAAATGCAGGTATGTGTTGTATGAGAATTAAGGCTTCAGTTGGAACATTGGAATGATCTTGTGTTTCATAAATGTCATGGTTCTGGGGCTTCAGGCTGCTGTCAAGCAGTTCCTTAGGGCACAACAGCCAGGGCTGCCACAGTCTTGTCATGCTGAGTGACAAGAAACCAGCCCCTTCCTGGACTGCAAAACCAGAGTGAGTTTAAGTCTGGTCAGCTTGGTTAGGAAGCTGATGTGGCTAAACTCTTAATTCATGAAAAAAAAGGAAACAAATAATATTATTTTGGGGCTGGCTCAACAGGAATGAGTAGTAAAAGGCATTGCTGCAGCTTTGCCCTGCACTAGCTGCTGCAGAACCTCTTTGGTTTGTGTTGGTTCTGTGTTTGGACGCTGAAGGCATCTACTGGATGTCCTTACTCAAGTACTGTAAAGCTGTAAAGTGAGTGTGACTTCTATTTAGGTACATGTGCAGCCTATTTTCCTCAATGTAGTTAAGCTTCATGTCTATAACCATCTCAAGCTTAGTGCAATTAATAAGTAGTAGAGACAGAAGTATGTATATTTATCTATTTTTATATCCATAAAAATAAAAAATTTTCTCATTTTTAGCATGACACTAGCAGCCCTTTGCTGATCACACCGCCCTCCACAGAGACTCACTGGGCTGTTAGGGTAAGTGTAAGAGAGAACACATTCCATCCATTTTTTAGAAGTAACTATTTTTCCTGTGTGTAATTTTCCCAGTGAGAGAAATCTGTATCAAATGTATTTCCCATTTCAGAAGTCCTCCCTTTCTGTGCAAACCCGTGTACGATAGAGAACACCAAGGTGTAGTTTTAGATATGGAATAAGTATTAAACAACCCTTTGACAGCCACTGGTGGGATGTTTTTAAGAAAATGAATTTTAATCTTCTGCCTGGATTTCTTCCAGAATCCTACAATAGGCACTTTGTTTGTATAAAGGAACCCCACTGGGAACAGCAAAGTGTTTCACCACATCCAGTCCGAACTGTTAATTTAAAGCTTGAGTTCCTAGTTTCGAATTAGTATTCAATGATACAAGCAATATATAGAATTTGGAAAAAATAACTTTTGATACATATGTGGGGATGTTTATATTTACGTAATTTTCAACTCCAAACATTTCCAAAAGGTAGAAATTTAATAAAAAAACTTGCAGTTATATGTACTTTAAAGTGTGAAGAATAAGTTTTAATTCTATGGAGTTTATCAAAGTTACTTTAAAACAGAAGCACACCTTGTCTGCTGCATGGTAAAATCTCCCAGCTGTCATAACCTTTAGATTTAGGAGCCTACTTTCAAAGCTTTCTCTATGGGTTTACATTTAAATACAGTACAGTGGCACTTGCAAGAAAGCTTGGAAATTTAAGATGAATACATTACTGACCAGTCTTAATTTCTTGCAAGATCTCATTTTCATTACTCACACAGACACACTTTTTTAATTCAGACTATTTCTTACCAACTAGGTGGAAGAAAAAGCAAAGTTTGATGGTATTTTTGAAAGCCTTTTGCCAGTAAACGGTTTACTTTCAGGAGACAAAGTAAAACCAGTACTGATGAATTCAAAGCTACCTCTTGATATCCTCGGAAGGGTAAGTAAGTTGTTTAGATTTAGCTAGTCTCTATTTAGCTTCTTGTAATTGCAATGTTAAAAATGTTATTTATCAACAGAGATCAGGTTTTGGCTGAGATTTTGTATCATGTGCATGCTATAAAGCAAGAACATTAAGACTCTGAAGTCTTCCACTTAGAGTAAGAGTAGTAATTTCAACCCTAGAATAGATTGGCTTCATTGTCTCTCTGTTCATTTACAAGTGGAAATTTGATTTTGGTTGTTTAAAAACAAGAAAAAGCTTTCCTGAATCATAATAGCTGTTAGGACATTAGATTCTGCTGTTTCGTCGTTTTTACAAATATGAGTTATTAGATATACCATTAAATCCATCCTCTGTTTGTACAGGAGAATACCTTAAAACGTCTTCCTTTATTCATAGTGCAAATTCTCAAGTTGGTTTTTCTTTCATGTATGTTTATAAATACTTCCAAGGTCTGAGTTTTGTCTATCCATTGTATATTTACAAGGGAAGCAAAACTTAATATTTTTCTGCCTTCATTAAAAACACGTTCTTTAATGCTATGCATATTGGTATTTTGAGTACATTCTATGTCAGAGTTCTATCTGCATTACATACTTTTATCTGTTCAGGAAGAAGTGCCTCTTGCTCTGTATTATCTACAAAATCTAAGTATGATTTGTTTTAATTCTGTACTTGAGTATTGTGAAGTCTTGAAAGGCTTCGGATTTTATCTTGTTATTGTCACAATAGAAATGCAGGAAGCTTTTGCCTCTTCCAGAAAAATTTGTGGACAAGATAAGGCACTGATGAAATGGAGAAAGGTCTAATCAAGGAGCTTAAATTTGTCAAGGATCCAGTGATAAAGCAGAGTTCTCACAATTGAGCCTCAAGTCTTGGCTTTTTGTGGACTCCACTGTCCCCAGGTCATATTGATGATTAAATAGTGCTGTGAAAGTTTTGTATCTCTCTAAATCTCCTGCAAGTTTCATTGATGTGCCTCACCTAATAATTAACTAAATTAAGCATTGATAAATGCTTAAATTCTCTCCAGCAGGAAATTCGGGGGCCAGAGGAAGTTGCACATAATTTTAGTTTTTAGTAGAAAACCCTAATCATCTAGGAATGGAATAGGAATTAGAGATGTATTGAATTTTCTGTTGAATTTTCTTGTGAGGAATTTGAATGGTCTGCTAGCCCACACCCTCTGGGCAGTTCTGAAAGCCACCTCTGAATGCTTTTACTCAGCTTGATGACTCTGTAATTGCATCATAGATAGATGAAAAACCTGTCTGAGCTGCAGCTAGAATTTGTTAGAGCCAGTATTGATTCATGTGGCCAGTGCTCTAATCCAGTCTGTTTCATCAGAGAATTTTTAGATAGGTAGTATAACTAATATGATCTTCACCAAAATCTATGAGGAGTCTTTAGAGGGCATGTTAATACAATGAACACATGAAGTGTAACTTGGTCTGCAAATCATTTTTTAATCTTAATTGCTGTAGGTCTGGGATCTCAGTGATATTGATAAAGATGGTCACCTGGACAAGGATGAATTTGCTGTGGTAGGTTGCTTTAAATTCTCAATTCACTGTCTAGTCTGTCAAAGCAAATAGTTCATTTCTTTTGCAAGAGCTTTGCAGCCTTCTGTGCTACAGTCAACTATTTTAATCTAAGTTGCTCACATGGAGCTATTTAATGACCTTCCTCAGGTCCACCTACTGACTCTTGCCTGTGTCAAGATTAAACTTGTTGGAATTACATTCAAAATTAATTGCTCTGGTTTACATTTCTAGTCTTACTTTCTTTGTTTTACTAATATGTAAATGACTGACACAGGAAGATCTTGTTGCTTTTTCTAATAATTGTGAATGTTATCTGACCTTTTTGCCTTTGCAGGCAATGCATTTGGTTTATAGAGCTCTTGAGAAAGAGTCAGTTCCTTCACAATTGCCCCCTTCTCTCATACCACCTTCTAAAAGAAAGAAGACATCGGTCTTTCCTGGTGCAGTTCCTGTTCTCCCTGCAAGTCCTCCCCCAAAAGACAGCCTCCGTTCCACCCCATCCCATGGCAGTGGCACCAGTCTGAACAGCATAGGGAGCTTGTCTCCCAAGCACAGCATCAAACCAGCACAGGTACATGTCTGTCTTTCTTATTTTTGTAGATTTGTGTATTTGTAAGCTGTAGGAAAAATAAACACATTTTTTGATTTCTGCCTCGTGTGTTTGGATGATTTGGGTGGAGGGGGTGAAATGAGAATGGTAAGACTTGGAAGAATATTGGGTGAGTTTTAATCAGTGACCACGAGGTAGCAAATCTTAGGGGGAATTTTCACTTTATGTAGAAAGTAGGACCATAGAAAGCAGATACACAAACAAAACCTTTAACACCAAAGAAATCATTAATCTACTTCTAAATCTCCTGCTATTAGCATGAGGACTTTGCCTAATTGGGTCTGTATTTCCAAAGAATTAATGCTTTTCAACTGATGAATAGCTGTTTATCAGTGTTTTTATTCAGATAAAAAGTGTGAAGTTAAAACATGCAGTGAAAATACTTATTTACTAGTCAAACTGGAGTATGCAAGATGTTCAGCACATCCAGCTCTGGATAATGTCATATATACTTAGTGTGTTCATAAAGACTATTTCTGTTCTTTTGAAATGCTAACCTTTGTTTTGCAGCCAGCTGTTAATTGGGTGGTACCAGTGTCTGAAAAAGTGCGATATGATGAAATTTTCTTGAAAACAGACACAGACGTGGATGGGTTTGTGAGTGGCCAAGAAGTAAAGGACATTTTTATGCATTCAGGTCTATCTCAGAATCTCTTAGCACATATATGGTAAGAATTCTGTACTAGCTGTACTTTTATAGCTTGCAGGTGTGGGAAGTCAGATTCAGAATGTGATCCTAACATTAAAAAGACACCAGAAACAAACAAAAAAACTCAACTTCTTTTACTTGTCCACATACTGCAATATGTGTACTATATGGAAAACTAAGGGAGAAATAAATACTCCCTTTGCGTTTCTGGGAGCAGGGGCAATAGGTCAGTCTGTGAATTGTGATTGCCTTTTGAAGTTCTAGTGCTCTGAATATTTTCACAGACTAACACTACTCTGTTCAGTTAAATATTGTAATAAAATTCTGCACTGTTTATGGAAATCTGACTAGAATAAGTAAGCTCTGATGAGGATGAACGAAAAAGAAATTACGTGTATATATGTATTTCAGGCTTTTTAGTAGAGAAAAAATAAGATTTTTTTGTTTGTAAGTATGATCTGTTTTTTAACAGGTCTTTGGCAGACACGAGACAGATGGGAAAGCTCAGCAAAGACCAGTTTGCACTTGCCATGTATCTCATTCAGCAGAAGGTCAGCAAAGGGATTGATCCTCCACAAGTGTTAACTCCAGATATGATCCCTCCCTCAGACAGAAACACACCCATCCAGGTAAGTCAGCAATTTGTTGTAGATAACACTGAACTTATGTGCTTTAAAAGTAATGGGCTTTGAGTACGTATTTTGTGAGGGGTTTTTTTTAGCATTACGATAAAGAATTGCCAATCTTTTTTCATATCTCCTCTTACAAAATTCTTATAACATTTGAAAATATAGCTAATTTTTTAACAACCAAGACAGCAAGTAAAGAAAAATGCAGTAAAATACTCCATAAACCAAGGAGTAATAATGCTGGAAAAAATCTAGCATAAAGAATAATCCTTTGTCATACAGAAGATCGAGTCAGGGAACTTGTAACAGCAAATATTAAAAGGTGGTTGAGCAGCATGTCTCTGACTGGGATCAGCACCATATTCCTCCCATGGAAACATAAAATTTTTTAATGGCTAAATGAGGAGCGATGACTTCCTAGTTTCTGAGATTCATCCTTTGTAGCAGTCCACAGTCCTGTATCCATCACTGCTAATACCACTTTACTGGAGCATCTGATCCTTTGCTGACCCTGCTTTGTTCCTTCCCTTGATAGCATGTCAGTGCACTTCTGAAACTGAATTGGAGAAATACTTCTGTCATGTCACTACATTCACCTTTTCTATAAATTATACTGTGTTTTTCTTTACTTTTATTAGCTTTCCCTAACCAGAAACCTTTGTAACTCTAAATATATTTTAATTATTGCTGTTGCTATGATCCTCCTAAGGTTTTTCCTATATCCTTTTCCTATAGACTCTATCAGGTTACTTGACCCCTGTAGGAACTGAGATCTCAGCACTAACAGAAATGCGGCGTGTGAGTAATTGCAGTGTCCAAAGGAATGCACATTTCTAATGTATGCTTTTTGTAACTTCAAGAAAGTTTTTATTTCTACACCTTTGCCTGCCTTTGCTCTTGAGTTCTGTGCCACTCTTGGTGTGGTGATAATGTCACAGCAATGTGAAGTGCCCAGCACTGGCTGCCAACCTGGTGATATTCCTTCCTTCAGCAACTGGAGATGTGTTGATCTGGCAGGAAGTTCCTGGAACAGGCAGCTCAGTGCTGTTGAAATTACTCCTGGACTAGTTCTCTGCAGCTGTGAGCAGTAAATACATCTTTGTGTGAGGGCTTTAATCTTCCTGCTATTTTCAGTTAATTGATTTTTTTTTCCATGTAGTATGTGTTTAGCTGAGCATAAAATAAAATAAACTGTATGCTACTGTGAGCTTTGTTAAGTGACTCTTATCTTAACCAGTGCAGCAGCTAATTTTAATTTATTTCATAGTCATTCTGGGAGACACTTGGCTGTGATCCTGTCCAGCATTCAGTACAGGTCTCCCAGCAAATCTGTATCTGGCCTGGCAGTATAAAAGTGATTTTTGATTTGCTGGAAGAATTTGTTGTTGTTATTTGTGATTATTTAATGGCATATTACAAAAAAAAAAAATGATCCCCCAAAAGTGAGGACTTAATTAAATTATTTAAACTGTATATTCACCTATTGTTTCCACAAAAATGTCACATCTTACTCTGTTGGTCTTGGCTTGTTGGTTGGGTTCTTGCTTGTTTTTTAATGTTTAATAAAGCCAGGCTTTCTGTGGTTATCGCAGCTGTCTCAAAGTGAGTGAAGCAGGCAAACTCTGCATTCTTCTCTTTGAAATGCTATGTAAAAATTGTAGGTCTCATGGTTTGTCAGACTAGCAGTGAGTTCAGTGCTGCAGTTTTTGATCAGTTGTGGTGAGTTTTTTATCAAAGAGCAATCCTTTTTATAATAACAATAACAACCAGTTTTGTACGTAATGCTGACATTCTTTCTTGACTTATCTAGAAGGCAGGGGATGCCCTCTGTATCTTCCCCGATCTCTGCTTGAATGAATGTAGAAACAACCTAAAGAAAATAGGGTGTAATTGCAGAAATTGCCATTAATTTGTGACAGGGCTCTAGAAGACTGGAATTACGATCTGATTTCATTAAGTCCTCTGTAAGCTTTACTATTGACTATAGCAGAACTAAGTTTTGGGTTTTGAATTTTAATTCTACCATTTCTGCAATTTCCTTGTTGGCATTGTGCCTGTCCTTTCATTGCTGTGTGTTCAGTTAAACAGGCATATTAAAAATTCTCCTGTCTTATGGGTAGAATTGTGTGGCATGTTCCTTGCTTGTTACAGAATATTTTGATGTCTCTTATGGAATTTTGCAAATGCAAATAATGAGGATTTTGTATCCCACCTTTGTCCTCAGCCTTTGTTAAAGGAAGAGCTTCTGTTACTACTTGTCATTTTAATAGATTGTTTCATTATTAACAGGATAGTGCAAGTTCTGTTGGATCAGGAGAATTTACAGGGGTGAAGGAGCTGGATGATATTAGTCAAGAAATTGCACAGCTGCAGAGGTAATAGTTGTGGACTGTTAACACTGTCTTGGTGTAGAGCACCTAAGTAAGTCTGTAGTACTAATGTGTCAGTTTATTTTCTCTTAGTCATTTTGTCATTATTTGTTGCTGTAATTGGTGATGAATTTCCTAGTGGTACCCTACAGGTCTATCAGGTGACTTCAGAAGATTGATGATGGGCACAGATGGCATTTTTCAAGGAATAATTGATACCTATGCACCTTTTCTTTAAAGAATACGTGAGAATAGAGGCTGGCATTTTTGTCTGCGTTTTTGTGTTTCCAGACTAATATTTAATTGATTTTTGCATGTGTGTTGTGTTATTTAACTAATCACAAATACATGTTCTTGTTTATCTGACAGAGAAAAATATTCTCTGGAGCAGGACATTAGGGAAAAGGAAGAATCAATCAGACAGAAAACCAATGAAGTTCAGGTAAAAACTGCTTATCATCAGTAGTAGTTTTCATGTTAATCTAAGTAATATTTAGCAATTAAGGATTTTTTTCTGTTGTTCTGTCATTCTTTCTTTCTTGGGATTTTCCTCTAACTGGCAGAAAAAGGTTTATTTTACTGTTCTCCATCAGAGTGTTTTCATCTGATGCTGGCTAATATAAGCATAGTATATGTGAACAGATTTAATATCTTTTTTGTTAGTGTTTAACTAACGTGTAATTAAGGAAATCAGTGTTTGGAGAGTTTGGTTTTGATAATTACAATAACTCAATGCAATGTGCTCTGTGTCACAGTCCCTTTTCCTTCTTGTGAGCAGTGATTTATTTCCTGTTGTCTTAGAAAAGTTCCTGCAGAAACAAAATAGGCCAGTGCAGAGTGTAGCCTATATGATATAGAAAATATTCTGAATTTTGTTAAGTTCTTTGTCTGTTGCTGATGCTTCCTTAAGACAACAGCTAAATATGAGTTACAAGTTTTGGAATTTCTTCAGGAGCTGCAAAATGATTTAGATAGGGAAACAAGTAACTTGCAAGAGCTGGAGACTCAAAAACAAGATGCCCAAGACCGCCTGGATGAGATGGACCAGCAAAAAGCCAAACTGAAAGATATGCTGAATGATGTAAGGCAGAAATGTCAGGAAGAAACACAGGTGGTAAGTGGATGTTAATTTTGGACCAGCTCAAGAGTAAAATGTCTTCTATTGAGGGAAATTCTATTTATTTAATGAATACATTTTCTTTCTTTTTACCATAAATAGCAATTTTTACACAAGTGCAGTGGTCCAAGAAAGGACTTTGCCATCCTTAATACCTTTCATAAAGGTCATAAAAGATCATTGGGTTGAACTCGATGATCTCCGGGGGTCCCTTTCTACAGGAATTGTTGTTCTGAGGATATACCAAACATTTATTCAGCCTAACAGGGCAGTTGAAAATCTGTAGTCCTAACCCATGAGACAGTTCATGGCAGTGGTACTGGTTTTGATCACTCTGAATGTCATCAGGATCGAGTTTTCAGGTGGATGCAATTACCAGTGGAAATAGGATGTTACCTTATGGTAGAAACTTCCTGTGTAAGGAAGTCACAGTAAAAAGTGTATAAGGAAGGTTATAAACAACTCTGTAATTTTAACTCTTAAAATCAACATTAAACTACTTCATAAATGTTTGAATGGGACCAAGTTCTGAAGATGAACATCTAGGAAACAGCTTTTGATTACCTTTATAAATAGTGGGGTATTTCTCTGATTTAAAATAGTATTTCTAGCTTTTATTGAATGTGCTTTTATCAAGGATTTTGTGCAACAGCAGAAGCAGCATGCATTTCTTCATATTAAGTTCCAAAGATTTTCCTTAGTAGATGATAGGTTGCTGTACCACTTTCTATTAATTATTTTAAATTCACCATTTAATAAGTCTCATTTATTCCAAATTTCACTCTCATTTTTCTACTGTTTCAGATTTCATCACTAAAAATGCAGATTCAGTCTCAGGAATCAGATTTAAAATTACAGGAAGATGACCTTAATAGAGCAAAAGCAGAGCTGAATCGCCTCCAGCAAGAAGAGACTCAGCTAGAGCAGAGTATCCAGGCTGGAAAAGTACAGCTTGAAACAATAATCAAATCTTTAAAATCAACCCAGGAAGAAATAAACCAGGTATTCACTGTACTTTATACAGTTTTTTGCTTCTTGAAATGAGTTGAAAAATTATTTTTCAGAGGAGGAAAAAGTCCTGGTTCATGAAATAAGCCTTTTTGTCTGGTGTTTAGTAGGTAAATTCCTGGTTTGAGTCAGGAAGCATTCAGTTCAATTCTGTTGGGGATAAAATGCAACTGTCAAGCGCCAGTGTTCAAGGAGACTGTAAGAATGACAGTGTTCTTAAGTGTGTAACATGCTAAAACATTTTTCCCTCTCAGGCAAGAAGTAAACTCTCTCAGCTGCAAGAGAGCCATCAGGAAATGAATAAGAGCATTGAAGAATACAATGAAGCTCTCAATGGGATTCATGGTGGGAGTCTGACAAATTTAGCAGACATGAGTGAAGGCCTTGGGCAGACAGAAAGAAGCAATTACAGAGCCATGGTAAAAAAACACTGTTATTTAATATATTATACACTAATTAAGCTTCTGACTTGCACCTTATCTGAAGTATTGTTTAGCTGGTATTTGGCACATGGTCTTGTGGATTTGTAAGCTGTCACATGTTCAGTCTCAGGACAGAGATGGGGCTTTATTTTTGGTTTAGTGTTTCATTTTTTCTTCTTCAGTTTATCAAGGTGAAACCTTCTTTTGCTGTAAATTTTCCGTTATCATGTATTTCCTTATTTCCAAAGGAAGCTTTACAAATTTCTGCTTTACATTGAGCTATATTTATTACACATCTCATATCCCCTTTCTGAAAGGATGATTCTCTTTTGCTTGAATAATTTCAGCATCATCTTTCTCATTGATTATGTTTTTATTTAATCAGCATTTTTGTCCCAAATCATAAAATCTTTCAAGTTCTTAAACATTTTTCAAGTCAATTTCTTTTGGGTACGTAATGTTGATTTGGGTCTTAAATATGACAAGATAAAAGTTGCATACTTGCTTGATTCTGCTTGCACATCTATGTGGCCCTTCCTCATTATGGAAACATGTTTACTGTTGTATGCACTGTATTTGCTATGGGTTTAGTATGAAGTTGACTATATAATGTGTTAGTAAATATTTACCAGGCACTGCTGCCTTTATGCAGTACTTTACACTTGCTCTGTAAAAACAAACTGCTCAAAAGAACAACAGTGTAGATAAAAACAGTACATTGAGAAACATGTACTAAAGGTCTTAAAACACTTTAGTGCTTAGTTTCTGTGCTTGCATGGCTTGCATAAATATATTTAATTTCCAGTGAAAACTTCCAGATGTTTTCTTGCAAAACCTAGGAGCCGCTTACTGGCACAAAACACCAGTCTATGTTCATAGCAATTTTTTTAAACCATTGTGCCACTTTCCTGTTTCTCAATTCTTCCTTCCTCTTCCTTCTGTCCCCACCTCCCTCCTGCTGTTCTGAGAAGTATTAATTAGGATGTTTTCATTTGCATCTTGTGAAGGGATGAAAGGAATCCTGTCTCTTTCTGGTGTTGGGGGCAGTGTAAGTGGGTAGTTGTTTCTGGATGTTCCTTATGCTGGGATGGCTCCCAATATCCCTGGAATTCTGCTGTGCAGGTGCTGTCTGCTCTCGGGGTTTCATCAGAGACCTCCAAACAAGAACCAAGCCAGGGGTATCATTCAGATGAATGTTATGAAGAGGTTTCATAACTTCAGTTTGCTGCTTGTTCATGCAGGGTATTTTCTGCAACTTGACAAATGTAGATTTGGCCTCTGCTGAAAAAGCTCTTGTCGTCAAAATGTTGGAGTGACTCTTCCTGCATGAAGTGTTTTATCATGGGAAATCAGTATTTGGAGCTTTAAGCTCAAAGATGAGTTAACAAGAAGCAATCTAGTATCTGACTACTCGGTAGTAATTTGTTGTATTTGTAGTCCACAGATTATTTTTGTATCCTTTCTTTTTAAATGTGTCTTACCTGAAGCTGAGCTATAATGGCGGAGAATCTTTTGATAGTGTGATGTTTGGGGTTGGTTTGCTTTTGTTATTAAAGTATTTGAGAGTTGAATATATTAATATGGGCAACAGTTTAACATTTAATTACTACTGTACTGTTATCTTTTGGTGTGCTGTGTAGCCTTGGGGTACACAGTTCCTTCTGCTGTGTAATTACTTCTACTTAGAAGTCACATATTCAGAAAGTTCTTTAGGAAGTAAAGACTGTTAAACAAGACCCAAGGTAGCATGCAATTTCTGCTTAATGGTAACTGGGCATTTTTATTTTTATCATGACAAGCTGTTGTGATGTTTCTCCTCTTAATTTTTAGGATGATCCATTTAAGAATAAAGCCTTGTTGTTTACCAGTAATACACAAGAATTGCATACAGACCCATTCCAGTCAGAAGATCCTTTCAAATCGGATCCATTTAAGGGAGCAGACCCCTTCAAAGGCAGTAAGTGACAAGTGCTTATCTAGGACCTTGAAGATCAATTGTTGAGTAAATTATATTTTCACAAACTTATCTTGCTAAATAGTAGGTAAAACAAATTGTTTTTCTCTTCTGCATAGGTGACCCATTCCAGCATGATCCTTTTGCAGAACAGCCACCTGCTCCAGCAGGTAATAGCCCTTTTTAATGACAGGACAGATGTGGTATAAACAATTTGTAGCCAAACATGAAGGAAGCATAAAGATTTTCATGGCTTCAGATTTTTGGTTTGCATGTGGGAGCATAGAAACCCAACGTGCATTCAGAATCAATATGTTTAATGAGAATTGTGTAACTCTCTCAGTCTGAAAGCTCCATATAACATGCTCGAACTTAGTAAATACCCTCTGTGGAGAGACCTCTGGAAGTCTATCAGATTTATCAAAACATTGTGTTTGTGTAAGAAAAATTGTATCAGTGAGTGTGAGGTCAAATATAGAATGTTCTTTATAAACACACTAGTGCTACATTGTATTTACCTTTTCATGCTCCTTCTAGATCCCTTTGGAGGAGATCCATTTAAGGAAAGTGACCCATTTCGTAGTTCTGCCCCTGAGGATTTCTTCAAGAAACAGGTGAAGAGTGACCCATTTACCTCAGATCCATTCACAAAAACCCCCACTTTACCCTCAAAGGTCAGTAATTTTTAAACCTACACTTAATGGATTTCTTTACTATTGACAGGCTTCTTGTCTGAAAGCTAAAAGGAGTGAAATAACACAAAATACTTTTTTCCTAACTGATGAAATATTATTAATTGTATTCTTAAAATATAAGTATGGATTGGTTAGGCAATCAGCAGTGTTCTCTCTGGTTCCATGATAAGGAGGTACATTCACCATGAAGGTACATTTAGGTGGATATTTTTCCTCTCTGTTGGGAATTTCAAAGCAGCAGCACCTACTCATTCCCACCATTCCCTCCATCCCATAGATTTCTGCAGTCACATAGTGAATGAGATGGAGGAACTGCTCTGGCTAAAGGATTCCTGAGACCTCAGCAGACTCAGGAGCCAGCACAGTGGAGGGACTGCACAGAACACACTTGTTATAGCCATAGTTGCAGTTCTAAACTGTCCTGATGTACAGGTGGATGCTTGTTTGCGGGCGGAGTATGATTTTTTTTGGTTTTGTTTTTATTAGTATTTTCCTCATTCGTATGCAATTCATTGAGTGTTGCTACCCAAGACCAGTTTCAGTCTGTGGGAAGTTAGTTTGTCTGGCAGTATAGGATTGTACTTAAATAAAAGCTGACTTGTCAAACTGAAGAGCAGCTGTAAAAGCCATCTGTTTAAAAAGAAGCAGTATACAGACTCTCTGAATTATTAATGATATAAATGCATGACCTGAATATTCTGTCTGTTGCTTAAAGACTAAACACTTGTGGGTGTATTTTCATGTTTTGCCCTGGTAACTAATGTTGCATGTATTTCAGTGGAATGCGCTTCTCACTTGTAGGTACCTGTTAGTGTCAATATTAGTGAATAGCCAAATGCACTAATAATTTAAATTTCATATAATGAGTTGATTTTATCCTACTCTGTACACTGACTAGAGTGGTCTGAAACTGGAAACTATTTGTCTTAAAGCGAGAGATTTTGATAGGCATGAAATGGTAAGTGCACAGTCCAGCAGAAAAATAATTATGTTTATATGTTCTTGTTTAGCCTGACCCTTTTGAAAGCACTGATCCTTTTACATCTTCCAGTATCTCTTCAAAAGGTCCAGGTAAGAAGTAAACATTTTATCATGAGGTATCTTTTTATGAATGAAGAATCCAATATAAGAGTTGAGCATAAAGAGTCTTGTGAACCGTTGGCAAAAAGTGTCATGGTCTCGTCACATTTCATGTAGGCTGTCTTTGTGGCACTCTATATGTCACTGTTTTCTTCTCATATTTTCCCTCCAAACAACTGGTAGAAAACCTATCGTTTTGTGGAATTCTCTTTGAACATCTCATGGCAGGTCAAAATGCAAGTGTGTTTTAATCATCTGCCTAGTTTTGTGCTTCATTGGCACCACCAAGCATTCCTTGTAATTCTTAAGTATTATTCAAAATAACTTTTTTCTGCATATCTGTTCCAGATCCATTTGGAACACTAGATCCATTTGGAAGTGGTGCTTTCAGTGGTGGTGAGGGATTTGCAGACTTCAGTCAGATGTCAAAGGTAAAGGTTAAAAGGAAAGCAACTGTCCTGTTAAAAATGTATGTACAGACACTTTCTAAAAGAGTGTGATATGATTGTAACTTTTTAGCTGACAATCTGGTTTTGTTCCTTTTCTTCCAGTCAGCCTCACCAGCTATATAGCAAAGAATTTTCCAACCATGTCAGAAATGGCAAAGTTTTACTAAGACTGGTAGATTCAGTAGGAATAAATAAATTTTTCACAAATATTTTCAATTACCAGATCAGGAAAATAAGTTAATGTCTAGTTTTAACTTGTAAGAAGAGGTAGTTGTTGCAGATATTAATATATTTCAGTGTCCAGCCTTCATCTAAGTCCTGGAATTTGGTTCTTGGTTACTTCATTGTAAGTATCCTGACTTGTTTCTAAGCTTACCATAAAATTATTGGTTGGATAAGGCCTCTCAGATTGAGTCCAACTTTTAACAAAATACTATGCTACTAAATAAATGTAACCTAACCTTACTCCGCTGTCACGGTCAGTCAGTCTCTCCCATGTTTTGAGTGTGCAATTTCTGTTCATTTTAAATAGCAGATGAAGAAAAAGGTTCAGGACATACATGAAAAAAATGGATAATTGGAAAGGTCTTGGTCTGCTTTCCTGAGGTGAAGTTTGGAATTTAGTTAACTCAGTGCCCAACTCCTTACATTACTTCTACAGTAACACTTGAACACTGTGGAGTAAATGTTAAAAATATAATAGGTTATCATTTCACTTTGACTAATTACATTTCTTGGTTGTTTTTTTCCTCCCCTAACTTTTACTATTTTGGGGAGGGTTTTAGCTCTCCACTAGATGGCAGCAGCCTTTACCAGTAGACATGGCTGGCTTGAGGTAGAAATTTTAGCAAAGGTTTGACGGCGATTTTTACCTTTTTCACAAAACTCCTCTTTCTTCATTTCACAATGATAAATTTCCCTGCATGGCACAATACTTGTGTGCTTCTTAATCAGTAGGAGAGTCCTTTAGAAAAGCTGTCTGAATATAGGAAGATTTAAACACATGCTTTTGGATATTCCCTAAGGTTTTGACTAAAAAGTCAAATACTTATGTGTAACTTCAGAAAAGTTTGGAATAAAGTTATCCCTTCTGCACTGTTTTTCCAGGTTCTGTCATGGTTCTGTTTATTAGAGTGAAGGTCAGGCTGTGGTATGACTGTTCATTGCCAAATAGTCAAAAGTAAAGTTTTACTTCCTTTTATTTCCTCATCAACTTTTTTGCTAGGACTAAAAGTTCTAGAAGTACTTAAATGTTTAAGAGCATAAGGTCTTTGAATGTTTATGGAATCTTAGCACCTCTGTCATTGGGCATTATCCTCCTACACCACTTACAATTCTGTACATCTGCCCTCAGGTTTTGAAGTTAATGCTTTTACTTGACTTAACCCGTAGCTTCATGAAACCACAGGTATTCTCCAGTGTGCTTACATCCCTTTTCTTTTCTTTTTTCTCATGTAGTCAATACCTTCAGACCCCTTTGCCTCCTCTTTTGGAGGGGCAGGATTCACAGATGACCCTTTCAAAAACAAATCAGACACACCAGCATTACCACCCAAGAAAAATGTCCCTCCACGACCCAAGCCACCCAGTGGTAAGGAGGTTTTCTTCTTTTAAAAGCTGCTTCTTTCAATTTACAGTGTATTGCTGGATATAAGAGCAAGTTGACAGTCTACTATCTGTCTTATATTTCAACCATGGAAGATGATGTGAAGTTATTGGTAAATTGACAAAATTATCAGTAAACCAGATTGAAACTCTTCAAAGTGGAAAACAGATGATGAGAGTACTATTACAGATCTATAAAATCACAGGTGGCAGGAAAAAACAGGGGGAAAACCCCTGTATTTTCTAAGTAGGCAACATATAAGATTAGTAAATGGCATCTTTAAAATAAAGAGGTTTGTTTTTATATGGTAATCTAAATTCAGGATTTATTTCTATATTTGCCAGAGAATATGGTGAATGCAAAAAAGTTTAAATAGTCTTAAAAAAACCTCTAGATAATTCTCAGAAGAAACAGAGACAACAGGGTGTCCCAAAAGCCAAAATACTGGCTCCAGCTCCTTTGTAGCTGAGTAGCAAGGCAGTATGACTACGGCTGCATCTTTATCTTGTTTTGATGTTCTTCCAGAGGCATCTGCCACTAGGTACTAACAAGATCAGGGTACACAGTTAGACCTGTCCTGATCTGTCTGTCCAGGTAGGATCATTCTTGCATTTGCACATTAGAATTAAACAGAAAACACTTTCTGAATATATATGGCTTTGTTCCTGCTTCGAGTCCATAATTTATGGAAATCTGGGAGATACATAAATCTCATGAATTGAAGATAAGATCTCTCTCAGTGGACCTTCAATTTCTGTTCTCCCTGTAGTTGTTTTCAAGATACTCAGCTACCAGTGAAACTGTTTAAAGAACTGAAGCCATGTAGTTTCAAGTCTCCTTTTAACAACAATGGTAGAGTTCAGTTGGTATCAAGAGGGAACTTTCAGTTGGCTCAAAAAAACAACAGAAGCTAGATGCTGCTTATGGATAGGCACAGAATTTTGCACTAAACACATTGATCATCATGTATTTATATATCCACAGACAGTATTAGGAAGCATAGTACAAAAAGAACAGATCCATCATTAATGTCTCCTGCAGTGTGTGGGTTCTCCACCTTTCTGCTGGTGCATTTTGGAGCAGAGCGGGCAGCCAGTTTGTGACAGATATTGTTGATCTGGCTGGTTTTGCAAACCAGTTTTTCTAGAACAAACTCCTAGGATAGTGTGAAAAGTGCTTCCTTATTACCAAGGGATCCTTAATGTCATTACCCATCCCATAAATTGGCCCAAGACATGAAAGATTCCATTTCACACAGTAGACTTACAAGCAGACCATTGCAGCAGTATTAGTTTGTTCCTGTTGCTGTGATTTTATTGCTTAAGAGATTATGGTGCACCCGAAAACCCTGAAAGCAGCAAATGAGAGGCTTTTTGTATATGAGGATGGATGTAAAGTTGTCAGGAAATGCTCTAGGATTGTGGAAAAGCCTTTGAAGCAGTTTGTTCTATGCTTGCTTTGTGTATTTTCTACTACTCTACTTACAAATTTTCAGTAGTTAAAAAAAAAACAAACACATAATATGTCATGTCAACAAATATCCATCACTAGGACAAACATGAATAAAAGTAGAAATAGAAAAGCTGAAGGGAATCTTATTTCACATTGTGAATGATGTTATTTTTCTTCATTTAGTTTTCAAGGAAAGAATGCAAATGGCCATCTTTCAAAAAAATATCTACATAAAATATTTTACAGTTAACAGGGCCTATGTAAAGTTGGATTATTCAAAAAAATACTAGATATACCCATGTAATCTCTTATATGTGGTTTTATTCTATCTCTTGTTAGAAACATGATTACTCTTAGCAAATGCAGTGTAATAGTAGCTGGAAAGGTGAGTACTGACTTACCTACATGAGAGTTTTTGGGTTTCTGTGTCCTCATTCCCTCTTGTACATACTGAGGAATTTGGGGAATATTCAGCTGTATAAATTTTTTTTTATGTAGACATGTGCACTCAGCCTTTAATCAGTTGGTTAAAAATGGTTTAAGTGTGTCCCTTCCCCCCTTCTAGGGAGATACAGTATTTGTGAGGTTCCACACTACCAAAACCAAATCTTGTTATGATAAAATAGGCTAAGGAGGAAACAACAGGTTTTTTTTTTAAAGCAAATGAGCCTTGTGTGTTTATGCAGTTCTACTCCTCCCTTCCTTCCACAACTAAGGCAATCTTCAGTGGTTACTTAAAGCATGAGAAATTATATAGTAATATAGTGTGATTGTAGCAAGAGATACAGGCATAAAATGTGTGTTAGAATGGCCTCAGCAAACAAACAACAGACAAGAAGCTTCCGTTGTTTCTTACCTTTCTTATTGGTCTCTTTAATTAAAAAACAAGTAAGTGATAAAAATCTTGCTGAAGGATGAATAAATGCTACTTATTACCAGACAAACCTGTAATTTGCCTTTCTATTGTACTCTTTTTAGTAAAACTGTTCTTTCGGGGGGGGGTTAATATTGAAAAACTTTTGTGGTTTGGTTGCATTTTGGTAGGCAGGTGCAAAAAGCTCTAAAAGGAAACTTTACTTGTCCTCAAACCTCTGCCTTCAAGTAGAAAATATAAATACTTTTGCAGAGCATTGGAAGCTGTCTGATTTCTTAGGCCTTTGAAACTAAACAGGATCCACCAGGGATTGTTCCTGATTAGCCCTGATTTGGTGCTTTTCTTTATGTGAAGCTTTTGCATGTGACATGCAAACATTGTCTGATATCCCATTGAGGGATTGCACTATGTCCTGGACCAAAGTGTGCCACAGGTCTCACTTCGCCCATGGGTCTCTGTTTTGTCCAGAGGAATGAGGAGTTTGACATCAAGTCTCATTCCTTCGTGAAAACAAAGAGCAAACAGAGCAAACTCTTGCAGCTGAGCACAGGATCAGGAAAACGCTTAATATCATGGCATGTCCTGAGTTGGAAGGGACCCGTAAGGATAATGGAGCCAAACTGCTGGCCCTGCACGGGATACCCCAACAGTCTCACCCTCTGAAAGGCTGAAAGCATTGTCCAAGCACTTTTTGAGCTCTAACAGCCTTTAGGCTGTGACCCCTGCCCTGGGAAGCCTGGGCAGTGCCCAGCACCCTCAGGGGGAAGAACCTTTCCCTGAGCTCCATGCCAAGCCCTGGCCCAGCTCCAGCCCTTCCTGGCCTCCTGTCCCTGTCCCAGAGCAGAGCTCAG
>JAYDZK010000274.1:24037908-24060167 GCA_034509185.1 Euphonia xanthogaster
CCCGGCCGCCGCGGCCCCGCTGCCCTTCGCGCTGGAAGCGGCCGGCGCTGAGGCGCTGCTGCCGCCACCGGCCCCGGCCCCACAGAGCTAACCCGCTCCTGGAATGCCTCAGGAAAGGCCGAGGGTTCTTCTGAAGGACATAGGCCACCCTATGTAGTTTTCAGCTGTGGCAAAGACAGTTTAATGTGACCCTTAAAAGGAATGACTTTTATTTCTACGTACTTCACGCTTCTGTCCAAGTTCATGCATTTTTTTCCAGACACCCTTGAATTTGCCTTCAAGAAGTTGACATTATGTGTGCTGGTGTGATGATGTTAAATATTTTAAGGAAACGACACATACAGGAAAAACAGCCAAATGTTTTGAAAATCAAATTACAGTGGAGGTACCATGGGGGTAAAGCTGCTGAAAACATGTCTGCTTTCCCAAAATGGGTTCTTTTACCTGGTGTGCAAGAGGCCAATCCCCACAGAGAGGTGAGGTATTTGATTTTTGTACAATTCTGCACAGAAAAGAGTGCTGGGTGTCAAATCCACTAAGCCACCACGATGACTACCAAAAATTATTGCCATTCATACATTTTAGTAAACAAAGGCATTAATATTCATTGGCTACAAGTTACATTCTTCTCTGATTAATTATTATTCTATCTACTATTATAGTCTACTTGCTCAGTCTCTCTTCTTTTGAGTTGGTGAGTTTCGTGGTCGCAATCCCCCCTTGCCAGAATTACCTTCTAACTACTTGGGGCTGACTTCAGCACAGTTACTGAGTTGGTTTTGTTAGTTTCTTCCTTATCTTCTTGGGAGTTCTGCCAAATGTCCTTGTGGCTTGTAAATTCTGCATTCTTTGTTTCACTATCACTAGTACATCCTTCTCCCAAACTTTGTTAATGTCCTTCTGGAGCTGAGATTATTGAAACATTTCAAGCTCTAAACCTCAGCGAGGCAGTTCTACTGATAAGTAATTTATGTTTGTAACACCTGAACATTATACCTCTGCCACAGACAAAGGTAGCCCATAGCCCTCAGCACCTACAAAAATATAGCCAAAACCATTTCCAAAACAGGATTAAAATAGGAGCTGAGAAAAAAATAATCAAGAAAGAACACAACATACACAGTACTGAAAATACTTTACACTCCTAAAGAGTTTAGTAATGGGAAACAGACAGAATGAGCCCATTTAAGATGAGCATCAACCTTGAGCATCAGTTTGCAGCTTGCTTGCATCCCCATCAGTGATGTATATTCTCTCATACATTGTAATCTATTGACCTGCTGACACTTCCCAGTTTCTTAGCACTGGCTTCCTCTCCCTACTGTGTGTCTATTAATCAGATCTATGTGGTAGAAAGAAGGGATGGACTGGGAAGAAGAGAGGATGTAAGAGATGAAATTACAGTAAAGAAAAAAGCCAGCACTTGGCTCACCAATTTATTGTAATGTCAAAGTGCATGCTCTACTCCTCTGTTCCATGGTACACACAGCTGTTAATGAATATTGCCCCTGTATTCTCTCTCATATAAATGTACAGAGAAATCACGCTCTACCTGTGTCAGCTCTTGCAATTGACCTCAGGATCTGGGTTTGGAGCCTCTCTGACTTGGGGTATTTATGAAGAGGAATTCCCTCTTTCTTGTCTCTGCCTCTCAGTTTGTATGCCAGGGAAATTAGGCTATGGCTTCTTGCAGGAAGGCTGCTTTCTCATGTTGCTTAGAAACAATGCTGCTGAGCTGAGAGAAATTAAAAGGAAAAAAAAGCAGCAAATCAAAACCACCTCAGAGAAAAGGTTAAACCTTCAGCTTGTGTTATCAGTTTTAAGCTAGATGATACTAATACACTTCCAGACATTGAGTTTCACTGCTGAGTGGCTGGTTGGAAACCTAGCAGACTTGCTAACAAGGGAGGCAGAGACTATTCACTGGGCTTTCTGATGGATCTAATTACTTGTAAATGAAGCTACCAACTTCTACTACTGTTCCAGAATTCTTCCAAATGGAGCAATGAAAAACTAGAACTGATACCTCCCCAGAGCCCATCTAGGGTTCCATTTGCAGTGGCATATAGCAAGGATCCAGCTACTTGTTCTTTTATCAATGTTATGTTTTTGCTTACAGTATTGGGAGAAATTTTAACAGTCAAGAAATCCCAACATGCTGTTTTAAACACCACTGTTGTCCTTCCAATGGATGCAGGGCTCATCTTTCATGGCATTGCTGATGGTAGCCAACCTATCATGATGGCTAGCAAGTCACTGAGAGGCTGTGGGGTTTTGTAGATTAGGGAGGTTTGCAGGCTGTAGTTCTAAATGAAAAAGCCATCCCCCTCCTTGGAAATGTACTTCAGTTATTAAATGATTTCCTAGTAAAATAGGAATGGGTTTATGAAACATGATCATAATGTTGTCTCTCTTTGTGATGGCCTAAGAAAACATACAAGGAAATGTATTATCACGAGACATAGATATTCTCCAGGAAGAACTCTACTTAGCATTTATATAATTTGTGCTGTGCTTTCTCTTTGTTCTTTCATTGGCCTTTCTCACTTATTCTATGGCAAAGGGAGTGCCAAGCTTAGCACTTCCCCACCTTTCATTCCAGCTGAGGAGCTTGTAATTAAGTTGGATTTGATTTCTGAGAGCATCCTCCAAGCAGGAATCATGGCAAACATGTCAAAAATAGAGCTGTTGCTTGTTTGCTCTGAGAAACACAAATCTACTGCCTGCTAGGCATAACTCCACCAGTTACAGCCACCCAGGGCTTATCTGCTGCTATGGCCAGGCAAGAGGGAAAAGTGACCTTCACAAAGTGAACATAGCAGTGCCAGGATTGACCCAAAGTCCTGCTAACCCAGCCCCTCTCCTCTTATGTGGCAAAAGTGATACCCTGATGAAGAAAGGGACTTTCCTGAGATGAGTCTGGTCCCTAGTCCTCGGGTGAGCTCATCCCTGCCATTTCCTCCAAAGCAAGAAATGCTTCTGTATCATTTCAAGGCAGGGAAGGCTGCTGTGTTTGTTCTCCTCCTTGGTAAAAATGAATAACATTCTCTAGTGGATGCCCACAGAAGAGATGGGGGAACTGTGCCAGCAGGCATCAAGCTGTGTCACTGTATTTCTCTGTTCTCCAATGCAGGACCTTCTTGAGCAAAAAGTGTTGCCTTGGCCATTAATAGCTCTTGCTTGTTTTTAACTTCTACAAATTTGTCCAATCACTTTCAGAATAAATGAAATTGAAATTTTGAGTAATGACATCAGCGATATCTCCTGTCAAAGATTTACACTGTTTCAACAGAGCTGTGTGGGAAAGGGTCTCTGGTTTTAAGAAGCCAACTGTTAATTTAATTTACTGACTGGCATTCTTAATAAACTTGGTTAAGAAAACTTAGGTCCCCAAACTGTGGAATTTGTCACACATGAATCATAGTGTATACCTCAGAGGATACTTACATCTTTTTCCCACACCCATAACCCTCAGCAACACACTGGCAGAGCTCTGCAAAAGTGAGTGACTTGTTTTTTCAGTACATCTGTAAAAGTGAAGTTATCCTATAATATCTGTGTCTTTAAAAAAATATGCTACATTTCAAAGTGAAGTAATTGGCCCTTTTACCCCATTAGTAATAGCAAATGAGTTCCAACCTTCTCAGAACAAAAAGCCAAACTGTTCACCACCACCTCCTCTAATTTACAGTGTGCCAGGGAGAGGCAAGAAAAGGGCAGTCCAGTTACTGACATCCACACTAAGATGTAATCCAGCTCCTGCACCTTTGTCATGATGGTTTAGAGAGGAGCATTCCCACCACTGTGCTCTAATTAACCACTAGTGTGGAGTGGGGAAAAGGCTATGCAGATGTGGGGAGATACTGCCAGCTTCACAAGGGCCTTGCCTCTGTTCAAAGCAAATTTCTCTAGCAATATCTCTTTAGTCATATAATTGCTCTTTAAAAAGTAGGAGAGGTATTACAATCATTACTCAAATCACAAGAAAGTATTGTCTATGGCTCAGCTCCATAATAAAAAAGCATTTGTACTGGAATATATAGATTGTTTTTTCAGTAACATATAATTTATAGATGTTTCCTAGCCAACTATTTCAAGTTGATGTGAAATTGTAGTTGGACTATAACAGATGATTCACATATAATTCACAGTGTTTCTGGTGCACTTAACTTTTTTTTTTTAATCTCAGACATGCTTAGCTGTAATATTAATGACAGACTGACACCCAGTGTCCAGAAGGTGCTAGAGCTCATTCCAGCTCACAGTTAGATGCACCAAAACAGCCTTGGCTGTAACCTCTCTTAGTTGAATTCTTCCATATCAAGAACTAGAAATGTCACTAGTTGTGATGTAGGGGCAATTCACAATATGTTATTTAGAAGGAGGATCTTCCGCTCTGCTCCTGGGATAAGTGGGTGGATCAACTGTCCCTCCTTTTGCTATGAATGTTACACTGTATATTTTTACAGCCTTGCTTCTTATGGACAAGAATACTTTACTTGAATGTCCAACCCAGGATATTTTTAGAAATCTCTGTTTTGAGTGCTTACTGTACACTGCAGAGGAGCGATGTTTTCTTGAAAGGTTTCCAGCTAGTTATTCACGCTGTTTCCTGTGGTGGGGTGTTTGAGTTTGCATTTGGGTTTTGGTGGGTTTTTTTTCCTTTGGGAGGAGGAGAGGTGGGCCTTTTTTAGCTCTGATTTGTATTCTGATGTTATGCAAGCAGAGAAAAAGAAAGAACAGAAGTAGTATTTCTGTTCAGCTTGTGTTACTGTCCACTTGCTTAGATCTTGCCCATTGTGGACTCAGAGATACTTCCTTAATGATCACAAGGTAGCAAAGTTACCAAATTTTCTGAAGAAGATAAGCCAATGTTATCAGGCTCTTCAGTTTCTGTTTCAGCCAACAACACTTCTTCATTTTAATCATGAGCTAAAGATCATTCCCACTCTATGAGAAAGAAAAGGAAATGCTTTGATGAGCTGGGAAACCAAAGATGCTTTATTTTGCAAAGTCCTAATTCATTTAAGAGGTTAAATTTACTGTTTTAAATTAACAGTAACTCTTGGAACTCAGCTTATGCTTCCTTAAGAGACTTAGACTCAAAGATCTGGAATCCAGCCCATCTGAAAATTCAGTCTCTGTGGATTTTTTTCTCCCACTGAAGTAAACTGGTGGAGATTTCCTGTTATCCCTCATTAGTTTTGAAGCTTTGGCTTAAATCTCCTTGAAAATCATGTGCTATATTTATTAAAATATATAGATACTTAGGGAGCTCAAGTCACACCCTTGAAGCAGTTCAGATGGACACTACAAATGGTGCTCATTTATCCCCCAGGACTGCTGAAGCACTTACCTTAGCTTCTGCTGACCAGCAGAGTGTGCCCATCGTCTCAGCAGGTTTCTGCAGGTATATGAGTCTATGAGTTGTTGTCCATTCAGGACCACTGGATTCAACTTTTCAAGATCCCCCTGCATCCACCTGCCATGCTGACTGCCCCTGATGCTGCAGAGCCTTCCCAGAAGCAAAGTGAGCACATTTCACCCCAACTCCTACAAAGCTAGGGCAGGGGAACACCAGGCAGCAGCACCTGGCCCAAGGTCAGCAGAGCCAACAAGTCACAGCCTGCTGAGCTCCAACAGCTGCACAGGGAAAGGATGGTGTAAACCTTGGGCTGTGCCTGTTCTCTTGGGAGGATGGGGGGGATGTTAGAGGAGTTTTGTCATTGTAGCCTAAAAATGGCATCTAGCTCAGGCTCCTGAAATTCATGACAATTGCAAAAGGTGCATTTTCCTCAAGTGGAGGTAAACAAGATTACATGTTTCCAGTAACCTTTGACAGCCTTTATGTCTATCAATTATTGCTTGCTTTTAAGCTTGGACTAATACTAGATGTATTGCAAAGGTCAGTTATGCCACTGTCCACTGAGAGCCATCTACGGCTTGCCTGTTTCTTTTCCAATTGCAGCAAAAATGAGAGTAACTTCAGGAGCATTAAAGAATTTGAAGCCAGAACCTCTTACCTCCAACCATGTATTGCAAGCGGGCCTGTGCAGTAGGTCTGGAAACCAGCCTGGTGGCACTCTAAGCCCAAGATGATATGAGGCTCTCTCTCCCCTAAGGCATCAAGTACCAGACATCAAAAGCACACCAAAAGCAAGGCCCTCGTTCAGCAAGGAGAGCTAAGAAGGACTGCAAGCAACTGGACACACTGACCAGAGGAAAGCAACGGGGCGACAAAGTAGGTCTGGAGAATTCACATGAGCCAGTAAAACACTTTTTGTGGTGCAACACCGAATGTCCCAGGCTTGTCTGCCTTTCTCAGCTCTCTTTAGCATGAGATGTTTCATAATAACACTAAGGAGTATCAATTCTAAATTGGATTGCGTGACATTGGCAGGAGGTGTCACTCATGAGCTGGAAAGTCAACTCCAGTAATACACACATGGAAAACATTCTTCTGCCCAATATACCTGAAAAAACCCCAAAACATTTACTACCATCACTTTTAGGTTAAAAGAAAAGAAAGCCTATTTTAAAAGAAATTAACAAAACCCCTGACTCCATAAAGAACCCAGTAATGTCAGATTAGCCTAGTATGTTCATGAAATAGGTTCTGCCTTTCTATTTGTCTGTGATTTGCTAAAGCCTTTTGTTTACCACTGCTCCACTAAGCAATAGAGCTAAGAAAACATTCCAGCAGCAGTGCTGGATTTGCTGAGCTGGAGTAAGGGGGCTCCCCCACAGCCCTGAGTTCAACGTGCATCACGTGTCACACAGCAGGAGGGAGGCTGATCTGCCCTGCAGTCCCCATCTCTCCCGATGGATTCAGCCCTCCCTGCTGTGCTTGCGCTTATTAACAGTTGCATCCTGCAGGGTGCTACAGAAGCAAAACAAGGAATCTCTCCAAGGAAGCCTGGAACAAACTCAAAAGTCAGGAAAGCAAATGAAGCAAAGACATAACAAAGACCTAGACTTCAGGTACTTCACTTAGTTGTAGGTGAGTTAACTGATGTCTTCTACCTTAGCTTTGGTAATACATTTGCAATTTGTGTTTCAGTTGGGGTTTTGTTTGTTTTTAAATCTTCACAGCCATTCCTTCCTGTCCACCCTCATATCTTGCATCTAAGACATCCATACCTCTTCCATTAGCCATTTCTCTCCTGCTTCCTCCTGCCAGTATGTTGGGAGCTTACATTCTCCCAGTGCCTCCCTACTGCTCCTCAATGCACTATGCTGCTTTTCCAGAGACAATGGGCAGATGCAGCACTTCAGAGGCAGGGAATACACACTTTCCCTTTTCCCTTTTCCAGTTGCTTTGCAACTCCCATGCACGATCCAGCGTTGGGCAGGGTGATGTTGCCTGTGCCTCTCAGCTCTCCCCTTTAAACATCCTGCTTTCTTATTTTGGTAAAGGCCTCAGCTAAAGAAAAAGCATCTCCCTGCAGTGCCAAGTAGCACTGAAGTCTATCTTCCAATCCCCATTTTTACATCTATAATGGTAACCTCATATGTCCTTGCTGTGCTGCCTAACAACACTCCCCATTCCCTAGATGGGCTGTCACTAATCACAGCTCAATATATTCACAAATTACAAATTAACTGGCAAGTCTCCTCTGAAACAAATTCAGGAGAACCATAGGCAGCAGCCAATGACAGGACCTAAGCAAATTTCATCCCAACTCAAACAGCATCAGTCTGACCCGTTAAAAGCCAAAACAGAGAGAAATTATACTTTGAAATGAGGTCATTTCAAGAGGGGAGGAGGGGATATTGCTGCTGAGCCCATGAGAGAGCAATGGTGAGGGGGTGGTTAAGATTAAACAGCTAGAGAGATTAACATCTTATGACTGTTTTTTGTTCACTGACCTGTAATAAAATAAACAGTAAGACTAACAAATAGGTGATTAGCCTTGTTTTTCCAATGCTGGTTTTACTGTTAGACTACTGCCATGGTCTTCACTTTTCTTTGGCTAATACTTTGTGGTTTTATAGATAACACTAGTGAAATTAAGAGGAATAAGCAACAGAAATCTTATTATAGTATGTTACTATATTATTACTTACTTATGCTAATAAGCATAAACCCAGTGCTTTATTTTCAGAATGCAAGTACCTGCCCTTTTGCTACTCCCTCCCCTGTTGGCTGGTTGGCATCTGATTGTTTGCACACAAAAATCATGCCCAGCACATCATATGGTTTTCTGCTCACATGTTCAGGCAGCCAGAACTAGAGAGCTGAAAGGTGCTTTTGTGTGCACCACAGGATTGGTGAATCATAGCCTTCTGCTACCTTGACAGGAAATGCCTCCTTTCCTGAGCTATATTGTCTCCAGAATGAAAAAAGAAAGGTCTTTCAGTGACCAAATCAATTACTCAGAACAGCTTCAAAGTCTTTCTTCAGCTATGCAGAAAGCAATGGATAGAGCTCAGATACAATACAGAGTCATGAATTTTTCTACAGGACCCAGAAGAGATTGCTGATCATATGTGCACCCTGTGCATACATTTAGTGCCTACCATTGCACTGCAAAACTACCCATAGTGGGAAAGGAGAGGCCATTCTGGCTCTGTTCTTCCTAAGCTCCTGAAAACATGGAAAAGGGGCAAGTGGGGAATTGAACAGGGCATTATCCACTTTTCCTTTGGCTAATTTAAGAGGAAAATTGTACCCCAGAGGCTGACTCCAGCAGTAGAACTCGTGGTGGCAACCTTCTGTCCCAATTCAGAGCCCAGTTTATGACACTGAAATCAGATGGTTTCAGCTAACATGCCTGACTGGACAACACAGCAGCTGAGGCACAAATGTATCATCTGCTGGACCAGAGATTCTAGCTTCTTAAATTGTTCCACACAAGTTTGTGTGTCAGAGTCTTTATACCACAGCCAGAGTTACTAGAGCACTGCCCATGCAAGCAAGCACAAACTTCTCCCTCATTTCTGCTATAGTAATCTTAAGACAAGTCACTACTAATTCTCTAGCTAGTCTGAAAATTCTCACTTATTATGGTGAAGAGCTTTTTCCTAGCCAAATGTCATGTGGAAACATCTATCTAGCATCCATCATGGAAAAGCAAAATATCTTTTCTCCCCCAGACTGGTTTATCTGTTGGACAAAAATATAACCAATCTGTTCTGAAAAGCATCAGTTTTGTCAGGCTGGAAAGTAGTGTAAGTCCACAGAATTACGTATCTTCAAGAGGCAGCTGGCAGCAAACAGCAATTACCAAAGTCATGAGAAAATCAGTTTTACTCCATCTCTCTAAAACACTGTTAAAGATGCTGGCTTCACAAAGGGAGTCATGGTTGAAAGGGTGCTTAGAGGTCCTCAAAACAAAACTAGCTCAGACAGGCTGTTATGGAGGTGATCTGCCAGGTACTTCCACACAGGTATTTCCACTGGCAGTGCTAAACTCATCATCCATTTAAGTGAAGCAAGTGTGTGGTGTGGTTGCCAAAGGCATCCAGGGCTAGATTTCATGGTCTTTCTTGGGGACTTATCAGCAGACAACTATCAAGTCCTTAACAGTGTACTTGCAGTAACAGCAGCAATACAGCCAGTCAAATACAGCAGGCAAGCAAACATCATGACAAGGAAATCCAACAGGATGAAGACAGGTGGTCTGAGGTAACACAGTCTGGGACAAAGGGACTGAATATACTAAAGAGGACAAGAGGGTATCTAACCTATTTGGAAATGGTGAATGCACATCAGCCCCTGTCATTTAATGTGGATAAAAAAAAACATCACTGAAGTGGTTTGTGATGGAAGGCTGTGAAGGTGGAGGTTTCATATTTCCCCCATCCATTTCCCCAGAAGACACTTGTCATTCTCTTTTTTTTCTTACTACAGCACTGAAAGCACTTTTCTTTGGCCTGAAACCTAAGCAAAGCTGAGCTCCACTAAGTCTCCCAAACTTTGCCCTGCCCTCCCTCCTTACAGCCACAAACACTCCTTTGTTCCATTGGAGGTGGAGGCTATGTAGTTGAAAATAGAGCTCTTTTAAGTAAATTAGATCTACGAAGGTGTTCATCTGTGTGCCAAGTTACTAATGGATCATGTTGACAAGGTCTTCACATGATTGAATGAGCTCCCCCAAATACGTAAGATTATAAATCTAGTTTTGGAGTGCAGCAGTTTGTTTCGGTCTGATGTCTCATCTACTGGTGATATAGGTCACTTTTATAACCAGCTTTGCATATTCCATGAAGCAGTTTGTTTTTCAGAGTCTAAGATTCAGGTGCAAGAAAATGATAATTGGAAGAGAACAAGTCAAGGTTTATTACAAACTTGCACCAAACAGGGAAAAAAAAAACAGAGGAAAAGTTTCAAAATGGAGGAATGGAGGAATACGGTTTTCTCTAGCCTAGTATCTATGCTTTAGTGTTAAAGCACTCTGCTTTAGCATTAAACAACAATCCTTCTGAGTTCCAGCCAGACAGCGACTGGAGTTTAATGCTGTTTTCTCCCTCTGAATTTTTAAAACAGACTTTCAAAGGGAAAACACTGAACCAAGTGACCCAAAATGATTTACAATGTCAGTTAGTAATTCAGATACACTGATAAATATCTAATAAGAACCACTTGATTTCAATCTTTATAGTCTTCAATCTCTATAGTCTGGGATGTTGCAATTAATCACACACCAGGAAGACACTGAGACTTTTAATCACTACTTCCTCCTCACACGCCTGTGTTAAAATCTGTACACAATAGAAGGGATTAGTAGGCAAAGGCTAACAACACCACGTGAGATGGAGACTTTTCCTGTCTCCAGGATAAAGTGTGTGACAAAGTACTGAAATTGAAGCAAAGTTTATCTGCTGTCACAAAAGGAAACTTTGCCATGGGACAAGCTTGGGCAAGTGGCAACCAGCACAGGGTGGGAAAGGAGAGGAACAGACCTACACCAGAAGCTGATCAGGTCTGCTGAGTTTGAGAGCTTTCAGGCAAAAGAGGTTCTATGAAGAACCATTTTTATAAACTCATACACGTGCTTGTACCTATCTCACATTGGGTCAGCTGGACCACATGAAACAGTTAACAGCAGCTCAAAGTGTAGTCTACCCCACAGCTACATGACAGCTCAACTTGCACACAGCATCAGCAAACACAGAAAAAATAAGAGTCCCCCATGGGAAATGCAATAAACATCATAACTACAGTAAAGACAAAACATGAGAAATGCCCACAGCTTAAAATGGTCTCTTTTGTGTTACTTTTTCAGATGGGGCATTAGGACTCTGGTATATAAAAGCAAGCACAATGTCTGCTCACAGCTCTCAACTTTCATCTCAGCAAATTTTCAGAAGTAGGAAAGAGAAGTGGAAACATCAGTATGCCAGTGCCCTGCTCTGACACAGACACCTCGGTGGACTATGAGTCTTTGCAATGTTTATATTGTAGATCTTTTTTTTTATGAAGATAAGAGCTTCTGGGCCACTTCTGTGAATGTTGCAGTGACCACCTTGACCTGCAGCCCTCTGTGAAACAATGCAATTCCTTTAAGGCATAAAAAGGCTGCTAGAGTACTTATGAGTGCCCAGTTACTCAGAACACCATTACCTTTTGAAAAGGAAGAATGAGCCTGACTTCCAGAAGTGGTTCAGTCTCTGCGATTCAATCAGGTCTTGCCATGTAATACTACAAGTGAGTTCTGCTTAGCAGCACATCAGTTTAAGAAAGTGGGTATCTCCAAGCAACTTTAGAGACAGGCAAAGTTCAGTAAGGTGATGCAACGTTTCACTAAAGATGAAAGAAATAATCTGTTTAATATCAAAGCTATTTCCAGGGCCTTTTCATAACTAGAAGATACTAAAAGAAAGTGGAGTGACTGTTCCTAGGTAAGGAATATCTTTACATCACCCAAGGAAAGGCTGGCAGGGCTAGCTGATATAAACTTCTGCTGTGGGCTGATGTATGCAACTTGCTTATGACCATACTGTGTTATCATACAATGATACTTGAACAAGTTGAATCAGATTTGCAATGGGTACAGTTTTCCTAACATAAAAGCTGTGTTTGTTAAAGTGAGATAAAGGACTAATACTTGCCAAGGTACTTCTCTCATTATTTAGATATCCTTTCAGTATGAGCCATGGCAGCAGGAATCTCTTTTAGTAGCATTATTCTGAAAAGGCCACATTTTTAGGCCTGGTCATGAGTAAGTGCCACACATCATCCACAAATTGCATGAACACATTTGTTCCTATTGTCTCGATACAGAGTCCTTATAAATCACGTTTCTTGAAATCTTAAAGCATCTTCCATTTACATGCTATCACATGTGTGATCATACCCATTTGTTGGCACACTTGAGCTCTCACCTATGGGTAAGAATTCAGCCTTTTCCATTTGTTTCAAAAGAGTGAATCTTTTTGCAATCCCATCTCCAGAACAGAACACAATTTCTCAGAAATACACATGGAAGCTGGCAACACTCCCTTTCCTGCATGTCCATCTTGTTTAGTAATGTCAAAATCAGTTAAACTTCTGTCTTTTCTGTATTTTTGCTATTTCCCACAATATTCAGCTCTATAAAAAAGAAAAGCCCCAAAGTCAACTGTTGGGTCTTACTGATATTTGTCCCAGGCTATGTCCATCTCCCTGAGATCTGCTCCCTCAATATCTGACATAGCTCTTGGATCTTGTATGAAATGCCAAAATTCAGGGCAGACTGTATTTATTGAAACCTAGGGAACAGAGAAGAATTCTTGAATGTGGTGCAGTAATGCCAAAAATTGTCTCTTTGCAGAGGCTGGCTGACACACACTGAGTTACTGCTCTCATACTAAATAAACAGGGAATGCATTTCAAAATCCTGGTTCAAACAATTCTTTCTTCAGTACTGCAAACAAATTAAAGTTGTGCAGTCCAGAGGGAAATCTGATTTCTTTCACATTTTCAGGGAAGAGGAGGAATAGGTTTAAAATATATTCACAATCAGCCAGTGGTTCATGATAAGTTAAGGCATGATAAGTTACATAAGTGTTAAAGGTCCAACTGCACATTGCTGGGAAGTATACACTTACCATACCCTGGTAAGTGAAGTCATCTAACTTCTCTATTTTTCACAAGTTTTCAATCTAGGAATAGATCCCAGCTCTATACTTATCAGGGATAGTACTGTTTTTCAGCAAAGTTCTGGAGAATTTTGGAAAGAGAACACAGTACAGAGAGCACAGAACAACTAGGACACTGCAACCTTATCTAGTATGTGTTTAATTTTAAATCACTTCATCTTGGCTTGAAATGGTAGGCTTTGATTTTGTTTTGCCTAGAACACATTCTGATAATGGAGTCCTTGAATAAAACCAAGCAACTTTTACAGCAGTTGGGGAGACTGCTTAAAACTCACATCTCTCCTTGCTAATATCAGAGACCTCATTTAGCCATTATTTCACACTCACATGACCCACCAGTAACAGCCTGTTAGTGATCCTCACCAGCCTTTCCCTGACAACACTGGAGAGGAAAATAGAACTATTCTTTGTCCTTCTCGTCCTTTCTTTTGTACATGGGACACTACCTCTGCCCTCCTGCCTGTCCTTCACTGCATGAAGTAGGCTGTTCAGCTACTGCAAATATTTAATGTAAATAAAAACACCAGGCTTCAGCCAGAGGGAAATGGAGCGTGAACAACTTGGCTCTCAGGGCAGAGGTGTGAAAAAGCATGTTTCCTCTTGTTCACAAACACCTAATATTGTGCATTTATGGGAACTGCACAGTGTAAGGAATATATGTGTTAGCATGCTTAGCTAACCCAGATTTGCAAAATAACACAGCAGTTAAGGTACAGTATCTGCTTGTCTGCTTAGAACAGGAAATCAAAATATTTCATTTTTCTTCAGCAGGAATAAAATAAAGAAGAGACCAGCTCCCCAGACAGCAATTAGCATATGCCTACTTACTGCAATAAAGTATCTGGTTCAATTAGTGCAATTGAGAACCTGGGCTCTTAGTCATGTGTAGATTACATGCTGGCATTCCTCTGGCAAAAGGCAAGAACCAACAGAAATAACTATTCAGAGATCAGAGTGATAGGTAGGGTGTCTGGATTCTAGATTCTGCCACAGTCTAGAGCTTAGGGGTAGTTAAACTTCTCCAAAGTTTTCCACCTGAGACAGGGATGGTGGCAATTCCTATTTTTAAGGATCCTGAGAGGTTGCACTTGAATTTGTTTGCAAATGTTCAGAGAATCTCAAGGAGACGTTAAGAACAAGTTTTCACTAGCAAGTCATCTAGGCTCCTGCAGCTTGCTTCAAGGTTGGTAGCAGGCACTACAGCTGCTGGCATGCAGGCTGTATTTCTCTCCCAAAACACTGCTATTTTGAGATTACTCCTATGCCCAAGTTTTCCTGAGGTGCAAAAGCAGTCAATCTGCATGTAAAAGCAGCTGTCATAACAGCACACTGGCTGAGGGCACCTGCAACAGATGGAAATAACCACACTCCTCAGACCACAGATAATGTTTGTCTAACAAGATATGCTGGCTCCAGAGTTTAAGGTCAACCCACAGCCCTTCCTGCAGTGCTCAGTTCATCTGTGGCATAGGGTCCTAGGACCAGGATTCAAGGAGAAGTTGGATGAATACTTGGAAGACAAATCCACTGTGAGTTTTTAAAAAGAGAGAAGAAACCTCCTGCTCAGAAAACCTTTTGAGCTAAAACAGCTTGAGGTCCTGAAATATGAATGAAATGTCATATATATTTGCTTCATATCCACCCTTCCCTCAGTGCCTAGTCCTGGAAGTTACTTGGTTGGATGGCCCATCTAACAGCCATGATGGCTGCTCTACATTTGTTCCAATAAGGAATTTACATACACCTGCCCTACTCAAGTTCAAGGTCTCTCAAGTTCCAAACTTCATTACCAAGTTCAGTGCCCACTGTATTAATCTGTGAAAGACCAAGTGGCATCCAAAAGACAAACCTGCTCCACAAAGCAAGCATGATCACAGAACAAAAAAAAAGTGTAACATTTCTGAGCCCGACAAAGATCTTTGACAAATACAAGCACAGGCCTGCACATAGAAGTTGTTCCTGTAAGAGAATTCAGTTTGCTTAGCATTAGCCATGAAGAAGAAGTTCTTTTTGATATAAAGAAAGCATACAGGTGCTCAGAAACAAATGCTAGATTCAAAGCACACTCTTCCCTCAGTCTGCATTCAGTGTTAAAGGGCAAAACTTCCTGGCTGAGGAAGCACCTCCAAGAGAGAAGGTGACAACAGTGATACCATTTAGAATCACAACTGGAGCTGTGTAAAAACAGGGATAGCTAAAGATTCGTCCCTCAAGTTTTGCAGTTTCATGAAATCACCATCCGAGACTCATAGTGAAAGACACGTGCAAGAAAGCCCAAAACAAGTAAAATTTTGGTTGCAAAAGAAGTCAGTGAACAAAGACCCAAAATACCTTCATGCAGTATGAGCAAGGGACATGAAAATGCACTGCACATGAATAAAAAATTTGTGAAGTTTAGTTCAAATGTGGGTGTGGAAGGAGAGAAATGGAAGGCAGGTATGAAAGAAAATGTGTCACAGTTAGACCCTAGCAAAATTAGCAAAGATAAGAACAGCTGAGTGAATGGAGCAAACATACCCATAGCCTAGCATGGGTATAGCTTCTTGCAGGCAAGTACATTTGCAAACATCTTTAGTTGGTCTACCAACAAAAGATGCAGAGGGGAAACCTCAAGTGGTTGTTTTATTATCTATCTCTAATAGATTTACTAAAGAAAGCCTATAGTGTACTTGACAGATTTCAAATACTAAAACAGTTACACATAAAATATACTTTGGTTGTGTTTTCTGTCTGGCTAATTTTCCTTTTAGGTTTTCAACTTTTGAAAGCGATCTAAAGTTTATATAATCTTAGATTTTTAAGATATCAGGCAAATAAGTACAAATATCAAACAAACATAAGGAAAATCACCAAACAATACTGCTTAATTCATTATTTCTAACTTGATTTTACTGCTCCTGAGATTGGCAGTCCAGCAGACCTAAAGTGCTCAGTGGGCTTACTTGGGTTGGACAGAAGAGTCTTGTTTTTTTCAGTATCATTACGAGATGTGAAAGCTTCATCACGATTCAGTGGAATTATTCCTTCTTTGTCTGTCTTCTACATTACAGAAGATTTCTAGGAACCCAGGACTGGGAGCAGGAGATGGGCACCAAGTTGAATGAATTTGTAATAAAAAAAGTCATCCACAGAGCTATCAAAGAGTAAAAAGGGGTTTCACTTTCTCCAAATGCTCCCAAAGACTTGTCAAAAGGCTGCAAACAGGATACTTTCAGCATGAAATAATGCTAACAGTTGCTCCCCACTTTCAGAGTCCCAAAGGGAGATCCACCATTCTCTAGTACTAGAGAAAGGAAGACAGCAGTAATGATCTGCACATCCTATAGAAAATGGATATAAGGGCTTTGCTAGTCTTAGGGCTCAACAGAAGTGTCCCTATGGACCCCTGCAGTCTTTGGATTGCTTTGTACAACCTAGGCAAAACCCAGTCAGCTTTCAAATACTTGGCAGTGTGACTGGGAGTACTTTTGTTTTATTGCAGATGTCTTCTTTGAGGGCTGCTCCTGTGATACCACCACAGACCCATTAGACCTGCATGCCCTCCTCAACTTCTCATAAAGTGGAAACCAGCTGCTGCATGATCTATCAATGTCCCACCTACACAAGCCATCAATACTTCCTGAAGGTGAAATCTCTCCTGACTGCCAGCACTGTGTGGGCTTCAATGTAAAAAAAAAACACAAAACCAACAACAACAAAAACTTTCAGACCTTAGAGAAAAAAAATTCTTCATTTATGATTATGAAAATCCCAAACTCCACCTGTAATTGAACCCATGGGCTAACTCCATGCTTGAATTGATGAAAGGATGTACCTTTCATCTTCAGTTGTCCCATAAAAGCAATGGCCTTCACAGTATTTCTTCTGTGAGTACACTGGCAAGCTGACAGCAAACATTGTCATCATGGAAATACTGCATACCAAGCCTCCAGCTGTGACACTGGATGGCTTAAGACAGAGCAAAGCATTTACAGTATTTACCAAGTTTGTTAATAAAAAAATATTTCTAGCAAGGACTATTTAAAATGCTACAGATAGCAAAGTAAATCAGTTGCTTATTCACTTCATGATTGATAAACACCGAACAAACAAACAGTCCTGGTGCCCAACAGTTCCTGCTACCATTTGGCATTAAATCCAGATTTCTGCACAGGATTGAATTGCTCCTACTTCCAGCTCAAGGCCTACACTGTGCTCTTTTGTTTAGCCAGGACCTCACACCATTTGGAGGCATGAACTCATGTTGACCCTCCAGAGCACAGAAGTAGCTGCTTTCCCCAGGGCCTGGGGTTAGGAACCAAAAGAGAGACCCCTTATATTAAGGCTTCTACAACCAGTTCAGTGTGCAAGTGGGCCCCCACCAGTCTCTCACATATTCTAACAGCACACTGTTTACACTCCACTGCAGAATCTTTAAAACTTCATTTCAAGTTTTACAACAGTAGCCATCATTCAGGTCTCTATATCCTTTCTGTGCTCAGGAGTTAGGCTAGCCAAGTCCCTGGGATATTCACAAGGGCACCTCTTTGGTTTTACATCCCACTCAAAAGCAGGCACTGTGTTTGCAGCCAACATCTAACTTTTGGGAGGCTGTGGTACTAATATTTTGCAATAACCCCACCTCTAGTCAAAGTAAGAGCTTTCCTAAGCCCATTTTCCCTTAGTTACTTTCCTGCATTTGCCTTCTTCCCCAAACCAAGAGAAGTTAGGCTCCAAGTTGCTATAGCAGACATCCTTGAGACAACCTTACTCTGCTCAGCTAAGAGGGAATTTAATTCAAACAGATCAAGAGAGACTCCTAACCCCTACACATCCTTCAGTCTTGGTTGCTGTTATGTTGGTTTTTTCCTGACACACTGGTTGCTTTCAGGAATCATGCTGCGGATCCATACTGCTGAGCACTGCAACATAGTGAAATAATTAATTAAATACCCTCTTAGCTAAAGCAGAATGATTTGAAGTGCAAGTATGGTAACTTCACTGATTCCTGGCACTGAGCTTGTACAGGAAAGGATGGCTTACTTTGAGTGAGAAGTCAGTTTGGTGAAGGAAGGAGAACAATTTTATGATGTGATCTTGTGCACTCACAACCGGTGCCTTCAAGCATCTGCAAAAGAAAGACAGCTGTAGCACAAATCTACATGTTAGCTCTTGCATTGCTAATCTAAATGACAGCAGAGGAGAGGGGCAGTCCTGAGAGTCAACTCTCATCTTGAATTTTTGCTGTTTGCTTAAGAACCTAGGGAGATCAAAGCATATAAACACATACTATCTATTTAGTCTGAAAGGGTCTTTAAGAGGTACCCCCACAAGAACATTCCTAGCACAGCTGCAAACTTAAGGGAGCCCATACTACAAAAAAGGGAGCAGAAGAGATTAAGTCACTGCTTGAGCCTCTGACAACGGTGGAGTCATTATACTGAAGGCCCCCCATGGAAACAAGCAGAAAGGACAGGCAAGGACAAAAATACTCACCAGGGTCCCAGGCTACCCTGGGGTAAATTCCTTTCTGAATTTGAGTCTGGTGAATGGCTTAACCCCGCATATCTGAAAGCAGGGCAGGCAGGGGAACTTAATGCTATTAGTCAGACCATCACCTCCCAGCTTTAGCTGTGGCCAGTCTCCAACGCTTTGAAAGAAAGTAACCAAAATCCCTAGATAACAGTTTATATGTCAAGGGGCAGACAAATTCCTTCCCCTCTTCAAATTTTACAAACAACTAACAAGCTCTGAGTTACCTCTGGTACAAAGTGAATATAGTAACAGAAGGAAAATTAAACATTAGGTTTGCTGACTTAACTAACAGAATAATTGTAAATTCATCTGGCAATCATAGCCAGAGAAATTCAAATCATCCTCAGCAAAATATCATCACAAAGACCTTGGAATTTTACAAGGACCAGCTTGCCTCTTTCCAATAGCCACACCAAATCCAATCACAAGTTATTTTGGTTTGAATGTCCAGAAACTAGCATCCAAAAAGTCTTATTTCTTTACATTCAGCAAGAGGTATTTTGATAACAGAAATTTTACATGCAACCACAAATTTTACATGCAATCTTTACACTGTAAAGATTACTCCTTGCTTCTGTGCAAGAGCCTGTTTGTAAAAAAAAAAAAGGTGCAATAATTGAGGGGCAGGTTCCTTTCTAAGCTAATTTCTACGTCCATTTCTATTTCAGGTCTTTATTGTTGGTAAACAAAGCATTAGCTTTAAGACATCAAAAAAAAAAAGCTCAGCTAAAAGCTTGGCCATACATTCATCTCAGCATGATTTCTGTTGGTCTGGGGCTTGGTTTCAATAGAAGCCTTAGGGCCAAACAACAGGCCTGAGAATATCTGAAAGTCAAATACCCATTTTTGCCTGTTTCATTTGCATCCACAGAAAATAAGCATAATTTTACAAAGGCAGTATTATAAGGTATGTGGCTTTTCCTGCCACTTCAGAGGTTCCTGGACTCAAAGCTACAGTCCAGTGTAGTCCATTTCTTTGTTAAATCTTTCCTCAACACGAAATTAATGCCTTCTCCTTATCCACACCCTTCTTTCTACCCATTCTGTTACCTGAACTTGCTGACAAACACATTCACTCCACAATAAAATGACTGAGTTACTAATTTACAGCTCCTGATGAGAGACATTAAAACCCAAAGTAATAAAGTATGAGAAATAACCACTGTTGTAAACAGTTACCACAAGACAGCAGCTAAGGGACAATGAAATGCTAATGAACACTGCCTACCTGACAGTTTAAGGTCCATGAAACAATTGGTATATAATTATGGAAGAGCAGGCAATGAAAAGTCTAACAATTATCTCACAGCTGAAGCAATCCATAAACACTCACATTTTAAAGTACCCATGCATAGCTAGCAAGGTTTCTCTTTACACCTTTCTCAATTATTTGATTTCCATACAATTTGCTGAGTATTTGTGTAGGTAAGTACACTGAAATATAAATTCACCTAGAATTATATTCTCTCTAGAATTATATTCTCGCCACCTGCAGAGAAAAACCTGTAACCCACCTTTTTCCACTGACCTCTGCCATTATTGCCCATATAGCTATGTAAGAAAAAACTCATAGCAAATACTAAATGTTTGTCTGTACAGGGAAAGACTAAACTTGACAGACACCCAGCGATGCAGACACCCCAAAGCCATCTCAACAACCTTACAGGGAGCTTCCTGGCTTAGGAAAACCTCTAAAAGGTCAGACCAGGAGACCACTCACCCTGAATGACTCAGGAACAGACTGTTCTGTTGCAAATCACAAATGCTTTAGTTTCCATCTAGAGCACCTATATAAGGCAAGAACTGCCCACACAAGCAGCACTGATTGCCTAGGCCCACTAAAATAACTACATTGCTACAAATCCAGCAGAGTGGAAAATGGCTGCTTTATAGTCTGGGAGCATCTGAATTATGGGGGTGGCAGCACTTAGCCAGGGAGGAGTCTCCCATTTCTGTCAGAGGATGGATTTTTATTGCTTCATTGAAGGCTGTTGCAGGACTGGTGTGTGTAGGAGCAGCTGCTCTTACAGGAGTCAGTAATGCAAAAAATCAGAGAAATATCTGAAGGGGGGATTGGGATTTTTACATGGCTTTGCTAGGGCCTGACTACTTCAAAGGGAGCAAGTTGTAAGAGAAATTTGAAATAAGCTGTTGTTTAGTCTAGAAGAGGCTGCAAAAAATGTGATAAGAGTTTGTAACTCAAAAGACCTGCTAGAAAGAGCTTCCTTTTATTGAATTACTGCAGAAGGGCCTAATAACAGTGGTTTGCCATGCTAGAGAGGTGATACAGTTTGGCTGTTATGGAGGAGCTCCCAGCAGTAACTCAAGCCCTGAGGTGTCTCTCAGGGAGGAGGCAGGCTCTCTTTTTTTCTTAGACACATTTCACTGAAGGGTGTCCAGGGTGGTTTAAGCTCAGCAGATCCTGCCCTGGGGACAGAGTTAGACTCGAAGCTCCTATTTTTTTTCTTGATGGAAAAAATTATGTTACATCCTCAAGGCAGCAGAATATTGCCCCTAGCATCAAGTATCAGAGCACATGTATCACACAACTAAAAATAATCTTACAGGCTCATTTTTGTCAGTGTCCCTCCATCTGTGTTAGATACTATGTTTAGATATTGCAGTACAAGATATTTCTACCACTCCCACAGTGGTGATCCACAGGAAACAACATTGAGCACAGATTAGCTCTTGAATTTCTCCAGGGAAACTTCACTGATATTCTAAAAACAAGACAAATATGCAAAGGCCTGTTGCAGGAACATATCTCTGTCTTCGGGCTCTTGGTGATACTTATCCATCCCTAGAAAAAATTAATGTAGCAGACACTACAATGATATTGCAGAGTCAATTCCTTTGCAAAGGATTTCCAAACCTTGTATTAAATCATTGCAAAGATGTGAAAATCCCCTGAAAGTAATCAACTGTGTAATGAATGGCAATGCTTTATTGCATGAAGCTGTATGAACCCAAGTGAAGAGACGATCCAGTGGCAGAAGGACCAGGGCTGTGGCCGAAAGCTGCGGGACTGTGGCTCTCCCAGCAAGCTAGAGAGATGCCCCGTGTCTCCTTCAACCACCTCCTCCCTGCTTTGGTGTCTGACACAACTTTAACTTCCATCCTCACTTTCCAAGGGAGCAGGAGGACACGGAGGGAAGCCCATTCCCTGGGGAGTCATGCCAAGAAGATCCTGTTACTGAAGGAGCAGCAGGAAAGTCCTTCACTGGAGTGTGCTGCCTCGGCTGGATCAGCACAGGCCGGTGCGCTCGGGCAGGGCCACTCGCAAGCTGAGGGATGTCTTTTTGCATTTCTCCTTTGGAAATCTAACTTTCTTGACAAAAATCTAACTTTGGGTCCTTAGTCCTACACAAGCTCTGCATACAAGATAGAGGGCTGCCTTACAGGGGCAGCAGGTTGGATGTATGGATACATCCAAGCTCCACAGGCTATGCTGGTAGGCCTCTCTGGAGCATATGTAAAACACGTGTATGTGCTTGGTAACCTTTATTAACTTATTAAGCAAAGCAATGCGGAGGTTTCCTGAGGTGCTCAGAAGGGGTTTGCTGATTTTTACGGGCACGCTCCTGGTGCGGCCGAGGCGCGCAGGCCGAGCAGGAACCGCGGGCTCTGCGGGTGAGGCGCCGCAGGCTGCGCATCGCCTC
>JAYDZK010000274.1:24060401-24087758 GCA_034509185.1 Euphonia xanthogaster
GGGAGGCCGGGGCGCGGTAGGTGGCGGCGCGGGGCGGGCGGCGGCGCAGCGCGGGGCTCCTCCGGGAGCCGCTGGCCTGCGGGGCCCGCCGGGGTGCGGAGCGGCCGCGGAGCCCAGGGGCCGGGGCAGAAGGGCGGTGTCAGTGGCTGTCACTGCCGGGACGGGAGCGGCGGTACCCGGGGCTTGGCAGCCCTGCGGCTTCCCCCCCCTGCAGAAGCGAGCAAGCGCCACGAACGCTAAACGCCAGACCTCTCCGTCACCGGCGATAGTGTCAGAGAGCAAAGCGGTGCGACCTGCCGCCGCCCGAGTCCCCTGCTCGTCTGTGGGCTTGCTCTAAGTGCGGATTTGTTCTCCTCCCTCCACCAAAGGCCTGAAGGGTATGTTTTCACTTTCAGAGATTAAAACCGAAGCGGCGCTGGCGAAGAACGGGCATGCTTGACACTTGTCTGCAGTTGCTTATGTTGCACCTCGTTGTTTACTCGAAAAGGAGAGACTGAGACCTTGTTACTTGGCTTCTTCTCGGGTTATGATATAACTAATAATAAAGGAAAACTGGAAAGAGCACCTGGGAATTGAGCATGGTAGGATCGTGAAGAGAAAAGTAGCTGGGATCGACGGGAAGAGGAAGGGGAGGAATGGCATCCCGAGAGAGACTGTATGAGCTTTGGATGCTTTACTGCAACAAGGTAAATATTTGTGTTTGTTTCCTTTTATCCTCTCTTGTTTGGTAGTCAAGTATTTAAATTGTAACATCTTTTTTCTTGGAAATTGCATGGACATGATTAGACTCTGAAAGGATGTAATTGCACTTCTTAGACTATTTACAGCCTCATTCAATGGTTTGCTCTTCAAGTTGGTCTTTTTTATGTTTGAGAATTGCAGTGTTCGTGGGTCAGTTTAAGCAGTTATTGTGGCTATGTATTTTAACTATGTGAATGCATACGTTTAGATAATTCTTCATTTTGTAGCAATTAATCTGTACTGTATTAATTCAGTGCTGCCTGGTATTTAGCTTTTTGCTTACTAATTTCTGAACAGCTTCAGTTTTATTTAAACTTTTTTAGCAAAACCCTTCCCAAAGAGCAGATTTATTAAGTAGCTCCTGAGTCTGCCTTTGCTGGCTATTGCTATAATATCTGCATACTCCATTGATAATGAATTTCCTTCACCTGGCAGAAATAATGCAAAAATGTTGTCCTGCCTCCATTTGCGTTTTATAATGTAAAGCAATTAATGTGTTTAAAGCACATGTCCTAATTGCTGCCGGGTGTGCTGAGTATGTCGAGAACGATTGGATTGCGGATTATTGGAATAGGTGGCTGTAAAATAAATAGCTTAAAAAAAACAGCTGTAAAGGTGGAGGGAAGGGCTGATCTACTGTCATACAGGAGCTCAGTGGCAAGGGTAGCTTTTGGTGGCCTTATTCTCTGGTTTTGTTTTGCGTTTTTGCAGTCTCATGCTTCGTTTGTATTTCAGTTTCTTTAAGTCTCCAATCCAGTAGGACACTAAGGGTAGAACAGTCCTTCCCTTGTTCTTCCCACCTCATTTCTAGAGAATGTGAGATGTTAAGTACAGACCATTTAACACAAGTGCACAAAGTACTTGTCTTAATTGTATTGTTTCCTAATTTTTGTACAGCCTTAATCCTCTACATGTTGTTAAAACTAGTGGGAGCATAACAGCATGTTCCTACTGCTCCCCGTGTGGGTGATCTGCTGGGTTGAACCTTTGCCTTTTAAACCAGTGTAGTAATGGTAATGGCAGTAGGAAGTGGAGTAGCACTGGAGAAGATGGATGTTTTGCCAGTGAGTTCATCGATGTGAGAGGAACAAATGCACTTGGAATACATTCAGAGAATCCAGACTTGACTCAGCTTTGGGAGACACTAAGGCCGCAGAGATGAGCCAAGTTCTGAATTTCTGTGATTGGCTGTTCTTTGGCTCTTTTCTCATGTTTGTTTAAAATATTCTTTTGTCTGTCTTGGACCTACTCCCCCTCTGCTGAAACCTTTCATTCAGATTGTATGCTATCTGTCTCCATGTTGTTCACAGCAGGAAGTTTGCATGAAGGAGTGCTATTTAAAATGTGTAGTTTAGATCACTTAGGGGATGTTCAGTTTCTTTATGGGAATGATATGCCCACAGTCTGCTCAGATCTCAGGTGGCAGAGGATGGGCTGTTCGAAATAAATAATATTTTCATATGTTCAGTCTCCTCATTAGCTATCAGTGCCTTTTTTTAGCCTTTTTTTCTTTCAGACCCATATATTAAGGGCATGATTAAATGGATTTGTTTGTTAAGGGCTTGTTCCTAAGTAGCAAAACATATATTTTAAAAATAGAATAGAGTGTCTTCAGCATATGAGAGCAAGTGGAGTGATTCAAAGAAAAGGAGTCTTCACTTTTTCAAGAAGTGTTAGGCACAAAACAGTTTTTTTCCTTATCTCTCAACCAGTTCAGGTTAAAATGATATCATATTCTGCTTGAGGCATGCATCCAGAATTAGAGTATTAAGCTTGGTGAAGTTAAGAGCAGATGAAGTTATGTCTCCATCATGGGATGTAAGACGTGGGAGGCCTTAAAGTAAATAAGTTTATTCAGTCCACTTGGAAACATCTGTATATTGTGCTTTGTTCTTCTCAGAGCATCTTGCAGAATGGGAAGGTGTAGCAATAATTGCCAGTGATAGGATATAGTGGTTTAGAGAAGTTCTTTATACCTGGGAGTGAAGTGTTTATACCTGCCCAGTGAAGTGTAGTATGTTGCACTGCAGTGTCTGTCCCTGAATGGCATCCTGGGAAATAAAGCTAGGCAAATTCTTCAAACTAGAAAATGGCTGGAGAGTGACAGTGGAGTAAGGCACAATAAATTCCTATTTATTGTGCCACAAATCCCAAATATGTGGCTTTAGCTTTTGCAGCCTTGTTACCTACAGAAACAGTGAAATTCAAGCTACTTCTTTGTGGTGCTTCCGACTATTGCTAATGTCTTGTCTTTTGATAATCGGGTCCTTCGTGATAATCTTTTAAATACAGCACTCTGTGCTAAAGCAGCAAGGCTTTTCACAGCTTTCAAGTGCTACATAATGCTCTGTTACCATCTTACCATCTATCCTGGGTCGTGACTTTTGTTCTTTGTGATCCCTTGGCACCTCTGGCAGCATCAGGTGTGAGTTGCAACGCTTAGTTTTGTGCAAAGTAACATTAGGAAGGCATTTCTCCATTTTCATTACTTGTGCAGTTGAGGAATTGGAGATATGGACAGATAGCAGCATTAATCAGGACCTTTGCAGGAGAAGTCTTTGGAAGACTCCCTGTATGAGGTGGTTTAATTTTTCTGGGTTTTTTGGTTGTTGTTGTGGTGGGGTTTTTTGTTTGTTTGTGGTTTTTAAAAAAATTTAAAATATTTAAATTTTTTTAAAGATAATGTTTGAGTATGTGCAAGAGTTTGGTTTTAGTTGGTATTCAATTGTTTTCATCTGGCAGTTTCTAATCTAAGGGTGGGATTTGGTTTTGGATTTTTTTCTCCTTCTGTTTCTCTAAAAGCTACGGATTGCAGTCTGCTGTTACAGATGAAAGTAGTAGCCACATTTGATTAACAGTGCTTCTGGTGTTGCATGGAGGCAGTTTAAAACTTCATTAGATTCAGTAAAATTTAGATTTGAGTCATTGGGGTTGTTACCACCATGTTGTATTATTCACAGCCTAAGTCTGTTTTTGTCTTGAGTCTTTTGTTGGTTTTGTTTTTTTCTTTCTTTTTTTCAATTTGTTAATGTTAGAGTTTCTGCATAGAGTGCCTTGTTAAGGATGTAACTTCCTGATGATTTTCAGTTTCAAATGGTTTTAGTGGTTGGGGGATATTTTTCTGTTCAATGAACTGTTATTGTACAATGCCTTTACTCAAATATTGATATGATTGTAAACTGCTGTCTTCTCATCCAAATGTTGGAATGAGCATTTTAGGATAAATTAATTGTGTGGAATAGATAGCAAAATTTTTTCCACTTGATTGCCAGTTAAAAGCCTTCAATAACCTACAGAGGAGCATGGAACACTCCTTATATCAGTGCCCATAGAGCAGATACCTGAAAATCCTTTACTAATGTAAGTGTACAGCAGGAGTAGAGCTCCATGAGGTAGAAGAAAAGGACATGCTGTTGTGTGTGTCTGTGACTTCTTTGGGTTTGTGACAGAGTTAATCTACCAGTTTTGTCTAGTAACATTAGACTGTCATGGCTGCAATATTACTATGGTAATATTGCTATTACTATTGTAATATTAGTTGATTAACCTTTTATTGGATATTAATTATGTATCAGGATAGAAAATTTATTTCTGTTTCATAATCCTCTGAAGTAACTTTTGCTGCAGATTCAAATTAAAGAGATTCAACCTCAGTCCTATCTGTAAGACTTTAAGTGTATGTAGTTCATCTCCACTTGTTCTGTTAGGTATTTCAGACTCTTAGACATAAAGCATGTCAGGGTTTCTGATATTTTGGCTTTTATTCAGAAAGTGTTCAGATAGCCTTTTATATGGAGATTTTTTCTAATCTGTGAAAATAAGAGATCCTAGTTGCCTTCAAAAGGGATTTCAAAGGCATTAATGCAAGCACTTAACTGCCATATTCACATCAGTTTTCATGATACTACAATGGTTCTGAGCTTTTTCTTACACTCTTGTCTTCAGTATAGCCCTGATTTCATTAAAATACTGCCTTTTCCTTTGAGATGACACAATGATTTCAAGGGAAAGATGTGAATGTTCTTCACTCAGTTTGGAGCCTGTGCTTCTCATTTAAAGAGGGAATGTTCAACCTTGGTGTCATTGATACAGTCAGGACTGGTTATGTTAGCTGATCATAATGATCTGGTCTTCACTAATGCAGAGAGCTGAGACAGTCACATCCCTTGCTGTGTTAAGAGCAGCAGACCTGTGCATAAGCTGTTACCTCAAATGTGCTTTCTTACCTTGAGCTGCACCTCTCATGTATTTTTACAAAATCTGATTGTGTTGAGATAAATATTGTAGTTTTCTCTCTGGCACAGTGAGGGATATCTTATATATTATAAATATCTTCTCATTTAATATTGTAACATTGTTTCTCAAAGAAATGTGCCTTTAGCCAAATTATGCATTGCTGTGGTGAGAAGCATGTATTTCAACAAGAATATAATAATCATTGACATTGAATTGTAAGCCCCATGTGAAACACTGGCCATTGCATCCCAAATGTGATCTCACCCTGACTTGGCTTGCCCTTGCCTTCCTTCTTGTGCAGTTGCTGACTTGTCAGTGATGCAGATCACATTGCTATGTATTGCCTTTGTTAGATTTGATAAAGAAGTATTCAGTTTACAGTTAGATGAATTTGAGAAAACCAAATGCTCAGTAAAAGTAGTTTTTCATAATTCACTGTCATGTAAATTCATGCCTCTGCTGAAACTAGTGAGTGAAGTCTTATAAGGAACTGCTGTGTAAGATGTCTTTTCTGTAGGTTGTTTTAAGTAAATTTATTCATTCCTGGGGGGTGTAACTTGTAGAAGAACATGTCACAAGTCACTTGTGGCCATGTGGTGACAAAAATATCTTTGTTCTGACTCTATTCTAGAGGCTCAGCTAAGAATGGATAGAGATAACAGTTGGTCTTCTTCTGAATTAACAGTTGGTCTAATTCTGAATTAACTGCTATTTAAAGACGTGTCTCCTAGTCCAAGAACTAACATAATTCTGATATTTACAAATATAGAACTTCTCATATAAATAGCTGACATCAGTATATGAGCCATCAGTCTCTTGAGTGTCTGTTTCCTTCCTTAATTATTAAGGCCAGGGTGACCTTGTGCTGGTGGTTGTTCGGACACAGAACAGAGACTGACACAGAGAATGCAGACTTCAGGTTGCAGTGAGGCAGCAGATAAATCTAAACAGGCAAACATGTAAGAAAACCATAAGTTTTTACAAGCTATGAAGAAATTATTGTTGCTCATTCTGTAATATATGTGGCAGTACATATATATTGCTGCTACTGCTGGATAAAGTAGAGTCTGAGGTTTGTTGATGTTTTTGATGTAAGATTCAGGGTTTTAGTGGAGTTCAACATAAGGTTAGAATTTCCACATGTCTATGGGTTTGTGGATCAGCACTTTACAGAACCAGTAAGAAACATCCAGTTCTGAACATGCCAACAAATAATAATTCAGATCAAGCTTTTATTGACGTGAAAGAACTGGATGTTTCTTAGATGGAATGATATATCACAAAGCTATGAACACAGGCTTCTGGTTCTATGTGTTGATGCTCTAATATAGAGAGAAATTAACAAACCCTGCATCGTTGTGTGTGTCTGAGTTACAGCTCTTTTAACTCGGCCAGCTGGGCAGATCTGGCGATGACGCGTGTCCTGGTAAGGGAATATTGCCAAATCAACTCAAATATGCAGTATGTTTGTGCTGATTACTGAAATGAGAGAAAGGCTTGCTAGCTGCCCATTGAACAGCATTGGAGCTTGAGGCCTGAATCCAAATGTTGTCAGTAGATGCTGTTAAAATATTTACAGGCTCCAGAAAGGTTAAACAGCTGCTGTAGGAGAGAGAAGAGCTTCTCTAATTACTGAGCTTTTCTTGCTAGAAGAATTATATGTGAGTATAGGAGCAAACATCAAAACATACACATCTCAACAGTACAGATAAGAACCTTTCTTATTTTAAAAAAAACACCACTTTGCTCAAGTCTAACTTTTCCAATTTATCTTCTACTAAATGGGAGGCTGCAGTGGAGGACAATGGGAGATACGACAGGGAGCACCAAGAAATGAAAACTGTATTTGGTGATTCTCCTCATAAACCCTGTCTTAAGTTTGGTATCTCAGGCTTCTCCAAGTATCTGCAAATCTAAACATTAGCTGTGAGTTCTCTGTGCTGGTATGATGTTTGTGTGTGTTGATGCATTCTTTGATATTTAGAGCATAATCCAATTTATGATTGAGGATTATATTTGCCTTTAATAAGCAATGGGAATAAGTGATATTCAATACATAGTGAGTGGGGAGTAAAGCAAGGTGTAGAAAACAAGTGTGTTATTTACAGATATCTGGCTCTAGTTAATTGTGCTGATCATTTGAAAACTGAAGCAGCAGAAATGCAGCGGATGCCAAACAGCATTTGGGCAAGGAACCCATATTCTGCTATACTGTAGTTTTTGAGGCTTTTTTTTTAAAGTGGGATTTTGAAAAGTGGATATGGGGTTTTTAAATGATACCCCTTCAGTCTATACATTAATTGTACCTTCAGTGTATAGTTCACCTTCAGTATGTTAAGTAAGGCCAGGTGAGACTGAGGAGGCAAAACCAAGTAGTTAAATCCATGGCTAAAGATATAGAAATTGATTTTAGTTTTATTTGGGGTAATCACAATTGCTTGGATTGTCTTTAAGGCAATACTTGAAGATTAAGAATATTTTTTGTTTTGAGAAGAGAAGAAGAATATTAAACTTGACTTTAAAGTTTATGAGCTAAATTTTATCATGATTGGCAGCTATAGGCTTATTTTGGTAGAAATCCCTATGCTGAAGAGAATTTTTAACTTGTCCTAAAATAGTTGTTTCTATCATGATTCATTGCAACTTCCATTTATAAAACAAAGCATCACCAGTCCATCCCTTTTTGCTTTTAATTCTGGAAATAGAACAGAATGCTTGTGTGGATGTTGAAAACGGAAATTTATAGTTACTTGCCAGGAGCTTTTCTTCTTTTAGATCCACTGATTCAAAATTCAGTATTTTGATTATAATGGGAAGTTGAGCCCAAGGTGATTCCCCAATCAATTAGAATTGATTGTATTTATCAAGGCAGTTATGCCAGTTTACAATGGTTTATCATTAAGTTTTTTACTAATTCTAACTGTGGTGTTGCTGCTATACCAAAGCTTTTCATATTTTGTTTTGGCATTTTCTGTGAAAGGTTCACAAAAAGCATAGGCACTGTGTCATATTGCAGAGTAAAGGCTGCTAGAAGTTCTCAAGCTGGTAGCTTTTTATGTCTGAAAACATGAAGAGGAAAGAGGTCCCTTAACACAAATCTTCTAATTCCCAAATGAATAGTTTATTTCAAACAGTGTCGAGAAATGTTCTGCATTATGCAGACTACTTCAATTTAAAGATGAGTAAACTCAGCTGTGATCTAAAGACAATGTTTCATGTTTAGTTTCCTAATGTTACATTTTGTAAGTCTAATTCAACCTTGACACCAGAGGATTGTTCTTATTTTGAATAAAATGCTTGGGGATGAGGGATTACTTATGATAATGCCAGTGCCAGTGAGATTTTATGGTTGTGCTTCCAAGCTGAAATCCACTTTGAAGGTTGACTGAGAGCTAGCACAGGAGTCAGACCCGGCTGGCTGTTTGATGGCTGCATGTTAAATTTAACGACTTCAAACAACTGCCTTGTCCAACAAGTCGGGCTTGTCTGATAGCTGGACTCTGAACTGCCCTGCAGGGAATTTTTGCCTTTAGAGCATGGAATGTGACCCTGCCAAGAGCCTGGGGTGGATCCAGCTTTTGTTTTAGCAACTAATAGTTCCTGAAGGTATCTATAAAATTCTACTGAGCTTTGCCCTTCCAGTTCTTTGCCTGAAGCCTTAGTAGAAATGGAAGTTACTACTAAATCCAAAATAAACCCTTTATATAAATACATAAATAGTGTATTGGTGTGAAACCTTGGGTAATTGTATCTGCATTCCACAGGCACGGGGATGAAGACTTTCAGTTGGGAGGACTTCAGTGCCAGTTTTATGTAAAATGTTTTCATTTAACTGAGAGCTAGCTGTAAGACTAGTACTACCTGGCTTCTTAATGGGTATAAAAAAAGTTATATTGGTTCAAACATTTCTTGTGACCTTCTTGCATAGATTGAAAAATAAGAGTGTATTAGAACATTTTTGTCATTCATTTAGTCAGTTTTCATAGAGACTAGAAAAGGCTCTTGTAATTTCCAGACAATTCAGTGTATCAAAGACAAGAGCCTGTCCCAAGCTAGTGTAGATTTTGCCTGTAGTTTCTTTTCACTTCATTGCCTTAGAGAAGCTCCTGCATGTCTGAGGGGCATCAGAGTAGGTCCCCACTGGGCTATGGGCTTAGCCTCAGCGTGGTTCAGTGCTGAAGGTGAAGAACACCACCTGTAAGAACAGCCTTTCTAGAGTTTATACATCCAAATTGCAAGTGTGAACACTCCATGGGAATCTTGATAATGGGTTGGCAGAATTTAGTCACAGTCACAGTATTGCAGTGCATACTGGGGACCAATACAATAGGTTTATTTAGCAAATGTTTTTTTTCTTTCTAGCATTGTACTAACTAAAAAAACCCAAACAACCTAACCCTCCTGTGGCTGTTTCATGGGAGATGGGTTTAGTGTGTTATGGTTTGGAGTGGTTTTTGAGGTTATTTTCATTCATGCTATAAACACTCCACTGCTCAGGCCTGGCAGTGTTTGTTTTTTGTTTTTTTTGTTTTTTTTTTTAATGTAAAGAGCTGTAGCAACTCTTACTGTGCTGAGAGGATCTTGGTGAAATGGAGGCCTGAAGGGTGGTGTGTCATTGTGCTAGGTTGGGTTATTTGTTTGTTTTTTTAATGAAAACCAGAGGTATTTAGGGAAGGGAAGGAACAAGGAAGTACTTTCACTTTCAGCTGCTCTGAGCTACATTTGATTTAATAGGCACAAAGGACTTATTTTTCATTAGTGCAGGTGAGTGACTGCTATAGCACTTTCGAAGGCCTTCATTACAGTGGGCTGGGCTCAGAAGCCTAAGCTTAGCCTCTGCAAACTTGTGGCTATTAACAAAAGAACTTTTATACTGCTGGGCTCTTTATTTTGTTTGCGTTTTCTTCATAGACTTTTGTTACAATGACACCTTTAAGATAGCCTTGTTAAAACTCTAGTTGTTTCCATTTATCACTACAAAGAGAAATGGCTGACTTAAGTTATATTTTACCTTCTTGGAGTTCAAGCCACGGGGAAATTATCTTCCAGAAGTTTTAAGGCGTGCAGTTTCTATATGTGAATTATTATTCAAATAAATTACATAAATCTGGCCTGTGCAAAAGCTAGGCAGGTTTCAGGTAAATAAATGAAAAGCTTAGGCTTGTAACTTAGCAGGCTTTAGGGTTTCAGAAAACAGCATTTCTTATCTTGTAGTAATTGAAAAGTTGTAACTGGTGAAAGGCATTTTATTACCTCTTAGAAGCTTCTTCCTGCTTTTACTGCTTCTGCACCAGTCAAAAATGTCCTTCTTGATTTCTTGCTGATCTAAAAGGACACGTCTGCAGAGTGTGTGTGGTGGGGCTGGAAAAGAATACCAATCCTCACACTGGTTTATCACAGTTTAGCCTTGTGGTGTATTACCAAAGCATACATGGCTTTGTAAACTGTGCTTTCAAAGTGCATCTTCAACCAGCACCACAGAAAACAATTTGGGGCTGTTTTCTGACATAGAGTCTCCAGCTACCTGTCTGCAGAATGATGACAAAAGGGAATTTTCAAAGAGGGGGAATACATTCCATAGTTTTTGCTGCTTCTGCTGGTCACAAGGTGTCCTTCTGAGTATTATGATGCTTTATTCTGGTGTTCTACTGCTTCCTTCGGAGGACCACAGATGTGATGTAGTAGCTCACAATTTACAGTGAATCAGGTTGCAGTTTACTGCTGAGGTTGCAGTTGCCCTCAGTAGCATCATGGATCCCATGGGATGCTCTCTTCTGCCACCTAGTAACACAGATATTTGTCATATTGCAACACGTACTGGCTTGGAAAGTTGATCTGGCATTGGAGAACACAAATGTATTAATGTTAAATTGAGGTTAATTTATGTTCTGCTATTAATATGGTTTATTGTTGTGGGACAATAGAGGATTGTTGAAAAAGTGAGTGGGGGGGAGGACTTAACAGAAATACATTCTTTTTCATTTTTCATTCCACCAAATTTTAAACTCCAGATTAAGTGCGACCAGCTGACCTCAAGAAAAAGTTCAGTTCAAGATAAAGATGTTGGGTAGGACAATTGCATTATACATGAAATCACAGTGTAAACAAAACAGCTGATACCTGTTATTACTGCCTGGTTTTATTATGAGCTTGGAATATTAAACCACTGTAAAAAGGCTCAGTTTCTCCTAAACTATGATACCTTTGGTTTGGAAGAATGTAAGATGCATCTGACTCACATAAGCAGGTCTTCAGAAAGGTTGTATGTGTTTAGCTGTGTTTTAGGACATTTATATATATTTGCCAAGGGTAACATTTACCATTTTCAGTTTCCTTTCCTAAAACTTCTTCAGTAAAATCTAGATTTTCTTGGAGCTTTCAACAGGAGACTGGTGCCTAATAAAGAAAAAAGAAGACCCGGGCCAGATTTGAAGTTGGAAAGCTGTTTATAGCTTCTGTTTCTAACATTATTGACATCACTTACATGAAATATCTTAATTGTAGCCCATTTGCTAAATATTTTGTCACTATTTCCTGGAATGAACTTCTGCTTCACAAGTCTTCTTTTTTGTTCATTTCTTGAAAGGAGGCATGCCTCTGTTAGCTGGTGTATAATGGAGATCTATTTCTTGGTGTTTCTCATGTTGCTAAGTGATCTTGTTTACTTTTTTGCCTTCATGGTTTTTTAAAATAAAGAAATGTCCAAGTCGTTTTGAGTTAGTGATGTTGTTTGGATGGAAATCTCTAGATATGACTCTGAGTCAGCTCTTGCATAAACTGTTTTCTACTGGCACATACCAGTAGTGCTACCTGGTATTTTGATATAAAGTCTGATTATTTGAATAACTTGGAATATTACATTATTAATTGACTGGCAGGAGATTGAGATGAAGGGAGTTGGGTTGAATTGTGTGCTGCAGGGAATAATCAAACAGTATGGCAATTGTTGGTTTTTACCAGGAACAGGAAGAATTCTAGTGGCAAAGCAAATTGAGCAGGCTGTGCTCTACAGGTAGGCAAAGACTTCTGGCAGTTTCATGACATGTGCTTTACTCTTGCCATCTGTATAAGTGCCATTTCTTGCAAATTCTGTCTGCCAGGGTTCTCTTATTCCCAGTCTGTACTCATAGCTTTGCAAAGGTGTTGGAGTTCAAAGATAAAGAAGCTTGAAACTCATTTAGGCTGTATCATTAAAAAGGAGCAAGCAGGCATTTAATATAATTTTGTCTTTTGCCCTACCCTTCCCCTTTTCTCATCCTTGACTTTTGTTAAAGCAATTTGAAGTCAGATAATGTTGGTATTTGCACATCTTCTTTCATGGTAACCAAGAAAAACAGGTTTTTTGCACAAGTTTACTGTTAGCAATTAGGAATGAGCCTGAGCTGTGTCAATAAACAATTTTAATTTGAGAACATGAATAGAATCAATCTAGTATTTCTTGTTGGATTCCAAGGAGAAGTTTCTCATGCCAATGAAAAAGCAGTTTGTTCAACAGGGAAAAAGTCTCTTAAGTTCAGTTTTTGCACGTGTATATGGCTGTTTTCATCAGAGGCATGGACGCATGGATATGGCAACATTTCTGTTCATTACTTCCCTGTAGTTGCTTTGTCCTTTGTAGCCTGAGCTCTGTTGTAATTACTAAAATGGTATCCTGATTTCTCTTGTCCTTATGATCCTGTGAAATAGTTTGCTTCCAGCTAAAATTACTTACTGTGAAAAGCAAGAAAGTTAAAGCTTTAAACATGTGAACATTTTTGAAAAGCTGGGCTGTCTCAAGACAGTGTCTTCTACTACTTCTAAATCATTCTTTTAGGCAAGTCTTATTTCTTGTTTAACTTTTGGGTTGATTTTCAATATGTTTGATGTCTGACCCTGAGAAATGTGTATTCTATGTTCACCTACTTGTGATAATCCAACAAACTCTGTAGCTTAAACCAGCAGCTTGGAAACCTTGAAATTATTCTTTATCTCAACTGCTTCCTTCATTCTGTTTTGCAATTCCATGTTGAGGACAATTGGTAGGTGTGTTTAAAAGAAGTTAACTGTTTGGTAGTTCAGTGCATATTAAACATGAGAACAAGGCTGCATTCCACTTTCAGAACATAGTGCTGTTTTGACAAATTTTTAACAGGAAAAGAAAGGGAATGATTACTTAAATAATGGAAAAGTGAATAAAATCCGAGATGAGGAGAAGAAAGATTATCAAAGAGGAAGAGATTAGGAATTAAGCAGAAGAAGGGTAAATAAGGCAACTAGGAAAAGTGAATAAGAAAATGCCATAAAGTCAGCGGAAGCGAATAATCAGATAAGATATGTATCTAGCTGAGGGTTTTATTTGGCATCTGTTGTCACAGTACCTGAACACATTTTATATATAATTAATACTGATAGTAAAGTAAATTGTGTCTGGAAGTTTGTGATGCTTCTTGCTTGAGTTGAGGGTGGTTTTTGGGGACACAGAGAAGGGTAAAGGTCTAGAATGAGAAGGGGGTTCCCATGCTTTATAACTCCTGTACGTGCTGTGGAAAGATGCTCTGGGAAGAGCTTTGCACCACTTGAGGTTCTGGATTTATGTGTTTATTTTATTCTGAGGTTGTTTGCGTGTTTTTTTAAAACTTTGTTTTATTTGAGTTCTTTCCCATATAGAGGGTTTTTTTCTTAGGTAGCTATTCTACACTGACAGGACTCTCTGTCAGTCTTTCTTGGTGACTCTTTCTTTTACACTGACATTGCTGCAGAGGAGTGTGTGTGTTAGAGATATTCGCTGTTTGCTCTTCAATCTTCACTCCACAGGGAAACATTATCTTATTTGGGAACATCTGTGGTAATATAAAGGCAACAAACAAAAGGGAGGAGATACAGAAGAGGGAAAAGGATAAAGAAAAATGTTTTCAACTTCTGCAAGATGTTATAAATTATGGAGTGGATTCAGAAATCATTTGTAATCTCAAATACTTCAGGCAAAAATTTTAAAACTGTTTTGAAAATTATTTGTGGTGTAAAACATGGGACTATGTGCATGTGTGTTAATGAACAAGAACAGTCCTGGCAAAGGAATATGTTAGCTATGGGCTGGCAACTTGTTTTTGAAAAGTAAGCAGCATGACTTCTAAAGTAAGACTTCCTCAAATGCATATTTTGAAAGCATTTCCCTGTGTGGTTTCCTAGTTCCTGGGACAGTGTCTATCCCTGAGGGACTGCTGGTCACAAACACAGTACAGTCTTTGTGCTCTGCTAGGAGCAACTAGGAAGCTTAAATATAATTTTCTGTCCATTAATAGCTACCTAATAGGCAAGTAATAATTTCTACATTGTGTTTCTGAACACCATCTGTCACTAATCTGCTGTTATCTGCCATATTGACCTATGAGTGAAGCAAAAAGGAAATTATTTTGTGATTAGGATTGCTGTTAGGCTTCTTATTTAATTTATGAGCCATAAGGAGAGTTGTGTACTAGTATCTATGGTATCAAGACTAGAACACATTCTAGTAAGTTTGTAAAGCTGGTATGGATGACTCTGGAGAAGAAGTTAAGATTGTTTATGAGGGGAAAAGCTAAAATCCTTTGGTTGACACTGGTGGCAAGAAGAGGAGATGCATAAACTAATGAACAGAACAAAAATGTCCCATCAGCACAATGTGGCTGAAAATTTCAAAGTGCACAGGTGGTGCTGGTGGTTTTTTCTTTTGGTTCTAAAAAATGTGTATTTCTTCCTTTCTCCCAGTTGAAATGCATTAAGTAGAAGCTTTTTATTTGAGGCAGTATTACAGAGCTGTTGGTAGATGACCTTGAGTGCAATATTGCCTAATGTTCTCTTTCTTTTTACAGAAAGATCCAGATTACCTGAAGCTCTGGTTGGATAGTTTTGTGTCTAGCTATGAACAGTTTCTGGATGTGGACTTTGAGAAGCTGCCAACGAGGTATGTAGAATTACAGACCTGTTTATCTTTCCCTGATACCTGAAACAGACCTGGCTGAGAGCCCAGTCCTCTTCAATGGCAGTGCTGCTTTTCAACAAAAGTAAGTTTTTTAGTTGTCAAGTGGCACTACCATTCATTTGAAGGTCAGGTTGGGTTGGGAATGATGAAACTAGGCAAATACTGGTGTTTGCATTGTATTAGGAAATTGGCATGAGTACTTCTTGTTCTTGCTCATAGGAATATAGTTGTTATTCCTTGTATTCCTTATAATTCTTTTGAATAAGTATTCATTAAATGTTGCATATGAAGTAGTGTTTACTATCTGCATCAGCAGTGACAGAAGAGAAGCAAGATATAGGTAAAGAATTTGTAGTTTTATTTCAGGGTTTGCTGTAAGATTAAGGATGAATGAAATTCTCAATGAAAGATTTGGGTATCTTAGCTGAAAATATTTAAAAATTAAAATATGCACCAGTTATAGACTTGAGAGTGATTTCTTTGCATCCGTGAAGACTTCAGGGTAAGAGTATTGCTGACTCCCCTCATGTTGCTGACCAAATGCTCCCACTTCGAATCATGAGAGCCTATTGGAGCCTAATTTCAGAGTTTCATATTTAGTATTTAAAATTTGTATGCTGTGTTATCATGATTGTGTTTTCATGTCTAACTTTGAAAATGAGGAGTAAAACCTTAGGCATTGGATGTTTTCTCTTGCCTTTAAGGTGCTTTGATGAACATGGGATTTTAAGAAAAACCAAATGTGAAAGGATTCAGACTTCATGAGAACTGGTGTCAGTATTATAGCTGATACCACCAATGGTGTTTGAAAGCATAGAATGGTGCTCCTTGCATGTGGCTGCATTCCAAGCCCTGTTGAAATCAATGGAAATTCTTTAATGGGCTTTGGATCAGATCCTGTTTGAAGTATGAGTGATAGCCTCAACTGTTACAAGGAAATGAAGAATGCTGCAACTGCATCTCAGCAGATAAAACCTGGACTTCCTAGATCTTTGTATTAAAATTTTCCTCATAATACCTATATGAGTGCAAAATATATAGTGCAATTACCAGTGAGCAAGACCTTCAAGTTAGTTCTGTGCTCTTTCTAAAAATTTTTTTTTCTAGTGTCAAAAATGCATCTTACTATGTTTAGTTAAGGAGAAAAGTTTCTTTTGACACAGGTTATCTTTAACATAAGAATCTCTTGGTACTTTGATTTGTAAGTTTTTTTTTTTATATATTTGTACTCTGAGTTTAAGTGATTTTTAGTGTATATGTTCATGGTTTTCATGTTGGGTTTTTTCAGCAGCATAAAGCTTTGCAGAGCGGTAGCAGCCTCTTCATTGTGATAGATGGTGACTTTAATGAGTGTAAAAATAATGTGTGTTTTTCTGAGCTTAATGACAGGATTAGTGATTTAGTCTGAACCATGTGGATTTAGGCTCATTTGTGCAACAGATGCAAAGAAAAAGCATCAGAACAACATGGGGATGAAGGCAGATCCTTCCTGTGCTTTTATGTCTACAATATGTAAACCCACAGTGATCAGATGCTAGAATTAACAAAGAATTGCAGTTTCTGCCCATACCTGCATTTGTGATATATTCAGGCATGTGAAAAGTGGCATCTTTTTGGGCTGTGTCAATTTGTATCGCAGGTCTTTACATTATGAAAACAGTGTTTCTGAGGCCATGAAAAAGAAAACAGGTCAGTGTGGAACCACCAAATGCTGATTTCCAGTGACTCCAGGGGCTACAGGACCCTGTGGACTCACTTTATTTTTTTTTTTTTCTTTAACTGGATTCCTTATTAGACAACTAATTCTGTCTGTTGGTCTTAAAAAAGTGTGATGCTAGCTAAAATGAGAAACTGGCTGCACCAATATTTTTTTCTTTTTTTCCTTCTATAAATCTTGGTGTGTTTTACAGCTGTATGCCTGAAAGACCTTGTGTAGTGAAGGGCTAATGCCAGGAAATAAGGAGAAACTGTTTAGGGAGAAGGCTTGTACAGATTGCTGGACACAACTAACTTTTTGGGAGACAGGCATGACATTTTGTGTCAATATAAACCATATGTGGGGGTTTTAGCATCCAAGAAAATACCAGTTAAGAAATGTAAAGATTCTATTACAGGTTTCATTTTGGGCTTTTTCCTTCCTGAAAGGACTCTTAATTGGCACTGTGACTTGCTGATTTAACTCATAAGGTTTTTTTCCCCTGTAAATTAGAATATCTAATTTCCTGAAGTCTGCTTTGGAAATGTGAAAGATGCTAAGCAGTACAGAATTAGGAAACCTCTAAATATAGTGTGTGAGTATACCCACTATGACTTGACAGTTTAAGTAGAGCTTACACAGTTATGCAGTTTATAGGCTTATACAGCTTCAGTTCTTCCCCTGTCTTTGTGCCTCTGCTCTGTATGAAATGGCTCATTGATGATGTTATTTATGATTTTGCTGAAAAGATGACTATAGCTATGCTAATGTTTTGATCATTGAGCACAAAAGACCAGCACACCTGTCTGTTCTTTCCCCCAAAACATGTATCCATGTCAAATGTATTTACCATTAAGAGGATAAAACCTTTACCAGCTGGTGTGAGGATTTTTTCTCTTCATTGGAGAGGAATTGTCATTTGATTCAATACTTTTGAAAATAACAAAGGCCTCCGGAGTGTTTGTCATACTTCTTTTGTGCTTTTGGTATGCATGATCTTGAGCAAAGGAGCTTAAGGGAAGCTCATGCAAAGTACCATAGAAACCATATTTTATTAACTTGCTGACTTCAAACCCACATAAAAAATGATGCAGAAATCATGATAGGAATGCTGATTATGTGGTTTGTGTGATTGCATGGTGATTGTTGAAAAGTAAAGCCTGGTTTGCTACAGCAGTTTTTACCACTGGGGGAGGAGAGCTCCCAGTGTGTTTGAGCTGGAATAGGTGCCTCCAATGTGGACGTGGTTCAGTTCCCTTCCAGACACCTGACAGACTTTGTATGGCTGCATAACCATGTTAACATCATGAAGGAAATTATAAATAAAATAATAATAATCTCATATGTGTCAAGTTCTTTCTTTTATTTTTGAGTTAGGGTGCCAGCAGTCAAGTAACAATGTCAGATAGAGTATGTATTTTATATTAATTTTTTTCCTTCATTTTGGAGTACTTACTTTAAACAATGACTCTGGTCAGGGAAAAATTGGTACTATATGTCAACAAATTTAAATCCTTGTTTAAATCTAAAGTTTTTTGGTGCTATAGTAGTAATGTGGTCTGGGGTGAAAACAAGCGTGATTGGTTATAAATATTTACATTTATTTAGATACTCTATTGTGTTTTAATTTTGTGTCATGCCAGTTAGGATTTCTCATTCTGGTCTCACACATCTCTCTTAAATTCTCATGGGTTGTGCAACACAGGCAGCTACTGCAAAGAAAACATTCTTTGGGATGTGAGGCATGAAGGGTATGCTGTTTGCTCTCTTGTAAAGCATTTCATGATCTTACTGAAAAAGACTTGTTGGCCATTTTAGGGAATTAACTTCTGGAGATATGATTTCAGCTGTCAAAAATTACAGTTTTCCTAATAGTGAGAGGGAATTATCAGAATCTGAAATACAGAATATGAATTGTCAGATTATGAGAAACAATGCTTGTAGTTCTAGAGAGTGTGGATCTTCCAGGATCTTGAGGTGTGAAGTTGCTATCACAGAAATTAAAATTTCTTTCTTGGCATTTGTGTTGAAAAAAAAAAAGCAGTTGCTCTCAGTTTTGTGGTTAGTGTTGCTATCAGTTTAGAGCCTCAGCCATAAAATTTGTTTTAGAATGCTCTGAATCCCTTGAGATTCTGAATCCCACAATCTGAAAAGCAAATGGCACAGCTGTGTGAAGGGGCGAGGGAATGAAGTTGGTACTTGTCTGTATAAGTGTACGTAACATTTGTTTTCGAGGATATGGGAGCTTTCTGTCACTTATACCTGTCTAGGTGTTTTACTAAACTGGGCCTCTGATTTTCCCTCCTATAAAAGCTTCCTTTTCAACATTAGAAGCTAAACAATGGATTGTTCCCCATTTTCCTCACATAATAGAGATCATGTTGTATTGGGTCAGTCACTGCATTTCTACTCATCTTTTTTGTGGTTTTCCTCACATAGATGCAATGTGCACAGCAGTCATGTTAGTGAGGGTTTGAGCTTGCTGAATTTTTTTGTTGTAGCTTTCCTCTGGCTTTGGCTGTGTTGGAGGCTTTTGTAAGCTGTAAGGGTCTTGCTTGTGTCTTCCTTTTCCTACGTAGAGTTCATAAAGGATGTGCCAGGCTAAATAGCTGCTGCCAAAGGCTAACTGTTTTTAGCATGTGCAACAGTGGATAAACATTTTTCATCCCAAAAAATATTCTTACAGTTCTGTAGATTTCTATACTGTTATTGAAATGGGTTTCCTTATGGTTGTTCCTGGGTCATTTTCTTACTTGGTTTTGGATCACTGGAAAAAAGAATTAAGCCACAAATAAACCCATTCTTTTCTCCATAACTTTGTTCTCACTGATGTGTTTCTAAAAATGTTCTAGTTTGCAGAAAACAATAGGCAAAAGCTAATTTTGTATGGCTTTTTGAAATTTATGTAAGAACAACGTGAGGTTCACTATGGATGAATACCAACTGGGCTTCAATAACTATGCAATAATTGTCATCTCATTTATTTGGACACTTTTAATCTTCAGTAGAAAGTAGAAAATGTTCTTCCAAATATGTTTTGTTCTCATGTTTGAGTCCCCTGTGACTGTCCCTGGGGATTTCCCAGGCCAGCTTTTTACCTGATGAAGAGCATGCAATTTCTTTGTGGCAATTAAGGCAGCTTATTGCATGGAGGAGGATTTAGGAGGTCACTTAATGAATTTTAATACTTTTTTGTTTGTTTGTTAATGTAGTTCATTGCTGGGGAAAAGAAAGCTCAAGCTGGTGCATTGCCACCAGACATTTCCTTGTGGCTCATTAGAAAGTGTTTGTGATGTGTCAGTTGGGTGACCTTTCCCACAGAACTTCCCTGGAACACAACATGAGTGCATGGGAATCGATTGGCAGCTTGGCATTTGTATGATTAACAATTTTGTGTCTGGCTTTTTTCATTAGGGTGGACGACATTCCGCCAGGAATTTCGCTGCTTCCTGATAACATTCTTCAGGTCCTCAGGCTCCAGTTGCTACAGTGTGTCCAGAAGATGTCAGATGGCCTGGAAGAGCAGCAGCAGACTCTGTCACTTTTACTTGTGAAATTCTTTATCATCCTTTGCAGGTATTTGTTCTAATTGATACCTCAGCAAGGCTGTTGTTTTGGTTAAGAAATCTTGATGCAGCCTATAAATATAGATTTTAATTACACAAGCTATGTGATTTGATGTCATTTGATACCATTTGATATCTATGTGATTTGATGTCATTTGATGTCATTTGATACCTTCCAGTAGATACAGAGAAATAACACTTCTCACAATCTTCAGAATAAAGGCAGAGGGAATAAAAGAGAGAGAGGGGAGCAATGCAATCATCTTCGCAATAATGTTTGCAATGGAACTAGAAGGGGTTTAAACACTAAATTCTTTGTAGCTGTAGAAGATAAATCTATGTGAATTCAAGATATGATGTACCTCATATAAGAAATACTTTTAAAAGAAAAGGTGCACTCTAAGAACTGTTAGCTATGAAATAACTGGAGAGAATTGTACAGGAAGAACTGTATCACATTCTTAACATGCTTATAATTCCATAAACAGCTTGTGAAACTTATTATTGCTCTACTCATGCAGTTGATTTCCTTCTGAAACTTCTGCCTGATAGTGTAATTCTGTGGACACAAATGAATAAACTGTTTTTAGGGATCTATTCCTCACTCTTTCTTTAGTTAGCTGGTGCAAAATGCTGTTAGAGAGAGGAAGGGGATAAAATATAATAGAGAATCTCCTTTAATGAGGAGTATTTCAAGCATCATTTTTGAGTACATTGTCTCACCTTACCTCTGAAACAATTTGATGAGCTGGCAGTGTTTAAATACCCTGGAATATTGGATATAAGCTGAGTGGATGATGGTAATGTGTTTCTGAATTACAGACTAGTGTCACCTTTACTGGCTGAAAAGTTCTCCTATGTCATCACTTTGGTATCTGATCTTTGTAACTTCAAAACTGAGAAATTCTTAGTTGTTGTTGCTTTATTTTCTAAAATAATTTATTAGGTGTTTGTTTTGCTCCAGAGAATTTAAAATGAAAAATTTAAAGCTTCTAGGTTATGTTTCCTAAAGTTTTAGAAAGTGTGTGCACTAGTAAAGTGAGAGTTACTGTCTTTGTTATCAGATGCCATTTCTGAGCTTTCTATTTAGGGTCTCCTGGGAATTTGCTTAACCTCTGAAACCCCAAATTCCAGATGGAATTGGCCTGTAGCAGAGTGACTTGAATCTTTCTTCCTGTTAGATGAAAACTTGTGAGTTCTGTAATGGTGACAGAAATAAATATTTAAGTATGTGCAGTCTTTTGGAGATTATTTTTGAAATTCTGTTATCCTTTTATATGAATATAGACAGAATGCTAAAACAAACATTTTTTGAACTAGCTTCAAATGGTACACTGTGTACAATCTGTGTTTTTTTTGTCTTTGCAGGAATTTGGCTAATGTGGAAGAGATTGGGATGTGTTCATACATTAACCATGTTATCACCATGACTACATTGTACATTCAACAGGTGCGTGGTTAATAATTCTTATCTGTATTTCTGCCATCTGATACCTCCTGCTGCTTTTTAGTAATAGTGTTACTAGTAATAGTGTTTTAGGGATCTGCTCTTTCAGTCATAGTGTTATGTGGGGAACAATTCATAGACTCAGAACTGTTCTGGGGGAGATCAAGATTAATTTTCAACTTCTGGAAATTTTCTGACCATAGCTTTCTTTTTCTTCTCAGTTAAAAAGCAAAACAAAAGAAAAAGAAGTGGAGGATCAGACCCCCATAGAAGAATTTGTGAGACATGCATTGGCTTTCTGTGAAAGCCTGTATGATCCATATCGAAACTGGAGGCAGCGAATTGCAGGGTATGTGTGGACTAACACAGGATTGTAAATGCTGTGGTTTATGAGAGCTTTGACCATCAGTCAGTAGAATCACACCACAGAAACGTGTTTTCTCAAACTGGATATGATTTAAATGCTTTCTCAAACTGGATATGATTTAAATAATTTTCAAAATGCATATTTTTACTGTTAATACTAAAGTTAAAGCAAAATTAAATTTCAGGATTTATCAAGAGGTGATTGGTTGTAACTGATCACCATGAAAGTGCTTACATTATGTTCTCCTTCCAAAAACTGACCATTTTTCCAAGCTAGTGGAACAAAGAAGCCAAAAGGAATGTGGTGGGCAGAACTGCTTGAATTAGGGCAAAAGAAGTTATTAAAGTTCACAGTGCAGATAACTTACATCTTTGAAAATAAGTTTATAAGTGTAGCAGTAGAATTACAGCCCTTTAATTTGACTGTGTGTTCTCACCAGCCGAATGAACTCATAATAATGTTTTCTGCCCATTGAAAATAGCTTGGTCAAGAAATGTGGCATTCTAGCTGGTGGCTTAGTTGCAATAAGCATGGACTAAATAAGAGATTGCTGGATTTTTTTAATTTATTTTTTTAACTAAACCATTTTGTAAAATATTAAGTATTTTTAAGTGCAGACTGAATATGGGATTAGCTGTGATTCATATCTTCAGGATGAAATACTATTTCACTATTTTTTTTCATCCTGTAGGCAAAAGATAACTCCTGATTAATGGCAGCATTTTCTACTATGTCACATTCATACATTACTTATAATTCACATTATAAGTAATAAATTAATAAGTAAGTAACAAACAGAGGTATAATGTTTAATTTCTTTGGTGTATGTTTTTTAATGTAATTGCAGACGTTTCCTTAGTACAGTTGAAAGGAGCAGACAGAAGTATAAACCAGCTTCACTCACTGTTGAGTTTGTCCCTTTTTTTTACCGTAAGTATTACTTAACAGCCTGTTAAAAAGAGTTTCCTGTAGAGGAATGAACTTAGTGAGCCCAAGTAACTTTCTCCTAAGCGTGCCTGATAATGTTCAAGTCTTTTACTTGCTTTCTGAGATTTAACGTAGTGGGTTACTTTGTTTGTTTTTTGTACTTCTTCTTTGCTCTGAGCATCACTACATTCCTGCTCATCTTTGAAAGCTTTTTTCTTTATTTCTAGACTATTTCAGTGCCTAAAGTGGTTTACTAGGGTTGGTTCTGTGAATTTTCTTTTTATTGTGGTACACAGTGATTTCACATGTGATCCCTGTAGTAACTGCGCTGATAAGTCATGAAAAAATAATCTTAGGAGAGTGTTAATGCACTTCTGTCTCTTTAATATGATTTAACAGCTAGAAAAAATGAAGCTGTGCCATTCAACTAGCAAATGCTCCTTGGCCTCGAGTTTAGGAAACAATTTTCTCTCTGGTTTAGTCATTAAATGTCATGGTGGCTACTTTGGAATTCATGTGTTCTTATGATTACAGATTGTTTGTGTGGAAGAGAAAAACCTACACGTCCACATTCTGTACTTAAATCTCAAGAATGTGGGATGCCCAGGTAGTTTGCCAGATTAGCATACCAAAGAGCTGGTGCCTACAGAATTGAAGCAGCAGGAACAAGCTGGAGGGAAGGGCAGTGAAGGAGTGAAATCAGCCCTTTTTGTAGCTATCCATTAACTTAGTTTTAATTGAAAATAAAAAAAAAAAAAGAGGGATGATATTCATGGAGTGGTAGCATTTATGAATTTGATTTTCTAGGTTTGAGTCAACCTGTTCCTTGAGATTCGATTGCTGTGTACAAAAAATAGGATAGTTGCCAAAAAGACCAAATTGTTGCTGCCAGTAAAATGCCCTTATCTACATGCCAGAGCACTGGAAACCCACTCTAAAGGCTGCTACTGAGGAATATCCTCTGTAGGTTCTCTCCTCTCCATTCAGTGAATTGCCCTGTGGTTCCTCCTGTCTCTTAAATACGTTATAATGAGCTAAAAGTGTGCTCATTAGCCAGCAGATACTCATCTGCCTGTTGGCCCACTGGCAAAAAGGACAGAGTAAGAAATTGCTGAGCATGTGCCTTGAGCATCCTGCCATGCCAGGACTAATTTGAGGGGGGTTGGTTTTAGTCTACCCAGCCTAATGATTTATTCACAATCTGCTAGGTACTGCTCTTTTCAATTTGTCTGAAGTTCTACAAAGATCCAGAGGCTATAAGGCAAGGAGTGGTGGTACTAGCTCACTAACAGTGGGATCATCTTAAGTAAGCTTTGTTCTGTTTGGAGAACAGATTGGAAAAATACCTTTGCAATCTTATTTTAAAACAGGCGTGGACATTCAGTATATAGTCAGAAATCTTACTTGCCAATAAGTGGCATTTCCAAAAATAATCCTTTGTAGTTTCCTGCTGCTGTGTTAGGTCTAATGTTATTGCTGTAACAACAATATCCAGGTTATACCTGTTGCTAAGAAGAGATGCTGAGGCTGTCTGGGACTAATTTCTATCAGATATGGCAAGAGAAGAGATGCAAAATAGTTGTCATTAAAGAAATTACTGCTAGAAAGGTTACAGATCTGCACAGGATTCTCTGGCAATCTGCCCTAAAGTCAGCAAGCTCGGGGGTTGTTTTTTTGAGCTACCTGCACTGCATATGGCATCAGACTTTTCATGCCAAAATTTCTCTGAACTTTACTGTGCTTGATTACTGGTTGGGTGTTAAATGTCCTTCTCTTTCTCATTAGTGTGGACAAAATGGGCTCATTTTTACATTAGGAATCGAGAGCAAAAGTTGTGTGTCTGTAGTTCTGTCAGCTGGCATGGGAAGTTTATGCGAGCTGAAGGTGTGGCCCTGTGAATTCCTGATAAATGTGGTAATGTTGTGTTGCTTTGATAATGCTGGAATTGGTGTGTTTGTGTCTGAGTTATATAAAACAAAGTGGAGATTATACAGTTGAATTTTTTTTTAATTTGTATGATAACAGGGAATAGAGGAGGTTTTTTTTTATTATTTGTTGGCGGGATTTTTTTGAGAAAAATCTCCTTTTTGTTTAATCAGAATGCTTTCAAGAGAGTGAGCATCTCAAGGAAAGCCTAAAATGTTGCCTGCTGCATCTCTTTGGAGCTATTGTGGCTGGTGGTCAGGTAAGGATACTTTGAACGTTTCAGCTGCTGAAACCTCCAAATGCTTGTTCCTTGTTTAAGATTTTTAAATACTCCATAACTTGTAAATGAGAAGAATTCATTATCCATGATTAATTATTTTTGTCTTAGCAACTTTGGGATCATTCTGGGCAATAATACCTAAATGCTAAAAGCTGAGTCCCAATTTCAAGTAACCATAGAAGTTTAGAACAGCTACATGTTCGTATGAACTTACTGTAATATTTTAAAGAAAAAATGTGCATAACTAGATTAGGAATTTCCACCTGCAAAGACGGAAGTTTTGTGTTCATGTGCATGAAGTTGATCTCTCTTACTTCCCAGTGCTGAAAGTAAGCTGTTTTCAGTAGGAGGCATGGGGCATTACAGCTTGGAAGCTGTTTAAAGTCTTTGAAAGAACATGAGGAAATGAGGGTGATCATCAGCAGCAAAGCCAGCATCCACTTTCTCACCTGACTTCTGTAAAGTCCTACGTAGTCTGGTCACAAGCAGCTGCTACTTCTGATGATCTTGAAGAGAGAGTTTTTAAAGGTTGCCAGGAAGCTGCAAAGCCAGGCTCTGCTCCATCGTGGAAGGCAAGTGGAGTCTGAGCAGGTTGGCCAGCAGCAGTTTGCCTGACTGGCAAAGGGTATACAATGTCACTACACCCAGACAGTGATGGGAGCAGCTGTGGTGGCTGGAACCAGGATGGACCAGCCCAGCCCACTGGACAAGGCTGTAGTGATAAAGCCTAAAGTCAAGCCAGGGAGTTTGGTCAGCACATCAGGGTAAGGGCTTGCTCTGCTGGTGGTCAGAGTCAGTCAAGAGGCCAGTGGTTGCCAGCCCCATCCATAGCCATGAGAGAGGGCTGAGGTCAAGCTGCAGCCAAGTCAGTGGGTTAAGTTCAAGACATGACATGGCTAGGCATGGCCATGGCTGCAGTGTAGATCAAACAACTAAAGGGGTTGAAAGCCAAAACTCGAATATAGCTCCCTACAGAGGTCAAGGAATCCCTGACAGGGCTTCTCAAAGCTCACCGCAGGCTCAGGCTCCTGTCCCTGAGCCTAGGCAGTCAGGCCCCCAGGAAGAAAGGTGAGGAAAATGCATTCAGGGTCCAGGCAAAATTTGCTAATTACTGTGTTCTTACCACATGTTCTGAAGTATCATGAATTTCATAATCTAAAATGAAAACTCAGGTGAAGGTTTGTCTCAAATTAGCAATTTTACAAGTCTGCCTTATAAGAATTTTATAACATGTATTTAAATTGTATTTCCTTTTCTATGTTAGCATTCCCTTTGGAAAAGAGAACCTATTTGAGTGAACAAGATGGGATGCATTTCATCTGAATCCATCAGCATAATCCAAATAGAATGTTTCTTAGTTATTTAACAACTACACAGCATTAGTAGATAGAATAATGCATATTGCATTGTTCAGATAACTCAAGTAGGCACAACTGGTTTGATGAGGTTTAAATTCTTCTAAATTTATTTTTCTTAATAATTTTTTTGCCTTAATGGGTTTCAGAGGAATGCTCTTCAAGCAGTATCTCCTGCCACCATGGAAGTCTTGATGCGTGTTTTAGCAGACTGTGACAACTGGGATGACAGAAACCCTGAGGAAGTGAGCAGGAAGGCAGAGCTGACTCTGAAGTGCCTGACAGAAGTTGTCCATATCCTCCTAACCAGCAGTTCTGACCAGCGCCAGGTCGAGACAAGTACAATATTGGAGAACTATTTCAAGTTGCTTAATTCAGACCATTCAGCCTTACCTAATCCAAGGCGATGCAGGCAGTGGGAGAGCAGATTCATAGCACTGCAGATCCAAATGCTGAGTAAGTACACAGTTCCTTTCAATATTTCTGACAATAACTCTGAAGCAAAAAATATCGGCTAAGCGATTGAAAAATTTCTAGCATTTCTTCTTAGATATTTCTTCTTTTAATTATTTACTGTCTTACTTGAGAGGGTCACAATACAAAGCAACGCTCCATTTTCAGGAGGCTTCTAACCAGGTTTTATTATAGTATGCATCCTATCTATACATTCTTACAAAGCTCATAAGTTTACACTTTACTCATTGGTCAGGAAAAACAAACAGAGTGCTTATTGGAATAGGCAGTTGCAGATTTCTCTTATTTATTCTTCTCTCTTTCTTGGTTTCTATGTCAGTGACCTTGGTAGAAAATTCTTTCAGGGGTAAACATGGATCCTCTTATCAAACTTCTCTCTGGCTCACAGAAGTCGCTGTAAAA
>JAYDZK010000274.1:24087858-24110831 GCA_034509185.1 Euphonia xanthogaster
AATTCTTTCAGGGGTAAACATGGATCCTCTTATCAAACTTCTCTCTGGCTCACAGAAGTCGCTGTAAAACCTCTTCCACAATTTAGTAACAAAAAAACCAGAAGGAACCATATCAGATTGCTACCATTTAACCAGTGTCAAGGTTCATAGGCTGAAAGTCTCCATTAAAAGAGAGAAACTTTGCTAGGCAAGAAGTGAACCTTATCAGAACCTTAGTAATTGCAGAATAAAACTGTTCTGTAATAAAATAGCGATGTGGTGTTGTTTTGTGATAGTTTGATTTTCAAATGGCATTACTGTAAACATTGGCCAGAAGTAATAGTCTGAAAGAGTTGGGTATAATTTTTTGGTTGGAATTCAGGGCTTTGAGTTTTTCCATTTTGATGTTCAGCATGGGAAATAAAGGTGTTTCTTTTCCCATACTTCCAAGAAAACTGAGGAATAGTACTGTGGCCATGGAGAATGCTTACAGTATAAGGCTGCTGTAGAATGCAGTGTAATTGCTTGCTGAGGAAAGAAGTGTTCATGTGCTGTAAAATAGAGGTGAGGCTGCTTATGTACTCACTATTGGAAATGACTTGAAACAGAGCCCCAAAGCAATCAAAGATATTCATTAGGCTAAATTTTTCCATAATATTAGTCTGTGATAGTCTTTAGAGTGTCAAAATGTTTAGCTTTAGGCCTAGTGATTTGTTCTTAAAATGCATATCATCCTTGATCAAAAGTGCAGATAATATAATTTGTAAAATTTTTTCCTGATGTGTATTATGGAATATGAAGGAAAAAATGCTTGGTGGATCTGGGGTGTGTTTTGTCTTTGATGCCAGTTCTGTTTTCATTTTACAGATACCATCACAGCCATGTTAGACTGCACAGATAGGCCTGTTCTGCAGGCAATTTTCCTTAACAGTAACTGCTTTGAGCATCTCATTCGACTGTTGCAGAACTGCAAGGTAAGATTTCCCCTATCAGCATTTTTTTAACAAACCCTGCCTTGTGTTATTGCTAATGAAGTAGAGATGTCTCATCTGTCTTGTGGTTCAAGCAATGAATACTTTGAGTCCTGAGCAAAATACCTTTACAGACCCTGCTCAGTCTCTAAAATCTGTTACGATGCAGTATCTTTGAATTGCTGCTGAATCTTTTCCTGCCTATTAAGATCTCTCAGATGTCAGACTTGGAGCTAAGCACAATGATCTCTAACAGTATGTCTGGAAAAAAAAATCAATCCTGCCTGCCTTTTTATTTGGCTTTTTGTTGTGGGGTTTGGTTATTTTGTTTTGTTTCTCTGATATTGTATCACTGGGTTATTAGGAAGTCACTTAACAACTGCTGCCAGATGGATGTCTGAATTCTAATTTCAGAGGAATGTTCTTCCATTAAAAAAAATCTTTCTGGTGTCCCATTTTAAGTCTTTCAAAATATTTGAGTCCTGTGTGTGGCTGACATAAAACATGAGCTCAAGCTGTTAAAAATGTTCCTCAAGTTTTCCTCTTCTACATAGGATCTAGGGTTTTCATCTGTGCTGCAAATGGTCATAGTTTGCAAACTTCCACTGATTGCACTGATTTTATTTTTCCCTGTGTGAAAGAGCACAGATATGATGTAACTCTCTGCACTCTCTCTTTTTGTGATGTGTTATTGTGATATGTGATATGTTAGTGACATAGCTGTTTTGAGCTCTTCTGATGTCAGATGATTTAATGCTAACTATACTGTGCAATTTGTTTCTAATCCATTTAAATTTTGGATTAGAATGTATTTCAGTGCAATTATATATTAAAAATAAATGTGTTTGGATTATGTCCTGATTGGAATTATAGTTAGTGGCAGAATGCCAACTGACTTGAAGTGTTTTGAATACTCTGTAGCTTTATTATCTCCTGCTGAAAATACATTGTTTGACCTTTCCATTCTTCTCCTGTGTTTGGGAATCTGCCTGTTTTTGTACTAACCTTCTACTTGATAAGAAACTCCTTTTTTAGTTTCTCCTAAGATCATCAGTAGTGTGATGTTTACCTCTTCATGGAGACTCTTAGCTGTGTTCCTGCACTCATAAGTGGTGGAATTTCAGAAAGCGGGAACAACAGATCTATTTTATCTTGCAGCTTGCTGGTTTTATTTTCCTTCTGCCTGTCAGTATGTTACATATTCTTTTAAGGTTTTTTCCAGGGGTACAGACTCACATATCACTGTGTTGTTTAGAGATCAGTGCTGCCAGTTTGGTACACAGTGTGCTTTTTTAGCCTTTCCCAGGGAAAATGCCTCCACAGATGAGAAGTGGGAGAGATAGAGGCAGGGCAGGTGTTGCAGTATATTTGTGCTTCCAAATATACTGTGTCTCCATTCTTTTTCAAAGGCAAATAGCAAAGATTGAGTTAGTTTTGGGATTAGGATTTCTCCTTATTTAGCTCGGGGTGGAGATCCTAGTTCTAGAATTTATTCCTTATTTTCTGAAACTTGCTCCTGGGTTCCTAAGCAAGCTGTGTGTGGAAAGCATGTTCTGCACCTCTGCAGAGAGCATGAGAGTCCATACACATACCTGAAACTCAGGAAGCTATTGGATCTTCTGCAAACTTGAAATGCAAGTAATTTCTGTGGAAAGGAGGGGTAAAGCAAATCCATACCACCATTTCTGCTATAGATATCCCAAAGAACTTGGGGAGTTCAAGGCTGTATTTCTACTCATACTTTCTAGTAAATTTCAGTGTTACAATCTTCTAAGATGTAAATCCTTTATTTTTTCTGAATGTTTGCTGGTTTTAAGGCTCATAGGCAAACTGTCTTTCCTTAACTATGCTTTAGGGTTAGAGATCTACACAAAAACTTTTCAAAACTGCTTGGCTAAGTTTTGATGATGTGGATGTCACTTTTTGCCAGTGATATCCAAAAAGAGGGACTGTAATTTAGGGGTATCAGGAGGTGCTTATTCTGTACTGAGAGTCATTTCACAATCTGGTTTGTCAGTGCTGAATCTTTTCTTGTCTGTTTAACTAGCTCAGAGGTCAGACTTTGAGCAAAGCACAATGACCTCTAACAGCATGTCTGATTAAAAGAAAAAAGTGTGGTTTTTGAACAGCTTTTAAATGGAAAAATTAAAACCATATATACATTGTAAAAAGAAATCTATTTTTCCTTTTCACATGCCTTATGAGAAATGAAGCAACCATACCAAAAGTTTGATGGCATCTTTATTTTTTCATTGTCTCCATTTGCTTTTGTTTAATGTTCTTATTCTTGCTAATGTTATAGTCCTCTGAGACAGATTATAGTTACTCTGCATTAAGTGCTTTTGACTGTGATGTACCTTTCCAAGTGTTTCTAACCATGTGCTTTCACACCTATGTGAGTCAAAGCAATATCTTGAGTGTTGTCCTTTGTTTTGCCCTAATTTATGGAAGTCGATTTCTCAGGTTGTTCCTCTTCAGGGAGACTAAGCTAGCAGATAATGGAACAAAATGTGTGTGTGTGGGAAAAAAAATGCTTAGGTTTTACCCACTGAAGGAAAGTGTTTATATTTTTTAGAAGGAACTTTTAAAACATTTTGATCAGGGTTTTTTTTTTTTTTTTTTAATGCCTCAATCGAATCTTGAAACAGAAGGAGGTAAATCTTAGTTCTGATTATGTTACAGCTAAATTTGGCACACAAATTGACTGCAATTGATTATGGATTTGGGTGGGTTTGAAACTGCCAAATTCAGGTACTGACTAGGAATTTAGCTACTGAACACAGAGCAGTTCCTTAGCTGAAGATGCAGTATAGGTGTATGTTTGATTTAAAGCTATTTGCAACCTGTCTGCTTCTTAGGATGGTGGCAGAGATATTTTGCCCTTCTTCCTGTCCCAAAAACTGTGTGCCCTAGAAACTCTGCTACTGTGCTGTTTGAAGATGAAAATATTCTGTCTAGGTATCTTCAGCTTTCACCTAGACCGAAACATAAGTAGAAAATGATGGAACATCTGTATCCATTTTCTTGTTAATGCCCCACTCATTTCTTTATTTCTTACAAGTCAATTTCTTAGAACTCTGTCATGTTGCATATTGTGAATGAAATCACAGTTGCTAAGCCAGAGATGAGTACAAATTCCAGATAAATCTCTTTGTCTCAGTGATTACATATTTTGTTTCTTTTTTTTGAAAAAAAAAAAAAAAAAAGTAATTACTCCTTAGCAAAAATACAATGTAATCATCAGTACTTTTTCCCCCCTTTTTTGTTTTTGTATGTGAAAAACAAATCAAAGGCAGCCTCCACAGATTTGGCTGCAGGTAACTATTTAATGCAATTATTTCCATTATTCTTGTCTCTGTTTCTAACAGCTGTTTTTAAATGCTAACAATAAAGTGGCAGACAAGAGTGAGAAAGACCTTACCAACAAATTACTGACAGAAATGAATGAGGACCAGGTACCTATCTAAACTGTATTTTGCTTCAGTTGAAGTCAAGACACAATCACAGGAAAATTGATTCCTGTGCTTCGCCTTAACCAGCCTCCTTAAGCCTTCTGCAGCAAGATTAACTTTTGGTGCTGCACAGGTCAGCATTTCCTGTCTCTGGAAAGTGATTTTTCTGAATAACAGATTGAATTCAGCCTATGTTTTATTCATCTGCTTCAAACTGCAGATATTGGCAATAGAATGAGCATCAGTTATGCCTCTTTTAAGGAAAAGGTGAAGCACATGAATGAGATCCAAATTAATTTTCTCAACCTGGTGGTGATTCTTTTTCCCCTCCTTTTCCTCTTTTTTGCTCTTTGTCTCAGCACTGTGGTGTTTTGGATTCTGGGGCCTTGTTTGTGAATCTCAATGGTTGTGTTTGGTGTCCTGGTTCTTTGCTGGTCATCAAGAACAGATATTCACAAAACAATGGACAGGCTGAATCAGGGAGGTAGGAATAGCCTGTTGCTTCGCTTTTCCCAAATGTTGTGGAAAGTCTACAAATGCCAATTTTTGTATAAATTTTATAGTAGAATTATTTGTTCTGATTAAAAGTGTAAAAAAAAGATCAATACAAGGGATGGTTATTTACAAATGGTGATTTTTAACTAATAGCTTTGGCTTTTTTGGACACAGCACAACGCTCTAACCACATGTAAATGTTTCTTCATGTCTAATAATCTTTTGATTCTTGACATTTCACTTTCAAAATATATCTGAAGTGCACGTCATATTTCAGAGTTGAAACAGTATGTTTCTTTGCACAATGTTGCTAATTAGGTTTACTGATGGATAAAAAAGAGTGCTCCAACATTTTTGTTCTTAAAACCATCATAGAAATATCAATATAAACAAGAATTATAGAAAAAAACCTCAAAAGGTTACTTAAATTGGAGAGAGAGGTGTTGAGTCAATGCAGTACAGCTATGGGTGAGGCAGCCACCTAACTGTGCTGGTGTGACTTATCTCTTAGATTTTGGGGTGTGTCTGTGCTGCATTGCTTTGCAGGGCCTTGGATGGAGAATCAGTCACTTTATATGAACTGCAGATGCTGATTTTCACACACACTGCGAGAGATTTCCTAATTGTTTTCCTCCCTCCCTCTTGAGGTTGTCCATTAGACGCATGAGGAAAACTTGTTTGTCCATCAGAATATTTGAGGTGCAGTTTGTGTTGTGAATGCTTCTCTCCTCTTGAAGTCTGTGGTTAGTTGTCTACTGTGATGTAATTCCTTGTAGGCTGTGGGGTTTGAAATTTTGGCTGGTGGGGAGATGATTTTTGAAGCATGTTACCAAGCTCCTGGTTTCCCTCCTGGCAGGAAGGGACAGCACAGATTTCGAGCTGAACTGTCTTTGCATGTTTGTATATGACTTCTGTACCTGCTCCTTTCAGGTGTTTCAGGGACACCTGGACTCCTTGGCAGTATCAACCATTCAAGCCCTCACAGCAGTAATGCACAAGTCTCCAGCTGCAAAGGTAACAGTGTCTATGCACAGGGTTGTTTGCAGCTTCTTGGTCTTGTTTCCAGTTATACCTTGATGGATCTTGCTAATGGAGATGAGCAGATTGTGCTCACACATTCATGCCAGATAGGAATAGCTGATTAGCATTTCTTATCCCTTTATATGTGTCTAGTGGCTGAACACTGAGTCATCTTTCTGCCAAAACTTAAGAAGAAGATCGGAGAAGATCGGAGTGTGCTGGCAGTTGGAGCCTTTGTGAAGAGAGTACATTGTTACTTTCATGGATATATGGGGTAGACTTAGTGGGTATTTACAGGAATTTTCAGGCAGCTGTTTGTGTTGTAGTTTTATATGGCTTTAAACCAAGCCAAGACAGTATTTCTGTCCAGATGGTGGTCATGCTATTGCCCTCTACCCTTCCTTGGTAGTTATTCTTGTGATTTGGTAAATGGATAGGTTGTGGTTAGTTTGTGATTCTGACTGGAAGCTAAGCCCATGGAAAAATAGTATCTTTATTCCTGGATTGCTGAGTTAATTAAATTCAGCCCTTGGCTGAATGATTCGCTGGCCTTGGCACAGGTAAAGGGATGTAACTGTACAGTGGAGGATAAAGGAGGAGTGGGAATCATTTATTTTTTTGCTACTTGCGGTACAGCCTAAGGGAGAGACAACAGAATCAGTTATGCTCCTCCAGAGCATTACTGAAAGTGTTAATTTCTCCACTGACTCTGGAAAGCCTGGAAAGAGTTGTGTGTTGGAGATGGGGCCTAGCTGGGATTCACAGAGAGTCAGTCTTCAATTGTACTTCCACTGCAACGTGTATTTTTTCTTTTCATGTTTACCTGAGTAATCACCTCACTTCTGCTGAAAGATTTATTCTTTTAAAAAAAGTCATTTCAGCACAGACTATAGCCAGGAGAAGAGTATCCATTCCATATGATGTGTTGGCTGTTTAATAATTGAACCACAAATGGGAACTACTATTTGAACTTTGCTGGTTGATTTTTTTTTTTTTTTTACTTATAAAATCAGTTAGTTTTCAGGAAACTTCTGTGGAACACTTGTCTAATTTTTTAAAGTTTTTAGGACAGGTGGTTTTAAATCTGTTCTAGGACAGTCTTTTTACTGAAAGATTAATTTGAATACTTCTGTGTTTCAATGTAAACATTTCAAGCTATAGTTTGCACTAAAAAGATGAAAAATGAAGCTATTTATTCATTGTGATATTAACATTTGGATTACACCAAAGTAGTTAGATTCTTTTATAGGTAAATAATAAAATACAACTTTGAACTTTTATTTATCTGTGTGCTACAGTGAAATGCTTCTCATCTGCAGCATTCTAGAGACAGTAGAATGAACAGGTTATCAAAAATAGATTTCTAACCTGTAATTATTACATTCTAATTATTATGTGTCTAATATTGCATTAAATTGTCCAAATTAAAATTAAAAGTTGCTTGTCTACCTGCTGCAGTAGACAAGCAGTTTTTGTCCATTTTACTTGTTAGTGAGATGGGAATTTTTATCCTCAGGAGGTCTTCAAGGAGAGGATTGGGTATGCACATATATATGAGGTACTGAAATCACTGGGTCAGCCGTCACGGGAATTGCTGGAGGAACTCATGAACATGGTGAGCCGTGCTTCCTGTGAAGCAGAATTGCTTTCATCTTTCAACAGTACTTCTGCCCCTGTCTTACTGTATTTCATGTCTGAGTTCCCTGCTGTTTTTCAGGCTGTTGAAGGTGACCACATGGCTGTTGGGATACTAGGCATTAGTAATGTCCAGCCCTTATTGCTGCTGATCCAGTGGCTTCCAGAGCTAGAATCACATGAGCTGCAGATTTTCATCTCCAGTTGGTTGAGGCGTATCTGCTGTATTGACAGACAGAGCCGTGCCACGTGCGTCAATGCAAACATGGTCATCCGAATCATCGAGACCCTCAACTCCCACTCGGTGCTCCACTGCACTTGTGCAGAGAACCTGATTGCCCTGCTGGGCTCCTTGGGGAGCCACTCCATGGGCTCAGAAGAGCTGCTCCAGCTGGTGCGGCTGCTGCGGCCGGAGGAGCCGCGCGGCGCCCACCCGTACGTGGTGCCGGTGATGCGCGCGCTGCTGGCCATGGCGCGGAAGCAGGGCCTGGCCAGCGCCCTGCAGTACTTCAACCTGCACCACAGCATGGCCGGCATCGCCCTGCCCGCCATCCACCGGTGGCCGGGCTCCGCCTTCTCCTTCAACGCCTGGCTCTGCCTGGACCAGGACCGGGTGGATCCTGGCTCCACGGGCAAAAGTGGCAAGAGGAAGCAGCTCTACAGGTACAGTTACTGTAACTGCTACAGCCTGCAGGTGTGGCCATCTGTGCCCCGTGACATGTGGTGCTTCTGCTTGTCTTCATCGAAGGCAATACTTAATGCTTGGTCTGGGAAAGGGAGAGCTTTCATCTGTCACCACAGCCAAGTTCTGTTACAGAGCTTAGGTGTAATTTCTCTGTGGTAATGTGTGGTCATCTACACATCCATAACTCCGAATTGTGGGAAGGTTCATTGCTTAAACAAAACAACATGGAAAACTGAAACCCACTCCCTCGAACCTCCCACCCAAAGCCAGAACAAGCCTTCACACAGTTTGTTGTGAAGGTAATGAACTCTGGATTTGTGTAAGTGCACAAGTGAGAAGGCACCTTCATGGTGCTCAAATAGTGCATATTGACATGAATGCTTCTTGATACAATTTAACATTTTAGGTACTAACAGAAGCAAACAAAATATCTTTTTGGGGGTTTTTTGTTTGTTTTTTTTTTTTTAATAAGAGAAGTAATGATCACATAGTAAATATCGCGCCACCACCAAACAACTTGAGTGGATTTTCTTCTTAATGAGTGTATTGTTAGGTGGTAGCTTTGATGAAGCAAGTCCTTGATTGTATGTCTTCTGTAGTTTTTTTACAGGAAGTGGTGTGGGGTTTGAAGCCTTTATTACGTGCTCGGGGGTATTGGTGGTTGCAGTGTGCACCAAGAGGGAATATGCAACGGTGATGCTGCCTGACCATTGTTTTTTTGACTCTCTCTGGGTAAGGTTTGATACTGACAAACACTTTGTTTAGGATTGTATTGTTAGCTCAGAAGTCAAAATTATGTTTTTTTGATCATTTAACAAATAGTCTATTCTATAATATCGCAGTAATTCATTGCATAAGAGCAGTTTTAATCTCAAATAATGCAAGCAATTTTCACATAGATTAGTTATTGATTGAGCTAATTTATGCATGTGTGTTAGGCATTTTTGTTGATTATTTACAGCATTAGAGGTTTTTATATTAAATTAAAACAGGCATAGATGGCTGTGATGCTGTTTCTGCCTTACTTTTTTCTATTCCTATACTTAAGAACTGATGTGCATTACTATGAAAGAGCTGTATCTTTCTCTTCAAAACCCTGTTTATATGTAAACATTACATTTAGTACTTTGAAATAGAATCAGCAGGTGTTCTTGTTATAGTCTTGTTGATGCTTTGGATTTACTTTCTTAAGTGCTTTCCTCACCAGCTTAGTAGAGATAAATAGTTTCATATAGTAGTTTCACTGCTGTTAATAATGACTTGATTATTTTTTATTGCTTAACCAGCACAACATAACTATTGTTCACGTGCCTGGAAAGAGGCCCTTTGGTCAGAGCCTCGTGTATATCTATGTCAATGGGCAGCAGAAGGTTTCTGCCCCTCTTCGATTCCCTGCTATGAATGAAGTAAGTTCCCTTCTGAGCCATAGCCTGGTAGGATGAGCTCTCATACAATGAGTGTTCACACTGCTGCTAGTGATGTTCAGCTGTGGATACTGTCCAGAATATCATTTTGGACTGTATCTAACCATTAAGTAATGCTTGTTTAGTCATCTCTGTTTAAAAACAAAAAAGTCTACCAGGTGATGTTGATTAAATCATGGGGTTTTCCTCAAAATAATTGCTTGAGCATATTGACGTAATTTATGATGACATCATAATAAGTGGCAGCTCTACCAGTAGGATTGATGTAACAGTACTCAACGAGGAATATGCCCTGTTATTTTCATGTATTTTTACTGGGGGTTTTCTGCATGTTAATAACCATTTTGGATGTATACACATTTAGCCATACACTAGCCTTCAAGATGAGCATATGTCATGTTTAATCATCTCTGTAGGCTTTGTTCATTCCTTTTGGGAAACAAATTTATATTAAACTGGGCTATAACACCCAACATTCTTCCCTCTTTTCTAAGTTTTAATTTGATATTTGTTAAGTATGTTGAGAAAACAGTTAAGTTGGATGCTGTAATGGTAAAACCAATATAAAACTTAAAAATGAGAGTAAGTGTAGTTTTAATTTCAAGATAAAACTCTGGATTTTGGCCCATCTGTAGAATAAACATTATAAGTCTCAACGTGACTAGAAGTAGGGCAAGTAATCTTACCATGAGAGTATCTGTTTGAGTGGACTGATGTGAGAAATGTGCAGTAGCAGATACGCTGGGCTAGTATTTTGGAATGTAATCCAGAAGAGGAGTATTTACAGAGGGGTGTCAGGAGCACTGTCCTTCCTGCTGTGCTCCTGCCAGCAGTCATGCAGCACTTGAGGTAACCAAATTGCTCTTAGTTGGAAAAAGGGTGTTGTCTACTATTATGAGAAGTATAAGCTCTGGTTTTTGGCCTGCTGTGATGGATTGCTTGCTCCTCAAGGCTTGGCAGAACTTGTTGCTTGTGATTTCCTTTATTTAGTTCAGATTTGCTAGATGCAGTCTTCAGATTTAAAGCATAGATTTACAGTATGTGTTTTGTTTTCTTTCTTCCATGTGTGACTCTCCAGTCTTTTACTTCTTGCTGCATTGGTTCAGCTGGTCAAAGAACAACAACTCCTCCTCCCTCTCAGATACCAGATCCACCTTTTTCCTCCCCAGTCGTGCCCCACCGGACGTCGCTTGGGGGAATTCTTGCTCCAGGAGGTTGGGGTGGGGTGCTTGGAAAACCAGAGTTCGTCACCAAAATGATCTCAGCAGGGACTCAGGACAGTGAATGGGGGTGTCCAACATCTTTGGAGGGCCAGCTTGGATCAGTTATTATCTTTCATGAAGCACTGCAGCCTTCTCAGGTGAAAGCATTATATTTAGCAGGTAAGTGATGATTGTACTGGTTTTAGCAAAATAAAAGGCATCAGTTATGAACAAGACCCCGCTAAGCTTTGCTCTACACAGACAAATAATGAAGAACTTGCAATCTAGAAGAACTGTAGAGCTGACCTAAGTCAGAGAGCTTTAAAGCAAATAAGCTTACCATTTAATAAGTATGTTATGGAGTTTGATTTCAAAATGTTATATTTGCATAAGCTCATCTGTTTATCATATGAGCAGACCTGCAAAATTAAAACGTTAGGTAATAATTTCACTTGTAAATTTCAGAATTTTTGCTACCCTTTGCCCACATGTGTTTACAGTTGAGACTCTTTAAAAAGTGTTACCCTTATTTGTTAGGCTACTTGATGGTGATTTATGCTTGAGGATTTTTCCATAAGAATCAATAATTAAGTGGTCATTTTGAAGAAAATACTCTGAAAGCTATGTTGTACAGTTCAAAGTATGAAAGCTATTAAGTTGCATGATGACTCAAGGTTGTTACAGATTGGCATTAAAGAACTTGCATCGTTTAAAGGAAATATTTTGTATTGCTAAACAAAACTATCTTGAAGGTTACTCATTTTCTGGGCATTTAGGCTTGATGACAGAGATTAGTGATATGAGGTAGGTGTTTGTACAGACAAACATGAGAGCTGTTTGAAGGAATAAAAACACTCTTCTTTGTGCAGTTTAGCTTTTCATGTAGGATATGTTCCCTTTTAAGCATACCCTCTGAAATGAATGATTTAAGTCATGATAACTCTACTTTGAAGTATGTCTGAAATAGATATGGTTCAGACTGTCTGATTTGTTCTTCCAACAAGTTTGGTAGTATAGCATTTGTAAAGGGCAGCATTAATACCACTGGACTCTTAAAAATAGGTTATATGATTTTATATACCTTTTTTTAATAGGTCCAAACTGTTTAACTCCATGGAAGTCTCAAGAAGCTGAAGTAGCAGACCTCCCCAGTAAGGTGCTGCTTCATTATACACCAAAGGTATGAAACAGGACATCATTTCTGTTTGACTACACAGTGTGCATTGCTTTCAGTGTTTGCACTGTGGCTTTTAAGGGAAGATAAGGAGCAGTGAGAGCTTTCTTAAACTGTAGTCTTGTGCAGACATAATAGGTTGGGCAAAAGGATGGAATTATCTTTTACAATAGAGAATGTCAAATCTAAAATAGCATGTTATATTTCTAGGGGTTTCATGTTGTTTAAATACTTTAATCTCAGCACATTGGCACAAAATCTTGTGTTCAAGCATCTGCAGATGCTGATGATATCATGGCTTCTTTATGTGTTTAACAGGCCTGCAGAAATCCAATTTGCCTTGACCTGTCTGCAAATCTTTTACATGGAAGACTAACTGGAAACAAAGTAGTGAATTGGGACATCAAGGTAAATGTGTTATGAAGAAGCAGAACCTGATGTAAAAGTGACAGTGATTGTGTGTGTTCGTCTAACTCTTGGAATGCTGGGAGTTCTTATCATAATGAAAATTATATTTAACAGATCTACCATGTTTTTATACTAAGAATTCGTGGGCTAACACTGTAGCTGGAGTGGTGTTGCATTTGCATTACATTTATTGAGAACTGATGAGTGCCACTGCTTTTACTGTCACAGTGCATGAAGATATTTTGTGGTAGCTGACAATTCTCCATAATAATGTTGGATGCATGTTGTGTATCAAGAGCATTTTTTCATCTTAGGGAATTCTGTCATGATTTTCTTGCTGTCATAAACTTTGAGTTAGATGAAGATTAGTAGGGTTTAGTTAACACTTGGGACTTGTCACTAGAATACCATGTTTATTCATCTTGAGGAAAATGTATGCACTATAGATAAGATCTGCATTTTTTCCCAAGAACTGTGAACAATTGACTGTACTGGCAAACTGATTAATAAGGAAATATTGTTGGAGCTACACCCTACATATCCACTGTGCATATCTCTACAACCACTTGCTGAGCCTCATGTTAAGAAAATTCAGACACTTGTTAGTTAGTTTTGCTATGATATATCTAAAATACTTCAGTTTGTCCTCTTTGTCCAGTAATGGGCTCCACAGTGTTTGTCTCTGGACCAAGCTGGGAAAATGAGTGTTGTCTCTGAGTAGCTTGCTAAGACCCTGATTTTGAATTGATTTGAAGTGGTTGTGAATCACTTCTAGAAATCTTGTGGTTGGAATATATTACACCTTACCACAAGAAGCATTGTTTGAATAACAGAATCCAGAATCAATTAAATTGGAAATGTCCTCTGGGATCATCAAGTCCAACCTGTGACCAAACACCATCTTTTTAACCAGACTGTGGCACGAAGTGCCGAATCCAGTCTGTCCTTAGCACAAGACAGTCCCTGGAGTTGTTTATCTCCACTTGTGAGAAGGAGGGGAAAAAAGGGGACTGAGAAGACTTGAATTTTAAGGAGAGGATTGGAATTGATGTATGTGTAGAGTTATTTTAAAAAAAATGGTATTATTTAATTGCCTGGAGTTGAAAGGTTGCGGGCAGATGATTAAAGCAGAGATGTGTATAATCTTACTGCTTGCTGCAAGTGACTTAGAAATAAGAGAAATGTTTTTCCTGGTTTTTAAATATATTTAGTAGAAGATTCTTCCTAAGTTTTTGTGTCCTTCAGTTTTCACTGTTTATATGGGGGGAGGAGGAAGGAAATGTACGAAATGTACTTGCAGAACAAGAGCTGACAGGATGGCCCATGTGTAAGTGGCCTGTGAGGCATTCTGATTGGTTTGTGAGTACTCCTGTATGCAGAGTAAATTTTTGCTATAGTGGAAGGGATTTTATTTATGGTGATGTTTATCCTGCCTTTTCTCTTGATTCAGGATATGATCAACTGTATTGGTGGAATGAATGTGCTGTTTCCATTGCTGGAGCAGATCAGCTTTCTTGGTGCACAGATGCCTGAGAAGTCTGAAGGAGAAGCTCTGCCTCCAGAACTTGTAACTCCTGTAGAGGGGGACTGGGTGGTGTTTTCATCTCCAAAGGCATCAGGTAGGAAAGTGAAACTGAAGTGAAATCATTTTTAAGCTTGATTTTATAAAAATGTCCTTTTTTGAATGATGGAAGTCTGTTTATGTGCAGAATTTTTCAGAGCATCTATGTAAAGCTGAAAGGCTCTTTCTGTTCCTAGATACCTGACATGGATACTGAATACCAGGAGTTCAGCACTATATAAAAATAATACAACATATTTCAAGTATAGGTATATTTAATAGCATTATTTTTCTTTTCATGATTTACTTACAGGTGCCAAGGTATAACATTGTTTAAATTTCTATTCTGATTGAGAAATTATTTTTGATGTAAAACTTACTAATATCAACAGGAGAAGGTTTCCTGCAGCTTGAATGCTGGATCACAGCCATATGGGGACAGCAGCATCAGAACTGCACTGTTTAGCCTTTAGCCAAAATTATATTTTCTTAATAAAATATTCAGGCTCCTACCTCTTCCACACATAGTCATGGTTTGGATTAAAATAAAAAGAAACTGAAAGGATGCGTTAAGAATAGATTTTTTTAAAAGCTTTGCTAACATTGAGAATTAACTTTGACCTTAACAAAAACCACTGAGAAATCAGAACTTGCAAGGCAGAGCACTACTTTTTTTCAAAGATGAAATGGTGGAGAGGAGTGAAAAAAATAGATCTTCTTCTCTCTATCTCTAATTTTTTTGCATACCATAGCTAGGAAGTGTCAGTTTGCAACTACAGAGGGGAAATAACTGCAGCATTTGCAAAAGATTGTAACAAAGAAGTTTGTAACCTACAGCCATGGATGAAGCAGCTGAAGTCAGGACTGGGATCACTTTGTTCTGGAGAGGCATGGAATGGCTATGATTCTGCCCAGGAAAAAATCTAAAGACAGGCTACAGCTGAGGAGCAGGAGTTGAGAAGTTCAGGAAGTAGTGAGGAATATAAACACTTGATTTTACTTTTTACCCTCTATTTTTATGCAGTGATCCAATGATAAGCCATAAGACTTTTGCTGCTGTTGTTCTGTTCTGCAGAAGCACGTCTGGAGAAGAACATAGTTGCAACTTTCATCTTGATGATAAAACACTTTATTCAGGGACATCATGTTAACCAGGAAAATCTCATTCACTCCCATGGAGTTGCCACCCTAGGAGCCTTGTTACAGAAGGTGAGCAAACTTGAGAAACATGATTTAGTAATGAATTTTGTGGATGAGGTCCTGATTATTTTGAAGCATAGCCAGAATGCCACTGTCTTTAAAGGCCTCCTTAGTAAGAATTTTCTTTCTTGCATTTCTGAAAGCAAAAAAGTGTGAGAAGTTGGTATTTATCTGCAAAGTGCAATGCAATGTTTCATTTTCTTTAATGTTCTGCTTTTTTTTATATAGATATTGTGTTGTTTGGTTATTCAAATTAGACTACTTTGTGTTTATTGCTTTGCTTTAATGGAGCAGACATTGCTGTAGAAGATAAACTTAAACTTCCACTTTTTAAAATAAAATTTTATTAGGACATTCAGTATTTTGAGTGCTGACACCTGTTGTTATTTTTCAAGGTGCCAAGCATCTTAATGGATGTGAATGTCCTGATGGCTGTACAGTTGCTGATAGAACAAGTCTCAGTAGAAAAGAACATGCAGCTTTTGCAACAGATGTATCACCACTTACTTTTTGACTTCAGCATCTGGAACAGTGGTGACTTTCCCTTCAGAATTGGTGAGCTCTTGGCCTCAGGCAACTGTGTGAAGGCACAGGACTCTTCACATGACACAAATCTTTGTCTTGGTTCTAAAAGAAACCTTTATGTTGTAGGACATATACAGTATCTTTCTACAATCATCAAGGACAGTAGAAGGCTCTTCAGAAAGAAGTATGGTGTGCAGTTTCTTCTAGACACACTCAGGATTTATTATGGGTATGAGCTTCGTGACTTCTGACTCCTCACTTATTTTATGTAGCTCTTGCAATTTTTTGCCATCATTCTAATGAGAAAATAAATAAAACTGTAGGTTGGATTTTGGTGGTTGATTTAGTTTACGAAATTGCATTATTTTTTTTTCCCATTTGACTTACTACTTTGCCTTGCCTTGAATTTTTATGCTAAGATTATGTAAAGTTTGTCAGTGACACTAGGAGTGCTTGTAAAAGTAATTAAAACTACAAAATTGTAGGACTTGTGTTAAACAATGCAAATTAAGTCACAGATCATTACCATTATAAAAAGTTTACCATTTTAAGTTCTTTTAAATGCTTGTAGAATTTGAAGTAGGACTTCTTTAGAAATCTAAAATTTTAACCTTTCAGTGCTGATGATTTATATCTGCTTATGAATAGAATTATGTGTTTGAGGAAGATTAGCTAGAGACTTTGCTGTTTCCTGTGGGAGGTGGGAACCTGCAGTCCTGACCTGTATCCAGATCAGTACAAGTCTACATTTTCAGGGCTTTGATAGACTTGCAAAGTCTGATCTGAGTATTACTGTTCAGTTGCTTGAGTTCAGTAAAAATTGAAAACTTTTGCATATGCCTGGGTAAATGAAAAACTACCAAACTGGCACCATCAAATTGCTATTAATGAGCCATGAAGGGCTTCCTTAGGTTGCCTTTCTGGTCTGTTGGAAAGCAGGACTGGTTGTAAAGATGGTGATTTGGCTCCTGATGACCTGAGGACAATACGGACATCCCTGTACGGACTCATCAAATATTTCCTGAGCAAAGGTGGAACACATGAAGAAATTCAGAGCATTGTGGGATACATAGCTGCCACCAGTGACGAGGAGCAGGTATGCAACACGGCATAAATTAGCAGTTTAAACTGGACATGTTTTGGTTTTGCATCTTGGCATTTAGAAATCTTGCCTCGTATACTTAAAAGAAGGATGAACAAAGAAGAAAATGACCACAAGCAAAATGTTAACTGATGTGTGGTTCTGTTTAGATGTAGGTAAGATAAGGATGTGCCATTAGAAAAGTTATCTTAGTTTACAAAACCAAATGAATTGACTTTGAACTGACCAGGAGTTGTGATGATGTAGTTTCTATTTTGTAGCATCAGCAGCACTTGAACTTGTCTGTGTCCATGCTTCATGTGATAAGGTCTTCTATAGAGAGAAAAAAATGTATTAAAAGTTGTTTAAATGCACTAATACTGACCAACAAAATGTCTATTAACCAGCAAAAGTAAAGCTTAAAACCCAAGAAAATTTTCCTGAAACAAAGCATGAAATCTAAATGAACTGGATATTCATTTGGTTGTCTTAATTTTGTAGCTCTGTGGAATTCTGGACATTCTCTTCAGCCTGCTTCATTCCAGTCCAACCCCAGACCAGCTTTTTTTATTGCTCTTTGAACCAGGGAATGCTGATATCCTTTATGCTCTGTTATTGCATCAAAGATACTCTGACAGGCTTAGAGAACTTGTGTTCAAGGTAATGAATTGAATCATATGTTCCTAAATTAATCAATTGAACATAAATTTGTGTTTTCCATTGGTCTGGCAGAAGTGTATGTAATTACAAAGATACTAATCATCCAAGTTTCCTTTTTTCTTTTCTCTTATGTTAGCTAGATGGCATTGTCACAAAGGAATTAGTCTTCTCTTAAAAAAAAGTATTGGGATCTTTAAAAAAGCTATGCATGTTTGAGTTAGTTTATCAAATAAACTTTAAAAACTGTGGACCAGCATGTTATATCATCCACAAGTTTGAGAGATATGGATGCTTTTTTGTGCTCAATTTGCATTTGTGTCTACTTTTCCTTACAGATCGTGGAAGAGATGCTGAAATGTACCAAAGTTTATGAGCGGAGCAAGCACCGGATGAGGCTCAGAGAAGTGGGGTACTCCGGGCTGGGACTCCTTCTGAATGAATCCCCAGTTACTGTTTCTCTCATTAAAAACCTTCTTAACCAAGTTCTGTATGCAGGTAATTGGCAAGTGCTATGTCTGCCATTAGTACTCTTCTGCTGCTCAGAGGCCAAGATCCCTGGTTTTTGTTGAGGAGAGCCAGAGGTGTTACTTGTAGAGCTGCTCTGTTCAAACTTCCCATTAGTCCCCATTAGCAAACATTTTCTTAGCTGAAGTTTGTTCTTTTACTATCCCTGGATGCAGTCATAACTTCCAAGGCAATTTATAAATATTTATGTGTTGCATTCTGTTGTGTGATATTGCTTATGGTGGCTTTTTTCTTTCTTCCCTACAGATCCTGCTGTGAATTATAAAGATCTCCTAGCTGTAGTGTATCTGGCTCATAGATCAGATATAAACATGAGAGTGATTATCTGTAGAAAGGTTAGTTGTCTTCTTTGGAACTGGAATACTGTCCTTCAAGCCTACAAACTGTACAGTGTGATAACTAAATTATTTCTTTGAGCACAGTGGCAGTATTTGCTGTTACTGTTTTCTTTAGGAATTATTTATTTTAAAAATTAGGCCCATCAGTCACTTACTGTTGAAATTTGTGTACTCAAGTACTTTTAAAAGCCAAAACAAAAAGTGAAGCCTCTATAATGATTCTAAAATAGCTTGTATTTTCTATAGGTTTGAGATATTAGGCTCCTTGAATTACTGAGTTTTCTCAAAGCTTTCATCACTGGAATCAGTATTGAATGGTAGCTGTGAGACACTATATAGTCTATTAAGGTTTCCCAAAATGAAGAAGTGAAACTATAGTCCACACTTCAGTAAGCTATTAATACTGTAATTTTATTAATTTTATCTACTTAATAGTTCCTAATCAAGCATATTTTCTATTTGATAATTCTTTTTAGACTATGGGTAAATGGGATTATTTATTGAGCTAACTGGATTTTGGAAGAATTGTTGCAGAAGAGTTGCTGAAATATGGCAACTTACCAATATGGTTTGATAGCTTCTTTTCTCCCCTACTCCTGACAATTTTTTACTTTTTTTTTTTTTCTTTTTTCTCCAATATATATTTTTTATGAGGAAAAATTACTTTGTGGCTGGTTTGCTTATTATTAGCTGATTATGGGTCTTTATATAAGATTGTAAGAAAAGTAAAGAAGTTTTAAGATTGCAAAATGTTTAATTGAAAAGCTAGATGGATGCAGTTACAAGCTAAAATTAATGTGTAGATATGGGATATCTTCTGTCCTTAGATTTTGCACCTTTTGCATTCCCAATTGGATGCAGCACAACAGATTTCTCAGCAGCTGGGCTGGCAGGACACTTTGGTTAGACTATTCCTGAAAGAAAACTCAGAGGTCCGGATTGGCTTTAAGGAGAACAGGACTGATTCCTCCAGGGAAGAGGATAAAAAGCCTCCTACTGAAGAGCTTCAGAAACATCAAGCTGATAAGACTGAGAGAGAGAAAGCTGGCAGCTTTGCATCAGTTAATGGTCTCTTTGATCAGTGGAGTTTAGAAGACAACAAATCCCTGGATGCCCCTGCCCATTTCTCTGTTATGCCGCTGGAAGATGCATCCACAGCAGAGATGTCTTTCAGTTCAGAGGGCCGAGAACTGTGGCACAGTAATCCTTCACATTTGAGTTTGGATTTGTCCAGTGTTGACTCTTATGAACTGGCTGATGTTGGGAATCAGATGACAGACAGCCAGCCCAGCACTCCCTCACCCACGGAGAGCACAAAGCCCTTCTCTGGGCAGCCTGACAAAGAGCTGGGCGTTACGAATGATGTGGGCTTCGCTGCTGAGCTTTCTCTCTTTGAGCACCAAGGAGTGAGTAACTATGTGACTGGTTTCTTCAACTGCTGGAAATTTCATTTTGTTCTTTCAATCTCCCTAATGAATGATTATTACTTTTATTTGTCCCTACTATCATCCAACAGGAAAGTGAACAAAATGGCTCTTTTATAGTGAACAGGGGTACTTCCTCTTGTAATGTCTTCTTTTTTGATTGTCCACTTGGGGTAGCTTTGGTGTTTAAAAAAAAAAAAGAGCAAAAAAGCAAATAAATAAGGCCAACCTCTCAACAACAACAAACCACAAAAAAATCCCTGCAAACTCTTCTCCCTCTGTATTTAAACATCCTTTATCATCCAGACAGGAGGTATGGAGCAGAGTTGCTGTGAAAAAATCAAGGGTGGCTAAAAGGCAGCTTGTTTTACATTATACAAGCAAGCTAAAGTCTCTTATATTTGTGTTTTCCTGAGCTTTTCAATTGGACTTTGGAGTCCAGTTGAAGACTGCAGAGTTTCAAATGTTGAAATATGAAAGCATAAGGGCTGTGATGAATAAGAAATGTTTTGAAGGTTTTCTATACTAGAAGGGCTTTAAATGTTTCACTTCTTTTGTAGGGGAGTGATAATGAACTCATACAGTTACTCACAGACATCCTACTGTGTATAATGTGGAAAGGTATTGAAAAATCTGATGATGATGCTTGGATTGAGAGAGGACAGGTGTTCTCTGCTCTCACCAAACTGGGGATGTCTAACGAGTTGCTGCGGCCTTCTGATGAAATAAAACTCAAGTGAGTGTACAGTTCATCCCTTTTGAGCATAAACAGAAGTGAGGGACATGAGTGAAGCTGGGAAGGGGGGGGTGTTTCCCAACAAGATGTACTTTTCTCTGCTGTCTCTTCACGTACTGGCAGAAATATATTCCTGTACCTGTTTAGGAGGTGTGTCTTGAGGCCAGAAGGTTTTAAAACTATCACTGTTTTCATGAGTCTCTCAATCGCTTTTATCTCATTGGCTTATCAAGAAGATGGCAGTTATGTAACTGCAGACTAAGAGATTCAATTAAATACTTAATTGGATTTTTTAAAAGCCACTTACACTCAGAACATGTAATACTTACTTTGGGATTTTGTTTTCCATGCAGCTTGCTGGAGAAGATGTTAGAATGGTCAGTCACTGATAACAGAGATTCAAAAGCTCTCCCTACGCATGCTGAAAATGCCTTCAAGCTCTTGCTAATTGTACAAGGTTTCCTGCAGGCAGAAGGACTAATTAATTCAAATTTATGGACAGAAAAGGTACAGTAACTGCATAATGCAAGTACTGTATATGGGCTGAAATGGTAACAAGAAAGTTGTTGGTTTGGAAACTGTCGCCCTTCTAGTCATACTCAACCACAGATATTACAGAGTAAGGATTTTAGTAGAATGGATTAGAGTGCCCCTTCATGAATTAAAAAAGTGAATATTTACCAAGGGAATACAGTAAATTTTGCAAATTAAGTAGGCATGTAAGTAGTACTCTTTACTGAGAATCCAGGTTTCTTCAGACTGGAGAAATACTTAGAAAATGTAAAAGCTAATGAAACAGCAGCAGTTGTAGCCTAAGCAGATTTTGCACTGTTTGTCAGCATTTATGACTCTCTGAGCATCCTGAATGAAAGACCAACCAAAACTCTGCTCTTGGTTGCAAGTTGGGAAATGTCACTTATGGATTTTGACCCATATTGGAGTTTCAACAGATATAATTTATCTCAACATTTATGGAATCTCTGGCACTGGTCATGCTTCCTTCACAGTCTGAGTTGTCATTGCTTTTCAGTTTTTCTAAGCAAAATAGAGAGAGATTATATGGGAACCATCAATTATTTCTCTAGAAATCCTTAAAAATATTTTGTAAGACTACTTTCTTGAAGAAAAAAGTATAATGTCAAGAGTTATTAACACAGTGATTCCTATGTTGTGTTAGAGAGTATATCAAGGTGTATTATCTCTAAACACATCTGGATAGCAAAATGTGCCACTTGCCTTGGGAATACCCACCTTTCACATGGCTTGTGTCACTTTTGCTGTCTAAATACTGACAGAAAGAAGTGCTTCCTAAAGTGGAGTCTTTAAAATTTATATATATATATGTATATATATGCACTTTATTTAGGAGAAATACTTGACTTAATGTACTGGGCTGGGTAGATTTTTGTTGTCAGGAATTTCTTTAAATTACTGGTTTAACTGCAGTGTTCTCGGATGATTTTCTGGGTTTGGTTAAGTTACAAATGTGAGCACAGCCTCTTCTTCAGCTCTTTGAAATTATTGTGTCTCCAGCTAGAGTAGTTATTGCTCCTTTGATTTCAGTTTATTTTATTTATTTTAATGTTATGCTAATTTTCTGTTTCTGTAATAGCTCTTGGAAGAACTCGTGACTCTCATGGATAGTCTGTCAGTCTGGTACTCTGCTGGCCTAGAAGCAATTAGGCTTTCACAGGTGCAAGTCCAGCTCCTCCTTGGATTTATTGCACAAGACAACTTACAGGTTTGTTGCAAATTCTTGCAAGTGGTACTTGAGTTTTAAGGGCACATTTGATGTAACTGTTGTGGTTTTGGGAGAGCTGTTCATACCAGTGAGCAGACCTGTGGCAGTCCCTCATCCTTCTGGTGGAAAGATGTTTTATTGGTTCTTAGCTTTTGCAGGTTTACTCTACAGTCCTGTCAGTGTGCACCTGTGGAGCACAAGAAAGAGGTAGAGGGCTTCTGTTTGAGGATGGGAATATGCAGGCAGGAGCGGCAGGAAAAAGATGGGTGCACAAGGAGGATCACATTCATTTTTTGCTGTTTGTTTTTGTAGGTCTGTGCTATGGCAGCAGCCAAACTAAACACCCTCCTTCAGACCAAAGTGATTGAGAGCCAGCCTGAAGCATGCTACCTCCTGGGGAAGTTGGAAGGCATTTTGAGTAGGTCAATTGAAGAGAAGACAGAAACTTACTCATTTTTGATTCCCCTTGTTCGGACATTGGTATCCAAGGTTTATGAACTTCTCTTTATGAACCTGCACCTTCCTTCATTGCCTCCTACCAATGGCAGCCCATCTTTCTTTGAGGACTTTCAAGAATACTGCAGATCTGATGAGTGGCAAGTTTATATTGACAAATATGTAAGTAGTAAATTGTTTTTGTATTGTTTCCTCCCTCTTTTCAGCCATGAAAGCAGAGAAGTCCATTCAGAAATCATACGGTACTTTTTATTTTGTTTTGATGGAACCAGATTATTCCA
>JAYDZK010000274.1:24110848-24164875 GCA_034509185.1 Euphonia xanthogaster
TGAGAATTCATTCAGACATGATAATGAGCAAATGGCACTTTATTGGAAAGATTGTTATGAAGCATTTATGGTGAACATGCACAAGCGAGACCGGGAAAGAGGAGAAAGTAAGCTTAAATTTCAGGTAAGGTTTTCAGAGAGTGCGAGGTTCTCTTAAAAGAGCTCTCTTGAGAGCTGCCTTCTAAAAGATGGAGAAAATGAATTTCAGGATGATCCAGTTCAAGTAATTGTAAACAGGTTAATTTAATTAAGATTTTATGGGCAGTGGAACTATATGTACTTCTAGGATATGCTTTCTAATTCTGCTCTGTCTATTAAGAGTCTTATGTGCAATCAAAGTTATTTCAATACAGTAGGCCTTCCTTTTCATCAGCAGGGTAGAAATATGCTCATCCATAAGCTGCATCCTCTTTGATTTGTTTTGAATTATTAAAACCTGATTTCCATTATGAGCTGTTTTCTGGTTTGGTTTTTTTTAAACTCTATTTTAATACAATTAAAGCATTTGCAACAGTGAGTGGTTCTTATTTAATGTGGAAAAATTGCTTCTAAACTGACCTTTCTATGTAAGGTCCAGATTGAGTTTTAGCATTAGAGTTAACAGGTAATTACAGGCAATACCATAGTGAAGTTACATGTCTCTTTGCTTTTTTAATAACAAAACTTGTAGGTCTATTTTATTCAAATAGCTAAAGGAAAAATACTATGAAAGTCACATTGAAGAATGCCAGAATTTAAGAAAAATCCTGCCTATTATAGTAGGGTTTCTAATACTGACTGCTTTTCTGATGATGAAAAATTGCTTTAGTGTGGATTCAGCATTGATAATGCTTTCTTCACATCTTTAAAGTCTGGCACTATTTCTTCTAGGTCTAAGCTTTTAAAAATTTTTCTCCTAAGTATTACCTTAAAATTTCAGCATGTTTTATTGCTAAACCTTTTCCGTTTCTTCTTGTTTTCTGAGAATTCTCGGAAAGCTGTTTTCCAAGGTCAGAGTTAACTCAGTGCTGGATGTGTTTGCAATGGTCTTTCAGGAGCACTTTGTGGAGCCGTTCAGCAGGAAGGCTCGGCAGGAGAACCTGCGGTACAACAGCATGCTCAAACAGCTCAGCAGCCAGCACACAGCCACGCTGAGGCAGTGGAGAGCAGCCCAGCTGTACTTGTTCTCTGAGCGTGGGCCTTGGGCTGAAAGGTGAGACTGGAGTTCCTAAACTGGGGGTGATTCTTAAAAGGAATTTGCTCACTGCTTCATGTGGTTAAAACCAGGTCAGATTGACTGCAATAACCATGCTTGAGGTGTAGTCTTGAGTGACAGGACAAGGGGAAATGGCCTCAAGTCGTGCCAGGGAATGTTCTCATTAGAAAGTAATTTTGGGGTGATTGTGGTGATGGTAGTTTGTCAGTCGGACTTGATGCACTTGAGCATCTCTTCCAACCTTCCTAATTCTGTGAAAATAAATACTGTTTACAAAATAAATAATAGTGGTCAGAGCTGCAATGTGAAACAAAAGCAATAAACTGCATTTTAATCTTTTATTTTTTACAATGTACAAGTGGATGACCAGTATTTTTCCAAATATGCACTCTTTTGTAATCAGTTCATTCCTGTAGGTCTTTATTCAGATTGTTTTTATGAATATTCTTGTTTTCCTAGGAAACAGCGTCCTGTTCACTGGAAACTTTCAAATGTGGAAAATTTTTCACGTATGAGACTAAAACTAGTGCAGAATTACAACTTCAACTCTCATCAGGATGCTAGCGACCTGAGGGATAATTTAGGTAAAGCTGTATTTGCTATCTCACTTGAGTTCTTACCAAAGAAAGATACCCACCTTCCTCTTTGTGTTTAATAAGCAGTATATGCTTATATACTTAAATCTTGATTTTTCTTTATTTCATCAGTAGTAAAATCTATATTATGAGAATGTTTTTTTGACCTGAAACAGCATTTTCCTACTGAGTAGAATTCATTTTCCCTGGTTCATTGAACTGTGGGGTTTTGTTGAGCAATAAATAAAAGTCGACTCCTTTGTTTTAAAATAAGAAGTCATACAACTTTCTTGTATAAGATTATTTCTTCAAGAAAGAAGCAAAGAGATCAGTAAGCAGTGTTTGTTCAAAGCCTTTTAGAACTTGTGGTTAAAATATGTAGATAGGCAATGCTTTGTTTCAGAAGTGTTTCAAACAGCTGAGTTAGGTGTAACTGTTAAGTTCCGTGTATTGGATATCAAGGCTGAAGCAAAAAAAGCCCCACAAAACACTCTTGTAAACCCACATAACCAAAAAGCAAATGCAGTGCATTTCTACTAAATCTGCAGGCTTTAAGAATGTCTGGGAAAACATTGTAAAATATTTTATTCCACATCAGAATTCAAGTTAAATTTTTATTAGGCGTATGTGTTGTCATAATTTTCAGTGTAGCTCAAGGACTGTTTGTAGTGTTCTGCTTAACCACAAAAATATGTAAGAAGCCTGGTTGCTTCTTACTTGGTTAAAACCAAAATTCAGCTGTAGAAGACAGGCTTTGTATGTTAGATTTCCATAAGTATTGTAGCAGAAAAAGTTACGAGCTATTATGTCTCTTTATGCTAGGTGTGCCTCAGACACAGCCCTCCAGTGAGTCTCTGCTTCTGGAGGTGGTGAAGCAGGTGAAAGTGAGTGACCTGGAAGATGATGTTCTGGAACTACCAGAAGAAGACACAGCAGCCAGTTCCAATTTGTAAGTAGAACAGGATAAACAATTGTCATTTTGTTTCTGTGCTAGAGATAAGGAGAGAGAAACAACTTTGGGAGTTGAGTAGCATCCAAAGTGTGGTTGGCATTTAAGTGCTGGAGTGCCTTGTGTTTAAGAGCATTCCAGAGGGAAGGCCTGCTGTGCTTCCTTCATGGCACTTGTGTCACTGCAACCAAAAAAAAGGGCAGGAGAGAGAGAGAGCAGAGAAAGGGGAGTTGAGGGAGGATAGCAAATGCTTTGCTTCAGTAATTGGACATGTGATGTTGTGCATGCATCTATGTTTGTGCTGTTAAGTCCAGTAGAGAGTTGGCACTCTGAGTGGTACTGATACATTTTGTACTTTAAAGGTTATTAAACGCTTGCTGTCGATTATAGCAAAATAACCCTGAAGATAACTTCAGTCACATGAACTGGAACTCAGCTCTGCTCTGAGCCAGAGAACTTAAGCACCTAAAAATTAAATAAGGAAGGGAAATGCAGCCTGATGTTTTTGTACTTCACATGAAGTCAAGTCTGCTGTGCCTGAGACCAAAATTTCAAGACTAAAGAGTGATGCTGTGAAATGATGTTTGTGGTCTAGTCTGAAACACCCAAGACTGCTGATGGAAGTGGCTTTATAGAATTGTTTATGTTGCAGTTTTAATGCTATTAAAATTTGATTCTTTTCTGAACTGTACTCTGACCAAGGACCTAAACAACAGTATTATCTACCCACCCCTGTAACACTTAGTGGTGTTTTTGCAGGGATGAGAAGGATGACGAAAGTCAGAAAGAAAAGCTAATATTGTCTGAAGACTGTGAACTCATTACAGTAATTGATGTGATACCAGGCAGGCTGGAGGTCACTACCCAGCACATCTATTTCTTTGATGGCAGCATTGAGAAAGAGGAAGGTAAACATGATCAATATCTCTTTATTTTCAGTGTAGTTCAGCATTCTGCTTTTAGTAGGCTGAGTTTGTTTTGAAAACAAGTGTCAAAGTAATTGTAAAGAGACAAGTTGTTGGTCTGTACTTAAAATTAATATTGCATTTGATGGTTAGGGGCTGACTTGTCCCTTCAGAATTAACAATCTGGAACTGTAGTTTCTGAGCTGGTAAATTGACTAACTGTTCTTAGTATTTCTTAAAAATAACTTACTAAAAAACCTGCTGACTAAAAAAAAGTTACTACCTCTAATTTGCTTTGTAAATAGCTCTTCTCTGTTCTCTTTCTACAACAAATGATATTGTACTCGTGCATTGATAAAAAAGCAGTAGTATGTAAGCATTAATAATCTATATTAATTTAGGGAACTTTAATAGAACATAGACAGCTGGCTATGAAAACACTGAAGTGAAATGTTGGACAAATAATAATAAAATTTCCCAAATCAGTATACCAAAATGTTCAGCCATTGGGAAATCTAAACATAAAAGTTTGTTTGAGCCTGTTTAAGAAAGCAAAAGGAGTTGGTTCATACTTTTTGTCAACAGAATACATTTATAATACATCTGTAGTCAGAAAGCAAAAGCGAATTCTACATTCCATCATGTATTTCTTGCCTCATTTCTTTCAGCACAACAATATCTGAAGTTAATATTTTCCTAGCAAAATGGTTAATCACGTCAGCTGTAAGACTTTGCTTTTCTGGGAATAACTCTGAGTTGATTGGAGCTGGTACTGCACTGTGTCTGTATGAAAATGGTTTTTTTAATATATATTCCAACTCAGTAAACAGAGCGTTCCTCCTAGGGGTAGGTTTTGATTTCAAATGGCACCTTTCTCAAATTCGAGAGATCCATTTGCGTCGGTACAACCTGAGGAGGTCAGCTTTGGAGATCTTCCTTACGGACCAAACCAACTACTTCCTCAACTTCAATAAGGAGGTATGGGTTTCCTAAATGTTGTGGATTTATGTAATAAACACAAGGTTAAGTTTAATTTAAGATTGAATTTTTGTCTGGTGCCTTTCTTAATACTGTAACACTAACAGCAAAAGGTTGGCTTTACATAGTCATCATGGAACACTACACTGCAGTCTGGCACCTAGAAACTGATTAATTGTGAAAAGATAGCAAAAAGGAGAATCTTGTTTTATCTTTCTCTCTCTGTTATACAGAATGTTTATTTAACTAAAATCACATCAGTAGTAATCTAAATGTTTCAAAGCCCATCTTTTTAAAGATTGAACAAATTAATTGCAGATCAAAGGAGACTTTATTTTTAACAACAACATTAGAAATCACTGATATTCAGTGGTTAAAGAGTAGTGAACTTTTTCCCCCTCTGGGTAATATCAGTGATCCTTTTTATGAGGGACTATGATAAATTTCAGAACTTAGGGTGAGTTACATACTGGCAGGTCAGTGTACTAGTAGGTCAGCTCCTAGGAAATGTTGCATGGTTTGGTTTTGATGTGAAGGACGTCACATCCATCCATGTCCAAACGTTTTAAACAGCAAGAGATCAAAGTGCTTGAAAGTGTAACTGTGTCCTAATTATTTTATATTTTAGTTAGCAGACAAGTTGCTTAATTGTCAGCTTCAATCTTAAGAATATTGGTTTATTAGTGCTGTTTTCTAACAGGTACGAAACAAAGTGTATAGCCGGATACTGTCGCTGCGTTCTCCAAACATTTCTGGGACCAGATCTCCACAGGAACTTTTCAAAGCGTCAGGTTTGATGCAGGTACAAGACCTCAGCTCAAGGGTCTAAAGAATTCCTCTGCTTTTTGAAGGAGTCCCCCAGTGTTTAGGTGGCAGCTGCCAATTTCTACCCTCAGCCCGGCCCCTGAACTTTGACGTGCATATTTTTAGGATGGCTTGGTTTGTGTTTACAGTCAGGTAAATGGGTATAGTCAGCTCTGGTGATGTGATTGACAGGCATTTTAACATGAACATAAAAAGTGGCAGATTGGCTTCTGGTTTTAGTCTATGATCTTGAGTGCTGTTTTGAAACTTCTTTCACTGGATGTGCAAATAATTTTCCCTGCTATCTTTTCATGATTGAGCTTTCAACAAAACTCACGTGAAGATTAAGTGGGAATTAGTAATATTGTTAAAAAATGAAAATGTCAGAATGTCCATATTGCCATAAACACAGATAAATTTTTAAATATAGTAAATGTGTTTTTATCTTCCATCTCTTTATGCCGAAATTGTCTTCTCTGAGGGAGGAAGCTTTACAAATATGTTTAAAATACTGGAAATATTTTGATTGTTCTTTGTTTTCCTGACAATAAAAACTGAGTTGTATATTTACACAGAGAAAATATCGTCTGTCATGACACATCTCCATCACTCTACAGACAAATACTGAGCCTTTCTAACCAGTTCTGTCTGTTCTTTGGTTTAGAATATAATAATGGAGCAAACAAAGGTGCACAGACAACTTGGTTTACAAATTGTTAACCTGTACTGTTATCCAATGGCAGAATAATTTAGAAATAAATCTTGATCTTAGCACTCAGATGGATTTCAAAGTTCTGTTCTCTGTTTTATCAGTACCTGCATATTTGCCTTCTTTTTGTTTCTCTTACTTCCTATTTTTCTTTTCCATTTTAGCAAGGTTGCTAATTGTCTGCTGCTCTGTATTTGAAACAGTACTGTCACCAACCAGGACCTGATTTCAATGAAATATAGATTGCACAATCGCTGAATCAAAGGGAAAATAAATCTCTTCATTATGAGAAATTGAATCTGGACTTGCATACTATTTTTGTGGTTTTGTGATGTGTGATTTGCAATAATATATCTTTGATATAGTCAATTCCATTTTATTTTCTTTGTCTTTCAGAAATGGGTGAATAGAGAAATATCCAACTTTGACTACCTTATTCAGCTAAACACTATGGCAGGACGAACTTACAATGACCTTGCTCAATATCCTGTGGTAATTAAAAAGTTAATTTTTAAATTTTTGCCAAAGGTTTGTGTTTATTCTGGTTTGAAGGATGTATTTTAATCTCTGTCTGATATTTGACTTAATTTTTTATTTTAGTTTCCTTGGATTTTACGAGATTACACCTCTGAAGAACTGGACCTGAATAATCCTGCAGTATTTAGGGACCTGTCCAAACCTATAGGTGTGGTAAATGAGAAGAATGCTAAGACTGTGAAAGAAAAGTATGTATTTGAACACTTGGTTATATTTCTTTGTCTTTTCTGAGCCTCCAGGCTAATAACAAATTTAAATAATAAATTTTTGACAGTGAAATTTTTGAAGCTGGTTTTATGACATAACAGATGCACTTGCAAATGTGTTGGTTTGTTGTTCCTGCTGTGTTCAGACTATATTATATAGCACTCAGTTATATGGCAGTGAAAGGAAAAACTTACTGTTGTACATTTTCAGATGTTTCTCAGCTGTGGAGATGAAAAACTGAAAGATTGTAGAAACAATTTAATGGCTTGAAAAGATGTAATGTGTCCCATATCTGCTTCAAGATAAGGAATGTGAAATCATACTGCTGAATTGAGCTGCCTGTGCTAAGAGGTAGCATTGATCCTAAATCTGTGCTTCCTCTTTTTTTCAAGCATAGATTATCATCTTCAAAATAAAATAGGTCTCAAGTGACTTTCAGCAAGTCCTCTGTAGGTACCAATGACAGGTGCTTACACCCACACAGCAGTGAAGTGATTTCTCCCTTGTTTGCTAGTCTGGGGAGTGAGTTTGCTATCATACCAGACTGCAGTCAGGTGTCTTCCAAAATCTTCTGAAAACTTGGAACATGGAGAGTTTCCTTTGGATGGTTAGGCTCTATCCTGACTGTAATGAAGTGGGTTCTCTACAGGTATGTTTAACTAGAATTTCTCTTACCAGCATTGTGAGGCTGAGGAATGTGTCAGCCAGATGGTGGCATGCTAGAGTGAGTTTGCCAGTAGAAAAGGAAATGGGCATAAGTGGGAGAAAGATCTCTCTTCTGCATCCTGCACAGTCAAACACATTTCCTAAATCTTGCAGGAAACTCTCATGTCTGTTCACTAGTAAATACTTATTTTAGTGGTGGGGGGTGTTGATCTGTTGTATGAAGTCATCAGTCTTGTCTGCCCTTTGTCTGGTTTCTGACAGCTGATAGCAAATGCCTAGGGAGGAGCATAACAGGCATGCAAAGGCTTCATCTGGTGTACATTTTTATCTTTCTGCAGTCTTTTTCTTTGGGACTTTCTAAGTAAGATTTGGAATCCTCATGTTTGATGGCACTCAATGTATTTTTCTCTCATAGATTGCTGTAGTAATTTCTTTTTAATGTTTCCCTGGAATAAGCATAATCCACATGTAAATCTACCATAATGCTCAGTTGTATTGATACAGATTTCTTTTTTCAGATACGAGAATTTTGAGGATCCTCTTGGGATGATTGACAAATTTCACTATGGGACGCATTACTCAAACGCTGCTGGGGTCATGCATTACCTCATTCGGGTAGAGCCTTTCACAACCCTTCATATCCAGCTGCAGAGTGGCAGGTGTGCAGGGCAAACAAGCAGCCCCCTTCTGCTTCTTCCTTGGCATTTTACTGAGGGAATTGTCAAGGTCTAACCTGGATTTTCCGATCCACAGATTTGACTGTGCTGACAGACAGTTCCACTCTATTCCTGCTGCCTGGCAGGCGCTCATGGACAACCCCAATGATGTCAAGGAACTTATCCCAGAGTTCTTCTACTTTCCAGAGTTCCTGGAGAATCAGAATGGTAAACTGTCTGCTAAGAATGTTCTCACAGGAAACTGTTTCTGTATTCTTCAGAAAAGAATTGTTACAGCCATTTGTGAATGCTGAGGAACACTTACTCTTTTAACCTTATTGTGTGATTGTAGACATAAATTGTGATGCTGGCTTTAAAATGTTCGGTGAAGACAGCAGTTGTGTTAAGCAGCAGCCTAAACATAGTTTAAAATTCAGGCTATGGGCTTAAGGATGGCTAAAAATAGTGTTGTTTACCCAATGGAGAGTGTCAGAGATGCTCACTGGGATGTTTGAAAAAGTTAGTTAATACTGATTAAATACATAGGAAAAGTTAAGAGATTAATTACAATTATTATAATGCTGACTAAAAAGAAAGTATCCTGCATTCTGACTCCTTTTTAAATTCACTTTTATTGTTTAGTGATTTGTTTCTCTATCTTTGCACAATTTGAAAATGGATTTGTATGTTTGTGCTGCTACAATCTACTAGAGTTCTAAATTAGAAAAATTGAGAACTCCCAAGTCCCACTTTCAAGTAATTTAAGTGTTTAGAGTTGTTTCAGTGTTAGCTGGTGAGATTTCAGACTTCTTAAAAGCCTTGCTTTTATAACCATTTAAACTTCTAAGTAACTCCTTTCTTACTAATAACCTTATTGAAGTGTTTTGGACTCTTAATCCGGGAAAATTGCAATACACAGTTATGTTTACAAACAAGCAAATGCAGATATGTTTACAGATGGATGTGTAAAAGACTAATACTACTTCTATGGTTGGGACTCCAGCTTCAAAATAATTTAGATGTTTTGGATAATTGTTATCCATTATCATTTAAAGTTGTAAACATGCAGAACAGAACTTAGCCTCCTATGTTAGTGGTAGAGTTATTAGGGATTTACATGAATAGATTTTCAATATCCTTCTCTTGCATTGAGAAAATAATGATTTTTAATTTTTATTGAGAAATCAAGGTACTTGAAATATTTTGTAGCAACTCTAAAACTTTTCTGAATTATTCACCAGGTTTTAACTTAGGCCAGCTTCAAATGTCCAAAGAGGTGGTAAACGATGTTGTTCTGCCTAAGTGGGCCCACTCCCCTGAAGACTTTATTTATAAACACAGGAAGGCTCTGGTAAGATGTTGTTTGTATGTGTAACATAATCATAAAGGAGGTGCACCTACAGACTGTTACTGTGGCTTAAATGTAAAACAAGTGGGATGGCATTCAAACTAGAGTTGTGGTTGCATTTGACATTACAAGTACCATTAGAACTTCCAGTTAAAAGCTCTGTGTGTGTTGATAAAATGGTGAAAAGACCATTTCATCTCTTGGGCATTTTGAACACTAATGATTTGGGCATTTGCTGTCCTAGGAGATAAAAGGCAGAGGTAGGTGAGTAGGCTTCCTTTGCTGTTTAAAGATGACTCTGTCTGGTGTTAGGGCCCTGGCAAGTTACCTTCCCTTGCACAGGTGCATTTCAAAAGTGCATACCTTTTGTGTCACTGCATTGATTTTCCCTCTTACCTGGCATTTACTGCCCATAACACACAAGATTCTTATGCTTCTGCCCTATATATTGCTAAATACCTAATTTGTGGATTCTCTTTATTTACGAATTGAATCTTTTCCATAGAGAATAGTAAAAACTTGAGAGGGAGCAGTATTTCTCTTATTCTTACAAGAGCATTTTTTTCCTTCTAGGAATCTGAGTATGTTTCTGCTCATCTTCATGAATGGATAGATTTGATTTTTGGCTACAAGCAGAGGGGACCAGCTGCAGTGGAGGCACTTAACGTGTTCTATTATTGTACTTATGAAGGTACAAAGCATGTTCTCATGTCATTGTCATCAGGCTTGTGAGTTTTCATTATTAGACAGTAGACACTTGATTTTTGAGTGTATCATTCAGTAGCATATGGTAAGGCAGCAGATTTGTAGATGAAATATGGCAGCAAACCTTGTAATGTGTCATCAAAAAAAGTATATTTTTTTAAAGGAGGGCTGTTACATTTTCTTTTGTTTATTTCTAAAAGTTACTGGGTTTTCTTGCCTCTTATTTACTTGCTTAAAAGCATATGTGGGAAGATGTTTCTTGTGGTTTAGAGTTCAGGCACATTGCTTGAAAGCAACTAATATTAGAGACAAATTAAATCTGTTAATTTCAAAGCTAACTTTTGGGTGCTTTTGCGTGCTAGTTGTTGCTTGCAATGAGGTAAAGGAAATTCATTTGATAAGACAAAGGCCTGCACTTCTTGCCTTGACAGATACACTTAAAATTCCACATGCAGAGTGGAGCTTTTAGATTGTATTTTAAGTGGAGGCATTGTCTAGGGCTTTCCTGGGGGTAAAGGGTCATAATGCTGCAAGTAAATTAAGTTGACCATATTGGTTCTTAATAAGTTGTTTGGATTGTGTTCTTTTTTTTTTTTCCTACTCTTCATTGTTCTGATTGATCCAGGGGCTGTGGATTTGGATGCTTTAACAGATGAGAAAGAAAGGAAGGCTTTAGAAGGGATGATAAACAATTTTGGTCAAACTCCCTGTCAGCTGTTAAAGGTACTGCTCTTTTGCTCCCTCTCAACCAGACCTTTGTGGTTAAATACAACTGAATTACAAGGACTTCTGAAAAAAAACAATTTTTTTAAGGTAATGGTTTGTAATTTTAGCAACATTAAATCTTTGCCATATTACCAAAGAATCCATTTTCCAAATAAATTCATTTACTTCAAGAAGGGATATTAGGTATTTAAGACTGTTTTCCCATTAAGATTCTGAGTATCTCATGTGCACTGAACAAATTGATAAACTAGTCTAATTTGTTACTCCTTCAAATATTGCCTCCTAGGAGCCCCATCCACAAAGGCTGTCAGCAGAAGAGGTAGTACAAAGACTAACTAAAAGTGATACCTCTACTCTGAATCTCTTCCAACACCTCACTGAGCTGAAGTCATTCTTCATAGAGGTAGATGTGTTACTTGAAATTGTTTGAAGTATAAGCTGAAATTTGATGTACTTGAAACATAAGGTCACAACCTGGATGAAAATAAACTTGCTTCCTATTTAGAGAGAATATTTTACAATGCAGTGTGTATTAAATGAATTCTGTCTTTTTAGTTGGCTTCACAGAGGTTGAATCCCATAATCTGCTGGCTGCTTGTGTGGGTGTTGTTTGAGTATTAAATTAGTCACCACACCAAGAAAGCTGCAAGCCTCACTGCAGGTGTGTGAGTAATCACTGAACTTGGTAGTTAAACTCCCTGATTTGGGTCAGGGTTTCATCTGCAGTGTTTGTGATGAAGCTTACCTGCACAAACTGAATGGGTGTGTGCCAGTGCCTTAGGGTGCTCTACAGGTCTGACACTGATTCCAGAGCTTTGCATCTTACTCTCTACAGGTTCTAGATTTATCCTTTAGCTTTTGGATGTAATCAGATCAAACCCATGTCCTTTCTCTTAGGGAATTAGTGATGGTGTGCCCATTGTCAAAGCTGTTGTCCCCAGGAATCAGTCACGCTCCTTTATTTCTCAGGGAAGCCCAGAGATCTTGGTGAGTTGCATGTGTCAATACTGTTCTTAAACTGCAGATAGTCAAATGAGTGTATTTTTTTAATGCAGCTTGTAGAGAAATATTTCTTAACTGTTCCTCTTCAAATGTGTTCCTTTAACCTGAAGCAACTGTCAGTTAAGTTAAATATTTATCTTCCAAGGAGAAGCCAGGCTGATTTGTTGAATGGCATTTAAGAGCTGATGAGATATGACTGTAAATTATAGTGAGGCATATTCTAAGTTGCCACTTGATAACTTCCCTGCAACAACCAATTTGCTAATGCAATGCAGCCCAGATTTAAAATTACAGCATTGAGTTATTAATGGTGTCATTGTTTGTCATTGCTTTCCAACCCGTGTGTTAAACTGTACCATATCTGGTGCATGCACATTCCAAAGGCCTGCACTGTTTCTAAAACTAACTCTTGCACTAACACACATTCCTGTACTATGGCAGATAGCAAATAATGAAAGGAGAACAGTGGTTTTGTATCTGCGTCTGTAGATATGGCCTAGACACTGGCCCCAGTGCAATAATGCCTTTGTTTTGCAGGAAAGAATATTCCAATATTCCTATGTCAAAGTTACTGTCTTGGCTTAATTGTGGTACATTCATAGGTTATTTGAGCACATCTAAAATTCTCCTTGTGTTTTTCATAAATATCTAATCAAAGTAACCTTGAATATTTAGATTCCTTTGTTACTTCCTCAGAAATGAAACTGTAGTACAACGTTTGTTAAACTTCTTGTGTCAATATGTTTACTATTAACAGTTAATATTCAGAGAAGAGAAGAAGCAGCAGCTTAAACTAAATGACTGGTTTGTAATTGAATATTTGAGAGGGGTTGGGATTTTTAGTGTTTGTCTCCTCCCATCCTTCCTACCCCAACTTCTCTGACCTTTGTAAAACATGGACTATTCTAATATGGTTCTGTGTACCACATGTGGATTAACATATCTGAGGGGGATTTTTTCTTGATTTGTTTGTTTGGGGGGAGGTGCATGTGCTTTTTCCTTTGTGGTAGGTTTTCAAGAAGCCTCTGCTGGGCCTTATGCAAGCTCCATTAGCATCGAGGCAAGCAGAAAGTAAATCTCTGGGTTTCATCAACTTTTTCATTAAACTTTTTTAGGTAACAACAAGTCTGAACTGCGTTATTGGAACTCATGGTTGGCTGCCGTATGACAAAAATATTTCTAACTATTTTACATTCATCAAAGATACAACAGTGACAAATCCCAAGTAAGCAAATTTTGAGGAGGGGTACAGATGAATGCTTCTAAAATAATGGAATACAATAATTGTTGAAAAGAGTGAAAATACTGTTTTCATTGTCAGAGTTTTCACCTAAGAATGCATCTTCTGGTGTTCAGTAATATTACCTCTAATCTGTAATAACATTCTAGTACAGTTATGTAAGTGGTATTTCAGTCTTCATTCTTAGAGCTACTTCTAATTTTTTCTCATTATCAGTCATAAAAACTCATTGTGGAATCTGAGATAGTCTTCATACATTCTTATGCTGGAGTAATACATAGGCATATGAGGCATATTTGGATTTTTTGTTTTTAGAAAATTCCTTTTTTGTCTTTAATGTTACAATGCTTAGTAGGGACGTGAGTTATCCAATTGTGTAAAAGGCTGCAAAAAAAAAATCTAAGATGAAATCTTGCTTCCAGTCACTGGTGGCAGAGAGAGTTTTGCCATGGGTGTAGCCTCTTCTATTGATGGAATTCATTAGTGATGTTTAAAGACAGAGGAAGTGCAAAATACGTGGGTGTGAACCAAGGTTACTGTTAACTGCTCGTCATTGTTTGCCTGCAGAACACAGCGCAGCATGAGTGGTCCTTTTGCCCCAGGGCTGGAGATCACCTCCAAGCTGTTTGCAGTGTCCCATGACGCAAAGCTGCTCTTCAGTGGCGGACACTGGGACAACAGCATCCGAGTGACATCCCTAACCAAAGGCAAACTGATGGGACAGCACATCAGGCACATGGGTCAGTCACTCTGTGTTGGGAAATGGAAAGGGTTATGTGTGTTATTTGGTGTTCCCAGAATATAGCCACGTGCCCTGGGTGCCCAAGTGTAGCAGCTGTAAAGGAAAGGCAGCATAAGAACAGAAGAACGCTTGAATTCTGATTATACATAAATACTTGAGCATGGCTTTTCAGGCATTGGACCGGTGCTTTGATGCAGTTTCAAAATAAGGCTTGCCTGCTATTTTTAGGTAGCAAAGCTGAATGTGTCAAGTGGGTACATTTGGCTGTATGATGATTTCATTGTTTACTAGTGTCACCAGCCCTTATCACACAGTAGAGTATTTCATGCTGACTGCAAATCAGGATACAGTGTGACAAATTGTATCCACATTGTCGGTCTGAGGGAAATTAGTTTTAATTACCCATGTGACAACTTTGTCTTCTTTTCTTTATCTAGATATTGTGACCTGCTTGGCAGTAGACCACTGTGGAATTCATTTAATTTCAGGCTCCAGAGATACTACCTGTATGATATGGCAAATTGCTCACCAGGTGGGTTATTTGGGCATACTCAGAAGCGGTTTCTGGATGTATTTTTTCCTCTGTTTGGCTGTTCTGTTTTATTGATTTCTTTTCAGGTTTTTAGGGAAGATAGTGCACTAAAATTAATTAGCTTAGTAATTTTACTCCCATTGTCTTCTCTGAAGTACTATACATATTAGTTACTGTATAGCTGAAGTGCACTATTTTAGAGGCTCTCTTAAAGATTTCATAGATTATTTTCAGGGCAGGCAAATAAGAATTTTACATTTCTAGGCAGTTCTTCACTCCTAGTAGTTGCATTTTAGCACTGGCTTTTCTCTGTGGTGGGTATTGATAACTACAGCAAAGACAGCACTGTCTATTATCTGCGTTTGCATTGGCATTTGAGAATTCTTTAGTACTGGTCTCATGCTTTCACACACTGAAAGTAGTTGTGTGATCCACATGTGTACTTACACTCAATCATGATTTCCATCATTATGCATTTAAATGCTGATTTCTGATTGCAGCATTTAGGATATACAAGTAGGATTAATTCCTGGGGCAAGCTGTCATGTTTCGGACAGTAGATTTCATCAAATGACCTTGTGCTTATCGTGGAACTCAAGTCAACACATTAAAGCAGTAGTGATGAATAATTGCATGTGCTTTTGTGGAAGCTGTCTTTATGGTGGGAGTATTTATAATTCTGTAAAGAAGTACTTTGTAGTAACAGTGCATGGTCAAAAAAAGTAAGACCTTAGTGCTCATAGTAGTAGCTTTTTGTCTTAAGTAGGGATAAATGTTGGAGATTTTTAAAATTTCTTTTCACAGTGAGTTAACTCACACTCTGGAAATCATCTTTATTTAGAAGTGCTTTTTCTGAAGATTTTTAATGTATTTTTTATTAATAGATATATAAATGCTATTTTATGCATAGTAAATGTTTCTTGTGAGACTTTTATCTTGGTCTTTACAAAGTGGCAGCAATGGACTGCGTACTGGCATTTCCATTCTACTTCTCTGCAGTCTTCTCTGCAGTGACACCTTCTGTATTTTGATACTTGTTCTGTATTCCTGCATGCTTCAGGCTTTTAGGGCCTGATTGGCAAACAAATCCTTATCACAGAAATGAAGAACGAGTGTGTTGATGGGGTTTGTGAACAACTCCTGTTAGGCCTGCTCACTGTTGTCCTTGCACTCCTGGACACCTGCAGGGGTAGGAAGGAGTCAGCAGAGTAACCTTGTCTCTCACACCCACGCAGTAACTGCATGTTCATTCATTGTTGGGATTTCAGTAAGTGAGGTGCTGAGATAGAGGGTAATACATTGATATTGGAGTGCTGAGTTATGCCTTTGGCTTTGACCTCTGTCAAATATACACCTCACACAACTGGTACTGAAGATACCAGAAGTTCATTTTTTGTTTGTCCTTCAGCTGCAAGAGAATGTGTCATTGCACTTTTTGTTACTCTCAGGGAGGAGTGCCTGTAGGCCTGGCACCTAAGCCATTACAGATCCTTTATGGGCACACAGATGAAGTTTCGAGTGTTGGCATCAGCACTGAACTGGACATGGCGGTGTCAGGATCCAGGGTAAGCACCTTCCTATTTGTCTTTTTTTTGCCTCTTCTCAACCAAACTCAAACCATATAAGGTGTTTGAAGTTGATTAAGAATAATAGAAAAAAAGTCACTATTTCACGATCTTTTTCTTAAGCCTTCATTATCAAGAAGTTATTTGCCATCCTCTTTGCTGTCTGTTTAAATCAGACTGTCTCAAACCGCTGTGCAGAGCATAGGCCTTGCCTACTATGTGGTGTTATTCTGCACAGATGAGCTTTAATATGTGTGGACTTTCTTGGAGATTTTAAGCTTCCCATAGCAACAGTGTTCTGATTGTTTCTTCCCTGCTGTGTTAACCCTGAAGGTTCTGTGCCACTTGCTCATATTATGCCTTACTGTATTGCACAGGCAGGCTGCTGAACTCTGGCTTTGTACTCCATGTAATGCCTATCAATAAATGTGACCTGTGAAATGGCTGATTTGCTGCCTATTCTCCCTCTTGCCCTGCTTGCATTTGGTTTTTTTCATATGCCTATAGTACATGGTCTTGAGGGGAAGGCTTCTTTGTGCAGAGCTCCTAATGCTCAGGAGTCCTTATCCCCCACTAAGGATTGAAGTGCATTCAGAGTGTTCCCTGTGTCCTGTGTATGTAAATACTGAGTGTTGTGCTATCTCTCCTGCTGAATGTCCACTGCCCTCGATGTGGTTGCTGCAGGATGGCACTGTCATTGTCCGCACTATTCGGAAAGGTCAGTACGTGAGGACTCTGCGGCCCCCTTGTGAGAGTTCTCTCCTGCTGACTGTTCCCAATCTGGCTGTGTCCTGGGAAGGCCATATAGTTGTCCACACCAGCGTGGAGGGAAAGACTACTCTCAAGGTATTTAAGTTTGTGGAAAACCTCTGTTTCTGTCATTGAAGATTTTAATCATAAGTGTATCTAACTTGATCTCATTTCCCGTAGTAATGAGGCTTTTTGAGTGTACAGTGTCAGTTTCTGTATTTTTTTAAACTTTGCTGGCCAGTTCAAGTGACATTTGGTTAAAGGTAAGTGACAGGCATGTTGTGCTCCTGTGAGTTTCATGAAAATCTCCAATCACCTGCAAGATGCTCAAGCATACATTAATGTGTCTTCCTGGGAGAGCCACTTGGGACGGGAGAACTAGGGGAAACAAGTTCACTGTGCACAGAAACAGAGGCTTATAAGGAGAGCAGCAAGTGCTGGGTGCAAGATTCTCAGTGTCCACAGAGTTTCTTAGTTTGGGATTGGAGATACAGCTGTAAAGTTGTGTCTGTTGAACTGTGTAGTTGCTTTAATAATGGTAGAGGTATTGTGATTTCTTTAAACATGGGAGATTTCTTGGAAAACAAATCTCTGGTGTAAGCATACTGACTACATTAGGAAGAGGGGGAGAGAAGAGATTGAAGGTAATGCCAGGCTGGAAGAACTTAAGATGGTTTTGTTATTTGCATCTGTAATCCAGCAAGAAGTCATTGGCTTGTCTAGAATATGCTTCTGGATCTAGCTCTGTGGAAATATGCTTGTTTCCTTCTGCTTTTGGATTTGGGAGGACAAGAGAGTAAGGGGGGGGAGTGGTAGCAAGGCTGAAGATGAGTGCAATCTTGCTTTCTCCTTTCTTAACAAAAGTTAATTTAAAATAGGGACCTATCTATTAAATCCATGGATGTTTCCAGGAAATTTAAAATTGATTGAATGGACTACAAACGTTACATCAAGAGATAGTTTCAAAAACTTCAAAAACAGGACCTTACCTCCACACACGTTGAGTACAGACTCACTACTCTTGCATTGTTCAACAGGGGGACTGTTGTCAGCATTATCATCTGTGGGTTGTTGCCAAATTGGTGCCTTTTAATGAGCAAAAGATACAACACTCTTCATCCTATCAGTCCTCTGTGACATATTTATTTTTGATCCCTTCAGGATAAGAATGCATTACATCTCTATTCTGTCAATGGGAAATATCTGGGTTCTGAGACTCTGAAGGAGGAAGTGTCTGATCTGTGTGTAACTGGCGAATACATCGTCATGGGCAGCTTGCAGGGATTTCTTTCCATACGGGATCTCTACAGGTAATGTCCCAGCATTTCTACTGAGATACAAATAGGGAGGCTTATAGAGGAATGGCTGTGTAATAAACTTTGCTTGGTGCTATAGGTGATAGCTGTTGCTTTTTCTGTGTTCCCCCCCAAAAAAATTGTTTTGGTGCAACTAGGAGGTGGAGAAAACTAAAATGAGGGGTTGTAACAGATCTCTTTCTTGCCAGACATTTATCCCAATTAAACACCTAGAACTGACAGGAGGAGCTGTCAGTTTGCAAACTGCTGTGATTAGTCACAGGGAGCTCAGCAATTGCAGAATCAAGCCCCACATGGTTCTGCACCGAGTTTTAAGCTCCACTTACTGCTTAGCTCTGTAGAGCTCCATTGCTCCTCAGAATGGGAGGGATATTTGTCACTTGGGCAGCTGTGGGACTAATGTCGCTGTTTTTCAGTGAAAATGTCTTAGCTTACTGACTTAACCTATCCACATCTGTTCTTGTTATTGAAGCTCTATTTTGGGATAAAATTAGATTCTTAGGATACAGTTAGATAATTGAAACTGCAAATTTTATCCTTGAGAAACTGTGTTTTATAGTGCATCTCATCGACAGCAATTTCACTTGCATGTGATTCTTTGCAGTATGTGCAAGCAAATACGTGATGTACTTTCTCTCTGTGGTTTTTGTTCCTTTCAGCCTGAGTCTGAGCATCTCTCCCTTAGCCATGAGACTGCCAATCCATTGCATTTCTGTCACCAAAGAGTACAGCCACATCCTTGTTGGCTTGGAGGACGGCAAGTTGATTATCGTTGGTGTTGGCAAGCCGGCAGAGGTAAAACCCACCATCAAGAACTTTTTCTACCGAACAGTGGGAAGTTCTCTCATTTCTGCTTTCCAGTTGAGCAAGAGGTCTCCTCTATGGCAGGGTAAATTTAAGAGCAAGTTTCAGTTTTCAGTGGGAAACAAATAACTTTTGAGACTGCTCTACTGTAAGTTCTGGTTAAGAATCAGATGTGTATAGGGATTGCACATGGGAAGCTCAGCTGGACTAACTTCCAGACTTTATCACTCACATCTGAATAAACAAAGTCATAATAGCTAACATTTTCGGAATGGGATAGTGTTGTCAGCCTCTTCTTGATGAAATAATTTTCCAGAAGAAAATTGGAAATGAAAGAGAGCAAGCTACTTTCTTTATTTTTTTTATGGTTTCTATCAGATATCTTTTAATATGCATTGACTGGCATTGGGGAAAATGGTATTACTTCTTTCTGTTGAGAGTCTTTAATGGCAATGCAGAGGGAATCACTTCTGTAGGTTCCCAGTATGCTTGTGCTCCATATGGTGAATAGCAACTTGTTGGTCCTGCATATGCAATATCAATTACAGAGCATCCATCTCTCAAATAGAAATGCCCAATTTTTCTTGTGCAAAACCATAGTTTTTGCTTTAATTACTTCTTGTAATGACTTTCAAAGTACTTGAGTTAACTTAAAACTGCTTACTATCTTTATAACTCAATCTCTGTTGTGCTGCTATGTATTTATTTGAAAATGTGATTATCACTTTTGCATGATCTTTAGTACATGCTGGAAAAGTGTGTATCAATTCTATTTTATATTTTAAATGTGAAAACAGAGCAACTTTATTTGTCAGTATTTTTAAATTTTTCTTGCTAGAATATACATAGTTTAATATTGGAAAAATATTCACACAATGAGAGTCTGATTTTGCTTGCAGTGGATGTGGACGGAAGATTTCCACTGACTTTGTTTTCTATTGTAGAATTGAAAAAGAGCTGATTATTATGTGGTTAAACATATGGTTGTAACAGCAGTTTTAAAGCCACTGTCATTTCTAAGCTTCCTATTCCATAGAAAAGATCTTTTGTAGGCTGAAATTTATGTGTATCATTAGACTGAAGGCTTTTGTTTTCTTATTTTCATTTTTTAATCACATCTATTTTTCTAACTATGCAGAAAGTGTTGTTTCAAGGACTGGATTCCTTTTATGGTTATAGAGGCTTTCCAGTGACTTTTTTTCCAGGATTTTCTGTTTACAGTTCAGATGATATGCAAGCCTAATATCAGTGTAAATAGATTTTTTTTTTTTACACAAACCTATAAGGAACAACATTATGTCCCAGATTTTCTAGTTTTCTATAATGGCATCAATCAATATATTTGAAAAGTGTGTGTATGTGTGGTGTTCATTTGTTGAATGACTTATTTTGGAAGGAATGTGTTAATTCCTGGAACTTTATCTGTATGCAGAAGGCAGTGTTGTAGTTCTGGCTTTCAGTGGTGATATTGATCCTTAGGACAGAGGATTGGATCCTTAGCACAGACTTGCTTTAATGTGCAAAAAGTGAAATGCTGCTTGCTATTAAGATTGGCCCTTAGTGTTTCTGCACTGACAGTTTCTAATATGGAGTACAATATTAGAAATTTTATTAGTATTTTTAACAATTGCTTAGCTGTTTTGGATGTTGCAGAAGTCTGGGCAATTATCACTTGTTAGTGTTAATCCTGGTCAGTACTGATACAGCTCAGGAGCAGGTAACATTTGTAGTAGCAACTGTGAGGAACTGTTCTCTAACTTGTAAAGGCGTGGATCTTATTTATTGAACTGCAAGGATTTTCAGAACCTGATCAGCTGCCAGGCAGATCACTATTGGCCAATCATCAACCTTGTGCTTGAGTAACGATAATGAAGTAATGGTAATGAAGAGTTTCTTACAAACTGTTGTCAGATTGTAGACCTACCAGATGCTGGATTTAATATGGCCTCTGCTTGCTTGTTATCAAGCTTGTCCTATGGAATAGTCACTATGAATTACTTCTGCTTTAAACATTCCTCTGAGCACTTCACCCAGGATCTTTGGAAGACTGTATAAATTTGATACCAGGAGATAACCTTTCTCTTTTTCCTTTATTCTGCTATCACTGTCCTGCATCTTGGCTATTTTTTTCCCACTTCTAGCAATTTCTGTTTGAAATCTCTAAAATAAAATGTCCTTTCTTCTCATTTAGTTCATTTTTGCTTGGCATTCACCTCTTCTTTTCTCTTCCTATCAAAATAGCAATCTAAACACTCTTTCTAAGCCATTTGAAGTAGGTTAAGCATATAAGTACACATTAGTGGGTAATATCCCTTTAACTGTTCAAATTCAGAGAAGACTGTGGTTAGTGTTTTGTGTCTTTTTTTTGTCAGTCCCAAGAATAATCCCTAAGTGTAACTTTTAGTTTATTTTCAAATAATTTTTGTTGGTATATTTTGTTTATGCAGTACATTGTAGTGTCTGCATTTCACCAGATTCAGTGTCTGAATTCTTTTTTAATTTATCCACCTTATCCCTTCCCCCTCCTTTTGTTTCTCTGAATTACTTTTAAACAGATGCGCTCAGGTCAGCTTTCCCGAAAGCTGTGGGGATCAAGCAAACGGCTCAGCCAGATTTCATCAGGAGAGACTGAATATAACACTCAAGATTCCAAGTGATTGCTGCTTCTACATTCTCTCATGGATTCCAGAAAAATGTTTAATCTTTTGGTCACTTTAGATGTATAAATATGTAATTAGGGCTTTGAATCTGAAGCCCTTTGATTCTTGTTGATGAAGACCTTACGTTAGAGGTATAGTAGTAAGCATATGTACTCATGCAAGGTAGCCTGCTCACATATTTGTCCTTAACTGTGTTGACTTGTTCACAGCAAAATCCCTGTCTCAACAGCTGCTAAAACTGTGTTTTGGGAGGGCTAAAAAAACCCTGAACCATCCCCCCAGAAGTCTTCAAACCCCCAGATTACTAATTGAATTTAAGATAAGTAGCATTTGATTTAAAGCTGAGTAAGGCCAGATGCTCCTTGATAACAAACAAGATATTTGGCTTTGCTTTGACAGCACTGTTATTTCCCAGTAAATTAAAACTCTGGTAGTTGGAATGGTTGGATTCAGAATTGAATAGATGATGGTTATGACCTTCTCAATACGTTTGTTAGCCTAATGAACTTTATTACAGTTTGTTTGTGTAAATGGCTATTGCTCTCTTCTTTTGTGTAGTTCCAGTTTTAGGATGTTCTGCGAGGAACATCTGTGTTGCACTACTTTTTCAGAAATTGTTTTAAGTACAGACATGAATAACTTCAAAGGAGTTGGAGGTGGTGAAGGAGCTGAAGGAGGTAGGAAATATTGCTGCTGAAAATTATTTATATTGTTAAGTAAACTTAAGACATATACCAAGAAATCCCATTATATATTTAACATCTTGCAGAAATACCCAGGAAGACCTATTATCTATATTGGTCAAATATCAGTCTGCTTCATTAGGAAGGCAACTTCTGCAAACAAAAGATAAATTTCCACTGCAGAATCATTATGCAACATTGCAGCACAATTCAATTAAAAATAGCACCTGTTTGTTTGTTGGCTTGGTGTTCACCAAACCAGTTTTTAGCCAAATTTTTTTTTCTGTAAAAATAAACAGGGAAAAACAGATGATATATCCATTTTCAAAATGCATTTAAGACCTGGTAAAAGAAAATATCAGATCCTTATGTGTGCTCTATCAAATTGCTTACTATGTTTTGGAGAAGCCATTAATGATTTTTTTTTTGTTGTTTTTTTCTTTTTGTTGTTTAGCAATACATGATGATAGAAGGGTGTGCATTTTCCTATCAATCTGATATTTTTCTAATGTTACTGATTGAAGTTATAAACTCTATACTGTTAAAAAAGCTGGGTGCTGGGGGAAAAATGCGAATTTCCAGATCAGCGTGCGAAGGTGTGTGTGTATGTGTATATATGTGTGTGTATGTATATATGTATATTCATGTATGTATTAAAAGAAGAAAATCCCATGGGGTGAGGGGAGCACAGATACAAGGCAGGTGTAAGAGATTGTTAGGTAGTATGATCCCTCTTGGGTCCCCCTTTCTTCCCTCTACCATTGCTTTTCTTGTTGTTTTTTATTTATTTATTGACATGAATGTGTGTTGTATCTCTCATAAGTGTTATCAGATATTCCCTGTGGCTGGGGAGTTGTTGAACTACCTGAGGAACATAATGTATAATCTCATTTCATTAACTTTAAGCACAATATTTATTGACTTTATAGAAATAATATCTCCTTACCCTGCTAAAGGATAATCTTTATAAGTTGTGTTTGTCTCATTCAAACTGATTTCTCCTCCTCGCTTTCTTTAGTGGAAAAAAAAATCCCTCTTGGTGGCTGATTGGTGTACTATGTAAAGAAAGCTGTGTTGCATTTTCTTAACTTTTGTAAATGAAATAATAAATCAGATTAGTGAACAAGTGGGTCTATGCATAGTTGCAATATTCTGCCTAATCACTGTGACAGACTGGATTGTCTGGAAAGTTAGAAGGAAATAAGAGTTATTTTCCTGAGTCTCTTGCCAAGAGAAGATTAAGCTTCCAAAAGTAGTGGTGTGGGTTTTTTCATACTCCATGTATGTAAAAAAATGTAAATTAACCCACATTCAGTATTTTCAAATAAGCTATAGAGAAGTGAAAAATACTATTTTTAATCAATTACCTATCCAGTAAGAATACTAAGGATACTGTGGAAATATTAAGTTTGTTCATGAGAATGTGAAGTATGTTTGTCCATTATGATTTCATGAAGAAGGGATTTCAGGGGAGCTTTTGTAGATCAGTTTAAAAGTATTTCAGCTCAGAATGTGAGATCTTTCTGTGTTATGGGAGGTTGGAAACACTCAGTTGGGGCATTGAATTGATGGGTTTTATAGGTATGCATTAATGTTGTGTTTAAATGCATAGACAAGGCTAAGTGTTTATTTGGAGGGAAAGGGGGCAGGAAATTATCATGTTTTAGGCTATGAGAATGAAGTGGAAAAAGGGAGATGGGTCTTATGTAGTGTTTGGTGGGAGCACAGTTTTCTTCTTGTCATTTGCACAGAGGGGTTTGTATAAGCATTTTAAAACATCCTATTGTGGGTTAGGTACGTTTATACAACAGCTGACTGAACATTTTTCAATATTAAAGAATAGTGAATACAGTGTGTCAGTTTAAGTAAAATATAATGTTGCAATAATTGAAATAATTTATGATTAAGACCTTTGACATTTGAATACCATAATTTCAGTGCATCACAAGCACTGGGTCATTGTCACAAATACCTGGGACAGGTTTAAATGTGCACAGCTCTTGGGCTCTCCAACTCAAGGCTGGTCTGTGCTCAGTACAAAACAGCAGCAGCAGAATGAGGAGGGGGCAGGTGAGCTCTGAGCTGCTGCTTTATGCCACAGGTAGAATGGCAATTCCATGGCCTTTGGATCTGAGATCTGGTCCTTGGGGGTGGGAGGTGTACACCCTCACAGCCTGGCATCCTTGCCAGAGGCCATCTGGAAGGACCTCCATAGCTGTGAAAGTCTGCACTTTGCCTAAAACCAGCTTTAAATAAAAGATGACTCGTAAGTGTGAGCATTAGCTGGTATGTTGTTTCTTTTAGGTTTAATTTATTTGCATAAAAAGTAGAAAATAATGTTTAAAAATAGAAAATAATTCTTCTGATCACCTGTTTAGTCAGTTGAATTGCAGCCTGTTATGCAGTGCACTCTGAATTGGTGAACCGACTTTCATAATTCTTTGATTTCCTCAAGTCAGTAAAGCTTAGGATCCCATTTTTTTTAAGGTAGTATTGGTGAAATAAGATTCTCTTTTGGTTTTGTTCAAAGGTTTGTTTAAGTGTAAAAAGTAAAGTTTTGAGATTATAGTATTCTAGTGAGGAATTTAGAATAAACAAGTCTTAAGTGACATTTATTTTATAGCACTACATTTGTCAAGATCTTCTTTGTGATATCTTCATATGTTTAATTTTTGGAACAACTCTAATAATATTTATCAAAATTTAACATATACTTACCTTTGAAGATGAGTAAGTAGGAGTGTAAATATATGTATCTAAAAGAAACTGAAAACTGACCTACTTTTCATACCTGTATATAAATGAGATTAAGTAGTTAGCAGTATTAACTTCTTTGTAGCACAGTTTTGAACTGCGTACCAAAGGATATTTAGAAGACATGTCTCCTTTATTTCAAGTAAAATGTTTGTTAAATTTCTCTAAATCAATTTACTTATAATTCTTGATAGTATTTTTAGTTGTGTTTTTAGCTCTAGTGAGGAATCCCATCTAGTCTTTGCTGGGTTTGAACTATACAAGCATACAGAATGTAAAATGCTCTTCAAGTTAGCATCTGGCTGAGGCAGATTTTTCTGTAACCAATGTATTTATCCATTCCTCACTCCTAGGATGTTTAGAAACCACATTTTCTATCATCCATGTACCTTACCAGCACAACATCATAATCCCAGTCCTGAAATAACTGCATTTGTCCTGATGGTTAAGATACATTGTGGAAATTAGATTTTCTTAGGAAAATAATTGTTTGATATCAAAAAGAATTAAAACAAACAAACAACAAACAAAACCAAGAAAACTACCCCCAACCCCCACAACTTCCCCTCCAAAAAAACCCAAACTCACCCACATCCATATTACAATTGTTTTGCTAATCTGCAACATTGATATAACCAAGCTTTTTCCCCTCTGGCATGCCTTAGATCATGCATATTATCACAAAACAGGTTTATCAGTCTTCACAGGCTTTAAATGGCCAAATCAATTGGCTGTCTTACAAGGATCCCCAAAGTTGTATTTCTTTGTATTGAAAGTTGTATTTCTTTGTCCTTTAAATGAGTGCAAAGAACTAAGTTTCTGCACTGGAAAAATTCACACCGCGGGAATGATAAATTTATTTTTGTAATGCACAGATTTGGTAACTCCTGCTTTAGTCAATGGGAGCTGTATACCTCACTTCCCTAAACCATGTCTTCCTCATCCCTGTTTCCTTTGCAAACCCTTCCCAATCTTAATGAACAAAATCACTAGAAAATATAAGTAAAGGAACCAAATGCTGCACAAAGCTTTTTCTGTGTATGTGTAATTAGTTGACAATGTCTATCTATATACAGATTATAGAGTGGTAGGGAGCTTTAGAGCTAGAAGGGGTGTAGAGATGTCAACCTCCTTCTGCCCCTGTATTGAGAGTCTCTGTAGACACATGCTCTGTATTGTCACCTGAAACATTCCTGTCTTCCACTGCCAAAGGCACCTTGCTGTGTTAAATGTTGAGCCAAGGTGCTGTGAATATTTTTTTTCCCTTTCAAAGAATTTTAAAAAGCGTGCACATTAAATGCATAGCCTAAAGTGAGCCTAGGGCCTGATCCAATAAATACCGTTATGTGAAAGCACTACATAGGGTTGTATTTATTTGAATGGAAATTCAAGCATGTGCTTCAGTGCTTTCTAGGTCGTTTTATGCTTTCTGGCTTAAAAGCTGTGATGGTTTTGGCTGCAAACATGACACTTGTTGGTAGTCTTCCTTTTGGGGAGAGTAAGTTTCCATGGTGTTATACATGTGGGTTCATTGTATGCCAATGGTAGAGTCAACTGAAGTGTTTGGCAGATGTCTTTCCTTTCATTCCAAGGAGCCAATCTTATTATTACTAAATTGCCCTTGTAAGCACATACTTTTGAAGGAAGTAAGTTTTCTAAAAAGCTACTGCATTAAAAAAATATATATTTAAAAATTGATAAAATGCTATTTTTCCCTTCTTCAGTGTTATGGATATCAGATGCCTGAATGTAAAAATGCCTAAGTGGCACCATAGCATGCTCTGCATTTCAGTTGAGTGCCATTCACCTTTCTGCAGTCTTGAACACCCCATAGGTGAGGAACTGCTTGCAGTGTTTAGTCAAGGGTAGCCTTTGTTCAGTTTTAACTCACCTTTTTGCTGTGCATCTGTGGAAGAGGACTGGTGTGTCTTTACCTATGGGGCCCAAACAAAATAGGTGTTTCACTTGTTTTCCATAGAGTTCCTTCCGTGTGTGTTCTTCCTAGTTTTGTCCAGTGGACTTGAGAAATTTGGCAGGTATTTCCAGAGTTCAGGTCTATGCTTATACTCAGCACAGACATAATTTCCGCACACATCTTCTGTCCCAGAAGCATGATTGTCAGTATAGATTATGGTTTAAAGCTGCAAAGGTGTTTTGAGATTGGAATATAAAACATCCAGCCATATATATCATAGATCTAACTGAACTTGGAGGCCACTTGTTTATTTAGCTTCCTATCTAGTCAGTATTTTTCTCTCAAGGGAGCCATATTTTTTGCCTTGAAATAGCTTTAAAATAAACTTAAGTCTTGCACCTGACAGTACTACTTTAGTCATATGCCGCAGTAAGCTGTTTCTTTAAGAAAGCCATGAGTGGAAAAAAGAATTCAAGGAAAACTTGCAATACATATTCTGATTCTGCAGGAGCAACTTAGGACGAGATTAGAGAAATGCTGCATGTGAGACTTACCTCCCTTTGGTCAGTGTTTTGATGGAAGCTGTGATGCTACTCAGTTTGCCTGATGATTTTTTACTGAAGCTAATCAGGGGGTGGAAGCAAAGGCCTTAGAGCAAAGTTAACCATATCTTCTGATAATTCTTACAGATTGTGCGATTACGTGATTACAAATGGATCTTTAAATGCCAAAAAATGCCTTTTTAAAGAGTTAAATGTTAGGTCTGAGGAGTGTTGGAAATAGCTACTTTCAGAAATGAGCCTTCAGGCACTGTAATGAACTTGCTGTCTGTCTTCTGTGCAATATCTTTTTCCCTCTGGGTGCTTTAAGAGTATACTGTATGTCTTACTTTGTTTTGATCAATATGTTTTAAGAGTGTGTATATTGGCTAATGATGGATTTTTTCCTGTACAGCATGGTGGAAGATGTTTTAAAATTTTGCACTTTTCTAGGATTTGCAAGTTTGTAACCTGAAAATTTTTAACGTGCACACTTTTGTACATAATTAGCATTGTATATATTTAACATGAGTCTGAAGCAAATAAAAGTAATTGAATGCATAACTTCTCCCTTTATTAATAGCACAAAAATTAATCTAAGTGTGGGAGTACACTGAATGAACAATTCTTTTATGTAGCAGGTATAAAGTAGGCAGTGAGAACAGCTGACTCAGTGTCCTGTCTTAATTGTGTTAAGGCAACTTTTTTTTTTTGGTGGGGAAGGAACCAAAGTGGACATGTGAATGTATAGGCCCCTTCAAGCTTTGATTAGCTATGATTCTCCAAGTATTGCAACAAAAAGTGTCTTTTTGCTGGGAAGGAGGCGTTTGAGACATGCACTGGAATGAGGAAAAGAGTCCACTAATGCATATTGATCTTTATTTATAAAGCTGAAGTACCCCACCCACTCTGGGACAACAAGCATCTCTTTCCTTTTCCCTCATTGTCTTCCCTATATAGTAACTTTTGCTGCAGAATATGGAAGGCTATGGATTCAGGGGATTGCTGTCAGTCAGGAGGAAACTGAAATCTGTTCCAGGCTCATGTTCAGTTGGTTTCTTACCCCTGCAAACAAGAGAAACCATGCTGTGAGCTTTAATGGGAGGTGGGGCTACTCTGCTCCTATCTGTTACGAGGGTTAGATCAAGGCACCCTTATTCTGAACAAGCAGAGCTTTGACATGCATTTTAGATTTCTTAATAAAGTCTGTGTAATTCTAGGTATGGATTCCCTTGTTCTGGAATTCAGTGCATTAGGGCCAAATTGGCATTTCCCTGGCTGTCAGTAGAGGAGCTGACTATTGGGGCTCTTTCTGTGAAAGGTAACTAGAATTTGGAAACATAAGCAGCAATGGATGCAGTGCCAAAGCATGTAGTGGGTTAGTCAGACATCCTTTGGGGTGCTGTCACACTGCTGGCTCCTCTGGAGCATTAAACAATACTCACATTTTCCCCAAAGAGAAATGGAACCAAAGGATTAAGTAACTTCTGGTGGGGGGGACAGGCACCATGTGCCAGGAGTCTAATAGAAGCCTCTCTTCCTTTCTGTCTGAAGGAGGATATCAATTCAAGTGATGCATTTACCTCAAAAACAGACGTGCTCCTGTCACTCCTTGCAGCGTGGCTTTATCTCCTTCCACTAACAGCATGGTACCTTCCCGCAAGCCCTGGTGGAGGTGGGAACATTTAAAATTATTTTCAAGCTATGTGAAAGGGTAGAATGCTTGTCACAAGCAGGCCAGTCTCAGTGGCACCACGACTACAGACTAAATCTCGTTTACCTAACAGAGGTAAAGACAAAAATAGGTGAGTTATCTTGTTTTAGAAGTTGATTTTCTTGTTTTCACTCTTAAAGGAGAAACCATTAAGGAAGAGAGGAAACTGTTTTTTCCCCACAGTTATTCTTAGATCCAGTTTGGGTTGAGAACAGCCAGCTGGGTTTGTTAGTGCACAAACTTTATAGTACAAGATTAAACACAGGGACGGGAAACATAGAGGTCCCACTTCCCCAGACAGACATAATGAAATTACGTATACACTACTGAATGTGCAAATTCAGAAACTATTACAGAGATTAAAGTCAAGAGTATCTGCAAAAAGATTAAGGGGGAGTTTTGTACCATCTGCATGCATACCACCCCCAATGCCCAATATTTGGTGGCCAGTGACTGGGAAGATCAGAGCTGCCTAAAACAGTGTTGAGCAACACTAACAGGAGTATGCATTTCATTGGCCCTAATCCATTTTCTACAATGAGCAATATCCAAGGCTCAAGCTCTTAGCAAGAATACAATTAGCATTTTGTAAAGCTTGACAGGCGAGGAACCCACACTGAGAGCAAGCATGAATGCATTTAAAATGTTTATCATGCTGCAGCTTCCTGATGGAGAACTACTGCTCACCAGAACTGGAGGGGTGTTTGGTTCTTCATGGTACTGGCGGATTCTTTCCTCTCTTGTCTCCTGCAATAATGAGCACAGATTTAGCTTCCCAGGCAATAAGGTAAGGACTTGGAGCTATCCAGGCAACATGACCTCAAACAATTTCATAACATTAAACAAAGCAGGCACTTCTCAAGCAGACTAGGATGGCAGGATTGACTCTATTTAATCGATATGTGTTTTACCCTTCATCACTAGCAGCAATTTACTGCAGGTTGATCAAACAGAACTCACACAATCCCAACCCTGAAAAGCCTCAGAACTTACTTCCACTCAATTAATCCATGGGTTGTTTTTTTTTTTAATTAATACTATCTCTGTGTGCAGTGATGGTACTAATACTACCAGGAAAGTGGTAGAAGCAAATGCCTGAGGTGCAACCGTTGTGAAAGAGAGTAGTGAATCATGGATTTTCAGTGATTAAGTATTTGCTTGTTTGTCTTCAAGTAGGTATTACACTGAAGAATTTCCTCCTGTGAACAGCTCTGTCATGTTTCCTGAGATTTGCTGCTGAACTGAGCAACAGTAAAGAAATAAAAACATAGGAACACAGCAGGGACTTGGTACAGCACAGGGCTTCCAGCCTCCTCTGAGAGAAAGAACAGAAGTTATTTATAGGAAAAAGACTGCCTGCTTATCCAGTGACAAGCTGATTAAATGAATACCTACAACTTCATCTAAATTCTAGAAGCACACCCATCTCTTCACCTATCCAGAAGCATCCACCATCTCTTCATTGTTCTCTAACTCTTAATACTTCCTCTAACCACCAACTTTGATTACAAGGAGGAAAGTATTTAGGTTGTTAAAAGATGCACCACACAGATTGTTCCCTGAGGAATTAGCTGACATGCTATTTCAAGGAGCTCCTCCCCACTGTACGGAAATCTGTCTTTGTGCTTGATGCCTGAAGTGTTTTTCTTCCAGCTATACTAGTGCATGTGCTTGCTCTGTACTGGACATTACAGGCTGTGCTCCCTGCAAGGACACCAGTGCCCAGGTATTTTCTTACACAACTGTTTGAATCTCAAGATCTCCCTGTTCTGTTTCTTCAGACCTTTAGATATTTAAGCCCCTTAATCTATGTTTAAGTTAGGGCTTCCCAAGCAGCAGGCAAGACAGAACTTTCCAGAATCACAGTGCTTTGCATCTTAACACTTCAGGTTTATCTTTTCTTTTTTAATTCCCCCATTCCATGCCAGATATCCAGCATTTCAACAGTATTTCAAACATTGCAGAGCTTCTGTTTGTGAAAAACACTTTGTTCAGTAATACTGTTGCCAACTCCTCTTCCCAAGCAAAGTTAAGTTTTAGGAGGAAGTGAAGTGTTATTGCCTCATTGCATTTCCAGTTTCTCTAGGGAGCAGCTGTTTGACATTCCATAGCTTTGTAAAGCCTCAAAAATGCACACTATTTTTACTCCTCTGCACCCTAGTTACTGTGTTCTAGTGTGCTTTACTTACACCCATGTGAGTTCTTTTAATGTCTGGGTCCAGGTAGTGGGGGTTAATATTAAAAGGAACTAATCCTAGAGCCTGCAGGGAAGGTGGATAAACAATTGGCATGTCATTGGTGGTATTGATGCTGACAGTAGCAACGTTGGTTCCTGCGCTGGATCCCATGTAAGGAATCCCATCCTGAAAGACAAAAGCAATGATCAGTCTGCAGCACCACAACTAGGAACTCAATTTTGTACCATCTTCTATTGCTCTCAGAAACTCATCAGTCAGACCAGACTTAGTGCTTCCAGCTCCTCTCGCTCCTAACTTTACAGGTGAAAAGCAGAGCAAGAATTCAGGTTCTGAGGTGGGCAGTAGCTTCTCTGTGTCAGAGAGCTAACTGCTGCCTGCCTTGTACTCACAACTCTGTGACCCTCCCCAGAAGAGAGAATTTACCAGGCTGTCAGTGCATGTTGAACTTTCCTATTAAGAGGAGAGACTTGCCTCTATTGCAGTTACAGGAAATATCTGAACTGGCTTTTAACTAGCTTCTGGAGAGAGGAGGCCATCAGAAGCTCAGTGCAATGTTGTCACAGCATCAACTTACCAGAACCACGACCAGTTTAGCACTGTTTAGCTATTAGTACTGAGTACTATGCTGTACATAGAAGAATGCCACACAAATATGCAAGTGTACAGGTAATCCTGAACAATTTGTAAAAACAGAGCTGTCTTGAGACAACTGGTGGCAATATAACCAAGTAGTTATCCAGACTTAACTCACATTTGGACATTTTCTGGCTTTCATTCCTACAACAGATGTTGAATTTCTATATATTAAGATAAGCCTAGCTAACCTTTATTCTTGGCAGCTGGCTGTACCGTGGCTTGTATAAATCTGCATTAAGTCATTTGCAGTTCCATATTGCTAGGGAACACCTTGCTTCTGTTCTCCTCCAGAGATGGTCTATCTTTGCTGTGCCTTATGAGATTCACCAGTTAGAATGGTGCTGCTGACCAGAGGGGCTCAATGGTACTCACACCTCTCAGTTCCAAGGGGATACAAGAATTATGTAATTTTCAACATCAACAGGACACTGTCTAAAAGGCACATATGGATCCAACTTTATCACCAGTTCATTTGCAGACAACCTGCACTATATCAACAAGATATGAAGTGGACATCTCAAGCTGAAAAACAGGGTTTCTGGACACAGACTGAATCCTGCACTGGTCTTTTGACTGGTATTTTGAGGGGTTTACTTCTAGGGTTCTATGTAGCATTGTACATCCCAAGGTCTTGCAATCCAGCATCTAGAAAACTGCTCTAAGAAGACAGACTGCTGACCTTAAGTCTGTTCAGTGACTCAATGACAGCCTTATTTGGCCATGGTTTTCAGTTCACCAGGTTGTTTGAGATGGCTCGACATCTGAATTATATTAGAGACAAAAATGCAGAATCAGCTTGGATTTGTCTGAACAAAAGCTCATGCATGAGATCAACCATTCACACTTGGCCAGAATCTATAGTTTTACCTCCAGAACTCTCTTCCTGATCTCATGTATCAGACAGTTGTCATAAAGAGCTTTCAGGAGACGGAATGTGTTGCCACCTCCTGCAGAAAGAAAGTTCAGCTTATTTAGCATGCTTTCACCATCAGTTTTAATTGAAGCTTTCACAAGCTCGGCAGGCACTATGAGTTCTATGCTCTATTCAGGGCAGTATTCTGCTTTGAGAAGCAGTAAAACCAGAAGCTTCAGAAGAAAGGTCACTGGGCAGGCCATGGGCATGCCCTCAGTCATCCTTGTAAGGCTGCCACTGTCTGACAGTGACCTCTCTTCCAATACCCAGGACCATGGTATTAGGACTAGAACTTCTTGGGCTTGCTAAAGTGATAATACAGCTGTTATGATCATGTTTTTACACTGAAGTACTGTTCAAAATAATAATTTGAAATTTACTGGAGATGAAGTTCCATTAATAAATCTACTTTCCAGCCCACCACTATTTAGGGTCTTAGGGCTCCCAGTTACTGTCTTCTGTAGCTTCCAATTACTAGGCCTAACAGCTTAATTGTTGGTCTTCAATGCCACCTCTGAGCAGGACTAATCCAGTGCCCGATATAAACCTTCACTGGGGAGTAAGAAGTAAAACTTACCAATAAATATTGCTTCAGATTTCCTTACGGCTTCCACTGGATCACAAGATTCATGAATGCTGTCCAGCCCATAGCCTTAAATGAAAAAGTATTTACCTTTTCCATGTCAGTTTGGTGGAAGAATGGGATATGTTCAATCCCTCCCTGCCCACCTCCTCCAACCCTGAGCCAAATATCTCAACCAGGGAAATTTCAGAGAACTCTACAATGTAAAACAGAGTGTACATCCTATATTAGTGCAGGGCTTCAGCATCCAGCTGTAGAAAAGGAAATGTTTGTTTTGTGGAGATGGGCACTCAGCGTCTAGGAGTAGAGCATTTCACTCAGCAAGTGCAGGCCAAGGCACAATATCCTGCTGAGCATTACCAGGTAACTAGAAAATGAGGAAAGAGCTGTTAGTCCTCAGCTTGGCTATGCTGAAGTCTGACAGGGTGTGTTGGTTCTAGCACTGCTTGTGCAAATACCTGATCTGAGTATTGTTTCTGTTAAAATGTCTGACTTTGATAGATTTGCCTTGTTGGGGTTCACTGAGTACAGGAAGTGTCAAGAGAGACAGAAGAACATAGGCATTTGATAGCAGCAATCTTCCTGCAACTCAAGGAGCAAAGTGTGCTGCCCAGGCAAGTGAGTACTGATTATTACTACACTAACGGCTCCAAAGTTACCTTAACAGTGATAGACAGATACTGGGTGGAGGTCTTGCTGTAGACTGCTCTACAGAGATCTTTGCTCCAAGCAAAGTTCAGCTGCTGTCCATCATGGAACTATCTGGCTCCTTGATGTGCTTTAAAGTAATGGTGTTGACTTAAAACCAGTGGCTTGAGCAGAGGTTTAAGATATATGGGAAGAAATGTTCCCTCATGTGATTAAGAAGGATAAAAAGATGCCACTTAATAGTCAGGGATAAAATCTTCCTCCCTGGACTGGACAGGAACTGTTGGCAGCAAGATTTCTTCTGGAGGCCTCTAAAACATCTCCTTCCAGGCAGAAGTCCGCAGCTGACTCCTGCTGCTCACTGCCCTGGCTGCTCGTACCAGCCCCGCCCGTGTGCCCCACAGCGCTGCCGTCCCGGGCCGCTCCGTGCCCGCAGCCTGCTCCCCGTGCCCGCAGCAGCCGGGCCGGCCTTACCCAGGCTTTCAAACTTCTCCCTGGCCGTGCGGGCGTAGGCGTCCCGGTCGTGCAGGGCGTAGGGGATGAACAGCACCCGTTTCACCTTCCTGGGAGAAGAGAGGGGAGAGAGCGGTCGGCGCGGCCGAGGCGGGTGCCGGGCGCGCTCCCGCAGCCCTGCACGGCGCTTACTGCCCGAGGAAGCTCTGGATGTGCTGCTGGCAGTGGCCCAGGTACCCCCCTCCGTGCAGGGTGGAGTTGGAGATCAGCAGCAGGCGCCGCGGGCTCCCCATGCCGAGCCGAGCCCGGCCGTGCTGTGCTCCCGGCCCAGCCCGGTCCGCCCCTTCCTGCCCCGCCGGCGGCCCCGGGGTGGGGCCGAGCCGCCGCCGCTCCACCGCCCCGGCCTGGCCATGCTGGACTTCGCCATCTTCGCCGTCACTTTCCTGCTCATCCTCGTGGGCGCCGTGCTCTACCTGTACCCGGTAATGCTGCGGGGCGGGGGGCGCTCGGCCCGGCACGGCCCGTCCTGTCCCAGGTGGCTGCTGACCCCGGTCCGTCGGCCCCGGGGTCCTGGGGACGCGTGCCCGGCTGCTCGGGGCGCGGAAACCCGCGTCGGAATGAGGAGTGAAAGGAGAGCGGGTGCTGGAAGGGGTGCGGAGGCTCGCCCCGGTCTGGGGGTGGCTCCCCTCCCGTGCCCGGCAGCGCAGAGCAGTGCAAAGCTCCGCCATCCGGAGAGAGGTGCTGCCGGAGCTGGTTAAAGAATACGTACCTGCAGGGTTCTGCTGCGAACAGGCAGCCCGTAGGTAAATGTGTAGTAAACTTATGTAGGAGCTCTCCTCAGCCTTAGCCGTGTTCCTTTGCTAAACACATCTTGCAGCAGCCACTCACTGAGACATCACTGCAAATGAAAATAGCCCTCATTTATATAGTTTTCCAGTCCTTTACATTTCTGCAAAGCACATTTAAAATGCTCAGGTTTTGGAGACATATCTTGTTAATAATTTTGTGCTGACTTTGTGGTAGCTAACAGCCCAAGAAACACAGCAAAGGAGAATCACATCTTGTGAATACTGGCCTATTTCTTTCACACTGCAGAAAGAAATGTACCAAAAAATAAGTCACAGCGATTTAAAAAAAAAAAAAAAAAAAAAAAAAAAAAAAAAGCAAATACAGTATTCTGCTTTTATGTCACAGGCAGAACCCTAATAATGGTTTGGGAGCTTAGGCATGTGTCCTGAACCAGGACAGCATGTGTGCAGAGATATGGGAGACCAGCCATTGATAGTAGAAATAATCATGAGTTTGCAACTATCATTTTTTAAGGTGTCATGGCCAACACATAGAGCACAAGCACCACAAAAAAAAAAAAAAAAAAAAAAAGTTTAAGATTAGATACACAACACAAGGAAAAACTTTCTAGTTTCACCTTTGTGTCATAAAAACACTTTTATCTGAATAAGGAGGAGAGCAAGTAAAAGATGTTTGGCCTTGAGATAGGTCACGTCCAAAATGGGGTTGTGCTGGTCTTGGAGATTCACATAGTGACATCCATGAAAACTGATGTGCTGTCAAGGTTAGCACTGGGACAAACCAACAGAAGAGGGACTTTCTACCAAACAAGTACCTGTTGGAGCCTACATGGGGGCTGTGGCTGCCTGTCCTATCACACAAAAACAAGGTGGGGGGAAGTTTTCAGGCAGAGAGCAACTGCCTTGGACATGGCCAGCTCCTTGAGACCAGCAGCTCTCCCCAGCTCACCCTTCCCATGGCCAGTGACAGTGGCTTGAGGCAGAAAAAGCAGAAACACTTCCCAGCTTGCTTGTAGCACTGCACAGAGACCCTTGGGCAGTATCCCTGTCACAGCTTGCCAAGCCCAGGCAGGAGATATCCCACTGGACACCCTGCAGCACCCTGGGGGCTGCTGGGGAATCACTCCTCTTGTCACCCCCCCAACATCTACTCCTAGGTAAAGAGGTTGTACCTTCCTACAGTTGCTCTGAAACTCAAGATTTGCAAAGGATTTAACCTGAATTCACCAGTCTACACAGTATCAGCTCACACAGAAGTTAGCCTAAATCATTATTCTGCTGTAGATTCTAAGGTATAAACTCCAGTGTGGGAGCTCTGTAACTCTATTCCAAACTACTGCACTTCCAAAGTTACTCCAGGGAAATAGTTTTGTTTTTTTTTTTTCCACAATCACTGTGCTAGAAAGCTTCCCCTCTCATATAAGCCCTAGTTTGGCAAAGGCTGAGTCAGATCGGAGGCATTTGTTAAGTAATTTTGACTTCTGATTGAATACTTTGTTTGACACTATGTTATCGGAATGTAGTGCGCATGTCTGGCTACTGCATTGTACTCAGGTCTCTGAAACATAACTGGCATAGGAATTCATGAAAACCTTGGACCAGTCATCCAATAAAAGTGGCCTGTGTATTTTTTAAATGAGAATTTCAATAAATTACAAGAAAGTATTACCAATAGAATAGTTTTATGCAGCCTAAAAATACATTGCAGAAAGAATGAGTATTCTCTTGTGGTAGAGAGGCATTGCAAAAGAGTTGTTAAACTCCTAAGACTTTGTTAAGATTTAGAATGACTGAAAAGTTGCAGGAAGGATTGCAGGAGTAGAACAGGATTGCAGGAGTCACTTCAACAAGCTTCTTCCTTTTCTCCTTCTATGTCTTTTTGTGTCAGTTCTGCTCATAGTTTGTAAGCACTAGCACCTGTGTTTCATAGGAAAGGGGGTTTGAAACATGGCGTTTCCTTTTCCCGCTCTGAAAATGACCCCAAACTAGTCTCTTACTCATTTTATGCAATTGTTCTGGAATTTGGAAAACCCCACAGACACAGTGTATAAAGCTCCATGAACATCTGGAGACTTGGCCAGTTCTGCACAGCTCTGATTTTCTTTTAATCCTAGAAATTCCTTCACTGATTGTGTGCCTAAGGTAAATTGCTTCCTTTTGAAGCTGCTCACATGCATGCCGGCTCAGCTTTCAGCTCGGGTAAGGACCAGGAATGGACCAAAAACTCGGTTCCACCTCCCTGATGAGATCCCTCCCAGACTGTGAAGATCTTACCCCCTTGTGTGGGTGGTTGGTGGTGAGATGTCTGGTCCCTGGACCCCTTTCCTTGCTCCAGCCTCTCTTGCTCCACGCAGCAGAGCTTTGGCATTTGCTGGGTTGGCTTTGCTCTCAGCTGGTCTGTTAGGCTATTTCAGTATCCCTCAGTTAAATTTGCTGCATTACATGGGCCAGGACTCATTTTCACCCAGTGTTTCCAATCTTTTTTCCCCTTCCCCAATAGTTGCTAAAGTCCATATCTGACCAAAGTGTCTGACAAAAACAGACATCTCTTCCTTCCTTAGATCCCAAAGTATTCTTAGCAGCTGGGGCTTTGGTAAGACCCCAGACTTTTAAAACAGATTTAAATTATTCCTGTCTTTATCAACAACTCTATCCCATTGCATGCAGGTTTCCGTTTCTGCTCCAAAGGCAAAACCAACTTAGTGGCTAAAGCCCAGTTATCTATAAATCATATGTTTCACCTGAGCTGTTTCTTCACAGGGAATTTCCACACACCAGATTTGTAGGGCCTTTTAAAAAGATTTACTGCATATATTACAAAGTTTGTGGATGTGATTGCATCCCGACAAACCATTAACTCCTTCAGTACTTTGAGCACACTTGGTCAAATTCTAGATGCCCCTTTTTAAAGGTAACTTTCCCCCCAATTTTTATCTATGAAAACCATCAGGGCCATACGAGGTTTGGTGGGTCCCAGGGCTGGGAGAGTTGGAGGCACCCTGGGTGGGTGATGTCAGAGCCTGGCATTCAGGGCCCATCCCACCACCCCAGGCAAAGGCATTGTGCCATGGGAAGGCAGGGGAAGCCCTTGGGAGTGGACAGGGATGGTCAGGACTGGCAGGGCCCTCAGGGTCGTAAAAGTGAATGTGTTTGAAACCAAACAGATTGGTCTGTAGCAAGTCCTTGTCTTCACTGCATCTGATTGTCTATGGTGATGGTTTCTATACATTTCACAAATCCCTCTCTCTTTTCAGTAAACAAAGACTTGCTCTGTTGCCCAAACCTTAACACAAGATCTGTGGGGGACATCTTTATGCTAAAAACTTTATATTCAATGATTTTTTATAAAGACTGATAAATTTTCATTGCATTCCAACGATGCTTTGCTCTTTCTTAGCTTATCTTATTTTTAGTTTCCATTTTCCCCCATTGGTATCTTTGAACTGAGTGATTTAAGCTTTTGCATGCCTGACAGGTTTATTGCACAAAAGCTTTTTTCACCCTCTGGAGGAGTTTTCTTTTCCCTACTGATGGCACTGAAGTAGGCTATCTGCCTTAGCCACAGCACTACTGTCCCTTCTGTAAGGCATGTGGATTGATTTCAGTCAAAGAATTAAATGACATATTCAGTTCATTCAATCTTATTGATTAAAAGGAGCCTAAATTAACATTGTCTACTCACCAAAATGAGGCAGTGTGTTTCTTTGTTCATGGCTCAAGGCCTCATTTCATCCAGTGTTATCTGTAAAATCTGATTGTTCCCCTTGGTGTCTTTGTTCACAGCACACATAATTTTTGAGCAGGCTTGCTTATGATCTATATTTCTGATGAGAATTTCTGTTTCTTTAAACTTACTCCAAAAGAGGAATTTTACTCCCACTCTGGGACTGCTATTGCACTTGTCAGCTCCTGTCAGGTTTTAGCTAACCAACTTTTTGTAGACAAGATGTTGGGCATTGACAAATGTTTTTGCAGTGGGTGACAGTGTGCAAGCAGACTGCTGGCACACACCACAATTTTCTACCACACCAGTTTTGAGGAATGCCCATTTCTTATTTGGGATATTCAGATCCAAAACTGTTACCATGGAGCTGGATTGCCATATGACAGCACATTTAGCACTACCAGGTTAGGGTCTGGTGAAGGCCATAAACTGTGTGTGGTTATACTCAGTTTCTGAGCAGAACCTCTACTTGGGAGATTCTAAGTTTTAGTTTCCACATAAGAAAATGTTCTCTGTTACAAGATCTCAGTATATGATTTTGCAGACTCCAGGCTTTTTTCCCAGTGTCAGAGCCACCTGCTCATTCAACATCTGGAAGCACATATGAAGACAGACAGCTGACTCTGTATGTTTTTAACCATTTCCTGAATTCTACTCAGCCCCTTTGCAGAGCCTTTCTCTTCAGTGCTTACAACCCTTTTTCTGCCTTTTCCCTCCATCCTTTGTATCATGGAGTGACCTGCTTCCTTCTGGGCCCCTCAGGCAGCACCACTGCTCGTGGCAGCCTATTCCCTGTGTGCAGCTTAGTCCTGGTGTTCTAAGCTTCATTGACCCTTCATCTGATTTAAGATTGATGCTGCACTTAGTTGTCACCAGCATCTTTTAATATAGTTGGTCTTCTCTTGCAATCTTACTTGCAACCTATTCATTTAAATGCTCTTTATCAGCTTGGAATATAGTTTTTACAGAAAATGCCAACAAAGAGAGAGTTGTATTGTACAAGAGCATTGGTTTATCACATAAAGATACTCACTGGAAAAAAACAATGAAGTGACAGCAAAAACTATCAAAAAGCTTAGAATCAGTTAAGGGATAAAGACAGTAGTAAAACATAAGAAAAAAAAAACATTAAAAGGAATTAAAGCTTTTCTCTTCTTCTGAATCAGACTGTGAACACATTTTCCTTGCCTTCACCCAGGAAGCCGGTATGAAGACAAATGTGTGAAGGCAACTTGTAGTTGCAAACCCTGAAGTCACAGTTTATTACATGTTCATTTATCAGGTAGTCAGACATGTGCAAAACATCTCAGCACCTCTCTGAAGGTCACCGCCCACAGAGCAGGGCCAGAGGGGAGCCCACGAGGGCACCTTTTGCTGCCTCAGTGCCGTGTAAGCCAGGTTAGTTCAAAACACTTCCCCTAGCAGTTTAAACTAGGTCAGCCTTGTTCTGCTGAGGCAAACAAGCAACACCCACACTTTTCTTGCCATTGGCAGTGCTATGGAAGGAAAAATCTTCTGTAAAAGGGCATCAAAGCCCAGCAAGGGCCAGTCCTACCTTAAGAAATTGGCACTGTTCAGCCAGCAAATATAAATCAAAGGCTTCCTTCTCCCTTGTGGTGTCAGGCCAGTTTAAACCATGCCCATGCTCTGTCCCCACCATTTATTACTTCCTCAGCTGTAACATGTGAAGAGTAAGCCTACCTGAATCCTGTAGCTTGGTGCCTTAAAAATTATTTTCCAGATATCTCCCACTTCTTGTGCTTGGGTTCCTGCTGGGGAACAGTTTCAGAGTATGCAAACTCTGTGCCCTCTGTGGAAAATTAAGCAAAATATAAGCTCCAGAAACAGTCTTGGTAAAAAGGGATCAGGATATAGGACCAGATTAGTGCTTGTCTGAAATGCAGCCTCTGAAGTGCACCTAGGTTGGGCAATGGGCCCCCAGCATGATATTTCACTCCACAGATGTGCTCTTATTTTCCTGCGCTCCTTACTTGTGTAGCATAGCTGTTTTATCTCTGTGGATTGATGCAGCAAATGAGGGATGGAGCAACTGATCCAAACTTTTCTTTTGGTTTGGGTTCTGGTTTTGTGGGTTTTTTTTTCCTTGAAACAAAAACTTGTAAGAAAAAGTTTTGATTCTGATCAATTACCTGAGCAGGTTCATATAAATACATCGCAAACAAATATTGTTGCAACATGGGAAAAGTACAGGAACAAGAGTACCCTGCATTGCTGCTAGCGTTTGTTTCTTGGACCAGGTCACAGCTTTAAAGAGCCAGGAGGAACAACTTTCACAGTCTCTCATGCTTTGGAGAAAGTTTATCTGTTTCACATATTTAAGGCTTTATCAGCCTGAGGGATAATTGATACTTTCCATCAGTGCTCCTCTGTTAAAAGGTTCTTTCCATGCATCTGCTATGGTAAGAAATATTCTTCCCCTTTGCCCCTAGATTCCTTTCTGTGTTTGAAATCAAGAAATCCCATCATAGCACAGGAGAGCTAAATATTCATTTCAAAGGAGACAGAGTTTCCCACAAAGTCCATGAGGGCTTAAATGACAACCACACAGTCTTAGTGAGACACTCAGAATACTGAGAACCTACACATTTTAGAGGAGAATGTTATTCAGAAGTTTTTGAAAATAGTATTTAGTAATATGAAAATGAAATGGAATGATTGTATCTTTCATAATCACATTTATAACTTAGTGAATCTTGTCTGAAATTATCTCAAAACCTTCTCTGGTCCTGCACTAATGTGGTAGGTTCAATTTTGGTAGCTAAATTGTTGACCAAATACACTTGTTTTGCTTTAGTATATTATTGTGCATAATTTTAGGATGTGTTTAGGTCTCAGTCAAACTATAACTATGTCAGTTTGCCTATTTACTGAATGCATTCAAGTGAATAAACATGCCATTTCTTTGTTATAAACAAAAGCAAAGTTCCTGGCTTACATCGGTCTGTTGTCCCAGAATAGAATCAAAGGCTGCTGAGGTAGCTGAGGTCCCTATTTAGAAATAGGAAAACCTTTGTTTTGTGTACACAGACACTGAGCACTCCAGTGTGAGATGTTAGAGGAAGTTGGGGGTTAGCAAGCCCAGTGCTAGCTACATTCTTGGCATGCAGTCTCTCTGTAGCAGTATTTGGTGTTTCTATTTACTTGCCACATGTGAGAATTAGTAGACTGCAAAGACATGGTAATCATGTTTAGTACAAGGCTGGTTAAAGGATATGTGAGACTTCAACTTCTGTTTCCCTTGATTCTTATCCCAACTGTTTTACCATTTACCAGTCCCCTAACACCCATAAAACTGTAGCAATGCAATTCTTTTCTTAGTCAATGAATTACAGGATTTGCACAGGATGCAGAAGCACGCTGTAAACAAAAAATGAAGTAGAAAACAATTCCATAAAACAGTTGTTAACATTTGAGCAACAAACACGGTAGCAAACATGGTATTTTTCAACAACCTGACAGTATCAAGCCTTCTAATTCCAATGGTCTTTCAACTGGAAACTGGGAAATAACTTGCCTCTGGATCTTTGGAAATCCATTCTTGAAGCAGCAAACACCTGTGTGTTTGCACTACCAGAACTTTGTTCCTTTTTGCCTTTTCTACCCAGCTGCTACAAATAGGATACAGTGGAATATATTGACCAGTGAACCCTTTTCTCCCCTTCCTCCCCACAACTGGTTCAGAATTCCACAACTGGAAAGATTTATTTTCTTTGTATTTGTGGGCAGAAGTTTGAGTATAACCGCGTGGTGTATATGGGATCTGCCCTTCAGTTATGTTGGCAATTTTTTCCATTGGAAAGCTACTGAATATTTGCTAGAGGTTTGTTTTTTTTTTGCTCAAAAGCATTCTAAACCCTTTTAGAAGCCCTGCAACACAGCTGACCCCTTCTGCATCTAGCACAAATTCTCCTTCAAGTGCAAAGACTTCAAAAGCAAGTGTAAATCTCTTCAGAGCGTAAGCCAAGAGCGATGTATTTGTGGGGCAATCCAAGCAGAATCAGCTCAGATGGAGGGAAATCACCTGGAGGATGAGCAGAATAGTGCCATTGCTCCCAGTCACAGTTATCACTGTAAGAACTGCAGAAGATCAAGCCCATGCTCTGTGCACAGGTAAAACTCTGCAGCCAATGTTCATCTACTGAAGACTAATCTGGCAGAAGGACTCTGCCTAGGCTGGAGAGAGAATCTTTAAATTCCAATCTAGACTAAATTTCTTGGTGGCAGCAAATCTGAAGGACATTTAGTCCTGACTAAAAATAAGAATGCCTGGCTGAATTCAGGGCAGACTTTGCTACTGACTGACCTAAATAAGCTTTACTAGTTGAAAGGGACAAGTTGATTCACTTGTAGCGAATCAACTTTTGCCTAGAAGCACTGGGAGAAGGTTTCCTCTTATCTTCAGAAAAATAGGTGAATCTCTTCTCAGGGAAAAAGTCAACATTAAAAAACAAACATCAAAAGATTGAGCTGAGTTTTGTTAAGAACCAAATGTGTGCTAAATTAGGGTTGTATGTTTTGCTTTTTATTAATGGCATTCTCAGAGGATACTGACTCACTGGATGACGGAAGTGTTTGTGGCTTGGGACCCATCCTGAGTCACTCATCCTAGAACTAGGGAAGCTCTTCTCTTAATATAAGGAAGCTTCCAGATTCATTTGTCATGTGCTTCAATACTAAGAAATAGGGGCAGCAAAGCACTCAAGTAGGGCTATCTAAAATGGAACAAGTCATCTTGTGAGGTTATTCAGCTACTGGTGAGGTTTTCTAACAGGGAACAATCAGGATTTCATCAGCCTTTGAGTACTGTTCTTTTTCCACTCAGTCAGACCAGTGATTGGTTTTTCAAGTCACCCATTCACCCTGTCCCAGCAATGAGGGCTTTGCCAGCTATGGACACAGACAGACCACAACTGTGGTCTGAAGAGGAGAGTTAAGGGAGTCAGCCAGATTGATTTGTTCTCATCCATTTTGGCTGCCTTCAGAGCCTCCCTCTAATGAAAATTCCTGTGTCTTCTCTTTCCACAACTCTAGCACACTTTCAGTTGTTTTTCTGCTGTTCCTAGGAAGTGATAGAATAAAGGGCTGCACATGTCTGACTCAGCATCGTGTTTATACTTAGGTGTTTTAGCCTGATTAGAAATTCAATTCTTCCTGTTACTCAGATGTCAGGATTAGTGCTGTGGAAAACATCTGCTTTTAGGCAAAAGAGATAAATAATTCAAACATCATACGGGAAGTCATCTTCTTTTACCACTGTACTAGATGTTTACCAGGACCTTCTAGCAGACATAATCATTGTGATGTCTCTACTCTGCGAAGCTGGCGCTGTTGAAGGGAGTAGCAATTGTAAGGCCTGTTTTGCCTTCATGCTGCACTAAACACATGGCATGTAAGAAATGGACCTTCCCAGTGGTAAGATGATAAAGGATTATCATTGTCAGTATATTTCACTCAGACTTGCAGAATTTTCATTCTATGTTTTCCTAACACTTGGCCTGACTGCAGCAAGGTAGCAATCCATGACTATTCCTACAGAAAAAGTGTGTATTTTTAATTTTACGGTTAATTATTTTTAGTTTTATAGAAGCACCCAAGCTGAGGAAATTTTAAAACTAGCAAGATTCCATACTTAGATGTAAAGAGTTAATGCAGTTTGAAAAGTCTGGGCAGGGTTCTGTTGAGCAAGTTAGTTATGCATGCACTGAAAAGATGCCCTCAGGATGCTCACAAAGCTAGGAACCTACTGAAGCACACCTAGAGTTTTCTGCTCATTCCTCTCTTATTCACCTCTACCTGTTTGTTTCTGTTGCTACCAGGTACCTTTTGTTTCCAAATTATTGCCACATGAGTGGGCTTTTGGAACTGCCTGGAGCTCTGGCTAAGGCACAGAGTCCTGTGCATGAGTGGGGGCTGTCAGTGGTTCACAGACTTCCTTCACACTACATTTCAGGGTTGCTGTGATGGCTCAGCTGCCTGAAGATGAGCTTGTGCTTCAGCTCTCACTGAACTGCACTGAGGGACAGCACTCTTTGTAAAGTGGTCCTTAAAACACGCAGCTACTGCTCAGCAATAAAACCTGAGAACATTAAGTGATGTGTGAGCTATTTTAAATGTTAATTTTCAAATCCTTCCTGTTTTAAACATTTAAACTTGATAACAATGTTTATGAAATATGCCCAACATTATTTTTATCTAATTGCAAGTTACTCCCATGGTCTATTGGAAATGTGCTGGGATTTACTGACAAATAACATTCGTGTAGTTGGACTGCACTCTGAATGGTGATGCAGTGGGAGAGCAGCTCCAGTTTCAGTGCAGTAGATGCTGTTCAGGCCTCAATCTGCAGCTGCCCATTACCACATGCTGCTGCATGAAGAGGGCAAATATGTAAGTCTTCTGCCTGTGGCTAAGCCGTGCCAGAACTCTGTGCTGCAAACTGTAACCCCTGAAGAGGAAGGCTTTTTGCTACACCCTGGGGTCCTGTGAGTATTATGGTGTTCTTCTGCACTTGTCTGGGCTCTGAGAACTTCACCTTACCTGTGCAATTTGGCAGTGCAGTGCTACTGCGAAGCGGGATGCAGTGCTGGCACAGCAAGGGATTGCGTCAGTCTGTAAGAGCACAAATTTGATGTGAGACTTTCCAGTTCATACACATCAAGATGGTTTCTAATTAAATGTCTCTACTGCTTTAAAACTGTCAGTCAAAATGGGTTTCTTTTTGGCTTTGGGGGAGTGGGAGATTTTTTTTTCTGAGTGACCTTAACTTACCCAGACTGTACAATGGGTGGCATGATCAGGACAGTCACAGTGACCACTTCTTGCTCTGTAGTCCTCCCCCAACATCTTTTGTCCAAAATACATCAGATCCATTCATGAGGTTTTCTTCTTCCAGTCTTACAGTATTCCTAAAAAATTCACAGAGACAGAATTGAGATTCCAAAAAATAATGCCAGCAGGAAACAGAATGGAGACCGAAGCATTCCCATCTGGAGAAACAGGCCAACAAAGAGAATATTGTCTTCATTTTGTAGAAGTTTATTGTCAAATTGCTTTGACCTCAGCTTTAGACTTATCTATGTGTTTCTCAGTAGCAAAATTTGAAATGCTGACAGAACAGCATCAGTGCTCCTGGTACAGTAAACTCATGACATCTTTTGTGGTCAGTCTTTATGCTCACCATGATAAAACAGCAGCCAAAAAGGGCACATTATGTCTAATTACCCTCACTCAAACTTGGATGCTGTGCAATGGACAAATAAAAATCAGCAAACATTTTCTTGACTCAGCTGCTGGCAGTTTCCAGCTTTTGAAATATTTCAAAATAAAAGTATTTTTGAGGCTTTTTCAGTTAACCAGATGCAATCCAGCTTCTAAATATTATCCTGTTTTTGCCTGGAAGCCTGCCACGAAGGGTAAGCACCAGTACTGAATATTCCTGAGAGCAGCGCATAAGCACATAGGTAGCTTGTGAAACAGCTGGTGTCTCTTTAGCTGTGCTAAAGATGTGCTTGGTCAGGAACATCACAGTCCACAGGAATGGCAATGAGAGTCAGGTCTGCAGGCATGAATAGGTCATCCAATTAGTGACAGTCAAATCACATCAGATCTTTAAAGTCTGCAAGGAAAGACTTCATATAAAACCAGCAAACAGTCTCTGTTTCTGCAGAAGTAGAGTGAAATGAAGAAAATACTGCCAATATGGAAATTCTGAAACAGCCCTTAAACATTTACATCTCTAAACTGGTACCACCATACTCTTACCTAATGGTTTGGAGTCCAGATAATTCTGAAGGCAAACTATGGTTTTAAAGATCTTTGAAAACCACTAGTTTTAGGAACTTTAGTTTAGTTATACAGTGGTGGTAAATCTGCACTTCAGAACTGCTTCCTGAGCTGAAAGTTATGCAATGAGAATGGGGAATTTCATCTCTGAATACATATAATAATCTATTCTTTTAAACAGAATGTTGATGAGGTACATTATGGGCCTAGTTTTCTTTCACTTACTTTCCTTTTCCCTGATAAAAAATCCCTTCAGTTAAAGAAGTCTTAAAAATAAAAGACAGAAAGAAACAGGATTCAGTTTGTTGAAGACAAAACTGGGATTGGGAGAAATACCCCTGTATAGAGAAGTTACAAAATGAACCTCATATAAAATTCTGTGGTAGTTTATAATCTTGTGACATATCTAATGGCAATTTCCTGGGGGATGGGGCAGAATGGACATAGCTCTTTGCATAGGACAGCTTGACAGATAAGCTATCAGATTTTCATTACAGAGAAGAGTTTGTGGGTTTTTTTTTCATTTCTTCTGGATGTATTATAGTAGTTATTAAGGTCAATAAAGCACACCATCGAGTCCAGGGAAGATGACAAGAGATACAGCAAACAAGCTATTATTGATCTGCCTTGAGGACAATGAAATACCCACTGACCCATTCCCAGATCAGATATTTACTGCTTTTCCTTACTGCTAGATGACAGCTAGCTTTATGTTTGTTGTATATAAATATTCTAGTTTGCTGGAATACATATGTTATGGTTTAGAATTTTATGGGCCCCAGACAAAGTGCAACAATATATGCAATGCAATGAACAGACACAGATCTGAAAAACAAGCTGAAGATTGTCTTTTCTAGCACAAATGATCTTTGTAAAAGATACTCACTGTCAAAAGAATACACTGGGCATGGATTTTTACGTGTGCATCTAACATCTAAATACAAGTTTTCGTCTTCCTCATACATTATTAAAATTAATGAATGCTGGTACCTTGTCCAATTATAAGCAGTATAAAGATTTTTACTTTAAATTTTAAATTTATGCTATCATTGTTTATGGGATCACTGAAAGCCCTTGACAGATTTATATAATGCATGAATTGCAACCAGTTGTGAATTACCAGATTGCAGTTCTATCGAAAGCATCAGGTAATGTCATAAACCACAGGAGAGAAGCCTGATTCACTAGAATCCCAATGGAAATACAGACCTGTAACTTCATCTTATTTGCTATTTTATATACAAACTCTGTGTGAGGAAATACTGATGCATCACACCTCCTCACCTGGATTCACTTCCCTCAACTCCTCTGGCTTCATAATTCCCTCGTTTTTGTGACTCCTCGCATCCATGAGCATATTGCTTTGGGTGGCAGATACAGTCACTGTCTCAGCTGCAATTTTAAGGCTCATGAGTCCTAATGTTTGTCTTTTCTACTGTGCATTAACACTGGACTGCCCCCTGCAGAAAAGTCAGCAAAAGAAAATATGGGACAAGTCATGGGACAAGTCTACAGGCCAGTGATTGGGCCTAATCCATCAATGAAAGTGTCTGTGCTAACCTCCTGGTGGAAGAATGGTGTATCTGGGGTGTGGTATATCCCCTATCCTGATGCAGATTCTTGGGATGCATTGTCAGTCTGTGCCACCTCGGTCACCACAACCCAAGGAGAAAGGATTTCCACATTTTTTAAAAGCAGGCAAACCAAGGCATTCATAATTGTAGCTCTTTTGATGATCCACTGTGCATTTTCCTACCCTGTTTGTACAGCCTGGCACAGTATAGAAGGGAATTTTACCTCTCCTGTGAGGATATATCAGTCCATATATGGCTGACATTCACATCCAGTCTGTCCAGGACTCAATTGGCTTATGTTTGACAAATGCAGACCTGTGGTTCATTCCAGTTCTATCACTGAATGAAAAGATACTCAATAATAAAGTCAGGGGACTTGGACACCAGAGGAAGAACCTCTTCCATGTCCCCAGCCAGTGGACTGGTAGGTGCAGCCAAGTGCCAGCGAGCCACCACTGGGCTCCAGGACCCACACTGCCGGCCGCCCAAATGGTTTCAAAGTGCAATGCACCAAGCCCTTGTCACTGGGACTCAGTTGCGTTGCCTAATGCCTGCCCACGCTTTATTGAAATGTTAACAAATAAAAATATATGGTTTACATAATTTACACCTCACCTTATCTTCCCCAGTGCTCACAGTTTAAGGTATTGTAGCTTTCTGAAAACGTTGCAGATCAGCTGATATTGGAAAGGTAAAGTGTCACGGACGTATTTTATGAAAAATCCTTTTGTTAGGACCTTTTCTCCTGAGAAGCTGAGAGGCCTCAGAAACAAAATGTATACAATAATTGTCTGCTGCTGTGGAATGCAACAGGTGCATCTTTGATTGGTCTCGTGTGCTTGTTTTTAATTAATGGCCAATCACAGTCCAGCTGTCTCAGACTCTCTGGTCAGTCACAAGATTTTATTATCATTCCATTCCATTCTTTTCCTTGCTAGCCTTCTGATGTCTCCTTTCTTCTATTATTTTAGTATAGTTTTAATATATAATTTTCTTTTACTATAATACATATCATAAAATAATAAATCAGCCTTCGGTAACATGGAGTTAAGATTCTCGTCTCTTCCCTTTTCCTGGGTCTCCAGCGAACACCAACCCCAGTAAAGTAAATCTAATAGCTGGCAAGGGTTAAATAAACCTAGTAGCTAGCAAATAAAACCCAGAATTCAGAGCTGCAAAAAGCCAGGACTTGCAGAATTTGGCACTAGAAAGCAGATTATACAGGTGCAGAAATATGACAGCTGTGTGTGATCATAGCCAAGGACTGAATTAAAACTGTTCTTGAAATTCCCTTGTAATTAGTGCAGGGACACTGCACATCATCAAAGTCTGTGCTTGCGAGTCCAGGATTTCACAGAGTGAAATAATGCTCATGACACTGGCTATGTTTTGGTGTCATTAGCAGTAATTAGGCAGCAGGGAAAGCCCCAGCAGACCAGAAGGACCCCATTTTGAAGTCTGATGTGGAAAAGTATTTTAAAAAAACCTGCAGACTTTTATTTTAAAATGGAAGCTACATCTACCTGATTTTCACCTTTCATAGTAAGCACTTATGGAGACTATAAATATCCATAAAACAAATAGCTTGTTGGATGTATCACCTTGATCAAAGTGGATTAACAAATCTTAGATAATTTCCCCATACTGATAATGCACTTTCTTCACCACCAGCTCATCTGCAGATGATTTTTTTAGAAGAAAGAACATAAGCTGGCAGGAGGGTACAACCTAATTTCAGTCTATTAGTTCCTTTGAAGTGTAATTGGTCAGGGCAAAATAAATCAATACAAAAAAGACATATTAATTTTTAATCTTTGATTTTTCAGAGTAAACATAGATTTGGTGTTGAACACATGAACAATCCCATTAATGTCAATAAAAAATTAAAAAATGAATAATGGTCCAATTTTTGTTGAGCATTTGCAACAATGAAGAATTTTATTTTTTTTTTTAAGATTCAAGGGTTTTGAAGATTCAGATTTTTTGAAAGGATGTTGTTGGTGTCTGATATAAAAAGCCAAGACTTATTATTAGAGTAACCACTGAAAATCAAATCAGAAAATGCAATAAAAAAGCTCCCAGTGAAATCGTTGTTACAGGTACTTTATTTTTTCTCTAGTACAATGCTAATACTATTACTTGAAGAGAAAAATATTGGGAAAATATGTGGAAACTGCATCTGTCAAAAAGGATCATGCACAGGCACAGACAAGGCAAACCCCTTTGAGAGTGACCAGTGTGCTAGGACACTGTGCTAAATGCAAATTATGGTAACTTTTTAGGATGTGCATGTTGGGAAAATAATCTGTAAGCCTTCCTCTAACTTAATGCCTTCAAGAACTGCAAAGATGTCTAAAATATGCATGAATGGCAAAAATTATCTTCAGGTCATTATAAAAATTTGTATTGAAGGCAAATAAGCTGTTCATTGTGTGCAGCTATAATCTTCAATTTGCTATGACACTGCAGGGATTTAGGCCCATGTTGAATGTTGCACATTGTTCTAATAGAATTTAAATAATGTCTAATTGACTATAATGTATGCATTTTTATCAAGATTGGAGACCTACTGTGCTGTTTGAACTGCCTAACCCTAACAGTGTATCCACATCACTAAAATGAAACATTCCTGTCTGATGTGGGATATGTACACCTGAATTCTGCATGTGAGTTTGTCCATGATTTTCCTCTTGACCTTGGGCAACTCACTAAAAAGGTCTACTGGCCCACTGCCAGGCAAACTACACTCCTGTGGGACCCAGTAAACTTGTGAAAGGATTGGGCCTTCAATGCTGTGTCCGTGCATTCATTTTCATATTTGGATCCTCAAAGATAAGATTACCTTGTATGCAAACATGTCTTTTACAAACCTGTAAGACCTAAAACTTTAGCAGATACGCTTTTCCTTCAACTCATCCTAAGCAACGAAAGGCGGAGAAAAAAACTTCCTTCACCAACAGGCCCTAATCGTTTATTGAATTGTCTTGACAGACCAAGTTTCCCCAGGCAGCTGTTTTCTGGAGCACTGGCCCCTCATCCGTGCTGAGAACAGCTGTGGAACTGTTGGATGGAAAAAGAGCAGGAGAATTATCTTTGGGACCTTTCACTTTAGGACATAGTTCTGTTTGCAATTTTCAAGTCCTGGAGTTTACGTACATGCAGATGCCATGTCAAAATGAACAAACCACCATCCTGCGGGGCAGAGCACAGAGCAGACAGGAAATGCCTTAAGGTAACCTCGGCAACCTTAATTTTCTCAATTTGTGCAGGCTTTAATTTTGTCATCACACAGTAATGATTCTCCTTCGGCAGACTTCCCTGCCAGATGTTTAGAGCAGAACCAGCACCACCAAGTTTATGGAATCTAGGTGGTCTGTGCCAGAAAAATAACAAAAAAACAATGGCAAAACTCACATGGAAATTTGCTAATCTTTCAGCTCAAACAAAACCCTGCAATTCCTACATATTCAGTTTTTTCTTGTACAAAAGGTGGGAAAAACTGAGGGAAAGGAAGCACAAAAAACTGCATGTAAAGTCCATCTTATATAGAAATTATTCTTCAGGGATGCTGCTGAGAGTTTATCCAATTTTTTAATACATCTAAAAACAGATATGTTGCTAGAAGTTCCATTTGGATCACCACAAAGCTCTGTTTCTCAAGGTTTCCCAGCCATTAAATTTATTTTTCAAACAAACTTTTGTTTACATAAATGGGGGAAAAACCATTCAATTAATAATTATTTTCAATACACCATAAAATATTTTTCAACATAAAACATCTTCAAAGATCAAATTTCTTACAAAGTCTCTTTTGGGAGAAGCTTTCCCTGGAACTCTCACAAATGTGAAGGCAAAAGAGGAACAGTAACTGCTACACTGCTTATATAGTGGCTGTTTATAGCAAACACAGTTGCTGATTTTGTAATTTTATAGAGAGACCCCAGCTGGAAATGCAGTAAGAATATTATTTCCACCCCCACTGGATTAGTTATGCTAGGATTTTGTATTGAGGAAACTGGCAACTGGGGTTTCCCCCTGTACTAAAACCATAAATAATAATCCTCTCCTCTCTAACTAGTAATCAGACTAAGAAGAGTTTCTAGGATAATTGAGGAATATCTGCATTAAAATTTATGAAATATTAGATAGGAAAGATCCAATTGGCTATTAATTTATCCACTATAAATACTTCCACATTATATTACAACAGTGAAGATGATACAGAGTTAAAACCGGATTATCCATACTGCTTAAATTGCAGCATTTACTGCATGCTGACTGAGTAATCAAATGCCCTATTATTTATTCATGAATACAAGGGCTCTACATGTGTTAGGTTCACTATTTCTCAGTTATAGGTGGACCAATGTTCTAAAGTAGAAATCAGTGTTTATCTCAAAAGGCAGGTGCAGGCTGTGATCTATTACTGTTAAAGCAAGCAAAAGGATTGCACTTGAAAAATGAGTCTAGAGCATACTCCGTAGAAAGAAAGTATAAAAGTACACAAGAAACAATAATAAGCAAAAATGAAAAAAACAAGTAATAATAAATCAGCATAAAATTAATTTAAGAACCTTGCAACCTGATGTGTAGCTATTGCAACATCTGGAAAATTCCTCTGAAAAATGAGGCAAGTAGATCATGGGCATCCATTAATAATCTCTCATGCTTCTTCTGGTGTTACTTATCTCCTGCAACAGATCTCCTTAAAATTTAGCATGTTAGCCCCAAAACAAAAATCAGGATATTAATCAGAGTTTGAAAATTATTAATGACCATCTCTTTTCCTTATTTTTTCTTCCATTTCAACAGGATCCAAAGGCTTTTGTACCCCAGGGCACATATAATCTTGCTGCTTTGAAATAAGAATTTTAGTGTGCAGTTTAAGGTCAGCTGAAAACATCAGTCCAGTCCAAGGATATTCTATCCCTGTAATAAAAGCAATGGAACAGGGGCTGCAGGTTTGTAGTGCTGGTTTCTAAATTTTCCAGTAACACAGGGAGGACGAAGGTCTTTCTCAACTCTCTGCTTCTACTTTTTCTCCATTGGTATTATGCTATGGGCTGACAGGAGAGGCTGATACGAGGCGCTCACAGATGGAAAGGCAGTGGAAAAAGCCTCTTTTCTAGTCAAGTTTCCCTAGAGTGAGTCTGGCAGTGCTCACAGTGTTTCCCCTGCCCTAATCTCAGGAGTGGGGCTGTTGCAGGTGCCCACAGACCACCTTTCCTCCGCGCGCTTGGCTCTCCTGCCAGTACTTCTAGTACTTCTTCTTAGGAAGAAAGATGTCACTATAGAGCTAGTGACATCTAGCTTGTGACACGGCGCAATCATCAAGACTCAGATCAGAAGGCTGTATAGGGCTATTTATTAAAGCAACATGTTGCCTCTAGAGTTTTACAGGATATTTACATTTGCTTAACAAACACATACACTGCCCATTGGTCATGAAAAAGAGACAGAACTCTCAATAGGTGAAAAGGAGCCACATCACTCCGTGAGCCACCTCAAGT
>JAYDZK010000274.1:24164975-24185171 GCA_034509185.1 Euphonia xanthogaster
GGCCCGGGCGGGACGTGGCAGAGGCCTGCGGGAGAAGGCAGGGCAGGGCGTTCCCGGGACAGCGCAGCCCCGGCACTCCTCCTGCTTTACGCGCTCCGGGAGCGAATCCCGCTTTCCGGAGGCGCGATCGTCTGCTCGCCTTGCATTTTTGCAGGCCTCCAGGGCGAATCAGAGTGTAATACCCTGCATTGCAAACTTACCCTTTAAATCTTTACGGAGACATGTTTGATCTAACCAGATGAATAATCCTGCTTTAGCCAGTGGCACCAGGCACACAGTTGAGGTTTATCGGCTTAGCAGGTTTAAAGCCTGCAGATGTAGCATACCCAGCTCCTGTTTCATGTTTGTAAGTAGTGTAGTAGTATTGATGTGGAAAATTCATCTCTCCTGCTGGAAAGGTGTGGGACCTGTATAAAATCTGAAGTTCGTATAGATTGATGCATTTCCTTTTGCTCTAGGCATCTAGGCAAGCATCAGGTATCCCTGGGCTGGCTCCAACCGATGAAAAGTAAGTGGTTTCTGTCTCACATTGATGAAGTTCAGCATTGGCAGAGGATGCTATTCATGACCAGGTATCCTCTGTGTTTATCAGGGATGGCAACCTGCCAGATATCATTGCCAGCAGCAGTTTACATGAGTTTCTTGTGAACCTTCATGAGAAATACGGGCCACTGGTCTCCTTCTGGTTTGGAAGGCGTCTTGTTGTCAGCCTCGGCTCCATCGATCTCCTGAAACAGCATGTTAACCCCAACCGGTTGTGTAAGTGTCTTTTACGTTGTCTTTTGGGTCCATTTGTTCTGGCCTCACTGGGCATCAAAGGAAGGGTGTCAAAGGAAGTCGGAGTTTCATTCTACCTCGAAAGAAAATGACACTTTGTAGCTGACATGGTGCTTCAGGTATGACTTTGGTCCTGCTTACTGGACTTGAGTATCAGTGACCAAGGGTTACTGCTGTCCAGTGGCCATCAGGAAATCAGTATGCTTGTGTCTTTTACCATCCCTCTTCAGGGGAACGTTCAGGAAAAGCATCATGCTCATTAGTCACTTGACAGAGCAAGGTGAACATCCTGTAGCCACTTGGCATACATTTTTAAAGCAGTTTGAAATATAGTTTAGGAGAGAAGACTTTGTTAAATTAAAAAAAATGAAAAACATCTCTGCTAGTTTGTGTTAACTGCCTTGTATGGTTCAGCATGGAGGTTTTTCAAACTATTATTTGGAGAAGTTCTTTACCTTTCATGTTTCTTTTGATGTGTAGAATTTTGTAGAGAAAACCTTTAATGATCTTTCAGTCGTGGAAGTGGATGGTGATGCTGCTAGCTGAGTTGGCCGTCTTAGTCGTGGGAGAGTACTTTAATTTATGGCCTAAGCCTCTTAGGTGGGCATTTTGCTTCCTAAGGTTATCACACTTGATAGGTTAACTCAGTTGGTGCTTGGGTTCAATCTCTTGCTTTCCCAGTTTTTACCTTAGGAGGTTGACGGAGGTGCTGGGTGCACGCCTGTGACCTGATCCTGTAGGCTGTCTTTAGGCACAGGCAGATAGCTCAGCTCACTTTATGCTGGGGTCATGAGGGGTAAACTTCATGTAAAGGTGCCTGACAGAATCAAAAACAGAAATGGTGACAATCTGGGAAAGGAGTGGGAGTTAACAAGGATCAGCAAGACACAGTGGATAACGATGACACTCCAGAAGGTGGAAAACCACCCTGAAAGATCTGAATGCTCTCAAGTGTGTTTGGGGGAAATTAAGCAGACAGTCACTTTCTCAAAGCTCAGAGAAGTGGTGACAGGCCCCTGCATAGGCAAATTCTCATAAATGTTCTAAATTTGGGAGGATGTGAGTATCAGAGAAAGAGATGCAGTGCCTGGACTTAAGTGCAGGAAATTAGGTGACCTAGGCAGCTGCAGACTAGTCTAGTATCCTGCCATGCCAAGGGCTAAACATTTTTTTTTTTAAGGATGGGGGATAAATGGGAAATGCATGTTGTAGTTTGATAATTAGATTTTTAGACAAGTAAAGTGATACAGCTGTGTTTATGTCAGGGATTCAGGAATTTGCTTGGATACTGATAAATAGTGGACTGGTACTTGAAAGGGGGATCAAAGCTAGATTGTCTTGGAAAAGTGAAATGCAGTATTGGGTACATGAAATACTCCATCTTATGTTAGTGTCCTACCCTGATGGCATTTTTCTGGAACCCTTTGTTGGCACGGGGCAGCAGAGTGGGATGGATAACTCTGAGGTCTGGGATAGCAGGAACAGGAGCAGGAGGAGAAAAAGTGGGCTGCATGAATTGCCTGTGGGATGACATGGCCGTGGGGGGGAAAAAGGATATATTGAGTCATAGATTTTCAGTAAAGAGAGGACTTTTGCACAAAATGAGCATGAGTCAGACCTGGAGTCCTGTGTGTGGCTCTGACCTCTACACTCAGGCTTATTCAAGATTTTGAATAAAGCAAGTGCAAGTAAAAGCTGCCAGTGCTCTCAGAGGAGTGGGAAGCCTGTCGTGCAGGAGAAGCCAGGGAAATTGTGTTCAGCCCAGACAAAGAAAGAGCTTCTGAAGGGATCCTCATAAAGGCAGCAAGCTTGAGAACTTGAGAAGGAGGGTTCTTACAACCTCAGAGCTGGAAGAGCAGCAATATTAGTTGCTTTCCTTTTAGTGCTGATGCTTGCCAGAAGTGCTTGAACTTTGTTAGAGGTGAGGAATCTTACAGATGATGCTTCCTGAAGCATTGAGATATAAACTGAGCTGAGCAGCTGTAGCAAAGCCCTTTCTGTACCCTTTCTTGGTGAGTGGGAACAGGGGTTGTAGTAGGTTTCAGCCACAAACTGGCTTTGGACAGGTTGAGTTTTATTGGAGATGTGGTCTTGCCCATATCTCTGCTGTGCACACAGTGCTGGGGGACAGGAGACAGCCCACAGTGGACTGCATTATATCCAACTCCTGACTCTTCAGCCCCACTTCAAAGCCCATGCCATGTTACTGTTCCTCAGTCAGCTGGAGTGCCTGAGGCCACCATCCATCTTCACGGATACCTGACATTTGGTTTCCAAGGCTGAAATACAGGACTTGGCCAGACAAAGGTTCCTCTTATCTCATATGTGTGTCACAGGTATGGCCAAACTTCTTGGAGAGAGAGAGGGAGACAAATGCAGATAATGCATTTCTCATCAAAGCCTTGAAACTGGACTAATTGGATTCATAGTTATAAATATTTCCAATGTCAGGAGACTCTTTTTCCTTAGGCTTCAAACACTGTTTGAAATTGGTATGTTTTCATGGTCTCTTGGTTGAGATTAATTTGCAAGGGGAATTCAGAGGAAGTAAAACTTTGCAGCTGGTACTGGTGATTCCCCTGAGTGGCTCTGGGGAAGCAGTTCAGGCCTACAAACAATGTGGATGTGAAGAGGGTGAACTAATTCAGGATTGCCAGGAGCAGGGGGGTCAGAGACCAACTTGGAAAATTCAGAGTTTATGTTGCTTTTTGGGTTGGGGCAATAAACCTGAAGCTGGAGATGGAGCTATGGGTCCTGGCCTGTCTGAGCAGGACTTCATTGCTGTTCTATGAGCATTTTACTGTGCAGGTTCAGAGGTCCTTTCTATCTCTGATGTTCAGTTGTGCTCAATCTCAGTTAGATCTTTTCTCTATATTTAATTTGCAGTGGTGTCCAGGACAGCGCTCTGAGGTTTTTGGGTTGGGGAGATTTCCATGTAAGTGAAAAGAACAGTTGAAATTTTGATATGTGTCACTAGGAGGGGTGAAAGTGTAACCCTGGAGATGTTTTCAAGGACAAAGGATGAAGTCTGTGCAAGTGCTGGCAGAGCAGAGCTCTCTCCTGAGGCAGTTTGTGCCTTGTGGAGTCACTAGCCTCCCACAGCTGTGCAGAAATAGCCCTTTCCCAAACAGCAAGGAGGCAGTGCCCTCAGCAGAAGGGCAGCCTGGGCTCTGCAGCCCTGAGTGCACAACAGTGTGTAGCAGTGGTGTGGGGATTGCCAGTTTAGTCTAGAGACATTGGGAGAAAATAACCCAGAGCCCATGGCTAATCCAGCAGTTTCCTTCCATATGCAGCAGGAAAACTTTGCAGTTTCAGCAGGCATTGCTTCTAAGCATCCTCCAGCCTCTCTAGATGCCTCTGCTTGCTGGATTTTCTGTGTGGGCTTCGCCACCTGCCATGTGTCTTCCTGGCTGCCCAGTATTGTGCCTGGCTGTGCCAGTGCCAGTCAGCAGGAATCTGTGGCATCAATAGCAGTTCCATGACAAAGTACCTTGGAGGAGGAATTGTCAGCAGCAGCTAGAGGCACATAACAGCCTGCGCCACGTGGAGAGCCGCAGGTACCATCTGCTCTGCCAAAAGACACATGCTCGTGCTCCTTGTCATTCAAAGTGGGAAAGAGGGTGAGATGCAGAGCTTAAAAACATTGGAAGGGAAAAGATGTGAGAGAAAAACATTTGGGAAAGATTACCATATTCATGCCTCTGGCCTCGTTAGCTGCTTTTATGTCTTTAGGTAGTAAGTCTTCTGCAGGTGGGACTCTTCTCTTCTTGTAAGTTTGCCTGGTAGCATGATGAGGCCCAGTCTCTGGGGAATCCTAGATACATCCACAGCTGGTAAAGTCATATGTGTCTAGCCCAGCCTTGATGTTTTCTGATGCTTCAGAGGTTTCACTCTCAATCTGGGGGAAATAAAAGACTGTGATAAACAGTGACAATATCCTTCTTGAAAACCATGATTGCAGCTTCCAAATAGCTCCTTAAAGACTCTGTCAGTTCCACAAGGCACACTAAAAGGTTTACAGAAAGGGAAAAACATATGCCATGCTGTATTGCACAGTTTTGCATTGACACCTAATATCCTTCAGCAAATTTATTAAGTAGAGGTCCTTGGTGGTGGAATTCAGAGTTAAAAATCTAACTGAAATGAGCAATGGATTGGGAAGTGATGTGGTTTTGTCTAGTTTGTACAAGTGCCCAAGAGAGAAATCATGTAGGAGCAGTAGGGTATCAAACAGACCTTGCTGGGTCTGTGACGCAAGGGAAGGAGTGCCAAGAGCAGCCTCTGGCCAAGTCTGTCTTGAGCTGGTATGTCCTGAGTGCATAGCCACGTTCAGGGCAGGAGGCACACCACATGTGAAGGGGAATGTGCTAAAGAGCCTGCAGGTCAGGCTGGAGGAGAAGGGGAAAGACCATGCCACACTCACTCTTGTCACCAAGTCGATGGCACAGCCAGCTGGGAACTGGCAAACAGGGAACAAGCTCTGAAGGCATTTTTAGTAAGAAGTTACTTGGTAGAGCCAGCAGGCAAACTCTGCATGGGAGCTGATCACAGGATGGCAGTCAGCCCCAGAGAAAAGACTTAGTGAGGTACTAGCCCACCCTGAGCAAGAGAAACTTGACAGCCCAAAGAGACTGTTACAGGGGAAGGAGCCACACCTTGCTCACTGCCCAGAAGTTTCCAATTAAAGAGGCTGCTTTAGTCAGCCCTGTGTAGTGTGACTTTTGAATGGTGTTTCCTCTGTTTGATTTCAGTGGATCCCTTTGAAACAATGCTGAAATCCCTCTTGAGGTACCAGTCCAGCCTGAATGGGGATACAGGAGACAGCCACATGAGGAGAAAACTGTATGAGAACGGTGTGACCAAGTCCTTGCAAAGTAACGTTGCTCTCATCCAGAAGGTAACTGCCTTTGTACAGCAGAGAGGCCCTGTGCTGCTCACAGGGGAAGGTTTAGTGGGAATGATCACTAGGATAAAGGACCTGCATTCAAATTAGTGCTGGGGCTATGAGCATCTGAGATAGCAAACAGCCTCTGCCTTTCATGGTGTGAATATTTGCGTTCTCTTAGCTCTGGTGGGTTGGGGAAGGGCTGAGCTTGCTTAATTTTTATGCCAAGATACCAGATGCAGTTAAAGATACTGGAGCACCTGGATTCTAGATATATGTCCCTGGACATATATATCTAGAAGGATGGAGCAAGGAACCAGCTTTTGGGGCCACAAAGAGGTGGTTTTGATTTAGTCCAGCAGCCAGAATATGATCTGTTTTCCTGTTCTGGAGCTGTCTGTATTAAAGGGTTTAAGGTTTCTTCTGTGACAGAGGGAACAAGAGAGGATTGCCTTGTTAGGGGAGAGCCTTGAAAGAAGCAGATGATTGGAGGCTAAAATGTTACTGTTTAACAATGGAAAGAAACCTGGAAAGAGTTTAGCATTATTCCATGGCCATGAAAGTGTGGTCTGCCTTAGGAAGTGGGTGGGAATGTGTCCAGGGTGTGTTTGGTAAATAGACTGCTGGTGTTACTGCTAACTAATGGTTCATTCCCTCTCAAGCTGTCAGAAGAGCTGCTGGCCAAATGGCTGTCTCTCCCCGAGGCACAACATGTGCCACTCTGCCAGCACATGCTGGGCTTTGCCATGAAGTCTGTCACGCAGACAGCTATGGGCAGCAGCTTCGAAGATGACCGGGAAGTCATCCGATTCCGCAGGCACCATGATGCAGTAAGTGTCCTGAAGAGCCAGGAAATCTCCATTTCAGTTTTTCCAAACTGGAAACACAGAGCTTGTATCTGTGTGCAGTTTAGTACAAGATACTGCTGAGACTTTAAAGTATGAGTTGAGGGGTCTGTCTCACTTGTACCAAGCTGAAACTGTTAGAAAGATCCTACTGCTGATCCTGCTGTCATTAGTCTGAGGTGTTTCTAAAGGATCCATGGGGATCAGGAGCCCAGATCCAATGGCAGTTGGGAGATCTTTGATACCTAAGTCAGTTGAACTCTGTTGGGACTGGCAGTGGAATTTCTCCCTTTCAAAGATCTTCTGAAGGCTCTGTGACATTGTGGAGAAAGGAAAATCTGAGGAGATCTCACCTTTATCCACATGTGGGGATGTTAAACATGCTGGTGATTGGGTGGGAAAGAAGCAGTTCCATCTCCTATTTAATATTCCCATAGCTTTTTTCCTGCAGTTGTAATTACAGTTTAGCTTCATTCCAGCTATCATGGACATATTGTCTGAATGTGGTGTCCTAAAGAAACCAGTTCCATATTGACAGGAAGTCCTAATTTTATTTGGTGTTTTAATTTTCCTGACTAGGGAAGAATAGAATAGTCCCAGCAGTCTAAGCCTGTGGTAAGTGATGGTGCTGTTCTCTCTCTTCTTCTTCCAGATCTGGTCAGAGATTGGAAAAGGTTTCTTGGATGGATCTCTTGACAAAAACATGACTAGGAAGAAGCACTATGAAGATGGTAGGTTTCTCCCAAAATTAAGGTTTTTCTCTCACTCTGATTAATACTTAGGAGTTAGGTAGCATGGGAAAGCACTTCATTTGCCCAGTTGTTTTGGCTTTTCTTCAGAGTTGCTCATCATGCCATAAGCTACCAGATACATTGTACTTACTCTGAGATTAGATCATTGTTTTGGAGTTGAGTGGCAAGCTGCCTTTCTTTATGTGAGAGGTTGTAGGACTAGAACTCTAGTTCCAGGTCTAGTTCCAGGGTCTGTCCAGTCTGGAGGGTGGTAGAGGGGATGTATCAGGGTGTGCTTCCTCCCTTACTGTTCTGTTTCCTAGTGTCCACTTTTGACCTCTCTTGGAGGCAAGCAGCTGTGCTAGGTGGAGACAGATGGAGGCCCTGGACTTGGCCCATATGGGCATTCAAATGATGCACCATCTGGGGCCTGTACTGCCAGATAGTCACTCACAGGCTGGAAGACACCAGTGCTGAGGTGCTGCTTTGTTGGATACCTTCCTGGATACACCATCAGATAGCCTGGGATGTGCTCTTGCAAGATAACATGATTTAGGTCTGTTACAGCAGTACTTTTGTTTCTAATATATTTTATAGCAAGTTATTTTAATTTTAGGTTGTCTTTTTTGTTAAAAATTAAACCATTTCAGTATTGATTGGTAAGATGCTAAACTAAAGTAGATTGTATCTGGAACTAAAGCTTTGCTTGTAAATCCTCCAAACCCAATGTTTCCTTCTTTATTCTTCTGGTTCTATGGGTTTCAGAACCTGAGGACAACTTCTGCTCCACTGAAATGGGTTCCTCTCATGGTCACTCTTCCTGAGTTGTAGTATGATGATGCATGAGGACAAAATTTCACAAACTCCAGATAGTGAGCCTTGGTGTTTGAGTGTTGCTGGCCTTCCTGTGCAGAGAGGAAGGAAGGAAGGTAATTCTGAGACAAAGGACCTGAACTGGGCCTTGATAAATGGAATTTCAGACCCAAATTCTACTCCGTGTTTCTTGGATAGTCCTCAATAGGTCATTTAAGCCAGACAGGCAATGGTGTCTAGGTCCCTAACTCCCCCTGGTTCCCACAGCAGTCACCAGGAGTTAGGCACTCATGTATCTTTAGATGCTTGGACTCTGTGCCAAAACCCTCCCACGTTTCCCCCCATTCCTCTCTCTGTGTCTGCACTCTTTAGCACAGAGCCATCCTCTTGCACCCTGCCTGCAGAACCCCTGGCCAAAGGGGCTCCATCAGTCCTGGTGCTGCAGTAGTTCTAACTCTGCAGCTCATGTAACCAGAGTTATGTGGCTCATACCTGTTTTCATGGGGGCTGTTGAAAATGCATTCTCTGATGGTTTGACAGCATTACTTGTCTCCCCTTATGTGATTTCAGCTCACAGACTACACACCTTGGTTATACTTGTAAGGATGGCTTTTTATAGGCAACCTCTGTTATTTGGTTCCTGCATTTTCAGCTAAATTGGGGATACTGCCTTCCAGACTGACAGTAACATGTAACAGAGGCTGCTTCTGTAAGTGAGCCCAGCAGGGACAGCTGGTCTGAAAATCTGCTTGGGAAGATGAATTTGCTTCTCTGCAGCACCAGGATGACCAGGTTTTAAAATAAACATTTCTTTTTTTTTTTTTTTTCCAAAGCTCTGATGGAGATGGAATCCATCTTAAGGAAGGTTACAAAGGAGCGCCGAGGCAGATCATTCAACAGGCATGTCTTTATAGACACCTTGCTGCAGGGGAGCCTGAGTGACCAGCAGGTCTGTGCAGCTGTTACCTCCTTACAGTAATGGAGTTTTGCCAGATGGGCAATTCATTACATTGTAGCCTTTGATTAATATAATTTCTTGCATCTTAGCTTAGATTTTTTTACCAAAGCAGGACGTCTGCTTCATTTTTCCACTCTTGCAATGTTTGATTGCATTAGACTTTGGTAGATTTCCTTGCCACTGCTTCATAGCTATTTTTATAACCCAGAAGTATGTTAATATTAAGTATGTCTCGTGCAATTCAGTGGAAGTTCAACAGAGAGTTCAGTTCATGTCTCCTAGATGTATTTCCTGCTTTCTGCACTAAAGGGATTTAATGTGCTTGAGTGGAGAGTGTGCCACTTCTTTATTCTCTTTACAGTCTTATGAACTTCATTCCCTGAAGTAGATTTTCTTTCCTAGATTCTGGAAGATACAATGATTTTCTCTTTGGCAGGATGTGTAATCACTGCTAACTGTAAGTACAGTAACTGTAGGTAGCTTCCCATCCTTGCACTCAGCTGCCAAAAACTGTGTGTGATGACATGAGACTTACCCTAGGCTAAGAAAAAATTGTATTAATCATTCTTTCTCCTGAGCTGCAGACATATAGAAGAAGCTAATTTTTACATCAGAAAGTAAGGCTGCGTTGACACAACCTCACAGTTAGTGAGCTGAAGCTAAGCTGTGTTTGACAACCTTTCCAGACTTATGGTGAACCTTAGAATTTCTCCCCATTGCCTTTTGCTTGCATTCTTAACCCCAGACAACTGATACTAAATTTGATGAAGAAAACCACCAAAATAAATGTCACAAAGACCATGTTGTAAAATAGGTTCAGGCACATAGGAAGAAGGAGGGCTAGTGTCTGTCTGGGTGCTAGGAATTTCTGGAGGATATAGGTGTGTTCCATGTATTGGGGACTTTCAAAGAAGCTACTCTGGGATTTATGCAAAGATTATGAAAAAAACACAAACAAATAAAAATAAAAACTGAAGCTGGGTAAAATACGATAAAAGGATGTGTACCTCAGCCAGTGGGGCTGGGACTCCAAAGAAAACCTCCAAGATGCATCTAGGTGTTAAAGAATAGGAAGTAAATCAGACAACTCTGGTAATACTCTCTCCAGAGAATATCCTCTCCAGGTACTCCAGGAAGTCTGTGATTTTAAGGGTCTTGAGTCCACATGGATTCACAGAATCACAGAATATTCTGACTTGGAAGGATCATCAAGCCCAAGATTCCAGATAGTTCTCATGAATAGACATTTTTGAGAGCTAGAAACATTTCCTTGTAGCTTTAGGGAAGCTGCCTCCTACACACTTATTTCTTATGCAGGGTTTTTTCCTCACTCTGCATTTGAAGATAATCTCAAGTACCTCAGAAAATAGATGTAGGGGGACAAGTGCTGGCCAACATCTGCAGAGAGCTCCCTTCAGGAGCCCCAGGCATTGGCTGTCTGTAGCACTTGCCTGAGATGTGCTAGGGATGACCCCCAAATAAGGGAATTTTCTAAAGCTTTGAACAAACCAGCCTTTCATTTACATGGTTGGTGTAATAGTTGTGATTCCCCTGGGTTTGTTGGGCTTTGGGGTCCCTTTGCCAGAGCTGTGGGACTGAGTGCTTTAGTGTCCTGCAAAGCTCCTCATAGCATCAGAAAGAGAATTTTAGCTTGCAGGGCCTCTTGTTACACAGGAGTTCAGCCTCTGTTCCTACCACTGAATACAGAGTCAGCACAGCCTGCTGTGAACAGAGGCCACCTTTTTTTTAGGCCAAAAAGTAATGTTGAAAATATAGGAAGTAAGAAAACTGAATGCCATTTGTGAAGAATTGAATTTTCTGGGTCCAGTCTTGTCTTGATTCCTTCCCCAGTGTGCACCTGGGCAGTCTATTTCCTGACAACCTCAGAAGATGTTCAGCAGAATCTCTACAAGGAGATGGACCGTGTTCTGGGGAAGGGACCAATTACACATGAGAAAATGGAGCAGCTCAGGTGGGTCCTATGGAAGAAATGCAGAGGAAGGCTGTGTCATGTGGTGGGGGCAGGTGTTTCAAGTGGAGTCTGATGCCTAGCCTGCACTAGGCCAGGAGAAGGCATCCAAAAGCTGCTTACTCCCTTTTTTCTTTCTGGAAGTAATCAAGCCACAGAATGACTTGCAACATAGAGAGAATCTGCTGTCATACAGGGACCAAGGTGCTCACTTTAGGGTGTCTGTAGGAAACCCTTTAGGTTCATCAGCAGAGGAAAAGCACAGAATCAGTGTCCTGGCTGCCAGACCAAAATTTTTGCTCACTGTCTTGTTTGGTTTCTGTCCTAGTTTTCCAGAAGTAGTAGAAGTAATCAGTCATTTTCATGGTTGGAGATATTTAGAGAGAAAGCATGCACCAAGCTTCTTTTCAAAGGGCTGCAAGCAATGATGACTGGTAAACAGTGTGCCTTTATGTTTTCTGCGTTTGTTATGTTGGTGCAACCAGGTGCATTTTGTATTTGGACTGGTGTTAGGGTTTCAGGAAATATTGAGTCTGTGGTTTTCTTGCTTCTTTCTTGTATGAGTGAGAGGTACAGGAAAAGGGCTGATGTGTTTATGCGTTTTAGCAGATTTAGTTTGGTTTAAAATCTGAAAGAAGAGGGATTCCAATAACCTTCTGTAAGAGCTGTTAATGAGATTTAATGCTTCTTACAAAGATGTTGGCACTCCTTGCCAGAAAATAAAGAAGTGCCTCTAAATAAAGCAGTTGACTCCGCTCTGCTTGCTGCCACAAGGATGTGGGCAGGCTTCTCTCTGAGACTCACACTGACCAGGGGTTACTGGTTGCAGGTACTGTCGGCAGGTCCTGTGCGAGACAGTGCGGACAGCAAAGCTCACTCCCATTGCTGCAAAGCTGCAGGAGCTGGAGGGCAGAGTCGACCAACACACTATCCCCAAAGAGGTAGGGCAGTGCTGGGAGCACGAGGCCACTCTCCTTTCCTGTAGGGGAATTTGCTGTTTCCTCTTCTTCCAGACCAGGGGTGAGGCAGGAGGACCATTTCTTCAACAGTGTTGAACCTGAGCAGGTGCTCTGTCATCTGAAAGTACAGTTTAGCTCAAAGTTTGCCTGCAGTTCCTCTGTGGGAGGGGCTCTCCAAAGTCATGTTCTCTTGCTGAGCAGATTTGCTTCTTAGATGAGTAAGCTTTTGAAGGGGCCTATGGACTTTGTTATGCATAAAAGAACATTGTCTCAGGCTTCATCATATCACTCATCATATCCTATCTCACATATCATATCTCACCTTCCCTTCCAGGGAGTAAAGTAGTCCATACATACATCTCAGCAAGCATAGGGAAATGGGGCCACACCCTCTGTAGCCACCAACAATTGCAGTGTGAGTCTTAGAAGTTAAAATCCTAACATCTGGGCATGGATTATGAAAATCTGTAAATGAATACTGCATAATTGCCTTTTTAATCCACCTAAATATGAGTACAGAATAATCATCATGCAGCAGAGCTGTCGAGAGGTGTCTTTAATTGTGCATTTCCTTCCTCATTGACGTGTTGTAATTCTCTTTGCAGACACTTGTGCTTTATGCTCTTGGTGTGATGCTGCAGGATAGTTCATCTTGGCCATCACCATACAAGTATGTAGAATCAACTGTAATTGCAACTAATTCCTTTTCTTTGTTAAATTAGATCTTGCAGCACAGCCTTTTGTGCTGCAGGGCCTGCCTTAAGCAGATTCTGGAGGTGAAAGGGAGTCTATAAGAAAATCAGTGTACAAAGGTCTGGCTTTGTTTGTCTCCATGGGCATGGTTATGGGGCAATTAAAGTCAGGTTACTCCGATGCTCCAGTCTGTGTGTGTGCATGTATGTGTTGGCGTTTAGTAAAAACTTTTTTGTGCATGTACACAGAGCTTCCCTGGCTAATGCTGGTAACTTCTGTTAAAGGCTTTCTGTGAAACAGTGACTTGAATGGCTTTGGAATCACTGTTTGTCATCATGAAACAAGGATGTGAGGGAGGAAATGTCAGTCTGAAGTTTTGGTTTTTTAGGGGGAAGGGAAATGCTGCCTCAGTATTTCGGTCTGTCTGTGAAAACTGAAGTGGATCTAGGCCAGTGGAGGTTAAAGAAAAAAATCACTGTGGCTGCTTGTGACCTCCAGGTGGCAAATATTAACCTGTATCTGATTTACTTCACTTGGGCTGCAAGAAATGTGAGTCAGTTATTCTAGACAGAGAGAACAGACAGCTGAGATTTAGGAGAAAGACTAAAGCCTTTAGAACAGCACTTGTCCTCTCCTGCAATTCCACTTTTTAGAAAGGGGTCAGGCATTGATGCACCAGTCTATGAGCCCCTTGGCAGGGATTGCCTGCCAAGATAGGTCATAATTGTGTTCAGCTTTGCTGAGACCCCATGGGACCTACACTGGGGACTGCTATGAACATTGTATGCTTGTCTCTGGGAGGCTTTGGTTAAGGTTCAGTTTGAGGTAGATGAAGATTTCATGACAGAACTAGGAGACCAGCTCTGTGTGATCCTTTCACCCACCTACTGTCCAAAAACATTGTTTTGTCCTCCCTGCTTTTTTGCTAGGCAGGTGCATTTTCTCTCCTATTACAGAATCTGTAATTTTCACTTTAGTTCAGGGGAAATGTAGGTTTGATGCTGCTTTTCTTAAGGATCAGCACCCACATGCCCTTTTACCTTATTAGAAGCAGACCTTGGATGTTTAAGCAGGGAAGTGAGGCCTTGAAGTATTTAGCAGAAAGGTTTAAAAGAACCGTCTTCTGTCCATCAAATTGTGTGTTTGGAGGGGGGTTAATACTTGAATTGAATGTTATTTTATTAGTTTCCCTTGTTTTAACTCATGCCAGCCCTGGATAATAGTTTTCTCACAGCCTCTACCATCCTAAAGCTGGAAACCACTTCTCACACTTCAGTGAGTCACTGGCTTCCCTCCCCCAGCACATACACATACACACACCAACTGCTTGAAGAGAACAGTGAGGGGCAAGGAGAAAAGGGAAATATTTTTAGAAGTGAAAAAAAAGGGACTCAGAGAGGCAGAGAGAGAGACAAATGAGATTGCATGTGCCCTGGAGAGGAATAGAGGGGCAGGTAACAGCATCAGCTCAGCTGTGTACTGCACATTAGTTCCAGCCCTGTTTCACACTACCTCAGTTTGTCAGCATTTTGACCAAGATGGGACACAGCTGACCAGCTGGGAACATTGATGGAATGGATGCACAATTGCCTTCATCCATTTGTGTGGAATGACCCCCAGAGAACAAATTAGTGAGATTCTCTATTTAATTTCTGTTTTTTCACTTGTGTGTGTGTGTGTGTGTGTGCACATTTCTGGGGAAAGGATGCTGTCCCTGCTCAGAAAACCCTAATGTGTTTCATCTTTTATAGGTTTGACCCAGACAGATTCAATGAGGAATTAGCCATGAAAAACCTCTCCTTGTTGGGTTTCTCTGGAAGCCAGGAGTGCCCAGAGTTGAGGTGAGCATAGGGAAGGAGGTCTTAGTGAGTCTCTGTGGCAGACAGGAGAGAAGGTGCTTCCAGCATCTTGGTGTTACTGCTGAGACAACCAGTCCAAGCTGGCTGCTGTCCTTTGGCAAATTTACATCATAGCAAGGTTTTTATTTTTTTCTCCTGATTCTTCCCTCAGGTTTGCCTATATGGTGGCCACAGTTCTGCTGAGTGTCCTGGTAAGGAAACTGTATCTCCACCCAGTGAAAGGACAAGTCATGGAGGCAAAATATGAACTGGTAACCTCACCAAAGGAGGAAGCCTGGATAACGGTGTCTAAGAGAAGCTAAGAGCAAGCAAAACAAGGGGTTAAAAGTGCCAGCAGTGAAGTTCTGAGCAAGGGTCTTAACGAGAATCATACTGGCACCATGTTTACTCAGCCAAGGAATTTTATATCTGGAAACATTTTTTTTACCTTCCATATTCTTAACCTCATGCCTATATTGGGTACTCTCTCTAATTCAACCAGTAGTCATATTAAAGTAGATTTAATCTATATGTCTTTTTCATATTTGCTTTTGGATCTCTGGCCAAACCTTTGCAAAGGAAGCCACAAAACCTTGCAGTGGTGTATGGATGAACTAGTGGGTGTCAGCTAGTCAAAGACTAGCTGGGCTGGTTAACCCAGCCTTTTTCCAATAGCAGCCAGAGCTGGGTAAGAGTGCCTCTCTTATCCAGTGGAATGTTTCTTCCTGAATCCTAGCTAGATAAGACCTTGGAGACACAAGGACAAAGCCTTTCTCTATATATAGGTATTTTTATTCAAAGTGTCTTTCCCTCCCTTGAGCTATATCTGTCAGGAAGAACAGATATATCCTGTGAGAAGTATGTGTGAGTGTGAGAAGGAGAGAAATAAACTGGGGTGGGAATAGCACCACTAGTTCTCATGCTGTGTAATCTTGCCATGCTGTGGGGTTGCAAGTAAAAGGATGATTTAGAAATGCTAGTAAACCAAGAGGAATAAAATTGATTTGGCTCCTGAGAAAACAGCATCAGTAATAATATGAAAAAAAGAAATAAAACTACAGAACAAAGGCCCAAGAAAGGGAATCTTTAACCTGAAAATTCTGAGGGCAGTGTCTAATCCAATCAACAGAAATTGACAGATGCTTGCAATTCATTCAGCACTGGGTCAGCATGAGACTGATCATGCAAGTAGTGAAGAGTGCTGATTTCACAGGGCTCTAGATTAATGTTGTACTTAATAACTTCAAAGCCTTTCAAAGAATCCTTTTCCTCCTCCAAAATGTGTGCTCGCCAAAGAAGCATCGAATGTTGCATATTCACATGCTTATTCCTGCTTCTTCCTTTCTTTTTTTGCCAATCATAGGACAGCTCCATTCAGAGCCCCACTGAATGGATTGCAAGGCAGGAGCCTCCTACCCCATCATGGCATTGGAGTCATTGCCATCTGCCTTACTGTTCATGTTGCGCTTCTTCCCTTTCTTACATTTTTCTCTTTTTCTGATCTTCGTAAGTCTTTTCTCCGTACGCCTGACTTCTCTGTTAGCTCCAGTTCCTAGCCCCCTTCCCACCCAGCAGCTGTGTGGTGGTAGGTGAGGGGTTTCTCAGCCTGCAGCTGGGTCTGCTTAAGCTGTACACAGCTGCCTGTGCACCACAGAGCGGGCCAAGAATTGGCCTCCCATTTGAGCTACTTTTTACTGCTTGTGCTGACAGAGTACACGTCACTGGTAACTGCAGTTCTTTTTTCTACAGATGTACCTTCCAGGTCAGGAAATCTGCTTCTCTTTTAAAAATGTTTTTGCTCTTGTCTGAGGTGTGCCAGCCTGAATGCAGTCCTGTCAGTTCTTACGGGGTTTAACAGCTGATGCCATCCTGTGTGGGCACGAGACAAAGAAAATTCTGCTCTTGGGTTTAACATGTCATCTCTGCTTTTGGTGGAGCTGCAGAGATTCAGATGCCCCCCAGTGTAGCTCCTGCTGGGGTAGAATGTTACAGAGATGTTAGGCAGAAAAGGGAGAGTTGTGCATTTCAACTTCTGTCTCTCTTGAATTGATTTTTATAATGAACTGCAAGAAAGCTCTTGCTAATCTGACCTCCACTTCACTAAAGGTTGGTCATGTCCCCAGATGGTAATTCATGTTAGGCTTTGCTTCACTGCTTATGCAAAAAGGCCTATTTTTCTTGAAGGTTGCAGATGTTTCCTAAACCTTCTGGAGAAATCAGCATAGTAAAGAATTTTCATTTTAAAGCATCCCTGGATGTGCAGAGGAGGCAAAACGAGGGTTAAGTTATTGCCTTCTTTGGAAAATAGGGTAGGATAGCACTGTCCTTGCTAGAAACTGAGTGAGGAATATAACTGGGTGATGAAGATCTGCTTTAGGAGTGAAGCTTTCAAACACTAGAAAAGCTTCCCAAGTGTAATTTTTCTGCCTTGCTGGAGCTGATCAAACTGCCTTGCAACAGCCCCTTCCCCAGTTACAGGAATCAAAAATGGGGGTGATTCCATATAATTTGTTACAAATTTTCCATAGCCTGCAGCCATAAGCTGTACTCAGTCCAGGCCAGTGATCAAGCCTGCTTCAGGAGTCCATGACTGATGCAGGCAAGGAATGCAGCTCAGTGTGCTGGAGAGAGAGTTTGTGTTTGCTCAAAACCGCTGTCAAAAAAACCACCCTGACTCATCAGTTAAGGAAATGTGTTGAGCGTGGAGGGAAAGGAGGATAAGGCACTCTGAGGCATTTGTAATGCACTGCTGGGAGTGACACTGAGGTCACAGCCACATTGTTTGCTGGAGTCTGTAGCTTTCCATTCCTTGCTCTGTGTGTGTGTTGTCACTTCAGACAGCCCAGCTATGGTGATTTAGTGCAACACTCATCAGCCCAGCTGTGGATCCTTGTGCAGCAAACTCCTTTTTTAGTATGGGAACGTTCATGGAATAGAGCTTTCTTAGGAAGTGTTAATCGATTTTGATTTGAAGATGAAAAATCAATTTTCTCCCATTTCTGCCCTCACCCCTTGTCTGGCATGCACTGTCAATGGTTCATGTTTGGTTGGTTTCCTTAGGAAGACTTGTGTTGATAGCGTGTGCACCCTTCCCACTTACTTTTGGCGATTTTCCCCTTTCTCTTACAAGAACTAACTTCTGAGCCCTTGGGCCAAATCAGCTGCATTTGACAGGGATTTGAATTCTCTGCACTTTTGTGTTCCTGCAGATTTTGTGAGGAGAAGAGAAGATGACTGAGACAGGGAGTCAGTGCTAGCCGTGCCACAAGGTCACAGCCACAGCCCTGTCCATGCCAGCCCAGGGAAAAGCTGAGCCAGCGCCTGCCCTGCTGCAGCTCACCAATCTCAGGAGTCCAGGCAGCAGAGCACAGGCCTTTGTCAGTGCTGCTCAACCCACACACTGAGGACATGTATAAAGTCCAGAGATGCCTTCTGCCTGTTACACGGGAATATGGGCAAGCATTGCAACCCGTGGAAAAAAATGCCTTAGTCTAGGAAAAAAGCCAAGAGGGGGAGGTTACTATAATATAGGGAATTGTTGCTTTTTATGCTTCATATTCCTGCTCTACACCAGCAAGCTGCTTTACAAATTTGACAGGATGGTTCTGAAAAGCACACAGAAAAGCTGTCATTTCATTCCTTAGGCTCTTACTGTAGGACAAGTTTCTACTGAGAGCTGCAAACTCAGGAAAGGTAAGGGGCCAAGTCTATCTCTGTGCCTATGCAACCTGCTGCCCTCAGGAGCAGGCAGCCAGCAGAGGTGGTGGGAGCAGCCAGACCTTTGCTAATGCTCTTAATGGCTGTCAAACCCTTTTACTTTTGCCCCTTGTCCTAATGGCAACTGGTGAGGCAGTTTTCAGCAACTTAGAGCAGAGGAGACAGTTTACTGATCTAGCCTCCTGTTACCTCCAAAATATCCATGAATGCTGTTATCTCTACATTTTAATTAACATGAGCTACATATAGAAGCACCATTGCAAATTAATATCCTATTAATAATAGTAATATCCTTCTGTTCCCAGCAGTTAAGGACTTGCTGGCAGTGGCTGTGGCACACACCACAGAGTTTAGAGCTGCATGTTTTATTTTCAGTTGTAACATGGAAAGGATGGTCTTGGCAATTTCTGTCCTACTTGCTGCAAAATTAAATGTTGGTTATTGTGCAGGGTGGATGTTTGCTGATTAGAAGTCCCTTGGGCAGCTCTTGTGCCAGCTCCCCCAATAGCTGTGCAGTTATATGAATTTGGGCTTGTTGGCTGTCCAATTTAGGAACACTCTCTCTCTCACCTGCATAGTCAATTACTGACTTCCTTTTTGTGCCCAGATCTTCTTCTGGCTTTGGGGCAAAAGGAATGGGGTAGAGCAGTACCTTCAGGAAAGCATAAAGGAAAATCTTCATCAATTGTGGGTTATGTTCCCAGGAAGTGAAACTGTTTTAATGATCATGGCAGCTCCTGTTGCTTCTTTACACTTGTCCAAAGCAAAAACTGCTAGAATATATTCCAGGCATTTTTTTGGAGCCTGAGAGTGTGAACCCATCTTGACACCTCTTTGTAGTTCCGCTCAGGAGTGGTTTTTAGCAATGACTTTTCAATTAAACAAAAGGCCTGTTTGACATCTCTTAGAATTCAATGCCAGGGTTTTGGTGGTAGCAGACACAGAAGAGGAACTACCACGTGCAGGAAAAAAAAGATGAAGAAAATGTTCTTCACATATGGAGGGTGGGGAAGGAGACACGGTAAAGGTTTCCATGGCAACATTCCTTGAGGAGAAGTATTTTTAAATCTGTGAATTTTAGCATCAAAAACACAGTTGTGTTTCCCACAAAAAGATTTGGGGGAGGGCTGGAGTGGAAAGAATTTTTCCCCCTACTTTTCAGGTCATTCCAGTTTCTTTTACAGAGGAGCCTGCTCCCAAGATAAATGAAGTATGTGTGAGTTCTGTGATCTTAATGCTCCTGTAAAGAAAGCCTTGCTTCCAAGAGGCAGGAAGCATCAGTCATAGTTCTATATCTGCTCCAACATCTTTGGCTCAAGCACTTGATCATCTCTTTAATGGAAAAAGTAGTTCAAATAAATCAATGCTAGACCAGTTAAAAGTCACAAGGACGAATCTTGCAGGATTTTACATTAAAACTAGTGTAACTTGGCACAAATTCTTAATTTTAATTGATGGACAGTTAAGTGATAGTAGTAGTGATGAGGTAGCTGGGGCCTTTTGCCTTGGCCAAAGAGGAGAGGATGCAGAACTGGAAATGCAGAGAAACCAGGCAAAAGATGTCCCTGGTGAGTGTCTTGGTTACTTTGATGACAGTGAAACATCCCTGTAGGTGGACAAGTGATGCTTCAGTGACACTTACTCAGGAAGTGTTTGCTCTTGAGATGGGGTATCAGTGCTGGGACCACCTCTGAACCTCTCTGAGGCTTCTCTGCTCCAGTCTCTGCAGTGCAGAGCCACTCACAGGCACTGGCACGCTCTGCTCCCACCTCCCTGCTGGCATCCAGGCAGGTCAGCTCTGTCACGAGCCTGGCACATCCAGTGCTGTGCCTGCTTGGCTGCCAGCTTTGAAGTCTCACCAAAAAAGGCTTTTTTTTTTTTTTTTTTTTTTTAACAGTTTCTTCCAATTCAGTGGTGACTCAGACACTGCAGCAAGGATAAAGTGATCATCTTCCCCTTCAGAGCTTTACAGCAGAAGGCCCTGAGTATCCTCTCTAAAAGAGAGCTTGGT
>JAYDZK010000274.1:24194129-24205027 GCA_034509185.1 Euphonia xanthogaster
CCGGGCCCGCGGCGGCGGGCGGGCAGCGCCGGCTGCTGCAGCCTGGGCTGGGGGGGGGAAAGCTGCTTCACCTCCAGCGTGAACTACCCCGGCGTGACGAGGCGCTGTAATATATGATTGATTCCTAAATTGAATTTCTTCCACTTTGTGAGTGAATGTTTATTCCAGATCGTGTCTCTGTCCCCCCTTTTCGTACCCTCCGCAGATTCTGATCTGCTTTGCAGCCGAGGTGATGTGATAAACCGAGGGCACGGCTGACTCCTGCAAATACGGTGTTGGTGCCTGTTAATTTAGAGCAGAATGATACAGGCTTTAGTAGAGTTATGTCTGTCCGTTTGTATTTCCCTTCTCGAGCAGGACTGTGGAATTCCGTAGGAAGGGCAGCTGCCGAGTGGTAGGTGCAGGATTGGAAGCGTGATGTACTAGAGCTGGTACAGAATTAGGGAGAAAGAGATGAAGTGCAAGTGCTACCGCATAGTGTGGTTTTTGCGGTGATAGCTCTGAAGCCAGGCTGGTGTTAGGACTCTGCTTTTTTCATTTCTCTTTCTAGTGGAAAGAAAGAAAAAATATTCTCGGTTTAGTTTGATAGTGATAATAGGACCGAATGAAAACTTTGCCCCCAAACACAAAAAGACACCCTAAGACATGTCTGAGTGTGCAGGAGAGAAAGGTAGGGGGGCATGATGTGGATTTGTGGTGTCAGTATTGAGAGGATTCCAGAGTGTCCCAGAATTGTTTTTGAATTCAGTCCCCGAAGGGCAGAGTGCTTTTGTGCTTCCAGAGGGCAGCTAGCGATGAGATCTGTGCTGAGACTGTTCTGTCAGTGAAAATGGGAGAGACTGTTTAACCAGAGGCAGAGAATACTTAGAATGTCCCTGTAAAAAAGCTCTCACTGTTTTTTTTAAATTGCTGAATGATCAGCTGTCCTTTAGAGAGAGGGCTTTGCATATTTTGGGTCATTTACAAAACAGGTCAATTACAGTAAAATGATTTAGATGTGTTTTATTATGTAATAACACTTCTGATGTTGAATTAATGTGACTTGGGGTTTTTAAGAGATGTGTTGAAATCTTACAGTTATGACCTGACATATGTGTGTTTAAATTTTTTTGTTGAGAAGTGATTTTTCTGGAATACGGGAGAGGAGTATTGGAAGGCAGAACCAGATAGAAAGAACTGCATGTAGTTGGGTTTTTTTCCTTTGAATTTTTTTTTATTCTTTGTATAAATCAAAGTTTGCAGATCTCTACAGAACAGATCCACTTTTAATGTCTTAATGAAAACTGCAAGAGGACTCTATGCTGTTTTGGGCAAATGGAGAAGGAAAAAAAGATGATTATTGCCCCCAACAGCACACAGTCCATAAGGACAGTCTAGGATCACAGGAGATGGATACAGACAGATGGTGAATGAAGGAAAAGAATGAGGCACTCTTGGTCAGCCTGATGGATTCTGACCACCACACAGCAATATCCGGACTGTTAGCAATTTATCCAAGCATCATGACAACACAGAGCTTTAAGGGGGAGGTGAGAATTAAAGGATGAAGTTGTGTTGTGAGCATTGACTGTGAGGTGCAGTATGGGTCACAGCATCAATATGCTTAAATTTTTCAGGAAGTGGGGAATGGAGACATCAGCCAGGCAGAAGGCTCTGGCTTTTGGAATGCTCTGAAACATGACAGGGTGGATTTGTTGTGGAGGTTCACTGTGAGGGGATTCTGGATTTAGTGGTGTGAGTGTCCTAGTAACAAATCTGTCAGCGAGCTCTCCCCACCTTCATGGTGCCAGAGCTACATAAACTGCTGCACCAGATCTCTATAGAAAGCTGATTTTTTCTTCTCTACAGAAGGGGAATAGATTAATGGGAATAAGTGTTGGTTAACTGGATATTTGTGGTTTTGCTTCTAATAATATTTATTATTCCAAAGTTGTTATGTCTGAAAGAAGTCCAAATTATTTTCCAAATAGTAGCCTTGAATTTTTGGGGGGAAGATTGGTTTGTAAATGCTCTGAAATGCGTGGAAGAGTAATCATCCAGAAAGTCATGTAATGAAGATGAACTAATTCTACTGTAATCTTGTAGCATTTCACTGCTGACAGATTTGTTGTGGATAATCTTGAGATCTAGGAGAGGCTCAGAATGTGGCTGAGACCTGAAGTTTATCTGCAGGATGGTAGATGCTGTGGTGATGGGAACATTGAAGGCCCTTCATTGGCCTCTACTATCTATTTCAGTAGCCAAGCCACTCCCTTTCTGTGCCAGTTGCTGCTTGGAAGTTTTATTGTCCAGTACAAAAACTGTTACAAAAGCCAGTGAGGCACTGACCAGTGTAACAGAATTTGAAATTCAGCGCTAAAGCAAATGGGTTTTTTCTCTTCCCCCCCACCCAGCAACATAATTGCAGCTTCAAAATAATTAAAATGTAATTTCATACACGAGGAAATGGCTAGTTCATAGTAGTAGAGCTGTGGCAATTGCAACTCATTTGACTTCTGCTTATGAAATGAAAAATCTGTTCTTAAAAATTTTGTCAGTGTTTATCCAAATTATGATTGATACGTAGCTCGATGATTTTAGCAACAGGGAAGGTTACATAAAATATTATCCTTCCCTTGAGTCTGTTATGTGGTAGTGTATCAGAGAACATTAGCTTTAAATTTTGTGGAAAATTATAGGAAATACAGCAAATATATAGTAAGCGGACCTGCAGAAGTGAAAGAAAAGACTGATGTTTGGGCAAAAAAAGTTTCTTCATGTCAAAAACATCTTATTCTTTTAGTAACTCGGAGAAATCATACAGGTTTTTTTATGTCATGTCGCTTCTTAAAGAGAAGGGGAAGAAAAGCTTTTTTGTTTAGGAGGGTGTTTGTGTGGTATCTGACACAATGTCAATCACAGGTTAAATTTTATATGGTCTGTTCAATGCTTTATGTACTAGTGCTGTGTCCCCTGTTACAAGTTCAGTCTCAGTCAAATTGTGCAACAGAGACATTGTAGAAAATTTGATTTTTTTATGTACTTGGTATTTGCAGTCTACATTCATTTATCTGGTCTTTCATAAAAAACAGGTTATATTAGGCAATGTGTTGTGTTTACAAAGTTTTCATATTCCTGCTTAATTTTGTTAAGGAGTATCATAAAGAAAATTTCTACTTATGGTAGTATAAGTAACAAGACCACACAGTTATGTGACTTGCACATCTTGTTACTGACATAAATTCCAGCGCTGGCTTGCCCTGTTAAGTTTCTTTGAGCTTGTCCTGTATAAGTCTATTCTGAAATAATCTTTTGTTTGTTTCTCATTATCATTGCTCTTTTTAAAAATCAGCTTTTTGTTTTGTGCAGTGCATGGTGCTTTCTAGAGTAACTGATTGCTTGTGTCTGTAACTCTTTTTTGAAAGAGTCAGAAAAAATTATCAGGTGGAGACATTTCAACCTGTGTCTGGTGTGGGAGATTTGAGGTCCCTCCACCACAGCATGCAGAACTGAGTGAACAGTCAAGCCTCTGTCCTCTGACCAGCCTTCAGAAGGAACCTCTGATTTCTCTGATCCAGCTGTGTTGGCTGGATTCTTCTAAAAGGCTCTGGTTTTTTTTAGTTATTCAATATTATTATGCTTTACTTGTCAGCTCTAGAGACTAAAAAGGAAGAGGGAGCTTCTGATTATCCTCCCTTGATAGTCTTCATGTTGCCATCACTGTTTGCATTTTGTATACAGAAACAGTCTTCTGGTGTTTGTGAGGGGTAGGATAGAAAGAATATGTTTGTTCTTGTTCTTAGTAATCAATCTATCCTGCTGGTTACTAGAAATAACCTGCTTTCATTCCTGCAGATAGCTTTATTTAACTAGACATAAAGGTGAGAACTACTTGTTTCATGGTAATTTTACTACAATCCATAGATCAGTGAGTTTCATAGTTGCTTTTCACATATCTGTTATTTTTACTTCGATCTCTTAAGCAAACCTAAGTGGCTGTAGATTTGGAAGCATCTTCAGTAGGCAGAACAAGAGAATAAGGCATCTCTAAGCATATTAGTTTTAAATTACAGGAATGGTGATCTTTAGAAACAGCAACCTAACGGTTACAGCTTTAGTAATAGGAAATTTCCATGGACTTGCTTGTAAAGACTGGTACCAGTATATAACTTGTGCAATTATACAGGGAATTGCAGGAAATATGGTTTAAAAAGAAGTTCAAGAATGATCTCTTTTCAATTTACTGAAGATGTGTATCACCTTAACAGCAGTGTCTGAGTTAGATTTGTAAAATCTGTTTAGTTTTCAGAAGTGTGAATATCAGAAGAAAGTTGTTTTTGCTCTTTCTGTTCCCTAAGCTTGTTTATTCTATAATCCAACTTCAGTGAAGGGGTGATTAATCTTAGCACTGATGGAACACTTGTTCTGCAGGCGTGAAAGTGGATATTGATTAGCTCCAGTGAATATTAGTCCAGAAGTTCAGGAAGATGATAACAAGTTGAAACTCTGAAAAACCTGTGAAAGAGTAGTAGTGATTACATGGGCAATGTGCTATACTGTCTCACTCCTAAGTTCAGTGAATATTACATGGATATGTCTTGTTCATCAGCCTATGGTAGGACTTCATGAAAACTGTGGGATTTTAAATTTGAATATGCAGTGGTGGGTTAAGCTTGAAATTCAGCCAGGTGCCTGTCAAGCTGTTCTCTTACTCTCAGTCCTCAGCTGAGCAACAGGAGAAAGTAAGGAGGAAAAAAAGCCAAACCCAGCTCATGGGTTGAGTTAAGGACAAGGAGGTCACTGACAAATTACTGTCGTGGGCAAACCACTCTCAGCTTGGGGAGTATTAATTTAATTTACTGCCAATTAAAAATAGAGCAGGACAGTGAGAAACAGAGTCAAAACTAAACCCACCTTCCCCCAGCCTTCCCTTCCCAGGTTCAATTTCACTCCTTCATTTCTAACTCTTGTACTTCCTCCTCCAGTAGTGTAGGGGAACACGGAATGAGGGATGCTCTAGTTCATTCATATCACTTGTCTCTGCTGCTCTTTCCTCCTCTTAGTCTCTCTCCTGCTCCATGTGGCCTCCCTCCAGTGGGGTACAGTCCTTCACAAAGTGCTCCAAAACACTTTGGAGCACAAATACCAGGTCTTCCCATGGACTACAGTTCTTCATGAATTGCTCCAGCATGGGTTCTTCCCAAAAGCATCCAGTCCTGCAGGAACAAACTGCTCCTGTGGGTGCCCCACGGGCCACTGCTCTGCCCACAGCCTGCTTCTGCATGGACTTCTCTCCATAGGCTGCAGCTTCTGCCAGAAGCTTCTTCTGTGGGCTCTGCACAGGCTGCAGCTTCTTTCAGAGCATATCCGCCTGCCCTGCCATGGGATTCTCCATGGGCTGCAGGGCAATCTCTACTTCAGTGCTTGGAAACACCTCCTCCCCTTCCTCCTTCTCTGACCTTGCTGTCTGCAGGGTTGTGTCTTTGACATTCTTCTCACTCCTCTCACAGCTGCTTCACAGTGGTCTTTACCCTTTGGTAGATGCATTGGCACAGAGGTGCCACCAGCACGGCTGACTGGCTTTTGCCAGTGGTGGGGCTCTTGGAGCTGGCTGAGAACTGGCTCCGTCTGATGTGGGGGCAGCTCCTGATCTCCTGTCACAGAGGCTGCTCCTGCAGCCAGCTGGCTACCACTAAAGTGGCTTGTTAGGTTTGGGAACTTCAGGGAGGGTAATCTAGAACATGTTTCCTTTAAGTGAATCAGTGAAGCTGGCACAGTTATTGAAGAATTTATCACTCAACCAATCTACTTTCCTTTTTCATCACCTGTGCTGCGTTTTGCCAGGAAAGCAAATTTAATGCAATTATTAGTGCCTCAAGTTCAACCTGGAGTTCAGGAAGTGCTGGCTTGATCCTCTGTTGAGTGGATATGAAAACAGCATGAGCCATTTTATTAGTGGTAATTGGAGTTGCTGGTGATAATACTGTATGTGTAGGTATGAAAATAAAATTTGTAAATATGCAAGTTGCTAATATAAATGTTGTAACACTATACAAGTGGCATTCTAGTTGTTCCCTTCTCTAGTCTATTTCAGACTGTGGTTATTGAATTATATTGATCAAGAATTTTAATTCAGAGTAGAAAGCTTCTGCATCCTACAGTTAATCAGCTCTCTGAAATTTATTGTCCATTGCTTGTGTTTTACTTGAGTTTACAGTTATTAATCTTTGTGGCTTACTGCTGAGGCAGAAAGTGGTGCCTATGTAAGGCAACAGCGTCTCCAGTCAGTGCTTTAAGCAAGTAAAATCTTACTCTGTAGTGTTCAGCAGAATATTTTCTTGATGAAAAACATTGATTTAAATACCATGTTTGCAGCAGATTTATTCAGTAGAACCTATGTTTAGAGGCTGATGGCCCTTTTTCTAAATTTTGTTTCAAGTGCTGTTTTCACACTTAATTGCACACCTGAAATTGACCTCTTGCTTAGTAATCTAAGTTTTCTAAATTTTGTTGGATATCTCTACCAGGAACTTCAGTCATTGGGCTGCTTTATGAAGCAAAATTCTAAGTTAATAGATGAAACCTCATCACAGCACACTGAATTTAGGAGCATTTCCTCTTCTCAGGGCTCTCACTTGTTAGGTTGGCAATTCTTTCTTGAAGTGAATGAGCTAATATGTTTTTGCAAGTGAGTTGTGTCTATTTCAGTGAGAAATCTTAATTTTCTGTTTCTCAGGTATCACTAAGTTGTTCTGTCAAATTTCAGTTTATGTGCTCTGAAGTATAGACTCTATATGTGCTAGTGTAGACTCTAGATGTGCTATTCCATTTTCCTGTAGCTTATTTCCCAGTAGATGTCATCGTAATATGCATTCTTAATGGTATTTCACTTTGAATAATAGTAAGTGCTTGCCTTATTGTTTTTGGTGTAGTGTTACCATGATGAAGTTGTTTTATGCTTAGTGAAATGCAGGCTGAGGAACAAATATTACTTGGTCTGGGGTTTTAGTAGCCTGTGTTGGTTATAACACACAGCCAAAGCTAGCTTTGTGCCAACTCATAAATTTACTATTTTTTTTTTCTTAAAAGCTCTTCTAAGTGAATAAAAATGTTTTTATTAGGATATTCTGTAACTTTGTTGTGAATTTCCTGCTGAAAAGAGCAGTGCCATTGCTTTGCTCAGGGATGGGGGGAGGGTGAAGTGAGGGAGGAGGAGGGAATGACCGAGGCAGTGAGCTGTTAAAAGGACAGTTTAAGGTAAGTGAGAAGTTCGACATACCAACTATCAAACGCGGTTATTTTGAACTTTTGTGCAGCAGCAGCAGTGCTGCTTTTCGGGCCTGAAGGTCTGTAGTGCAAATGTGATGTGTTGTTTCTGTGGCCCCCCATGAAAACTGTGAGCAGTGGGGCTGGCACCTGCTAAACATGAGAGGGTTGGTACATGTAACCTGTGGGGAATGTGGGGCTTTCGAAAGCAGAGTCAGCGCTTGGTTTTCTGTAGAGTGTGTCTCATACAACAAAGTCTCTTCTTGACACTGCTGCTTTTGTCAGACAGGAATATACCAACTTAGCTGAAGTAGTATTTCTGTGTCTGATCTCTGTTCAAACACAAACTTTTAGTGTGTCTAACAAACAAAATGTACAAAGCCATTTATTACTGAGTACTGTCGTATGAATTCAAAGCACACTGATTTGTCTTGATTCACTTTAATAACAATCATTAAATAATATGTGTTCCCTCAATATACAATGCAGATTCTCAATTATCTTTAAGTGTGTCCTTTTATACTGTAAGTTTAACCAATGCTGGCCATTGCAGCATTTGTAATTCACTCTGATTTTTTTAACTAAACGGCGACTTTGTAAATTGGCTTGAGAAGTGGAGTTTGTTCATAGCTTTCTATGTAAGGCAGAGTGTTTGCTGCAGGTTGTGGAATTTTGTTGTCTACCTACTTTTAATTGGGTAAAAGACACAGGTGTCCTGCAACTTGTGGGAAATGAAAAAATGTTAAATATCCCAAATTAAATGGCTATTTTGAATCAGCTGGCATACATTTATCTGTATGGAGGGTCTGTGGAGGGACAACCCAAAAATATTTAGCCAAAAGGAGATGAGAAATAGTAAAAGCAAAAGTCAGCCTCTTATCCCTCACACTGCTAACAGCAAAAGAAGAGGCTGAGGTGGATTACAGGCTTCAGAGACACTGAAAAATGCCAATATGAGCAGATGCTCAAAAAAGGGGTGGTTATTTTTGAAAGAAAAGTAATGAATTATAGGATTATTCAAACAATATTTTGAAAAGTATGAACTGTGTACACTGGTTTTCCATTTTTCTTGGGTAAAGTACAGGGATCCTAAATTAAGTTTAAGAGGTAATGCTACTTAATCTGTGAAATTATTGCTATGAGCTGAGGCTTAGGATTTAATGGTATTCTAGAAAGGCTAGACATTTTAAATAAATAATGAGAATATAACCAGTTCTGTCTTTTCCTTTCATATTCTTTTGCCTTGCATGATGGAGTTTTATGTCTCTTATATGAAGTATTTTGCACTGTCCACTGTAATTCATTTCACTGGATTATTGGGGATATTGCTTCTATTTAATACTGTATTTTCTGTATCCTGACTATGATATATCCTGGATCCTTTGAAATGCTTTTTGCACAAATTGGTGTTGGATTTGCCTTCCAAGGAGAGGGAATTAATGTGTTGAGTTACTCATGTCAATTTAATAAGATCTAGATAAATTTCATTTGTGGGAAAGAGAGCTAAAGGTTTTTATGTGATGGAGTATATATATGTGTGCTGAAATGGTGGTAGTAAAAGTAATGTGCTTTTTCCACCATGACTAATAACTAGTGAACTGGGAGTGGAAGCAGTTGTAGAGAAGAATGAAACTGTGACAGTACATTTATTTGTTATTTATGAAAAATCAGTCTGCAGTATTTTCTGATGTACTTGGTTTTCTCACTTTATTCCTGTTAGTGATTTCAGAAATTAGCCTCAAAGATTTAGGCCTATTGATGTTTGTGTCCTTAGAGGTGTGATGCCCATGAAGTGACTCTGTCTCAGAAGGGGCAGAATGAGCATGTACAATCTCTGGATCAAAAAGTAATGTGTCATCAGCCTAAGTTAGTGAGGGTGTTGGTTTTGAAGCATTTCTATCACATTCTGAGTGCACCATCATAAGAGCAGTCCATTCCTGAAAGAAAGAGGTAATTCTTTGACTATATGTGCATCTGTAAAAATTAATCAGTTGGGGTGATAGAAGGTAGGAAGCTATCAGTAGACTCTGAATCGCTATTACATTTGTCTGGTGGTGATAATAATTAATTTAAATAATCTCCAAACTAAGGACACTTCTATAACCACTTGATGGAATGAGTTAATAGAACTATTGTAAATAATTCCCATTTTATTATCTGCTTAAAATGCACATATTGTGTTTTCTAAATATATATGCAGTCTTTACATTTATTGGAGTCAGTAATTCAGTATGTGCTACAAATACATGCAATTTTGATGACTGGAGGAAGAGGGGAGGGGTAAGCCTCTAATTTTTGTTGTTCTCATTTGTATACTCATCGTCCATCAAATGCAGGTCCTTGGAAACAGAGCTTGTTAGTGTGATGAGCTTCTTATAGATGTTTGTACTATTTTAAGACCCTTCATTAAAGTATGGTTTATAAGTTGTACTCCTTATGCAAGACAGGCTCTTATGAGTTATTTCATTTGATCACCAGTTGGATAATTAATGCAGAATTATAACTTATTTAACCATTTATGCACATATAAATTTTTTCATTAAAGAACAAGTGGGGAATACAGTGCCAATAATCCACTTGTGTCTGTAAAGGCTGTGCTTAAAAGTTCTCCAAAGAGAAGGGGATTTTCCCTTGTTTTCTTATGATGAGCAGAGGTTAATATTTTCCATGCGTTTTACTTTCGCTAAAATGTTCTTATCTTTTTTTTTTAGCTGTAGATTTTGTTAAGGACACAGAGAAGAATGAGATTTATTTGCCACTGGTAAAATCTCAGAGTATCGAATTCTATTAAATTTAGCTTATTTTTTAGCTTGGTTTTTTTCCTGGGTGCTAAAAAGGTAAGTGCCTCTGCACAGACCAGATCCCAACCAGAGCAGGCAGCTTCTTTTATCTAATTCTGTTGGTTTTAAGTAGCACAGCTCTTACGTGATGTCATATCTAGATCTTGTACTTCACAATCAGGGTCAGTACAGCTTTTGTGTGCAAGCAGTGGAAGGAGTTTATTTTGGTCTGGATTCCATATGCCCTTAAGGCTCTGAACACAGTCCTTCAAGAATTGTTTGCATGGTTTTCTTTGACTAATTGTAGGGGGAATATGAGTGGTTTTTCCTGAGTTTTAGGGACAAACTATTCAGTAAAATGACTGGAAGATGAGTGATACAAAAAATCCAACTGCTTGTGTCTAGGAAGGTTGAGGATTAGAGGTTATGCAGTTGGTAGATCCTTCTTGAAGGAGGAGAGAATTGCTTGTCTGAAAAGCAGCTTGAAAATTTGTGCTTTCTCTGTGCCTCTTTGTCTTAAAACCTAGGATTCATGTTGTGAAACTCTTCAGGATAGTTTAATTTATTGCCATAGCTGGATGGATAGAGAGGTGATATTATTTAGTCATGTGTTGTCAAATGAACAGGTCATTCATGCAGCACTTTTAATTCATGAAGGTGTAGAGAAAACTCTTCTTTCAGATGGTAGTAGAACTTGCTGAATATATAGTTGTAACAATCTGTTGAGACAACTTGAAAATGAGTTCACATTAAAAAGAAAAATGCAAGGCATCATCACACAATCTGACTGTACTCAGGAATGTGCATTCTCCAAAAGCCTATGGCACCTAGGAAAGCTTGTGTTTCCTTCTTGCTGGATGGTGGAGACATTGC
>JAYDZK010000274.1:24205285-24224008 GCA_034509185.1 Euphonia xanthogaster
AGGCCGGGCCGGGCCGGGCTGGGCTGGGCCGGGCTGGGCCGGGCTGGGCCGGGCTGCCTGCAGCGCTGCATGCAGCATGTGCAGCCTTCGGGACCTGTTCTGGGGCTGAGGGCTCTGCCCATTGGGAGAGTTCCCAGCACGTGGAAAGCTGCCTGCTGCTGCTCTAGTTAGAGATGATGGAATTTGGCCTATGTGGGGAACAGCGTGATAATTCTTAACTTAGGGATTAAAATGACTCGTTCCTGAAATATTTGTCACTGAGTTTAGATTGTATAGCAGGAAGGAAGTGTTTCCTCTATTTGAGACAACTGTAGTCTGTATATGGCTTTTCTTTGAAAATTGTTTGCAAAAATTGACTTTTTAAACTGCTGCATTTGAAAAAATTCATTATTAGTTACTTTGTTAGCTGAGGAGAATAATGTATTAATTTACTTAATGAAAATCCTGGTCTTAAGTTTTACTGGGCTACTCTGGATGTGGCTGTTGTAGGGGAAAAATTGCAGTACATTTTTATCTTCTGCTGAGATGTCTGTGAGTGATGGTGTCTTCTCTGTCCAACGTGAATGCTTACCAATCTATACATGTCAAAAATAGTAATAATTATATAAATATAGGGGAAAAAAAGGTGTTTAATTGCTCTTAAAGAAATGCATCCTGTCTGATACAGGATTGTCTAAGGAATGTTTATAAAGGTCTTGGGCAGAGCAGCACCAGTAAGTGTTGAAATCAGTGTATGAACAAACCTTAAAGGGCCTGGTGAAAATCTGGCTCACATTAGATAAACAGAGACAAGAAAAATTATTATTTCACCTGTTTTGGCAAAATAAGAATAGTACCTGCAGATGTGGTTTTTTTTTTTGTTTTTTTTTTTTTTTTTTTTGTTACAGAAGTGGTTTAGTGGAAGCTGAGGTATGGAACATCATTAATATGGGTGCAGAAGTGGGCAGCTGTGAATTTTGGAGTATCACAGATGCTCTATACTACTTTGAGAGTGTTTGTCTGATTCATTCCTCTGTCCTTTTCTGAAGCTTTTATGGTAATCACCTTTTCCAGGACAGACTTTGTAGAACTTCTTGTACCATGCTATGTGGTGCTTATTTTTCATTTCAGAATTGCTTCCAAGTTTACAGAGCTGTCTTCTGTTGGATCCCAAATAACTTGATTGATTTTTTGAAGGTGTTCTGATAGAACTACGTCCTTAGCTGCTGCCTCTACAACATCCTGTATGGAGTTTTTCTCCTGGATGTTCACTGGGATATTGCTGAAGTTTTGTTTTTCAGAATGTCCTCTCATGTAATTTTGTGTGTTTTTCACATGAGTTATAGTTTGTTGTCTTCAGCTGATATTGAAATGTTAGAACAAAGGAACTCAAACATTTTAGAAATAGAAACTCTTGTTTGGTACTGCAGTCATTCTCATGAGGTTTGTTGTATTCATTTAAGTTTATTAAATGCTTTTGATTCAAAGAATGTATTTGGTGCATCATCTACTTTCTTTGTGTGGAGGCATAAAAACAACCTTATAGAATTTCCAGAGCTTCTGCCAGGGGGTCCATGGGCTATTAGGTAATGCTAGTGCTTTGTTTTAAGACAGCAGATTTAAACATTTACTGTATGAAATTCTGATATTGTTCTGAAGGAATTTTCAAAAAAATACGGTCTCTTCAAGCTCATCCTGATTGATGTTCTGAATGATGGGCCTTTATAGTTAAGCAATAAGACCCTTATTCCTGGTAGTTTGTGTTTCAAGTCCTGGCTTTTCTTTACCAAACAGAAAACTCTCCATATTGTTAGAGAGAAATTCTGAAATGGCTCAGTGACCTGCATTGCTTTGTTTCAAGTCTGGGGAATCTTAGAACTATTGTATGTGGAGATAAACTTTGCCAAGGCTGGATTTGGTTATCAAGCATATTGCTTTTGATAACTCAGTGTGATAATTGTTAATTCTTAGAAAAGTAACTTGGTAATTTGCAGAAAAAGTAGTATTTAAATTGGATGGAGGTTACTGTGTTACAGTTGCAGTATAGTTAATATGGAAAATCAAATGCACATCCTTTTATATATGTAAAATGGCCATATATTGTTTTTAGAAACTAAGTTACCATTTGCATGAAACAGTCTCTCTTTGGGTAAGAATTATTGCTCTCAATGTGAATGTAGGTCATGCTTAGAAAATGTGTGTGTAAAATAGAGGTCTTGCTGGAAATAATTACAGAACATTTGATGCTATGCTGTTAAGTTACATACTGCAGTTTGAATATAGCAACTTAGCTTGCTGTTCTTGAGCTACATAGTAATTGACAGAAGGTTTACTTATAATTTTGAAGTAAATGGACCAAAACTGCTTGTTAAACTGGGAAAAAGAATAATTGCTACTTACAGTGCTTGCAGAAAAGGGTTTTTTCTGTTTATTTTCTGAGATTCTTAAATTCTAACAGCATAGCAAAGTTTGGGTCTAGTTGAAATTAAAAACCTCCTGTAACGTTAAGATTTTTTTATTTGTTGACAACTCTCTTACAAGCACGAAGAAGTGCTCTGGAAAATCTTCATTTATAGCAGTTTACCGCTGGGAATCAGATTGGGACTCCTCAGTTGAGGAGGTGACTTTTATATTTCTAAAATGTTCTCTAGTAAGTGCAAAATGGTGATCTGGGCTTGGCTAACTGTCTCTGCATAAGAAGCCAGAATCCCATTCTCACTCTGCCAATATTGTATTTTGTCCAGTGCTATGGTAACAGGAGCAAAAGGTTGTAAAAACATTCTTTGCCAGAAAAATGAGCAGATGCTTCTCTCAGGACACGTAGGGAACAAATCTACTCAATAAGAAGGCACTGGTTTTGATTTTCAGATTTCAGAGTGAACTTTCACTAGCTTCCTTTCACTTTATCATGGTGGTTTGCTTAGTTAGTCTCTATCATAGGTCACTTATGACTGAGTATTATTGAGTGTTGCCACCACCTTCAGCAGGTGGGTTGTACGACAGGTCAGCTTTCAGCAAGAAGAACATGGATATCAAGAAAAATCAGCCTGTTGTGGCTTGCTTCTGCTCTCTTTCTGGCAAGCGTTTATGGTGGCAGCAAGGAAGAAGTGTGAGTTGTGTGGGCTGTTGTGATTTGTCAGTCAGACAAGAATATGTCAGTGTCTGGTCATGTAACGGGGTGCAAATGTGCATTTGAGGTGGTGGCACTCTGGCATGTGTGTGGCACTGCAGGGGTCAGAGACTTGGGCCTTAAAGTGGTTCTGCAGTAGTCGAGGACAGCTGTCCTGTTTGTTTTAATGCAGGAAAGAGGGACAGGCTAGGCAACCTTCATGGAAGAATGAGGGAAACCTCTTCTGATTCTTTTGTTCTGTGCTGTGGAGTGATCAACTGCCACTGCAGCTCACCCAGGTTCTGCTAATTTAGCATAAATCTCTAGGTTTTGGGATATGCTGCCAGTGGTTCTTTTGCCTCCTACAGGAATATTATATATTGCAGCTGTTGTGTGAAAGTTTCTTATTTTGATCTGTACATTTCATATAAAATATTTTTTTTTCTGTTTTGTCAGATTGTGGGCATGCATCTGAAGACAGTTCCTTTCTTTCATTATGTCTGAATTGGTAGCAGCTTTTAAAAGTGCCAAATAAGAATAATTTCAAATTTAAGGTTAACTGATCGTTGTGAAGGAATCTGTGTAATCCAAGTGTCTTTATTTCCTAGAAAAGGGAGAGTGACTATGCAAATTCCTGTCCCCCTTTAGTTTAAACCCTCTGTCTGCTGTCTTTGGAAGGCATACTCATGTTACCTGACAGCTATGCCTCTTTACTTCTCTTCAAGCTTTTTTTAGCCATAGTTACCAAAGGTAGTTAAATTAAAGTATAACTTCTAGTGTGATAAAATTTTGGGGCTTGCTCATGTGAGGAAGTAGAGAACGTGAATAGCACTTGAAAGGCTTGTATTAGTTAGAGTGGTGATGTGGGAAGAATTCTGAGGATAACAGGACTGCATTTGCCATGGATAGGCAGGAAAGGCTTTCCAGCAGCTTGCGTTCCTTGAGCTTCTCAGTCTTTTTGAGTGCCCAAGGAAGTGGGAAGGTGCCGCGGAGCTCCGCGTTGCTGTGGTAACTGATGTGGGTGTTATCTCCACACCTGCCAGCCTCTCTCGGGAGCTGTTGGCCGAATAGGGCGTGTATCTTCCCCGGCTATGCTGCAATTGCACCCTGGCAGTTCCAGGTGTCCTGCATCTATCTGACTGTCTGGAGGGGTACCTTAGGTTGTAAGCTGTGATGGGGGAGGATATGGCTGTGTGCCCTACTTAGCTTTCCTTGCTATGAGCTTGTGATGTCTGGCAGTGGACACTTGGAAGCAGAATCTGCTTCTGCTGCCACAGACCACTCTGTTTGTGATTCTAAATCAAAGCCATCAGTTGACCTCAATAACTGCTATGTAATGAATTTAATTGAGAATTTATAGTGGAAGGAAGAAACTGGCAAAATAAGGAAATAGCTCAGTTGTTACATAAACCCCTGTGACTAGATAATATGTTGTAAAGCTGAAGTAGATATCCTTTCTTAGAAATGGTAGATTTTGTCAGATTTCAAGAGAAACATCTGTTCATCTGATATTGATAGTGGAGAAAACAATTTGTGCAAGAGCCTTTTTTGTACAGCAGAATGGAATTACTATATGATTGTAGTTTTTACTTGTGAAAGCCACTATGCATTTGAAGTAAATTTTGCAAATGCTACCACTTGCTTTACTTTTATTAAGTAACTGTAAAATTAAATTTGAATTTATCAATGATTTTGACTCATAAACTCATTGAAACCTCTGCATATTAAAGCATCCTTGGTGAATGAAGAATCGTAGAACAGCAGGTCTATGAAAAAATAGAGTCAAGCCCGTTGATCTTGGCTCTTTCTGAGGTTCTTAATTCAGTGCATTTGTATTGGCCTACCCTCTTATGGCCACAAATGTGTTGATATTGTGTTGCTGTTAAAGCCAAAATTTGCCTTGTCTCTGGAACTCCAACAATAATTATGTTGTTGCAGGAACTGGAAAACAACCCACTTCTCTCAGCTGTGTTATTGCAGAAGAGCCACCAGAGAGGGGTGAAACCTCCCCTGGTTTCCCAGAATGAGCAGGGGAGTAGGTTCCATCACTGCTGCTTCCTCTCGACCAAGAGCAAAGTCTAATGCTGTGCAGCAGTGATGAGTAGCTAGTAACATAGCTATGTATTAACTGTGTTTTAGATGTAAATGCCTTTGGATGCTAGCATGCTGTTCTTGTGATACAATTTGTGATGCATCATTTTAAACTGTGGTACTGCTGCCTTGAAAAAGTTTTTTTTATAACCCTGCCTAGTAAGTTTGTTTGAATGTCATGCCCTATTATTTTTGCATAAACAGGACTTTGGCTCTGTTCTCAAGGAACAGGAACTTGCAAGGTCTGGTGAGAGCAGGGCATTTGTGTGTGAAAACTGGTCTGCTGTGCTTGTGAATGTATGGAAATAAATACAAAGTTTGATTCTGGTGATGGTGAAGGGAAACAGATGACAGATTTGTTGCAGTGATGCAGGCAGTGTGGAAACAGTGGTGCAGGTGATTAGATGTCGGGGAAGCTGTGCTTGTCCACAGCTCCCGTTTGCTGTGGTTTTCTCTTGGGTAGAGTAGACTGATATTGCTGTCATAGATCTCAAAGCAGTGAGCTCGTTTTACCCTCACTGGTGGCCTTGAATGCAGTATGTATTTTAAAAAGCAGCTTTTCATTTTAGGAGGTTAGGTTCTGTGTGTATATCTTTGAAAGGTAGCTTTCCTAGCTGTTAATCAAACCTACATTTTGAGGTTCAGCACAGAACTGAAATCATCAAATAAATTTATGGCAGTGAAAACAAAAGACTGCAATTTAATGCAAATGACCTTGTAGAGACTGCAGCAGATTATTGACATCAAGTTTAAGATAGCTTAAAAGTTTGGCAGTTGCACTTGTAATCAAGAAATTCTAGTGACATTTAGTGAATCATTACAGTTTTTTAATAGTTTGGAAAACAGAATAACTTGATGTCAAAGGCTTTACTGGACTATGAATGGTAAGAGTATATTATTTAGCTAGCATGCTTGTTATTAGTATGCAAATAAATAAAGATGAATTTAATTATAAATGATTATATATCATATAATCATCATATAATGATATATATTTATATCATATAAAGTTATCCCCATTTTGTTAAAAATGGGGATAACTTTATATGATATTAATATTCGTATAATAAGATGAATGCAATAAACCTTGTGTTTGGAAATTACGTTTTAAAATACCACATTTATTATTTGCTCTGTTCTTTGAATGTTTTTTGAATTATAAAATCTAGTGGTGGTTTTGATGCATTCTTAATTCTAAACCCAGTATATTCTGTAATGATTGTGTTTGGCCTAAATGCCAGTGTTCCTTACACAGCTTTGTTGATTACTGTGTGATCTCTAATCAAAAGGATCATGTGTTTTCCTAAATGTAGGGCATACAGAATTCACAGTGCTGTGAGAGTAGTCCAAATCCCATTATCAGTTGTAAAGAGTTTACTTCAGTATGTTCATATTTTAAGGTGTTTAAATTTTAAATCCACTTTGTGTGAGCAGCAAGCTGCTTTCATGTAGATGTTGAGTATAGCTTTGGATACAGTTGTGGAGAAGTTACGTACCTTTCAGCTTTACAGACACTGATAAAATGGGATGGTTTGGGTGCTTGACTATCCTCTGTCTTTGCCTGGATGGTCCACCCACAACTGAAGTTCCATTTAGTGTTGATTCTTAGACTGTGTCTTGTCACTTTTGAGAGCAGTTCATTAATAAAAAAAGAGTTGTGTCACTAGGAGACTTGAGATGCTCTGCTCCTTTCTTCACAGATTTGACAAAGAGTTTTCAAGCAGATTACTTTAATTATAGTTAATGTTCAGGTAAGGTCATGCTAAAGTTATTGTGAAATAAAAACATTCCATCTCCAAACTCTAGAGCTACCATTGCTACTAATTTGTAGGCCAAATTACCAGTCTCTGATCTTGTTGCTTCCCATGTGCGTGGTCTCATTGTGCTTTGCTGCTCATGTTTTCTTTTGAATTCAGAATAATAGAAAGCTGTCAGAGAATTACGAGTGGGTTTGTGGCAGGGTATGTGTGGAGAAGTGTTTCCCATTTGTGTCCAGAAGGTTGTTTGCTTATGTTGCCTAACATTTGATTAATTCATAATATTTAGGGTGCAGAGTGTGTGTAAATGGGCAATGACTCTGAGCTCTTCTTAATTTTAAAAGGAAGGTGTATGCATTTGAGTAGGGTAATCAAGCGATGAAGCCAGCCTTTTGTCTTTCTAAAATAATAACAGAAATAATGATATATATATTCATTATATAATCATGAATAAGCAGTTACATAGAGACAGACCTTGGCACATGGAGATGAATAGTAGAGAGATGATGCTATAAAAATTGACAGGAACAAAATAATTCTACTTCCAACTCCAGGTACTGTGCAATTTTGGTTATAGTAAAGGATAGGTAGACTGAGTTTTCATGTGTACTAATAGAACACATGGATTGTTCTCCATCCAAAAGGGAAATCTGGGTTTTTTTTGGTGACACAGAAATAAGTGTCTTAGAGCTCTATGGCCCTTTGTTTTTTCTGAAACTCTGGGAGAGCTCATTTCCTTCTGTTCTAACGTGTCAGTGATTGCTTCTGCTTCTTTGTGCCTGTTTCTCCTGTGTGTTAGAGACCAGCTCCATGGGAATTGGTGGGTACACGTTTTCTGTCCTGGGAATGAGCAGTTCCGGCAGTGAAAGAGGAGTGAGGGATATTCTTTAGCAAGTATTTAATGAGCCAGTTTGTTAAAACAGAAAACTACTGTATTTTTAACTGACAGTTATGTAAGTTTTTGGCATGATTTTGACTTAATTATTGGATTAATGATGCTCAGTTTTCTTCTCAATCATTTTTTGTAGTTCACGGAAGGACCTCAGAAAGCACTTGGATGGGCTGAGCAAATGCCATCTGTGCAGTTGAATAAAAGTGTGTAAAATACTTAATTATGTATGAGGCTTTCAGTAACTTCAAGGAATTCAGTAACAATTAAAAGGATGATATAAGAGCTCAATCTATTTTTCACAGGAAAACTGAAGTGTGCTTTGTCAATATCACAGTTGGGCACATTTTGTACTGAATAATGGAAGCTTGTTGAACTCTAGCATGCAGCTTTTGTTCTTGAGGCTTCTTGAAGCTGATGCAACCTCAGCAGAAACCTGAGGGGTTCTGCTGGCTGGTCGTGAGACAAATGCCAGCTTGGGCTTGTGTTAACAGTAATCAAAAGAAACAACTGTTATATCCGTTCAATGAAACTAATCTTCTCTCTTATTTTTAAAATTTTGCCATTACTTCTTCATCACATATATGAGTTTGTTTCACTAAACACTGCTGTTTTGAACAATAGCAAGAGATGCTGTATGTATTGGGGAACTGATTAGTGTATTCTGGATATACTTTTGTGTAGTTAGTCTGGTGTCACTCTTCAACCTCAGCTTCCACTTTTATGCCTAAATACTACTGCATAAATCCCTTGGATAAAACCCTTGAAGAGTTGATTTGAGTATGAATTGAGATTTTTTTCCATTCAGAACTCTGTTTGTTAAAAGATGTAAATGACAGTAGCCTCAGGAATGAAAAGCTCTATTTTTTGCCCCGTTTCAATTCAACATTAAGTATTAATATTGGAAGAATTTTTTGTTGTAGTCATATTGATATTAAAGGCAACAACTTGTGTCAGTGTTCTGTAATAAGAAACACAGTTTCTTTCTCAAGTCAGGTTGAGACTTTTTGGCTCATCCAGTAGACTTTGTCTAAGTCTTGTTAACCCAACTGCAGAACTGTGAATTTCCAAGTTGATGATGACTACTGGATAAATAACAATTTTTTTTTTTAAATTGTAGCAGGAAAGAAACCTAGCTACAATAGCCAACTAAAATGCCAGTAGTTTTTAATGTTTCCTTTCATGCACCACTTTCAGACCTGTCTTTATGAGCTCTTGCCAGTTCATAGGAAATGTATTTTTCTTTTTTAATGTGTTGCTATCTTTGAAATCTTTCCTTCTAATTTGGTAGCATTTCGAGCATTTGGTAGCATTTTTTTTTAATCTAGTTTTACCTAGTTGGATTGATGTTTTGTAAATCTTACTGAGGGGTTCACATTGCCTCCCATAATATTTTTTCTTTGTAGAATTTTTCTATCCATTAGTAGCTGCTTTTCTGTACAAAATTATTCAAGGTCTTAACAGGGACATAACAGACCTTATCACTAGGATTTGGCTGATCACTCTTTGGGTGGGAGAATGCCTTAAATTCTTGGTTTCTTTCTAGCCCTGCATTTTATGCTCTATATGCATGTAAGAATTCCTTTTGCCAATCATACAGCCAAATAGTTTTCTCATTTTGGATACTTTACTTTTATTTTCTCATCTGCCCCATTCAGTATTTGTTTCTTCTTTGTCATCTGTTTTCTATTGTATAAAAGTTGGTTTTAGGCAGGAGAATAAACATTGAGACATTTTAATTCCGAAAGTAAAAGGATATTTTATAGAGTTAGCAGTCCAGGCTATTTCTTATTCAAATCTGGTAGTGTAATTGTGCAGTGTAAATGGAACTTCCAGAGTGGGAAGAAAAAGTGATGCCTGGGCCCTGCATCCTGACATGAAAAGCAGTCATATTTACATTTACTGCAGGTTGAATTCCACGTGATTTCTAATGCTAGCAATTTGGTTTATACAATCTAATAAAAAATGAGCAGTATTTTCAGGTGAACATATATGATTGTTCCTGAGCTGTTAGATTTAGTGTCGGGTTGGACTGGCATGTGGAAGTGGAAACTGTTAATAATTCTCCAGTGTCTGAAGCAAGCACACACTACTGCCTTGTGTATGTAAGACATGGCTTTTCCGACTGCCTGTGAAGTGTGTGCATTTGTAGCTGACTTGAGTGACTTTGATCTCCTGCTATCTAAAAGCCCCAGTTTGTACAGTCCCTGTAGTCTGTGCTGCAGCTCTCAGACTGGATTCATCCTGTGAAGCATTTCAGTGTAGCTGATGCTTGTTTTGTTTTCTGGTGGAGACAAAATAACTGTTTCAGTACTGGAAGCTTCCCACAAATTGAAGACATTCTCCGGGAGAGAGCTGGGCAGAGCCATGGCTGCTGCTGTGTCCAGTGGAAGGGGAGCCACTGGGAGCCACTTCCTGCTGCAGCGGGGTGGGGGGGAGTGGGTAGCAGCTCCCAGCAGGAGCTGGCACTGTCCCCACTCCATGCGTGGCTGGCAGGAGCATCAGATGAGCTCTCTGTGGTGAGTCAAAATGGTGCTCTTACTGCTGAGAGCAGGAGAAAAGGATGCTGCCTTGTGACTCACATAAGCACCTGATGTGTGCATTGTGTGGAGAAAAATGATAAACAGAATAAATGCTAAGCTGTTGCCTGGAAAGTCCATAACATGGGCACAAAAGACATGATCTAAAGATTTCTATTTAAGGCTGTGAAGATGACCTAGCTGTGATACTCAAGTATTTTAACATTGTGTGAGAAGTCAAAGTTACAAGTTTGAGGTGGAGACACAGCAACATTCTTAACACAGTTAATGGAAAAATATTAAGGGAAACATGGGACACTAAACAGTTCTGGTGAAGAAAAAGTATAGGTAGTGGAGGGCTGGAAAAACTGCCATGATGTTCCAGCACTTGTTCCTTTTCTAGCAAGCTCAGCAACTGTGGATAGTTCTTCCCTCTTTATTCTTGATTGTATATTTCCTTGTGTTTCTCTGGCTATGCAGTGGTTTGGATGAGGCAAAACTTATAATTTGGTTTATGGATCAGATGATTTTCATTTGGGATATGCCTCCTGGTCTAATCCACTACAGCAGATGGAGTGTGCACTTGGTGTTGGGGACATCTCCTGTGACAGGTACTGCTGATGGAAGCAGATCCTGAGTCTCCCTAATACCATGACAGTTGCTCAGACCATAACTGAGTTGCTTTGCCTTTTCTTTGTGGCATCTACATAGTTTTACAAGGGGTAGTGTTTGCAATTTTGCATGTCAGGAAAGATAATGGAAGTGACTGCAGTTTAAAACAACCATTTGTTTCTAAAGTTAGTAGTAACTAGGTCAGGTACTTAGTCTGCCATGTGGCCCTGCATAGACAATGGAATGGGTATGTTAGGTCTAGGAATGAGAGGATCCCTATGCAGGCAGTGTTTCAAAAGACTTGTCTGTCAAGCAATAGCTTTGATTTCTTAAATTTATTATCCATTAGAAAAATACTGATCCAACTGATCTAATGGTTGAAAGCATTGTTTTCCTAAGAGTTGTGTGTGGATAGGTGTTATGAGCCTGTATTTTTTCATAGGCATGCATAATTTTATGTGTGTGAATGCTAAAGATACTTAAAAACTGAAATGGAGAGATACTCTGCTTCATGGCATTTAACTTAGGTCAGAGCACTGAAAACACTTGCTATCAGTGCTTGATCATGCTGAACACAATGCTTCTGAGAACTGAAGGGCTTTGAGGACCCTGGTTAATATGCTTAAGTACCCACAGGTACAAGGTTTTTTGTTACAATGAACATAGAACATGTTTCTCTTGTTTTTGATATTCTTCAGAGAAACAGTATTCCATAGGTTACTGAAATTACTGCAGAGTCTTAGCAGTTTGATATTTTTTTCTTTCACTAGAGAATTTTGGTAGGTATGGATGTTAAGAGAACTTTTTGTCTGCCTTACAGTCTGATGTGAAGCATACTGACTGGTATTTTGGTGTTAGGAAGATCAGGAGTATCAGAACTTAGACTGCCGAGGATTATGTTTGAATTTTGTTTACTGATAACCTGAAACCATTTTCTTATTAGCAGAAATCCCTTTATTTACATAGCTACATACTCAGCATGGCAGCATTTGCAAGCAATGTAATTTGGTGTCCATGTGGAGTTTAAATAGGGATCTTGTTACATAGGAGCATATAAGACACCATCTCTAGAAATCTGCTCATCAAATTAAGGGATGGATTTCATGCTAAATGCAACTTATCATTTCAAGTTAACATTTAACTGACATTTATTGTTATATTTCCACAGGGGAACTTAAGATTTTTCTAGTTTTTACTATTTCTGTGAGTCGTTGAAGTTTTCATCTCTTGAAAGTTTTCAGGGTAAACATGATTGTTTTAAAATGCTGTCACTAATTATTTTTTGTTCCTTTGAAATGGATTGACAGTAGTAGGTTCAAATAGTCATTTTAATTTGAACAGATTCTTCACAGGAAGAAAGTTCAAACTTCAGTTTTGCTGTGCCAAATGTGAGTGGAGTTTGCCTCAGAGATTTTTGGGTTCTGCAAAAAACAGTTGTGGTCAGCTAAATACATGAATTAGACACATCAATCAAATGGGTTTTTGTGCTAATAAAAGTTCCAAAGTAGTTTATAGTATTGTTTTATGAGATCTTTAATGCATTTTGCATTTGAGAAGTCAGTTCCTTGTTGGTTGGAACTGGGGATGACTTGAATTTAGCTAGTAGGTTACATTCCTGGAAGGACTAGCTCTGAACATGGATTCATATTTGTACTTCCTTTTCTGATTATAAAACCATAGCAGAGGCTCATAATATTTAAAATTACAGGTAGTTTTCCTTTTGTTCTCAAACACTTAGCCTATTAATGAAAAAATACTGTGTTTGCTGGATTATACTCAGCTCCTCTGGATATACAGTGTACTAATGGAAATCAGCATTTTCTGCTTCTATAAATAGATTGGCAGCAGCTGCAGAGCCAAACAGGCGAGCTTCTGGTGATTTTTATTATTGCCATTGAGAAATTGTTTGAATGGCTGTGGAGTGTGGCTGCTGCAGGGGAGTGTGCAGGCTGAGCTGGGGGTATAAGCAGGCAGAGGGGAAGAAAGAGTGTATTTACAAGCCAGCAGTGTGAGAATAGAGGTGAAGAGCTTGGTGTGTCTTCATTTGGGTGTCCTTAAGCTGAGTTTCAAACTCTTTTATGTACAAGACATACTACTCAGCTGGTTAAAAGTCATGAGTTCCTCCATGAGATCTGAGGATATAATTTTTCTAACTTCTTTATTGTTGATTATAAGGCAGCATTTATAATTGTGCTCTGTTGGAGAATATCCTCATACTGTGCCCTGAGAAGCTCCTAAAATTTTCAGTTCCTTCTTCTGTTGGTCTTGTTTGGTCTTCTGCATGGGAGAGAAGCACGGTGAGAATGCTCATTCCTGCAGCATTCCTCCTTCCTGCCCCATCGAGGCAGCCCTTGTAGGAACTGGGAGGAGCAGCTGCTGCTCTGCTTCTTCCTAGCAGATGAGGAACTGGTAGCAGTGCAGCCTGCTAAGCTAACTGGCCAGCCAAGATACTGGTGTTTATGGACACAGGAGGTTGGCAGGAAAGAAAAAGTATGCAGGGTCTTTAATCTCAGCATTTAATTGAAGTCTTGTGCCTGTGTTTACATGTGTGGGTTTTTTTTTTTCCCCATGAAAGCTAGCAATCTTCTTTTAAGAATCTTAGTACAAGGTCTTGGGAAACATAGTGAGCTCTAGGAATTGTTTTCCTGAAATACAGGTAGGCTTACTTTCTGTGCTTCTCAAAGTCCATATAATACAATGGATGCTAGATTCAGCTTGTGCTGAAAGATGTGAAATGACTTTATATTGCCTCTTTAATAACAGCACATGTTTTGGATCTTGATATCCAACCCATGTGGATAATATAAAGAGCCAAGGAAATAATGAAATGCAGCATAATAATGACAGGTGCGAGTAGAGAACATTTATCAACTGTTGCTTTACAAACAGCACCATCAGCCTGTAAGATGGCTAAAGATCACCTAAAAGTGAAGCTCACTGTATACTGAAACCTTGAAAACTGGGAAGTTTCTTAGCATCTTTGTTGTATATTTTACCAGTGCTTTTATCTGTGTTCTTTGTACTGGATTACATCTTAGTGATGTTAACTATTTTCCAAGGAGTAACACAGAACCATAGCAATTAGATTCTCAGCTTATTGTTTTTAATGCTGTTAGAAATGTATGTATGTTTTTAAGTTTCTAATGGATATCTTGTCTGTTGATAGCCTAAATACTTTTAGGTGCTTTACTACTAGAAAAATGGATCATATTAATTTTTCATAGAAGAAAGTATTCACAATGTGAAAAAGTACAAAACATTCAAGAAGAAGACATGGACTTACTCTTTTCCAAAAGGATTCCTCTCACATTGTATTAGCTACCATCTTATGGGAATAATTACAGTTCATTCACTGTGAATGACTATTTGTAACAGCAGTGATTAGGAGATTGAGGATTAAATTATTAGGAGAGATGAGGAATATGGTATTTGGCAGCTCCTTGTAGGCTGTTAGGAGTTATAAATGAAGTACCAAGTTTAGAAAAATGGAACAGTTCTAAACTGTATAAAATCTAGGATAGGTGTCTCAGAGTGCTTTTCAAGTAAATTGCTAAAATACTGAATGAGAAGTTGAACTTTTTTCAATAAAAATCCAAGTATATTTCAAGAAGAAAAGGAGCTTAATTCTTCTTAGAAAGTGTAGAAACTCTTAAAATACAAAGGTAGTAGCTTTTATGGAAAAATAGTAACTTTTATTTAGAATTAGTTTGACTTGTATAATTTGTTGTCTGTAAAGAGAGACAAAGAGTTAATTCCAAGAATCTTTGTGTGAAAGACTTCATACTAAATAACCCTTTCCTTTGTATTTTTCAGTCAGCAGATAAGCAGCGAGCCCTGGAAGAAACCAAAGCCTACACAACACAGTCCTTAGCAAGCGTAGCCTATCTGATCAACACTTTGGCCAACAATGTTCTCCAAATGCTGGATATCCAGGCATCCCAGCTCCGGCGCATGGAATCTTCAATCAACCACATTTCACAAGTGAGGCTTTTTTCTTTTGCCTTTGATATTTCATAGCAAGTAAAACTCTGAACTGACATCTTGTGAGCGAGAAGAATTTAAAACAGAAGGATGCATTTCTTCTCATACTCAGTCTGGGATTGGGTCTCATCATGTGATTCTATACCAGTGTTAGTATGAGCATTTTACATACCAGAGCAGGTTAAATGCATTCTCAGCCAGATTATTGTTTGGAGAGGGGGTCATTCTGCATAAGCAAAAAGCACAGAAAAATTGCTAATGGTAAAATGAGAATTTTATGTTGAGAAATACGAAATGGATGGTGGAAAACAGTACTCATCATCTTTTTACTTTTTCTGTTGCTGTAGTACTGGCATCTAATGGCAACCACATAGATGACAAAAATAGTTTGCTCCTGGCTTTTTTTAAAAAAATGTACTTTGCAGTGACATGAACAAAAGCCAAAATTAATGTTTCAATTTGTGTGTGGCTGCAGAACTCCTGCCATTGTTTGCAGTTTTTCTGAGCAGCAGTAAACTAAGTTACTATAATCAGGAACCCAGCTTCAATCACCACATTGATGAGAGAATTTGCCTGCCAAAATGGGCTGAGAATGAATGATATATAAAAATAGAGATTTACCAGATGGATTAAAAGAGAAATTAAAAACAATGATACAGCAGGTTCTGGTTTTTGTGTCTGTTTACTGAATATTTTGTGTCTTTAGTTGACCAGTACATTTTGGCTACTAGGGTTTCTTGATCTCCGTGCAATAATATAAATGAAAATAAAGAATACTGTGTTGTTTAGAAAAACATTTGAAAGTAGGGGCTGTGTAAGGTAGGAAATAAATGGATGGATTGGATCTATTTGAACCAGCAAAATAAGGGAATAATTTTATGCTGGCTTAGTGGGCTGAATTGCCTCTGATTGGGTCAGAGGAATCCCAGGGCAAGTACAAAGAAAGAGATGGGGAGGCTTTTCTCTTTTGATAGGCCTGTGCTATTAGATTGCTTCAGTTGTCTCATGGATCTGCATCAAAAATGACCTGGAAGTTTGATTTCTTCTGCTAGATGCTCCATGTTAATCATTATGTGGACAAGTAAATTACTTTTTTCCCCTAGAAAATGTTATGAGTTATCCTGTGTATGCCTGTGTGCTATAGCTATATGCTCTGTGTGTGTGTATGTGCTTTCTCACAGGCTAGTGCCAGCTCACATGTGTTCCAGCTGTTTGAGAGCCTGATGCAAAAGACAGTATATTTTGCATTTCATGAATGTGGAAAATTCATTTTGTCAGACAGCTTCTGTAAAGTAGCTTTTGTGGAAGGAGTCATAGCATTTTAAATTTTTTCCTCCTGAGAAGGTGACATTTATGCAGATTGAGAGCTAGGTTAGATTGTCTTTGACCTTTATACAATACAGCTGGTTATTTAACATAGAGTACTAAATTAGAAGTACCCCAACACTTAATGAAGATGTATCTGCAAAATTTCATAGCCTGAACTTGAACAACCAAAAAAAAATCTGTGATTTTTTTTTTTTTAATACTGCTGTAAAATTGAAAATCTGGTTTGTTTGAGGGGGTTTTTGTGTGGTTTGTTTCAGGTTTTTTGAGCCTGAATCTGTGTGTAGGATGCTCCCCAAATCTTTATGGGAGAAATAATATCAGAGGGGCAGAGAGTATTTAAATTTTGGATATTTCATACATGAAGTGTATTGGTCCAAGGAACTTTACTAAGTTGAGTTAACATGTTTGGAAATGGCTTTCTCCCATACTACCAATGTTGTAGATTGGGTGTTATCTGCCTTAATTTCCAGGGTTATTTTTCTTAAAAAAAATTTTACACAGTTTCTCTAGAAAGAAATAATTGATTTTTAAGAAATTTGGTTCTATTTCTCCTGAAATTAGCCTAATCTGCAGGAGGTTTCCTTGGTAATTATGCTGGGTTTAAAGTTTGGTGGGCTTTTTCTAACAATACTGAAAATGCATTGTGGTGTAATTCCTCACTGCCAAATCAGGATTTCAGCCAGACTGACTTGAAATGAAGTCAGTAACATAGAACAGAAAACAGGTTGGTAATTACAGATGGTAAATTAATTGTTGCATTAATGCTTTGGTCAGTAGGTCTTGGTATTTAAGTTAAGAAAACAATATATGGAAATGGTGATATCTTGACGGAATCCTGCTTTTAATTCTTCTTTGGGATTCCACATAGGCTCCAAAGAAGGGAGCAGAATAATTTGGTGCTTGGTATGAAAATTCTTCCCAAAGTGCTTGTTTTGTACAAGTAGCTCAGATGGGGAGAGGTGTGATTAACTTTGTAAGATCAAATACTGATTCTCCGTTCATTGGTAGACTGCCAATTTAAATCCCTTTCTGTGTTTTCTTCTAAATGCCAACCTAATCAAAGAGCTGAAAAGGAAGCTGATAATAATTTGTGCTTTTTCAAGTTGTGTATAGGTTGTGAATAAGGAAATTGTTACTATTGAAACTATTTTTATGGAAGTGATTAAATTCTATTGGTTTAAAAATTAGAATTACTTTGGTTTGGTCTGAAAGCTGATGAGTCTATTCTTACTTGCCTTCTTGAACCTTGTCCAGAACTAAATGATACAGTGTTTCATATTTGACTATGAATTTAAATCTTAAATACAGATCATATGTACAAATATTTATACTTGTTAAAAAAATTATCTTGCAGCTTTCAAGTTAGCAGTCACTGTGAAATGTTACTAATGCCCAAATTCTTTAAATTAATCTGGCAGATTTTCAGGTTTTAATATATGTATGACGAGAAATGTTTTTTCAGGTTTAGCAAGGTCATTTTTCAAACTCTGCTGCTAATTATATAGGCAAGCACATTATCCCAAAGATGAGTAGTAGTGATGAGTTTTCTCCAGTGGCACTGTGTTGTGGGCAGGTGTGCTACATCCTCCCCTTACAGAGCTGGCTGCCATGCTCTTGGCTCTGAGAGCAGGCATTGAATAGACTGCAGCCTTGGATTCTCTGCAGGCAGCAGCTGCTGCTTAGCTGGGCTCCAGCAACATCTGCAAGCTGCTCAGTCTCTGCAGGGGAGTTCACTTGGACTTTCCACTGAGAAGTAAAGGTTTGTGACCTTTCTCAGTTGTCATATTCCTGCAAGGCACAAGAATAGCAAAACACTTTAAAAATGGTGATGCAAGGCCAATTTTGCACAGGGCATGTTACCTGTTTTTCAGCATTTTTATAGTATTATGATCTCTTTTTTTGTGTGTGTAAATTACATGCAACTTGAGATAATTAATGTCACATTAGCCAGTTGCTAATTTTAAAGTAATAATCCAGTTTTCAAGGTAATTTGCAATTAGTTTGAATCGCGTCAAATTAATAACATTAATCAAAGTCCAACAATACTATATTTAAGCAACATTTTCTTCTAAGATTTTTGAAATGGAATTTTAAAAGCTTAGACTACCAGACTGACAGTTAATTTATAAATTTAAATTAGAATTGTTTGATAAGAAGAAGAAATTAAGGCTTCTGGAGACTCTTATCTCTGAAATTTCACTGTAATTCAGACTTTTAACATGCTTGTGGTTGTGGTTTAACCTCAGCTGTCAACTAAACACCACATGGCTGCTCACTCACTTGCCCCTACCGGGCTATGGGTAGAAAATCAGAAGGGTGAAAGTGAGAAAACTTGTGGGTTGCAATATGTACATATCTCTTTAGTGATGATGGTGTTAACAATAATATAGAAAATTAATATTTAAGAGAGGAATCAAACCCAAGAAGAAAGGCTGCAAATGAAAGCAGTTGCTCAGC
>JAYDZK010000274.1:24224214-24237030 GCA_034509185.1 Euphonia xanthogaster
TGCTGCTCAGCAGAAACTGAAACATCCTGGAGTTATCAGCTCTGTTCAGAGCACAAATCCAAAATACCGGCCCATACTGAGAAGAAAATGAATTCTGTCCCAGCCAAAACTACCTTAAGTTGGTTAAATGCTAACTTCCTACTTCGAGAAGTTTTGTTTACTAGTAGAAGAGACTATTTTGCAAAACTCATGAGTTCACTGACTTTTAAGTGAACTTGTAAGTAGTGTTAACTTTTCCAGAAATTATTTCATGGGGTGTTTTATTTTAATATTTGCAGGGCTTGAGACTGGCTTTTTTGAATTCAGTATGAAAACCTGATGTTTCATAATGGCCAGGAAATTCCTAACAGAAAAAATGTGGTGGTTCATACTTATTTTTCCCCTAAGCTTTCCCTTGGCTATTGCAGGGATCTTGGAAAGCATATGAAAAGATGATAATAATGAGCCTAACCTCTAACAAACTGTCACATAAAAGCTTTTGACAAAGCTAATGGAGATATGTGAAACAAATTTTTAAAAGCATAATAATGCTGTCAGGCGTCCAAAGTTTCTTGTTAGAAGACAGGGGTTTAAGTTGTAGAAGGGCACAGTGTATCCCATCTGCTTTTCCTAACAGAGTTTTCAAGCCAGGTGTTTCATTAGTCCAGCTCTAACCCCAAAAACTTCTCATTAGAACTTTCTAAACTGATGAATCAACATTTTGGTGCATTCCCCTGTCTTGATAAAGGATTTTTGTTAGTACTGGAGGTAATAATTACCTGTGTGTTGAGGATAAATGTTTTCATTTTCTTCAGTAGCAGGTTAATCTTTGTTACCTGCTCTACTAATGGAATACTGCAGTGTTCCTTTGTGCTATTTTATGGGTGTATTATGATCTCATGACTTCCATAGTCTACTAAACAAGAAAATGAAGTGTTTGGAAAACTGCCAGCATAATGCTTTTCAGTACCATTTTAGGTGTGTGGAACAGAATTAGGTGCAGTTTATATACATTTAGTCATTCTGTAGCTATTCAAGTTAAAAGAGATGTCCTGAATCATAATGCAAGGGAAATCCCACCACATGAGCTTCAGGTTTTAATTAGGTTTTATGCACTTCATTGTTTGTTACTGTAGTCATGCCTCATGATCACCATAGTCCTTAAGGAAGCTGGTTGTACCTGTGGCTCCTATTGAAAACCCACTCTTCATTCATGGAGACAGCTTTGCACAGTGCCAGGATACCATTGCTACAGTAACATGAGCATTATATTAGTAGATAATTACATGAGAAAGTACTGAAAGAACATATTCAAAGTTGCAGAGTTCTAGCACTTGAAATAGAAAGTGAGAAATCATCTTGCCAGTCCTGCACTAATAGCTTTCTTTTTGATTTCTGGATTGAAATTAAGGCTCTGAATGCAATACCCAAGGCATGATAGTGGTTTTGAAGGACCAGATTCAGACCCATAAGATTTTGATGTTCCAGTACATCCTGAAGTGCAGCTGAAGTTTTCTAACATTCTATCAAATGGTATCAGGGGCCTGTGAGACAAAGAGCATAGAAAAGTCATGTCTCTGCAGTTCTCCAGTGACATGGCTAGACCACAGATCAAGTGTGCAGCAGAGATTGAATTCATCAGTGGTGCATCAATCATGAGACTGTGCTCCCAGGCTGTTGCCATCACATATCTTCAGCTTCTTAAGACAGTATGTGCCCTCTGACTGGTGAGATGAGAAGTCTGTAGACCATCTTTTCCAGAATGCGTGCTCCTATTCCCTATGCTGCAAAAGCTAAGGTCTAGCACAGAGAAGGGATAAAAGCCTGAGATGGAAGATGAAATCTTCATTTTACCCTGATGCAGAATAGTGTACTTTAGGTACTATGGCCTGGAAAATGTTGTTGTGCTGTTTGCACTTGTGCTTGTACCATAAATACAGCGCTGTAAGAGCTGTGAAGATTTCCCCTGCACTGCTGTATTGGGGGTTGGTGTATAGTCCTGGTCATCTTGGGAGCTTCAGAGAGGACCTTGGCAAATTCATTGGAGAGTGGTTTAGTTGTTAAGTAGCTGCAGAAATATGTATCTGTAACACTGCAGAACTTGTATATTGGCCAAATCTGGGTGGGTTTTTGTGCGGGTGTCCCAGGCGGTTTAACTACCCCTGTTAAATTCATTGTGCAACGAACTCAAGCTTTCCAAAGAGAGATTTGCCAATACATTTTGACCTTAAAATCTGTTTGTCTGTAGCTTTATTTTAAGAAATAGTTACCTAGTTATTTTAAGAAATAGTGCACGTTTAGTGGAAACCTTAAAGTTCTAGACAGGTGGAACTAGAGTGGCAGAATGGACATGGCAAAGCTGTAGTCAGTGCCTAATTTCTGCCAAGTTACAAAATCGTGAATATATGTTGCTGGGAAATACTAGGCAATCTTGCTGATAGTATTGTAAGCTCACATATAATGCCCCAGGTATTTGTGGAAATCCTTCCATGGAAATAATGCAAAGAAACCACTTCTTGGAAGTAGTTTGGGGTTTCTAAAATACTTTTTTTGTCATTTTAAAGCTTATGATGATTGTTCAAGGTAGCACAGGTTCCATTAGCTTGTTTTGGTATCAGTAGCACAAACAGCAGAGTAAAAGAGTGTAGCTAACCCCACTGCCCCAGTGCCTACCCACAGAAAAATAAAATGGACAAGAATGTGTGTTATGAAAATGAGTTCTCATTTGTACCTGTTCCCCAGTTACTACAAAGCCTGGTTCAAAACTGTGACAAGTGCTTCTGGTGCCGTTCATGATCACTGAAGTGGTAACCAGAAATCTCTGAGTATTTAGAAATCCTTATGGTGGTGGTTCTTTCTGGCTGTTTTTACTTTTGTTTTTTATCCTGTAGCTAGAACTTTTGTTCACAGTTTAGCAAATTTCCTACAATGAAAGCTGTTTTGTGAACAAGCAATTATTTTTGGTTTAAATAAGGCAAAGAACTCCATGGCCCATGATTTAAGAGATTATATTTTCCTGGAAAAGCTAAGTGGACTTTTTGGTAGCATTTTCTTACTCTTGTTACCTAACAAAATTCACATACATGTTTTTAGGCAATGAATTTTCAGCAGGACTTTGTCTTACACCAAAAATTCTCCTGTGGTACTGATTTTAGTATATAAAGTTGGCCCTGGGCGTCCAAAGGGAAGGCAGTGGGCTTAACCTCTGGCTTTATTGTGGATACATTAGTATGGAATATATTCTAAAATTTAATCATTGCTTTGTGGTAAGTGAGTTGTAATGACCAAAATACTTCCTTGATTTGTGCAAGTGAATTTTTTTTCTATCATAGGACTACCAGTCCAAATTTAGCAAACTTTTGCAGTGCAACAAAACCTGCTCATGGTTTGTTTATCGGGTCTTAAAATTAAGGTTTGGGAAGGCATCCTTACAGTTCATCTAGTCGAAGCCTATGCCAAAGACAAGCTTAGAGAGCAGTTGTAAAATAAAGAAAGATAAGTGAAGGAATCTTACAAACCAGTGTCAGTAAATTGATGAAAAGTACTAAGAATGGAAAGGAGAAGGAATTTTTTGAAACTGAAAGAACGAGGGTAACAAAAAACCCAAAGAATCCCCAGCTGTTCCTGTGGCTTTAGAGGTGGTAAATTCAGCAGTAAGGTGAAGAAAGATGTTGTAATCAAGTATATGTAGTGATATGTTTAGTACAGTATAGAGATTTTCAAAGCATTAGAACTGATTTAATTTCTTTTGATACTGACTCTGTATTCCAATGCATACCACTGTTAGTAAATACACTGCGTCTTTTGTAGACGGTGGACATTCACAAAGAGAAAGTTGCTAGAAGAGAAATTGGTATCTTGACTACAAACAAAAACACCTCAAGAACTCACAAAATCATTGCACCAGCTAACTTGGAGCGACCAGTTCGCTACATCAGGAAACCTATTGATTATACAATTCTAGATGATATTGGACATGGAGTGAAGGTAGGTGATATTGTTAAAACAGCCAAACTGCAAATTCATTGTCTTTGTATATTTTCAAAATAACCTGATGCTTTTCATGGTAATATACCAGTTTCTCCTTGCCTGGACAATGTGTCTATAAACATGAGAGGAGTCCTGTCCAATTTCCAGTTGTCCCTTCCCCTTCTCTTGTCTCACTGTTTCTAAATGTTGCAAGCTCACTGAATCTGATTTCTGATTGGACTGCGAGTCTCACCCTCGAAAATGCTTCTGAATATCAACTTATGTGATGCTGCTGTTATTGTTTGGGTCAGTTGCCAGGGATATACATGGGGACTGAAGGGCTAATGACCATCACTTTTCTGCTGAATTAGCACCACAGAGTGTGATCCAGCTGTAATTGCCACTGGTTTACTTTGACGCTCACATAAAGGAAGGGTTTGCATGAGAAGTGTTATGGGCTCCCTTCTCTTCTTTCTGCCAGGGTCAGTTATACACAAACCCCCTGATGTGCTTTGTTAAAGGGCGCTCTCTACAACTTTTGTGCTATTATGGGTTTTGGCATGGGAATGTTACTGCCAAGTTTAAGGCCAGCTGGTTTTCTCTTTCAAGATAAGGAAAAAAGAAGGAATTTCAGGGCAGAGATCAGACTGAGACAGCTGGTGGCTGTTAGATCAAGGTACACAGCAGCAGTAGTATCATGTGTGAGGTTAGATATATGTTTTTAAAAGCACATCCTGAATATAAGCACAGTCTTAGCAGGTGTGAGCTCATTGTTAACTTGTGCTGCCAGGAAAACAAGTACGGAAATGAGAACACTGACAGTATTAAAGTTCCAGGAAAGGAAAGGTAAATAGCACAAAGTGACATCATTTTTACAAGGCAAACTAACAAATCTGTAAACCTTCTAAGTAGCAGTAAGGTAAGATGCTTCCTCCAGTCACAGTACACCAGAATTTCTTTTGCTTGACTTGCAACTGGGTATCTCTGTTGTCCTATTTGATTTGTCTGCTTGGATGGCCATTTGAATAGCAATAGGTTGTTTAACCTAACTTTTAAAATTCAAATTCTGAGCAGTTTGATTTAAGTATCTTTCTCAAGCAATTTTACTTAAGGTCTTTTCAACATCCTGTTTGTTAATTGGAAAGTCTCCTTCCTCCCATTTCTTACCCAAAGAATCAACCTCTGAACAGATTTTAAAAAAGACAAAAAAACATACCAAACTTTAATAACTGACGTTTTGACCAGGAAATTATTACCAGTTGTGTGTTAAAATCTGCTACCAATTTTGAATTTATGCAGGTCAGTAGATCTCCTTGTGGATATGGATGGAGCATATTAACCTGTAGGATTGCTGTTGCTAATATTTTAATCATCACTTTTTGTTTTAGGGAGATCATTTTAGAACTCATTAAAGAATAGTTTCTAATTGCTCTGCAGCACAATCTTATTTAGCACTGGCTCTAAATCATTATAATTGGTATCCCACTTACCTCAATATAGCAGTCATACTAAGATGCAGTGAATTATATTCTTCTAAAAGAACATGGTTCATCAAATGGATGATGACTTGAGTGTGTTTTACATCCATTTGATGTGTTTGTGATAGACTTAAATTATATTTACCATGTACTATGTTTATCTAGGAAATGAAGAACCATTGTGTACTTGTGAAACAATAATCTGAGAACTTGAAGTCATGCTATCCTTAAGATTGTAAATGTGTTCCAATTAGGTTAATCCTGTGTTTAGGACAGAAGAAGGAACAGCTTTCTTGCTGAAGGGGGAAAAGGTGGCCAGTTGTGCTTACGAACCTGTTTTTGTTCTGCTTGAGTAACTCCCGATTAGTTTATTAGATCTCTGGCTCTAGAACAGAGAAAAAGATGAAGTATGTAGAAGCTTTAAATTTGTGTATATATAGCTCTTTATTGTTTGAGCTGTGATACTTTTCCCTTCTTGTGAATATTCAGAAGAGTTGTTGCATAAACAGTGTTGAAGTTCAGTTAGCATCAGGGTTCCTCAGTCTGCATCCTTTGTCCTTGTACTGCTGAAGGGCTTCTACTCCAGTACTTGGACCTGGAATTACGTGTTTTCAGGCCAGGCAAAATTCTGATGCAGCAGACATTCATTGCAACCCCTGAGAAAGATGGCAAGCTGGACAGACTAATACAGGCATAAAAGGGAGGGTTCTTGGCTGGGAAATTCACTATGCCGTGCTGAGAGAAGTGGTACAGGCCCTTAAGCATCTTCTTCCTTCCATTCAGAAATGTGAAGCATAGTGGAGACAATGTTCAGAAGGGCTGCTCTATAGTATGCTTTCTAAATAGATGTGAGAGAAGTCAAGTGCCTCTATATGATCCCAGCAGTCCCTCTTCGTCTTCCCTCCCTGAAGCTACAATGCTGCAAAAATATAAAGAATCTTTTGTGTGAAAGAGGCTTGCTTTCAGTTTTTTTTCAAACGTTTCCTGAGTTACAAAGTCTTCCAACCTATTGTTCCCACCAAAGAGTTCTTTAGTCAAGAGAATGGAAAAAAATAAATGCTCCCTTCAGAGAGGTGTGTATTTTTAGGTATTGTAGTTGTAGGCAGTGCTGCTGAGGGACCTTCCAGTGTGACTGACCTCTGTGGCCAGTACAGGGGGACCTGGTTTTCCAGTATAGCTGCACGAGGCAGAGACCATATTGGTTAATTGATCCACAGAACTTTAAGGCAGGAGATTTTCTAGTAAATCAGATTACGTTTCTTTTTAGTAGAGCAGGGTCTCTCCTAAATTGGTGGAACAAATCAGTCACTCTGGATGCTCTACTATTTATCCAAATATTTAAATAATTATTTATTTGAATATTTAAATATTTACGTGAATATTTACTGTTCAGTGCTGCAGAAAGTGTAGCAAATTTAATTATACAGTTAGGTAAATTGAACTAAAAGCAGATCATTCAAAGGGAAAGACAAGTAATTTTAGAAGAAATTACTGTGGAGAAAGATGTATGATATTGTGCCAGTAGGATGCAGAACTTAGTGTCAAAAAGCTAGCACTTAGGCTTTAAAGTAAGATTTTGCTGTTGATTAGTGTCTTAATTTATACTTTAGGAAATGTGGATATGTGATACAGTATCCGTGAAGTGTGTTATACATCTTACAAGATGGAATGATTTGCTCTTGATCTTTGTTCAAGAGAGATCTCATGGCATCAAGTTAACTAACAGCATTCTCTATAAAAGAACATGCATTAGCTTAATATGTTAGAAGCTTCCATTTCAGCTACTTGTAAATGTGCTAATGCATGTAAACAATTTAAATGAGCTCAGACTCAATGATAAGGCTCAAATAAGGCTTTGACAGCTCAAATAAATTAATCTCTGAAGTTAATCCATCTAGATCTCATCATACATTTTGGAAGAAGCTGCCTTTTTGTTAGCACTGTAAGAACTTGAGTAAACAGTGTACAAGCATTTGAATGCTAATTTTAAAGAAATAATTTAAAGGCTTTGTGGTCAATGTATATTAAAAGTTTCAGCTTGAAGATCTTTTGTTCATGACATTCTGCTTTAACCACTCTTTCTATGATCTACTGATACATTATTTTGTTAATGCTGAATGCTTAACTTTTTTCTTTCTTTTTCCTTTCTCTTCATATCCTGAAGTTCCAACTAACCTTTCAATGCTTTTTTTCCTTACCTCTTTTATTTGCTCCATTTATGCATTAAGTGGTTGCTTAGATTTAAGGTAAGAAACCCCAGGGCTGGATTTCCATTCCTCTTCTGAGATTATTACACACGGGGAGATGATTGACATCAATGCTACAGATTCTTTAAAACAACACCCGCTCTGCCTTCTGTGTCACAGAACTTCTGTTGGGTAACTCATTGTGGATAAGCATTGTGTGCTACAGATTGATGTGTTTGTGAGTGGAAGTTAACACAGTTAATTTTAAAAGCTTTGTGGTAAAATATTAGCTGCCCTCAGCATATCTAGCAGATCATTTATGAGGAAGGGATGTTGTGCTAGACAAAAACATACACGGACCAGATAGCAGCTGAATATGAGCCTCCCCCTGTGTAATATTCTTTTTATCCTATATACGGTGTAAGTTATGGTTTGATTGGGACTAATGGTTCAGTGTGAGATTGCTCAGATAATGGGCTCCAAAGGTGTGTAACAAATTCAAATCTGTATATTATTTTTTAAAGTTGCAGTATTCTTAATTTTTCAGAAACTGATAACAGTGCTTAAATACTTGAGGTACTCATCTATGGAAACTCCCAGAAATTTCATAATTGTGTGTAAAATACTTAATAACTGTTAAACAGCAAGATAAGTGATTTATTTAGTTGAATGTTAAATGAGTAGCGCATCAAAGAACTCAGGCTGAAGTATGTCAAATTCTTTAAATGTTAGTAGTCTTAGTGGCTGCAGAAGCAGCAATAAAAAGCATCAAATCAATTAGACAAGCAGTTAAATCAGGTTACATGATATTATGGTGGAGTTCATAGTACATTAATTAATAAATAAATTAATTTATTAATTAATGTACTATGAACTCCACCATAACTATGAATATAACTATGAACTCCACCATAATATTAAGGAGGAGATCATCATATTCAATAAAGGCAATAACCTTTATTGAATATAAAATATTCAATAAAGGTTATTGCCTTTATTGAATATGATGATCTCCTCCTCCTCCTGAAGTGCAGCTGGTTTGGGGGAAGAGGGACTGGAAGTTTTTTAGTTGCAGGTGCCACCATTGTAATGAGGGAGCTGTATTTTAGAACATAGAATGCCAATATATAGAATGAGTATATTAATTAAAGGAAATTCCAAGTTGACATGAAATACTTCAAAGTATTTTCTATGCTTGGAAAAAGCTAAAAGAAAATCCTGCAAATTCCTGAGATTGCCTCTAAAACCAAGTATTTCTGTAGATATCTCCATGATGTCCTTGTGAAATACGACATATGGTACTTTTAGTCGGGTAATTAAGTATATGTAGCATCTCTTATAACAATGGAAAACTAGTAATTTATGAGAGAATTCCCACATGTAATTTGATATTTATTTTTACAAAGGTATGTGAGGTGTACAGTATTTCAGCTCACTTAGTGTTTACATGCTTTTAATTGGAGAATGGCAAAATATGTCTCCTCCCTGTTTCCTACTGTCTGTTTACATAACATGGGTACTTTTGATGCTGAATATGTCTTCTTCTGGACACACTTAATATTGGATTATGGTTTTCTCAGTGTTCTTAAAAAAAAAAAAACAAATTTCAAACTCAATTTTCTTTGATGTTCTCTGCAGTTGCAGTTTATAAACAAGTAATGACTATCCTAAGAAAAGTTTTAAAATTGTGTAATTATAGATTGTGTTCGAACTGACATATCTGTGCATTATCTGCAGTGGCAATAAGAGTTTTGTACAGCTTTTCAGAGTAAATATTTTCTTCTGTTTGTCGATTTGGAATGAAAACATTTTTTTTTATGACACCATTTCTTTATTTACTTATTTAGAGTGAACCCAGTCAGAAATTTGATTTGAGGAATCAAACATGTCAGTCAGCTTCTCATTGGCAAAGCATGAGTGTTTTAAAGAGAAAACAAAAAAGGCAAAAAGCTGTGCATCATCTCTCAGTAGACCTGAGATATTCTTTGTCTCACTGTAGTCTCTGTGCATGAAGCTGAAAGAAGAGTGAAAAGCAGTTAGTTACCCCAGTTCTGTGTGAATGGTTATTTTACTTCACTTTAAAGTGACTGGATATGAAGTCTTTAGCCTGCATTTCTTTTTTGTGACTGCAAAAAACCCTGAGCCTTACCTAACAGCTATAGTATTAAACTGACTGACTGACTGTAGTATTGGGTTTGTGTCTGAGTAGCTGAAGTTTTAAACAGATTTTGAAGAAAATTTCAGTTACAAGGCAGAGGAAAATCAATTGAAAATGACATTAAGCCATTCTGTATTCACCAGACGTGGTTCTTCAATTAATTTGCGTGGGTGGATGTGGTAAAAACAAGTAAGCTCACTTGCTTGAAGCTTCTACTTGTGGTCATTTGCCAAAACAGGGCTGCAATTTATACATTTCCCTTCCATATAAACTGGTTAATGAGCTGACAAGCAAATGGTTTGATTAGACATGCACAGTAAGTATTTGAGTGGCTGAGCACAGCCTGAAAATAAATTTACTTTGAGGTAGCAGATGATGGGCCAAAAATGTATTCATCATCTCTGTAGCGTTAACAAGATGAAGCAGGGCATGGAAGGGAGTTTTTATTCAGCCTTGGGGTGTTTTTTCCCATAACTGGATACAAAATTGCTCAAGAAGGTCGAGGAACTGCCTGAAGGTTCTGAATATAATCCATGAAACATCACTGATGGGACACTTTTTCTTACTAGGTTTTGGGCAAAAAATTATTCTTTTGACATCCTGAAAGTTCTAGAAAATAGTGTGAATTTAGAGCACCACTTAAAAATTTGTGACTGTGTCCAGCTTTAGAAGTAGTTCCTCCTGAGGTTTGATTGTGTTGAATATCTGGTATTCAGGATTTGGGGGGGGAAAAACAGCCAACCAAAAATAAGCCAACCCCCCAAAAAGCCCAGCTTGCTTGCTTGCTTGCAGGTAAGTGCCTCACATCTCAGGACATCGATGCAAATAGTTTTGCAGTCTCTTGACCAGCTCTCATATCTCACCAGCTATGTATTTCTGCACTTGCTGATTTTTTTTTTTTTTTGCTTGTGAAAATATTCCCAAGAATTAAACTGAATGAATGGCATAATTAATCAGTTTTAGCTGATTTATTTCTGTACAAATTCTTTATACAGTGGAGTGCTAAAGAAATTCAGTATGTTAAATGCTGATAAAAATGTAAGTATGAAGGAAACCCAGTCTTATGTAGGACCATAAGATGGTGTTTTGATCACTGCTATCTATGAAAAACTAGTTGCCAAAAATAGAAATTGGCCAATTAAGTCTTAATTATTAAAAAAATTAAACTTAAGAGGGTAGTTTTTCTGAGTGCTCTAGTCGGTGCCATATTGTGTCTTGAAATCATCAGATGGTACCTTTCTAAAACTGTAGCTCAATAATAGAAAATATTGGATGAAGTACTATTGCACCCTTTTGAAACAGAATGCTCCATAGGGATCCATTTCTTTACAGTTCATTTTATAGCTGTTCCTGTGGGGCTGGATCCCAGAGCATTTTCTAGGATGTTTTACTTACCAAGGATCTGCTTTTTAGGTAGTTTGTGTAGTTTCTTCCTTAGCAAAGCTTCCAATTCTAGCTCCAGTGCTGACAAAGTTACAGCTTTGGTAGAAGATATTTTTCTGTGGTGCATGTGCTTGTTAATTCATCTATAAAAAACTTCTTCAAGGTACCCTGTTAAAAAAAGACTTAACCAAGGTCTCCTGGTTTTCCACAACCTGTGTTGGTAATTTTGGAGGGTTTTTTTTTCTGTGAAAGAGGAAAAAAATAATTTGAAAAATCCTTGCATGCATTAGGCACAGACCCTGTGCCCTATTGTCTGTTTACAGTTGTCTTCCTGCTTTTACATCAGTCAGCTGTGTTTTTTTCCTGAGCTTTGTGCCCAAGTCATTACTGCCTCTCTTATTTTTTTTTCTGTTCTAAACACAGTGGTTGGCTGGTTAACTGTGCAGTTGTGAGCAAAGGCACAGACAGATACTCCTTTATCATTCTGGTTGCAGGCTCTCTTTTGCTATGCATTTTCTTGAAATGATTTCCAGATTTAAACCAGAAATCAGCCCCAGCCTGTGGGGCTGAAACAAACCACCATCAGGCAGATGCATTCCTCTGCTTTCACCCTCTCATTAAATCAGCTGCATCTGGGTAGTTCCAGCTGTGCAGAACCAGGGGAAATGATGTCTGAAACAGTGCAAGTTCTGGCAAATACCAACTCACTCCAGAAAAATGATTTTTGAAACTTGACAGCAAATGCAAATGTGACCTTGAGTTCTGGTGTTGCTTCAGATTTCACATGTTTGTAAGAGGGATGTGTGTGGGTGAGGATTTGTGTATGGAAACTGTATTTACAAAGATAACGTGCAAAACAGAAAAGGCAGCACAATAGAGTTTGGAAGAGAGGGGGCATTAATGGCCTTCCTTCCCCCCACTCCAGTAGAAATTATTATAGAAGGAGACAGCTGTATAGATTACAGTGCTTTTTAAATCTTAATTGTAGTTGGTGCAGTTTTAGATTTTTTTAGCATCTTGCATGCTTTTATTTCCAAGGATCTGTCCATTTTGATCAGAACTGTTGAAATAATGTGTCTTTTTAATTTCTCTTCTGTGATTATTTGGCAATAAGTCAAAGGGAAGTTGCTTGCACAGGGTTGTTTAACTTGGAGTAGATGGTCTTAAAGCCATCAGTCCTGTCAGATTTAAAGACAACCTTGTAAATTCTAATTACTTGCTCTCTGAACAGTTCAGTTTCAATGTAGAAAAGTCATTTCCAGGACCCTGAAACTAAACCTACTGTCAGTAAATCTCCTCATCTTTTAGGTTGGGTTTTTTAAGGATGGTTTTTTTTTGCTAAGTTCCTGGGCTAAAAAGGGGTCATTTTTTGTTTGGCCACTTTTTCTAAGGCTTTTGTCCCGTCCTTTTCAAGGATCTGTGTATTTGCAGTGTTAATGAAAATATCAAGCAGTCACTGGAGCTCTGTGAGTTCTGGTCAGGCGAGTGTTAGCTCCACTTCTGGCTGTACCCAGTGTGATGTTCCAGCATCTTCCACCTCAGCCATCCTTTCTTTTCATGTAGCCATAGCCCTGGGGATGCCTAGAAGTTAATTTTTGTTCTTGCAGTTGTTATATATAAAATAATAGCATTATTTGTATTAAATAGATGTAATTTTGTATTA
>JAYDZK010000274.1:24237130-24266540 GCA_034509185.1 Euphonia xanthogaster
TAATTTTGTATTAACTGTGAAGTGATAGCCAGTGGTTACATCATCTCATCAGAAATAACAGTGTAGCCAGTTAAAATCCCTAAATGGACTACTCAGGGGCACACAGATTGGTCTGTCATCTAAAGACATCCAAAAGCAGAGGCTGAGTGGGCTGTTTGAAATACAGCAAGTGACAATTCAGTGAGCATTTAATTAAGGTGAATTTTGTTTGTTTGTGGGTTTGGGGTTTTTTTTGAAAACTCAAATAGGTAGGTGGGTGAAACAGGCATGTTTAATGAAAGAGGAAATACAGGGGGTGCTGCAACTTTAAAAAAAAATTCAGATTTTGCTATTTCTTAAATGTTCCGTGTATAGAATAAAATATATTTCATTTTACACTTTCCCTTTTCCCTTTAAGTAGTTGTAGTTCAGTGCTTACCTCATCCCTCACTTGAATTAACTTTAGATTTCTTGTTGCTTAGAGTTGGCTTAAAGGACTTTATAATGCTGTGCAACATAATTTTGTCTTAAATTGATATTAAAGAGTACTCTTGCATAACTAAATCCAAACATCTGTTTTAGAATCTGACAAAATACCTCTTCCAATGCTTGGGTTTTCTTTTCCTCTCTGCAGATTGAAAATGTGATAGCACTGGGATTATTTAGAGACAGAGAATCAAGTTTCAGTGGATTAGAATAATGAAGTATTACTCTTTACTCTGTTGTCAATATTTATCAATTCACAATCTAAACATTGCCAAGGTTTTAAGTGAGTTGTTAGAGTCAAATTTTGAAGGAGTAATCTGCCTTCAACAATGTTTGCAAATATTCTTGAGTGCCTTCATCACCTTTTCATTTTTCTGTGGGAGATGGGGGCAGTAGCCAGGACTTACATTTTAGAAAGAAGAAATTCTGTGAGATAGAGCACAAAAGGAAGAACAGAGAGAGGGATGTAAGCACACTTGTTTGGGTTTGCTGAGTATCTCTGTGCCTAAGCAATGGCTCAGGCAGTTGTAAATCCGAGCTGTTTTGTAAGCAGAGCGTGTACTGATTCCTGTAAGGATGTGTGCATTGAGGGAATTTTGCTTGGCTAGCAGACTACAGGGAAGCAAAATGCACATTGGTAACAATTGTTTGCAGTTCCTAGATTAATCAATCAGTCAGGAATGCAAATGAGTTTTTGAACGAAGTTAGAGTAAATTATTTTATGTAAAATTTACTTTGTTAGTATTTTAACCTGACAGAGGGGAAGTGGACAACCGCAGTTATATCACATCACTGCTAAATATTTTTCTCCCTATCCATTTATTTATAAACTCTCAGAGATAAAATTGCCACAGATATAATGGGGGCGAAAAATACACCTTTATATTTTTCTCAAAAAAGCTTTGTCTGTATGTTTTTATGTATGTAACTAATATTTAAAGTAAATATCTTTAGAAGTTTTTATAATCTGTGAAAACATTAAAACATTAATGGATAATATTTATAGATTACTTTGACTTCTCCATATCTGTATAAATCACATGAGATTGTGGCCTATTAGATAAGCCTTAGTATTTTTGAACGGAATTCAAAAATATTTGTGCAAATTTACCATTCAGTAGTGCCATGTGAAATAACTGCCTTTTTCTCAAAAGATGACTGGGAGGTTCAACCAAGTTAGGTACAGTGTCTGTATTCTCAGAGAGTTAACATTTATGTGACAGCCTGAAGGCAAATTCACTTTTTTGTACAATTTCTAAAAACTATGTAATAAAGAGTCCTTTGAGCACAACTCTTGACTTCTAGCAGAGTAGAAATTGCATATAAAACGCATGGCCTCTCAGTTTTTTTTGTTTGTTTAAACCTTCCCCTCCTTGGAGTTAATTATTGCTAAAGGCATCTCCGTGGCTCTCCCCTCGACCCTGAGCTCAGTGAAGGCCGTTTTTGTCCCCGTTCTTTCATGCAGGTCAGCACCCAGAATATGAAGATGGGTGGGCTGCCTCGCACAACACCACCCACCCAGAAGCCCCCAAGCCCACCGATGTCAGGAAAAGGAACTATTGGGTAAGTGCAGTTCCTGAGTGGCTGAACAGGAGGGAAAAGAGGGGAGATTCTTTCTTTTTCTGTAGTGGGAGAGATTTCATGGTTTTATTTTAACCATTCACAAAGGTCAAGAGGTGTAATATCCTCTTACATCCTCTTATACTGATCATGTCTTTGTATGTTAGTGTGCTCCTGCCAGAAGACAGTGGACATCGTCAGCCTTTCCCAACAAGAACCTTTTTCTCAGTGCAGAACACTTAAAATTACGTACTATAGAGTAAAATGTCATTAGCTGTGGTTTTCACAGGTGGTGCCAAACAGCTGAAAAATGAGTACATGGCACTGTTCATTATTTGTGTTGTGCCTGATAAAAGTCATTTCGTGCAAAGTTTATGAACCTGATTTTGACCTTAGGAAAATGTGTTACAAGTGGGATGAATGCTGTTTGCTGGTGTGTTTTAATGTATATACATACAGAACATGGTGCTTTATTTTAATGCAAGATAATGGCTTACCTTTAAAACAAGAATGGGATGTGGAACACAGAGTTTGCTGATGGAAGACTGAAGTACATGAAGAACATCCTTAATTCTTTTTTGCCCCTCATGCTACAAAATAAGTACTGCAAAGTTGTAGATAAGCCCATTTTTTAAGCTCACGTTCCTGATTAGCGTGCAGCTGTGTTTCAGAGAGTGAGGGGTGTGTGGTTCTGTGTGCGTTCCCTAACCGGCTTGTGGCGTGTGCTTGTGCCGTGCAGGCGGCACTCCCCGTACCGCACGCTGGAGCCCGTGCGGCCCCCGGTGGTGCCCAACGATTACGTGCCGAGCCCGACGCGCACCATGGCCCCGGCCCAGCAGAGCCCCGTCAGAACGGCCTCGGTCAACCAGCGCAACCGCACCTACAGGTACCGGCCTGGCCTGCTGGGGGCACAGACTGCTGTGCTGAACAGCGAATCCAGCCGCACATCCCTCTGCCGGCAGCCTCCTCATTCATCCTGTGGACTGGCAGTCTCATCGGCGTGATGAGAATGAGCACTAATCAAACCAGAACAGGGAATCATGTAAAGATTATTCACTTAATCCCCTGTTCACCTCGTTTTAGTGATCTCACTTAGAGTACTTAATGAATTACTGAGATTGTGAAGTCTTTCAAGGAGGTAGATCATGACGCTACTTTACTAAACAATTACCACACTTGGGGAAGACTTTGTACGCAGCTTGCCTTCTACATGTTGAAGGGCTGCTTAGATGCTTATACTTGACATTTTGGAACAGTCTTTGATGTTTATAGATTGAATAGCTGAAATTGTAGCGTAGTGTTTTGGGGATATTGATAACTTCAGACATAGAATAAAGCTAAACTGCATTACCAGGGGCTCTGCAGAAGACTAGTTTTTTTTAGGATAATTAGTTTCTTGATGTGATTAGAGCTAAATACTTTCCTTGAAATCTTTACTTTTTAAACATAATAAGTTCTTGAGGATGGCTAAACAAGTGGACTTAAAAAGATAAGAAATCAGAATTTTACTATCTTACAACTTTTAGGCTCTAGTAATCACATATGGAAGCATACAAATCACAGTCTAAGCACTCCATTCGTTTTAAAGTTATAGGGAAAAGGTCTTTATTTCCTCTGTAGGGGCTTAACAATCCTGGAATGATGTGCTTTGAACAAGGTTCTGGAAGTGTTTCATTTTTGGGCAAGTTCACTAAGGCTAAGTTACTGAAAAAAACCCTCTTCTGTTGTGGTCAAAGTGGAGAGTTTCAGGAAAGCCCAGCTTTGTATAGGTTTATATCATCCTTGTTTCTTTTCTCTTGTTCCCTGTTACCTCTCTGATTCTGTAAGATGCTCTGTGAGGGATATTATGTTTCAGCATGGACAGCATGGTATTCATACCCTGGTTACTTTGGTTTCTTACAGCAGCAGTGGCAGTAGTGGAGGAAGCCACCCAAGTAGTCGGAGCAGCAGTCGAGAGAACAGTGGAAGTGGAAGTGTAGGTGTTCCCATTGCTGTTCCCACACCATCTCCTCCTAGTGTCTATCCAGGTAAGTGGATACTTCTTGTTCCTCTTTCTGCCTCATTGTTAACCTTGAGCATTCGCAGCTTCCTAAACTCAAAGGGAAGCCCAGAGTTCATTGCTATTGATGAGTTTGAATCAAGTAGTGTCTTCTCTGAGAGTGTCTGATGTGCTGTAATGTTCCTTTTGTGTATTAATTTGTTTATCAGAATTTTTTGCCTGGCTGCCTGCATGTGACAAGGTAGGACACAGCACCTTTTTTAGTGGGCTGAGGGACACCTCTCCTTTGTCCTTTTAAGCAAATAAATGTTTTTTCATTGGCTGTTTAGGCAGATACATAGAAGCATGTTTTTAGAAAATTAGATTGAATGAGAGGCAGGCATAGAGTAAATCTTGAGTACATCAATGCAAGCCTGAATTGTCACAAAGAGATACTTGCTTAGTGTAATGGCCCCAGACTTTCCAGAAGTAGGAAGTGTTCTTAGTACTTCTTTTTCCTTTGCTCAGCCTTTTCAGTGAAGAAGAGCCTGTAGTTCGCTTGTAGCAAAGTTCATGATGCTTCTGAAACAAAGAGATGGAAGTGTTTTGGTTTCCTCTTTACATTTTCTGATTTATACAAAAGCTAAAGACAGCCATGCTAGAGATTGGAGCATAAATAACACAATGCAAGGACATCTTTCAAAAGTAATACTTTTCACTGAAAAGTTTTGGGCTGTGTTCCCTTCAGACCTGGAAAGAAGTCGATTTGCTTGACCCTCATTTACCATCTACACAGGAATGAGCCTTTAACAGCTCCATTGTTTTCTCATCTCTTGCATTCTGAAATACTGTGCAGCTAATAAATAGCTAACACTGAATAGTCAGAGGCTTTCTCTAATCCTTGCTAACATATCTCCTTATTAACTCCACCTCTTCCTCCTCTCTTCACTCAGCCCCTGCTGGCTCAGCTGGCACTTCTCCCCTTCCTGCTACCTCTGCTCCTGCCCCCACTCCTCCTGCTCCTCCTGCCCCTTCCTCCGCTGCCCCAGATGCTGCTGCTGCTGCAGGAGCTCAGCCCCTTGCTGATGGCTTCACCTCTCCAACTCCCCCTGCTGTTTCTTCCACACCCTCTGCAGGTGAGTGTCTGCTCCAGCTGCTGGGCAGATGAACCCAGATGTGTTCATGATCCAAGGCTTTGCAAAGTTACTTCAGCAGCAGTGATACATAATTAAAAAAAAAAGTTCAATTATAACTATAATGGATTCTTTCTTAGCTGTTTCTTATCTGTAAAAAGTGGATTTTTTAATATGGTACACCACATTATTGGTACAAAGCAGAGGGAATGGGATGGTGTAGTTCATGCATTTGCTCTTACAAGCAAGTAACAGAGCAAGCAACTTGTATTTTTATTTACTGACCTAGTAAGAAGTTGTGCAAAGCAAGCAAAACATAATGAAGAACAACACAAGTTTTAAAAAATTTGTACATTCTTTTGTTCTGTTTCTCTGTTTACTTCTCTTCTCAACTACAGTTGAGAGGGATGGGAGCTCCATCCCTCCTTCCCTTGTTTTCTTGCAAACTCTCAAATTTGCTTCTAGGACAAATGGTGGAGGCACAATAGTTTGTGGGGTGTAATAATGCATATGGGAATAACAAATCCAGCTTACTCTTAGGTGCAGTATAAAATCCAGAGGATTTTATGTGAGCACAGAAGATACCTTGCTTCATTTGTTGCTTGCTGGGATTCACGATCAATGTCTTGAATACAGAAAGTAAAGAAAATGCAGAGCAAGTTTTTGAGGAGGTGTTTTAATTGACAGTTCCCTTGAAGAGGGTCTTTTTGTTTGACTTCATTTATTCCATCCTTCAAGCAGTTTCTAACATTCATATCTCCCCAGATGATTCTCTGAATATCTTCTAAGTGCACTAAGATAGGTGGTACTGTGTTTTTCAGTTACAGAGGGGGTTAACAGCTTTGGATCTGGAAATGGCCTGCAGTTATTTTTCACATTTATGTTTCTTAATTGCAGAACTGTAACATTTTGGGGAGTTTTTTGCAGGTTCAGAAATAACTAAATTCACAAGAAGTTATTGTGATGCATTATTTAACATAAATAACCAGATATTATTTTCTTTCATTTTGAGGATTCATAGCTTAATCACCCTTGTATTTTCCCATGGCTTTTGTAGGCAGTGCTGAGTGCAGGCAGTTGGCAGAGTTATGTTTTGCATTGCTCTTGTGACATTCGGTGTCCTGCCAGTCTGGCAGCTGAAGTGGCTGACTCCTAGGATGCAGACTCTTAAAATAAAGCACCAGAAACCTTTCCAAACCTTTGAAATTGGATGCAGGTAGAGAGAAGGCAGGTATCATTCTTCTCTTTGCTAATGCATTTCTCTCCACCCTAGGTCACCCCGTTCAGTTCTACAGCATGAACAGGCCTGCAGCTCGGCACACGCCCCCCACCATCGGGGGCTCTTTGCCGTATCGGCGCCCGCCTTCCATCACATCACAGACCAGCCTTCAGAACCAGATCAACGGGGGCCCCTTCTACACCCAGAACCCAGGTGAGAAGGTTCGGCTGCTCTACTGAACTCAGTGGTGGTCAACACGGTGACCTTCAGCTCTCTGGAGTTTTATCTTCTCTCTCCATTGCAGATTTTGCACTTTCAGTATGTTGCTGGTAGCTGTGCCAAAGCTGCAGTGCAAGTGCACAGTGCTCAGCTTTTATTATGGCAAGCATCTTAAAAAGTGCTGGCTTTGTTGCCAAATAATTTACGTTTGATGTCACAGTCCCTATCAGACAAGCTTTAGTCCTTGACTACACCATGTGCTGTGGACTTGCTTTGGTGTGGGATGGGTATTTGATTTTGCACCAGAATGCTGATTCTTCATTAATCAGTCTTCAGCTTGTGTGCCTTTTCCTTCTGGGTAATCTACAGCTCAAGCAGTTGTATTTGTTACACTGGGGTGGGCATTAGACACCTTGGAGACACCAGTGGTGTTTGGGTGCTGTGTCATCTGCTAAGCCCACAGGTGGTGTTATTTTTGGGTGATCTGCCTTACAAAGCAAGAGGAGACCTTACCAGGGAGTGAGTGTCCTGTGTGTCAGCATAACACGGTAGCCTTTTACCTAAGGACTACTTCTTCCTGTGCTTCTGATGGGACCAGGAGGGTTTTATACCAGACTAGGGGAGAGTTTCTCTTTTGACAAAGCTACAGAAAGATGCAGGGGACACACTGAAGGTTTCTTGTCAGGAAATGCCCTATTACCAGCAAAATTGAATGTTGACTTGCAAGTACTACAGTATGTTGGTGTTTTGTGGTGGTGGAATTTGAAGGGGGGGTGTGTGTGTTGCTTGGTTGCTTTTGGTTTTGTTTGTGTTTTTTTTTTTTTGGTTGGTTGGTTTTTGGTTGGTTTGGTTGTTTTTTTTAAATTGAGCATTGAACTTGGAATTAGGTCAAATGCTGCAATCTGCATTTAAGGGGTTTGATCAGGTTTGGCTGTTACTGTTTGTGAGCTACCCTGCAGGGTGAGCTGAGCTTGAGATGGAAATGAATGGTCCTGCTGGGCACAGGGAAGTGGAAGAAGTTGTAAGGCTAAATTGTAGCCCAGTTGCCTGAAATAGGTCATATTTTTTAAGCACATTATGTGCATATTGAAGGCTGAAGGGGGGGATAGTCAAGAAAGAAAGAAAGGGTAACAGCAACAAAAGAAACCTTTCAGGATTGCAATAAAGCAATTTTTGCAATAAAGACGATTTTCAGTATATCCAGAGAGTTTTTGACGACTGCTGTGCGTTTTTTGCTTTAGCAAAGGGATAATTCTCTGCAAGTTGCCATTGCATTGTTAATAGGTAATCATAGAAGATGCCAAATAGACTTAAAATAAATTGCATAACCACAGTTGTCTGTGTATCCAGAAAGAAGGTAATGATTATGGTGATTAGTCATTTGAACTATAAATCACAAACAAAATACTTCAGTTATACTGGCATATCTGAGGCAATATAAATAAGCAGTTGTAGTAGGAGACTTTTTAAAATATACCAGCAGAACACAGAATTTATTAGCTTTGCAGTTACCTCAAACCAAGGTTTTTTTGGAGTTCACCTTGAAAGGAGAGGATGCTCAAGCATGCATAATTGATGAAAGCCCTAAGAACAGAGACACTGTTGTGTCTGGAAGGAGCAGACTCAGTAGTGATGGGACAGAGGCCACAATTTTTTCTCAGCATTCCTGAAGAGAGGTAGAAAACAAGAGGGGAAGGAGAGACCTTACAGGAGGCAGAGGAGGGTGCTGTGGCTTTTTTGTTGTTTGTAGGCTGTTTGGCAATAACCCAGTACTGTTATTTCCATTGCCATTTTTTAAAATGGTGGCCTAGTCGTGTTTGTTTATTCACTTGACAGGAGCATGAAAGGTACTTGCATTGCTCTGTTCTGTTAAAAGCTATTTCAAGATAATAAAATTTTTGTGCTTTGTGGTGAGACCTTTTTAACAACTGAGAAGAAAATATTATTAAATGCAGACTCTGAATGATCCCAGCATATGTCTATCTCAAAGCCACTCTTGCCAGCCAAGCCAGCTAACAAGTGCTTTAGCATTGCAACTTTGGATCTCATTTTCTAAGCACTATAGAGCTCAGCACAGGCTGAAAACGGGGTCGGAGAATCTGGGCAAGTATTAAGATGGTGGTTGCACCCCACCCCATCTGTACAGCTGAGTTCTTGCCAGTCTGAAGCAGCCTAGTGGAAGGTGCTCTTGAGCATTTCTGAATTAATTTACAGGAACTGTGTATTAAATCTATCAGTGGTCAGTATGGAAGGAAGATGGGAAAGAACATTTAAGATGATTATACAGCAGAGGTAAAGTTCTTCTGATGCATTTAATTAAAAAAGAAAAAATAATAAAATATTTATTGCAATGCCTCTTAGAGGTCAAAACTAGAGTCATTATATAGCATATAAGGACAGTATTATGATAGTCCCTGCACAGTGCAAAGACTGAAGCACAAACTGACGGGTTAAGACACTCAAGGAATGATGTCAGCTACTGCTAGCATCACCATTGTGATTAAACTACACAGCCCAAACTGAACCTGGGAATTTTTTTTGTATTTGCTTGGCATGCTTGTCTAGATTGATTGATTTTTCTCCATGGGAAGCCTTGTTATTTCTTTCAAAGAAATATATATAGTTCATGAGCAAAGTACACTGAAGAGACCAAGGAAACTGGAGCTACTCTCCTATGATAGGTATGGATTGTATGAATCCATATGATGTTGAATAGAGGAATCATTTTGAAATGAAACACTTTTCTAGTGTATATAATTGAAAAAGCAGGGACAAGGATGCTGACTTGATGAATATTACTGCTTTTCAGTAGGTCTTGAAATTTGACTTCCCTTTTTATGCTTTGAAAAAGTGCAAGACCAAATCTTTTCACAGCAATCATGGTTACACTTGAAGGAATAAATACTCTGAGGTCACGTCATGTGACTCAAAGAAACTGTAATCAGAAATACATTTCTGTTTTTTTCTCAAGACATATCAATTAAATGGTGAGATAATGGAACTTACTTTATATGGAGGTACTTTTGCAAAAAAAAGAATGGTTGCTGTTACTCTTTTCATTCATGCTGTGTGGTTCTGAAAGAAATGTGAATGTGAGTGACAGAAGAAATTCAAAGCACTTAAGATGTTACTGGAATGAGCAAACAGAAGAAATTTTAAGACACAAATTGTAAATGCTGGAGAACTCTTTTCTCTTGCTATGATAATGTCAATTAATTCTGAAAAATGCTACATCATACCTGTCAGTTTTCTTACTACCTCTGGAATTAGCCTGAAATTTATTTTGTTCTGTCTGGTAGCTAAATAAATGTACTGGTACATGAAGTATAGACTTCTTTTCCCCTTAATCTACCTTTGGACATGATTAAATGTTTTTTGTATGCCACATACTAACAAGAAATTTATTATTTTTGCTTCTCCTAAGGTGTGCTGTCTGAAAAATCACCTTGCAGCTTGCCTAAAGAATTTTGCTGCATTATTCAAAGTGATACTAAACTCTCATAAAACAAGTTAGCTGATGTTTTAACTAGATACCTGAAACTCACTTTCCAGGCTTAAACCACAGTTCAGCATTACAGCATTTGCAACTGGCTGAAAGCATCTTCTTTAACTGGGAATTCACATATCCTGTACAAAGGCAGCTCTTATTGTACAAAGAGAGCTCTTCTGGTGCCAGTGAAAGGGCTGTTCAGAGTTCAGTGCAGAGAAGTCAGGTGGGGAGGAAATCAGGCAGCACATCTGGAATAGGCTCTGTGGTTTGGCAGCAGCACAGTGTGCTCTGTTCTGTCAATAAGATCAGAAGTGTTGCATCTTTCAGATCTGCACAGTTCTCAAAAGGCATCTTTTTCTGTTTTGTCTGAAATAGCTGCCTCATTCAATGGGGCTTTTGGCCGACAACTTGGGAAAAAAAGAGGTATATCCATTTTCTTTCCTAGGGATCCATGGATGCTGTTAGTCAGCAACCATCCTCTATAAATATCAAGTAGATTTGAAAGGGGGAGGATTATAGGCAGAGAGTCCTCTTGATACATTTTTTAGTTAGGTCTGCCCATAAAGTGCTATATTCTGTAGTAAGAAACTTCATCTTAAGGGAATCTCATAGTCAAATCAGAAAAATGCTTCCATGTGGATTCTTTTTCATGGTTATGAAAAAGACCAGGGTTGGAAATTTTAAAAATAGAGAAATATCCTTGAAGAAAGAATTAGGAATATGCTTAAACCACCTGATCCATTTTTCTTTAAATGTCAGTATTTTTATCTCGGCTTCTTGGCAGCCTGCTGCACTGTCTGAGTGGTGATGATGTCTACTTTCCTGTTGTGCTGCTTTGTTGTGTTTCTAACTGGATGCCTCTCTCTTTTTAATTTCTGTGGCAGCATCCCTTGCTCCTCCTCCCCCCTCCATCCTACAGGTAACTCCACAGTTACCACTAATGGGATTTGTGGCCAGAGTTCAAGAAAACAGTAAGTTTGCTGCTTCCTTGTGCAATGTTTTATTACTGAATATGGCTTTTGAACTGAGTTGATTAAAGATTTGTCTGTATATAGCCAGAATTCTGCATTCTCTACTGCCTCTGCAAGTTTGTCTGAAATTGTGAAGGGTGGGAAAAAGAAATAATCTTATTGAAGGTACTTGAATTTTCCTGTCTCTAGTGTGTTTTCACAAGTTATAACTGTTGGTCCCACTTCCATTAAGTGGGATAGTTGCTTGAAGCAGCTACCATGGTTGTACTGGTAGAGACATTTTCATGGTTGTACTGTTACTTATGTTCAGTTTCAGATACTCCTCCCCCGCCACCGCCTGTGGACGAGACGGTGTTTGATGAGTCTCCACCTCCACCCCCACCTCCCGAGGATTATGAGGAGGAGGAAGCAGCTGTGGTGGAGTACAGCGATCCCTATGCCGAGGAGGACCCTCCTTGGGCACCGAGGACATACTTGGAAAAGGGTAGGTTTGGAGCTAGAAGAGACAGTAGGGTTGTAACGACTTTGTAACAACTTTCTGTCTGTGTTCCTGCCATCCTGCTTTTGCACATGGAGTCTGCCCACACTCCTTCGTACCAGTCTTTGGTATTACAACATTTTAGTCAGTAGCAAAAGAGAAAGAAGAGGCCCTGATGTGTGTTTATAGTGTCTCTCATAGTAATGCAAGGGTGGGGGAGCAGTGTGTGTATGTGCCTTGAGAAACAACTTTCTATTTGAGGAAATAATGATGTTTGAATGATAGTTCTGTTCTGCCTTCCTGTGGGACTTCATGAGCTTGGGAACTAAAATAGTTTATGTAGGTGCATATAGACAGAGGTCTGTTCCATCTCACATGGGACAGCAAAACTGTAAAGGAGAGTCTTTAAAGATAAGCTGGAGAAAGTCAGGCTTTTAGTCAGAAAATGTTTCCTGTGGGGAACAAAAGTATAAGAAGCCAAACATTGTCTCTGTTGATGTAGAGACACATGCAAAAACATAGTTTTGATATGTGTTTTTAAAACTAGATGACCAAAAGGTTGAAAAGATTGGTCTGTGTTTGGAAACACTTTTGAAAGTAGTAGAAAATACAATTGCTTTCAGCATATGAAGAACTATAGTAGTTTTAGGATACCAGAAAAAATGAGATATTGACATAGATGTGGATTCTGTTCTAGTTACCATGAATGTCTCTACTTAGCCCATGTCTTGAGATTTGACTGCTTTGCTGGAATTGGGAGAGAAGTGCTTGGCTGTGAGTTTTTTGTTACAAGCTTTGAAGCTTTAAAATTAATGAGAAACCTTGTACTAAAAGAGGACTTTAGTATTAAAGAATTTGTATACTTATACTGCTGGGAATTAAAATGCTTTATTCAGCAAAATAATTTGTCCTGTGGCAACTCCTTCAGTTCCTAAAAATAGTATTCTGCTCCACATGATTCAAAGTGGACAAAATAGATGAAAGTAAGTAGCTCTTCCAACACATTTACCCCCAATAAGTAGAATTCCCAATTTTTAGGATTTGTACTTGTACTTTTGATATGACTGTTCTCCTATTTAAGTTCATGAGAGCATTTTTATAGGGTTAGGGTAGATGACCTTTGCAATAGAAGCTGGGACACCAAAGAGGTGTCAAATTACAAGAGAGTTGCTGTGTATTGGAATGGGATTCAATATGACCCCATTCTGTAGAGGTCAAGCAGTGTGGCAGGTTTAACATTTAACCTTTAACACTAAGAGCTGAGGATGGAAGTGAATAGCAGATCCATTTGGAACAGATGGAGAAATTGTTCAGTAGGATATAGATACTGGCGATGCTGAACTTGAGGACTCTGCCATGTAATAGCAACAGCCAACCTGCAGTGTCCAGGGATGTGCACTGCAGTTTTCCACTGAGCTCTGTGTCTGGCTGTTTGGCAGGAAAAGATAAGAAAATGACCTGGCTCTGCAAATCAGATGAATGGAAATGGGTATCCAGAAGGAAAAATTGCACTTTCACCACTTAAAGAAAGTGTGTGTTCACAGATTGCAGCTGGATAATCAGCGTAGCCTTCATTTGTGGTCAGTTGGATATAACAGAATTCAGCCAAACTCTGTCATTGTTGAAGAACCAAAGATCACTGACTGGAAGAATATCAACCTAAATGAGTAATTCTGGTTTTTATAACTGCATTGAAACACATTCAGACAGAAACTAAAAGAAGCCCTGGCTTAGGCTGACAGGGCAGGATGCCACCTCCTGAGTCAGTATTGCTGCTTCCTGTCTCATCTGGAGCCTTCCTTGCAATGCTGGCCTGGCCTCCTCATAACTCGGGGCATGTGACAAGCTCACAGCTTGAACTGGTGGGACTGCAGACTGAAGGATTAAACAGCCTTTTAGAGGGAGGACTGTTGCCAATACATAAATAACATACTGGAGGAAGCAGTGGTGATGTAAAAACAAAACCAGGCTTCAGGTAAATTTTATGAGGCTTAACAAGAAGCAAATTTTCTTCACAAATTTAAGGAAGAGTTTCTGATCATGAAATAATGAATCCATTCAGTATCCAAAGGGACTAGAGTACACTCAGAAGTTAGAAAGGAATTGGAAGTTTCCGTGGTCCTTGGATGATGGTGATGATGATTATTGTCCTCAAGAGAGTGAAGAAAAATAGCACAGTGACTGACTCCAGGAAGAAATTTCAAAACCCTTAGAAAGGAATTTTGAAGGACTTAAATTGAATGCATCACATGTTCATACACTTGTTTTTCAAGCTAAAATCGTACTTGTTTCTCCATTGGTGTTTTGTTTGCTTAGAATTATATGTCTAAAACTGTACCTAAGTCACTTAACAACTGCTGGCACAATTGTAGAGCTAACAATATGTGTTTTTAAAGTATGCTCTAGTCACATGATAAAAAAAAATTCTTTGCATACTCTGATTTTCCACTGGGATTGATCTGTATATTTTATAATCTCTTCTGGATCCAGGTTTCTCTAGCATTAGTTTGTGTTGATTCCTTTGCTCCCTCAAAAAGGAAATGACCTTTTTTCTTTTGAAAAGAATGATGAGTTTAATAGGACTCTTGGACAGTGGTTTTATGAACACATGCTGTTAATTTTTAATCCTTGTTTTAGTTTAGAGTATCTTTCCATCTATCCTCAGCACAAGATTTTAGGATCCCTGTCCAACATCCTTTTTTTTTTTCCTTAGTGGCAGCACTGCATGTTTCATTGCCAAGTTCTCAAAGCAGTGATTGATGCTGTTTGGTAAAGTACTCAGAGTCTGGCATAGCTTTCTCTATGAAACACATAATGATAGCACCAAGATTGGAAAAGTGTATCAATTCTGTGTCTATTTTCTGGCATTTCAGGACTGTTCTGTTTAATATTTCCAAGTGCTTTGTCCAATTTCTTTGCCTTTCCTAGCAACTTCTGTGCCATCACTAAAATATTCTGCAGCTGTAAGAAGAATGTCCTGATACAGTATGTGTACATTTCCACCTTCTTTCTTTGTGGCTTCTAACAGGGATTCACCCACCTTGGTGCTGTGTCCCTGGGAGTGGCTGCTGGATATTGAGATGCACGTGACCTTTAGAGATTTAAATGTGGAAGTAGCTAAGGTAGATGGAAGGCTGGCATATCACCTTGGCTTACTCGTACTGTGGCCTGAAGAGAGCTCTTGCCACACTCCCTCTTCCTTGTTTTCCTGCTCTTTCCTGTGCTGAGATCTGGTTTAGCTCATGTAGGAATAGTTGTGAGTGGTCGTAGCCATGGGGATTCACAGCCACCTCATTGTATCGTTCCATACCAAAAGTTTGTTGTATAGTTGGACACTTCCTCTGGTGGGTCTGGAAATAGAACAGAAGAGTGAAAGGAGTCCTGGCTCATGTGCTTCAAAGCGTGAGCTTGTACAAAAGGGGCTGGAAGAAACTGTTTCTCTCAGCAGGTCATTGGGCACACACACAGGCGAGGCAGCGCCTGCGTGAGGGAGGGTGACTGGATTTTCCTCCTCCTCCCCTACGTCTCCTAACACTCACATTCTGTTCTTTCCTAGTGGTGGCAATCTATGACTACACCAAGGACAAGGAAGATGAGCTCTCATTTCAGGAAGGTGCCATCATTTACGTCATCAAGAAAAATGATGATGGCTGGTATGAGGGGGTCATGAATGGAGTGACGGGGCTGTTCCCGGGGAACTATGTGGAGTCGATCATGCATTACTCAGAGTGAAGACTGACCAGAGGACAGAGCATCTGCTGCTGCAGGAGCTGTCAGGGCCTCCCAGATCTCCACCAGCTTCTGGGGCCCCATCCAGTATAACTGAATGAAGGATAATTGTAACAACCACTCTTTTGGGTTTGGTTTGGTTTTTTTTTTTCCTTTTCCCCCTCATGATAAGACAATAGTGATTTGAGTTGTTTGAACAAATGGCTCTTCAGCTGCCAGCAGAGGCTATCCTGAGCTATCTGACTTTGAATTAAGCTGACCCATTCAGATGTAACAAACTTGTTGATTAGCTTATACTTCTCTTGAATTCTGACTTCTGACAGGCCTTGGGATCTATCTCAGGAGTCCTGTGTGCCCTCATGGTACTACCATTGGAAGCAGTGCCTGGCACTGGGGATGTCCTGGAATGCTTGTGGTGAAGGTTACTGGCCAGTGGACATCCCTCCTGTTTCTACACTACACTCCTGTGCAGCTGGAAGAACAGTCATGTGCTAGCAAACACTGGGATTTCTACACAGAGACGTTCCTGTAACTGACTTCCAGATAGCTGGATGCTTCTTTAGCATAAACACTCCTGCAGCTGCTCTGCACACGTAGGCTGACACAGGGCACACAGAGCCGGCTTTCATTCACTCACCTTTCAGTTTAGACAATTCAGATGGCTGCAGCCCAGAGGATCCCCACCCCCATTTCTCATCTTCTGAATGCCACATATTTGTTTTGTGTTCTGCACTGATGTAACTGTGCTCCTCTCCACAGCGAGCTCCTTGCCACGGTTGCTGCCGGTTCAAACAGAACTCACAGATGCCGTTGATGGTGAAGGCGAAACAAAGTTTACAGGTCCTCCTGGGGTCTGAGGATTTACTCTAGGGGGTGTGACCTAAGGTTCAAATCTACTCATGCCTGCTTGCACTAGAGAAACTTGCCCCCAGCTTTAGTTTTATGCACAATATAATCTTAAAAATCCAATCAGGTATTGTAAATTGGCTGTTTTGTACTTGATGACTAGATTTGCATATGTACTGTGAGAGCCCTGTGCAGAGGCAGGACAAACGGCAATTGTCGTCTTCATGTCTGTTGCCAAAATCTCTTCAGTGGAAGCAAAAAGGGCTGTTGTGTGTACTGGTTTCCCATGGAAATCCAAGCAGTAACTAGTAGTAGTCCTAGCTCTTCCCCTAGCCCTCTCCATTGTTTATTATAATAGGTATTTTGAGCTGTACTGGTGGCTCGGGGTGGAGTAATACCAAGTGAAGGCTCTATAGCCCCTTGTGATGATACTTGGCTTTCTCATCTAGTCTCAGTTAGCAGTTCTGCTCAGTGATTGTACAGATCACTGTAAGTGATGGTTGTACTCATCTGCCCTTAAGAACCTCTCAGTGTTACCTGTGGGTAAATATCATGCATTAACTAATTAAATTTCCTGTTAAGTCTTGTTAGCCTGCAAATTGAGAGCCTCCTGAGCAAGGGCATCTTTAGACTGTCACCGGGCCAAGTTCTAGCTGGTACCAAGAGTAGCTTGTCCAAGGTGAGACAGTGCTGCAGCTGGAGAGGCTGGTCAGGAGTGCGGGGCTAGATATGTGATGGCACTGGCAGCAGTACAGGTAACTGACCCAGCCCCTTGCATATTTAGTGCAGATTTAGTGCCAGCCTGGGCAGGGAGGTGCCACAGCTGCTCAGAGGGCAAGAGGAACAAACAAATGGCTGTGTTTGTAGGCCATGGAGGAATGTGATCACCTGCTGTGAGCTTGTGGAACTCCCGTTGCAGTGCACAAGAAACTGGCTTGGTTAAAGTCTGCAGAAGGACAACTTTGAAGAAACTCGTGTGCAGATAGAAGTCGCTTTCTCCCTTGCTAATCCATGTGTTGTCTTCTTTCTGGAAGCTGACAGCATTGTTTGGGATGAGTGCCAGAACAGATACCCTTTAAGCCTTTTACTCTCTGATAAGTTTTCTTGCAGCAAGACTAGGAGAAGCAGCCATGTTTAGTTCCCTCAGCCCATCATTTCTGTGGAAGCAAGTCCAGAACTTGGTTGTGCAGTCACTGGAATAACTGTTTCTAGTGTCATTGGGCAGGTCTAAGCTTTTGGCACAGGGAGGTGGTGCTTCTAGCAAAGGTGACTGAACAGCAGCATTCACAAGCCTTTGGTGCTTACAGGGCGGCTGTGTTTTCCAGGAATATCAGAGCTTTACTGGCTTCTCTTGCCTTGGATATGTTTGTGGCAAAAACTGAGCCCACAGTGCTCAAATGCATCGTTAGGGCAGCCTAATGGTTTCTTAGGTGAGAGCTGAACCTCTGCCTGTGCACCCAAGCTGCAGCTGGCAGGTCACACTTTAGTGAAACATGGCTGAAGCCAGTCTGAGCAAGAGCTTGTGCTTGAACACTTCTGGCAGGTGGGTGGGGTAGTGTGTACTCTCACGGTGTGTGATGTTTTTATCTTCAGCTGGTTTTTCATCTTGCAAGTTTTCTGTGTTGTGGGAGCAGAGCAGTGTGAGATGAACGCTTGCAGAGCCCAGCACACAAGATGAGGCTACAAAACCCTTAGTGATTCCACTTTCAGGACAGCTGTGTGACAGCTCCTGAAGAACTGGCTTTGGTCTGATGGGCCAGGGGTTAGTTTGGTCCCTGCTGATAGAACATGGAATTGTTTATCCTGCAAGAACTGCTGTGGATGGAATTTCTGGGTCACCTCCTGCTGGTTTTATGCTTTATTATACAGTACTAATGTAAAGAAATTTGTTGAGTTTTATGCATATTTTTATTTTGTACAGATTTTAATTCTGTTTGGGGATGATGTGATGTAATGGTCATAGACCAGGCCAAGGCAAACAGGCTTTGTATATTAATGTTACATAGATTGCATGCTAGTAAAGTCAGTGAGGGTTGTGTTCCCAGTTTTGTCCCTTGTACTTCTCCTTGTCCAAAACCTTCTCTTCCCCACCCCTTTTTAATTTACAGGTTTACTTTAAAAGGGGGTGGCAAATGGGGGGCTGGGGGAGAAACACCTCAGTATTTTAAATAAGGTGCACAACATCTCTTCACTGCCGAGTTTTGCTGCCACAGCTGATGGTGTTTTGCATCACAGGCTGTTGTAGCGGGAGTGTGTACGCTTGAGAGGTGGGGGAAGGAGACACTCCAGCATAGCCCAAAGAGTGCTGAATGGCCAAAATGTATATGTTTCTCCCTTTGTGAGAACTGCCTTAGCCCAGCCAGCTGTTTCCATTGTGCACAGAAATTGTTCAGCATCCTCTAGCAGTGGATTTTGCCTTGGTTTGCTGTGTATCAAAGGTTTCTTCCTTCCTCTTAGCGCCAGGGACAAAGCTATTAACTACAGCTGCCTCTCCATCATGTGCCTGATGAGAGGAGGTCTGACCGAGTCTGTCCACATCTAGTGCTGAAGCAGGTTCATTTTGGTGCCTTGATCCAGCCGAAGAGGAGCAGCTGAGGTTGCATGTGTCTGACCCATTCTTTCCCCTTCCCTCAGCTGTTGCAGCAGAGGGCTGAGAGGGGCAGGAGAGGTGACCAGGAAATTCTATGCCTGAGTGTCCTGAGGGCGTGTGCAGTGGCTGGAGTAGGCACCAGAGAGCTGAAGCAATGCTGGATCACTTGATGGTCTGACTGGTTAGATACAGACACACACTGAAGAACCACGGCTCTCACTGGAGGACAAGAGGTGTGGCTTGGCCCTGAGGTAGATGACAGCTTGGTGTGTGTTCCCAGGGGGCTGATGATGTTCCTGGAATTCAGCTTATCCTTGCAGATAGTTGACTTGGATGTCATAAGAGTGTCTGGAGATGTCTGCTGGTGTGAACCACAGGTCCAGTGGTGTGTGGCTTGGTGGCTTACCTGTGGGCACAAGAAAGGCTTAGACCCAGCTAGTTCTTGCTAGAGCAGTTTGTTCTCCTTTCACAGCTGCTGGGCATTTTCTTTTCTTGCTGCTGAGGGTTCTTGGTGAGAGCCAAAGTTGACAGTGGCCGTAATGCAGCTTCTGAAAAGTGCCACTTTTACCTGGGGTGTTTCAGTTGATCATGAAAAGAAAGCAAGGAAGCAACAGGACTGAGGAGCCTTTTCCAGCAGAGGGTGTGTGGGCTGCGTGCCTGCTGTGGATGTGCACATTGTTGACTGGAGGTGGAAGAGTACTCTGCACTGACACTGTTGCACTGATACTGTGGCACTTCTGTGATGCCTCCCACCTGTGCTTGATGGTGACTTAATACTGTCCTCTTCCTAGCAACTTCCACCACTTCCTAACAGGTGCTGTGGATGCACCTCTCTGCTGGAAATGAGCCTGCTTTTTTATTAGTTGTGTCTGTGGGCTCCGGGCATCGAGCAAAATTTCCATGTTTTCTTTTCTGGAAAGGATGGAACTTTATGTTGTGTAGTAAACTGGGAGCATTTACAGAGCTTCTCCTCCCAGAGGTGCAGTAGGACATGTTGTAAATTGGGTGACATCTGTATTCTCTGCAGGTCCTTTTTGGAAGCTGCTTAGAGCATGCTGTTGGACAGACTGTGGTGCTGTGGCTTTACTAGGAGCAGTACTTGCATTCAGAGTATCGAGAGTCACTGGTGAAGGCACTGCAGCATTTCAGGCAGCATTACAAACCCCATGCAGAGACTTCAGTACCGATGTTGGCAACCAACCGTGGCAGTAGAAAAGGTACAACACTGTTGCATTCACTAAGGCAAGTATTTACAACACAAACCTCTAGGGAAAGTGGTGGTGGAAACTGAGTTACCAGCAGGATCCTGGGCTACAGCTTCTGGGGTGCCAGTTACAAGAATTTACTGTGCTTACAGGTGTATTCACCTTCCCCAGTTTCTGGCATCTCCCAGTATTTGGAACAGCTGCATTTTGTGGATAAAATGGTTATTACACAGAGGTCAGAACAGTACAAGAAGGGAACAATGTATGGTTTGTGTTGGGGATTTTCCCCCACAGTAGCTGAAGTCAATGTGTAGTAACAGCCCTATTTACCTACTTCTGATGTTAAAACCCCCACCTCACATCCATGGGGACATGCTGAAAGCTTGATGCAGCCACAGTTTGACAACTGCTGTTAAAAAGAGTAATTCACAGATCATGGTGTTCTGCTGCTTTCATTTGAAAAAAACCCCACCCATGTGTTTTGTGTAATCTCCAGCCAGTGGAGGAAGAGGTTTGGGGTTTTTGGTACACTAAATGTACTAACTTTATTAGCACCTGTGCTTATTACAAGACCTATTACAAGACCATGATGGCAGCAGGGGCCTGCTGTCCAGAGGTAAGCCTACACCCAGGACCCTGCTGAACACTGACATGGGGACCCTGCTGAAATGGGTGCAGTACATTTATTCCAGTTTCTCTTTACACCTGTGAAGAACCCTACCACTACTGACTAATAGGAAGAGCTATGTACAAATTTATTTCCATTACAGCGCCTCAGTAAGTGCTGACATGTCCAAGATTTTTTTTGTAAAGAACAAGTGCTTATTTTCACATTTGAAAAAGTGTCTTTTGCAACTTGCATGGACAAGTAGTTTCTATGAATTCTCTGGAGATGTCAGTGTCTAACATGGATTTTGTCCATGCACTTTTTCTGAAAGCAGAAACCCCCCCCCCTTTGGTTTGCAGTTGGAGCAGCACGCTCTGCTTTTGCTTTTGGCACTGCTGATGCAGTGGATGGAGGCAGAGCCCGCTGTAAATGACCGAGCCCACGGGACTCTGGGGAGCTGTATGCCGCCAGTAACGTTTTAGTGTGTGTGCCATTTGAACCACCTTCCAGTGAGTGCAAAACCCAATTTTTAAATTTTTTTAATTGTACTTGGAATTAATTGTTGCTGTGTACTAAACCCTCTTGTTATGAGCCCTAAATAAAAAGAACAAAGCACACATCATGTGTTCTGTAAGCGTGCCACAGCTGTGTCACATTTCTTGTCTTTGGCTACACACTTCAACGCACCAGGGCCAGGGCTCGTGGCTCGTGTGTGCAGGAGCCTGTCCCTGAGGCTCTCTGAGCACAGCACTTCCCACAGCAAAGTACAAGCCTTGGCATCTGGCCTGCTGCCTCCAGCAGCTCCTTGCCCTCGGTGGGACTCCCCTTGCCTGCACTCGCTGCTGTCATTCTCAGGTCTGTGCTGCTGCGGGCCGCAGGGTGAGGCTGAGAGCTTTTCTCAGCCATGTTCCCTACAGCAGCACTTTCCAGCCAGCAGCTGTTCTGTGTGAGCCGAGCGAGCCAGGACGCTGCAGGCCCGAGCAAGGAGCAGCTGGGCAAGGTGAGCCTTCACACGGGCTCCTCTTTAGCCCTGTACCTGGTACAGCCAGCTCTGACCCAGCGGGATGAACGGTGCAAAGGAAGAGCAGCAGTTTCCTTGGGAGTGAGCACAGGCATGGCTTACAGCTGTAGCCCATCAGCTACCTGACCCCTACCAAGAGGAACCACTGATGACCTGAAAACACAATGTGGGTCTGAGCTCATGAAAAAGGAAAATTGCAAGACAGAGGATTAAAACAGAGTATTAAATTTAACTACATCTTTATTGAATTGTGCATATTCCATTGTATAATGATCTATATTGGGTACTCTATAATGTAGTATTTCTTTTGTCCTCTCTCATGCTTAAAAAAGTATATTTATACATATATTTATATATATTTATAATATGGCAAAGCTCCCCCCAACCTGACACTATCAGTCTAAAAGAGCTTTGATTTATTTTTTTTTTTTCTGTTTGGAAAGGGAAGAAGAGGGGAGGCAATCCCATGAAAGATAAAATGTGCAATTTTCTTTTTAAAGCAGTAAACATGAATGTATTTACAGCACTCAGCACAAGTTTGCTGCACAGACAAATCATCATTGCAATGACACTTCTTACACTTGCATCTCCAGTATTATACAGAATACTCCCAGTGATGGGTAACAATTAGTGTAAGCTATAAACCAAACTGCTGCTCCAGTTCATTTCTGGTCCACTGCAGTCCACTTAGGAGGCCTAAGATTTCCAATTAAAACTTAGGACAAAACATTTAGTTTTTCTTTTAGAACTACAAGTGTTACTGTGCTGCACCAAGTCAGCTAGCAGGGTGCCATGGGCACAGCTTTGTTTGCTAAACTGTCCTTTTCAAGTGTGTACCCAGTTCCCAGTGTTGGTTAAAGGCAAGGGACACAAAACATCTAAGAGTGGCACCCTGTTCTCTCACCAGACACATGCTAGAGATCAGCACTATGAGACCCTGGCAACAAGAGACTGGTGTACACACATCTGCATACCTGGAATTTAGCTCAGAATGCATCTTTGGCATCTTGGGAAAGCTGGAAGGAAATTATTTTCCACTGTAGCCAACAGTTGAGTTCCAAAATTTCCTTAAAGACAAGCTGCCTTCAAGCATTTAAATAATGGGGGGGGGGGTAGTGTCCACACTCTGTTACTGAAGGTCCTTCTCATTAATTTCTACAGCACGAGTTCCTGTTCCTCCAAGTCTTCTACCTTCTCTAACTCCCCTTTACCCAAGATCCATCTGCTGAGCCGAGAGCTCACTGAGTACTTGCCCCACTGAGTACCTTAGAGCACCAAATGATCATTACTCAAGTCACTATTTTCCCCATGGTTGGTTAGTAGCAATTAGAGTAATTTACGTGGTGCTGGATTAGTGTTTTTCATCTTTGCAGTTTAGTGTCTTAAACTTCTCACAACTAGACCAAGCTTGTGTCACAGTATTAGTGAGTGCTGCCCCTGCAACAAAACCCTGTTGTTTTGGTGGGTTTTTTTGCCCCTTCATGGGCATTTTTTAACTGAAGGAAAGAAAATTCAGAAAGCAAAATAAATTACTCAGCTTAGACAAACTCAGAATTCCAAAATAAAGCTTAAAATCCCACCAGCATGTGGCAAAAAATCCAAGCGAAACTATCCCTTGTAGTGTTAAATCCTCTCTGGTTTGGAGTCTGTCCCAGTGGTGCAAGGGAGTGAATGCAGAGCTCCACACCAGGTGCCACAAATGGGCCCCAAAGTAGTAAGACTCACCTGCAGCTGAGGAGCACTGTGTGACTGAGTACATAATCTACCCCTTAGTAATGCTATAAGGAAAAAAAAAACCCAGCAACCAACCAAACTCCCATGTTCTGGCTTCATCCTCACTACCTTCTGCCAGGAATTCTGCTGCTTTTCTGGAGTGCAACTGACTTTAGCGTGACACTAGTTGAAATAATACTCATATTAGGACCCACTTATAATCTTATTTTGAATAAGAAACAAATTTACCTGTGATAGTACCACTGTAGCAAAACAATTTGGTTTTATGCTGTTTTCTGTAAAAAGCAGCAAATTTCTTTCTGCCCTTCTGCTGTTGAAATGGCACTTTTGGTTCCTTAAACTGTGGAAAAAAAAATTAAAAGTGAGAGGAAGACTGGCCACACTTTATCTCTGAGCTGATATGATTTATCTGGTTGCCTAAGGGCACAGAAAGAAGGAATTAGAAAACCTTTAAATGTGCAAGCCCAGAACAGTAAATGTTAAAATGCACTTGTTGAAAAAACTGCGTCCTCTCCCCTCAGACTTGAAACCAAATCATCCAGGTACCAGCACTTTGTTTCCCTGATGTGTCACTCAGTGCTGCCCTGCAGACAAGTGCAGAGTAAGCTCAGGAGAGAAGCTCTTTGGCTTTGAGGTCATCACCAAGTCAGAGCAGTCAGGGGTGGTTTGCCGCAGGAGGAAACCACTGTGCAGCGTGAAGCAGGAAACTTCCTCTTCCATAGAAAATAAGAGACTGATTCAGACACTTGTGCCTAACTTCCTCTCCCAGCTACAGGTGTTAAAAGACTAAAGGAGCCCCTAGCATAGCCACCTGAAACATGTTACCTATGGTTTCTTTAGAACCTGTGGTTTCTGTTAGTTTTAAAAGTAATTTCTCATCTAAGCTTAGTGCTGCTCTAAGAGCCTAGTTTTCCTTTTCAAAGCAGCTCCCCAGCCCCTGAATGGTGATGTAAGCATCTGAGAAGAACTCCCTGCTTTCCACACCTGGGCTGTGGGCACAGACACGTGGCTGGGCAGGGCTCTGGTGCTCAGAGGTGATGCTACGCTGCATAGCAGAGGGGAAATGAAGACCAAATGTGGAAAAGATTAACGGACAGAGCTGAGCTCTCTCAGGTGCCCTTGCAGCTGCAGGGTCCCCTGACACCCACCTTAACAAGTGGCCAGCCTGTGCTCTGCCTCATGTAATGCAATCCCAGCCATACACTCTGTGTATTTTGGGATCAAAACACTTTTGTGTCTGTAGCGTGAGCACTCAGCCTTCACATGCCCATTTTAAAACTGCCAAAAGTATTACTGCCCATATTTGTAGCAGGAAGCTTCTTCCTGGGTGTCTGAAGTCCAGCCCCCTTAATTTTCTGATTTAATAAATATTATGTTGCAATTACGAGATGACTGCACACAGGGGAAAACAACTTACTTGCAAAATAAGGTGTAAATATTCACTGTCACAAAACCAGTAAATATACTGGAAAAGCAAGATACAATGGGGGGTATCTCATAACCTGAAAAGGCAACCAGGTTGTCTGAACCACACTGTAGCCCAATTTCCATGCTCAGCTGAGAGAAAGCAAGCAGCAGCCACTCACTGGATCACTACTGCCTTAGGAAGGAAACTAACTAGAAGGAATACAGGGTGCCACCTTTGCTGACATTCATTCTTTTTGCTGCAGACTTAGGAGTTACACAACTGTCTCCCAGCAAGCTGTGGGCAGCCTGCAGTAGTAAGCGTGGATTAATTGTCTAGGGAGAGATACTGGGGAAATAAATGTGGACACAGGAAAACAAGAACAAAGCTGAAATGCCCCTGAAGAAATTGCACTCAAAACATTGATGTGACGAGCCCAAAGCCCAGAGGTACCTGCACTGAATGAACTACAGTAAAAGGGCTGGAACTGACACACACCAGTGAGGCTCTCTTGGGGAAAAGAAAAGCAGGTGGGGCAAGCAGAATTCCCTGACTGCTCTCACCTGGGAGCACATGTTGCCAGTAGGAGAATGTGCCCACCTCCCTGTCACAGCTAAGGGCTGAGCAGCTACAGCTGTAGTGAGCACCTGTTGCCCTCTGGTGTGTCTGAGCCCCAGGAGCTGCGCACAGGACACAGCAGCAGGAGGAGCAACGTGAAAATTACAGCACCCATGCACTGCAGTATAGCTTAACAACCCTGTGAAGTTAGTCACCAGCTACACTGAGCATGCTCAAAATCAACAATGCAAATGCTTTTAAGGACACTTTGTAAGCACAAAAATAGTAGAAACAAAACTTGGTGCACAATTTGAAAGATACAAAAAAGTGCCTTTCCATAGCAGTGCTTTAAAAATGCACATAATGGTATATACTCTTATTGCTCAAAAAATCTAGTCTGAAATATTAAAACAATTTCCAGAGGTGCTGAAACAGATTTTAAAAAAATCATATGAAACAGTTCAGCAGAGACAGCACCACTAATTTTTCTCTTTTCATGATGTACCTATTTAAAAGTATATAGTTATAGATGTGTAATTTTCCACCTCAAATTAGCAAAATTTTTTCCTATTAATAAAATATTCACAAAGACATTTATTTCATTTTTTAGACTTAAAAAAAAAACTTTATAAAAAAAAGGAATGGGGGACACTGTCACAATATTTCTTAAATGTATCATCCTGAATTACTTTAACGAGAGATTAGTTTATATTGGTTTTACACATCTGCAGATACTGCCAGGTCAAGCTGCTGTCTTTGTTTCATTCTTTGGGGAAAATAAAGCATTTAAAGTTTGCTTTTGGAGCAAAAGTAAGCCAACAGTGAAATTATTTGTCCTATGAGCCTACTGACACTATGTATTGACAATATCCCCATGCTGATGAGGGCAGCTGTAGCAGCTGAAGATGGGGTAGTTACAGTCCAAGTATTTTAGCTGTTTTTCAAAGGCTGTGTCCCACCACCCTGCAAGGAATGTGCAATGATACGTAAGACCACTTACACTGCCTTATCACAAGGTCTGAGTATGTGGGTAAGACTGTACAATCAAGCTACTGAAGTAGCTACTGAAGAAGAAGGACTGTCATGCTTGATGTGGTGACTGACTGTAAATCGGTGACTAACAAAAACCAAGCTAACCAATAGTCTATTTTCTACTCCTATGGGCCCTTAGATGAAATTCTTAGCAAATGTTATTGCCTCTTTAAGGTTGTTTTATTTCCAGTCTTCTTCCTTGACTGCTAGAGGTGCAACTTTGTAATAAACAGGTTAATGCACTGGTCACAGTCTCTGGCAAGTCAAAGAAAAGAGAGAGAATTCCTACTCTGCTTGTCCTGAAATTGCTGCTCCCTTCCCTCTTTCCAGAAGGGAAAGCTTCCTGACAATTTCCAGTCAATCACAAACAGTACTTTCTTCACACATTTCCAGATGCTTGTTTTTGTGAAGACACTACATCTTTCCAGGCCCAGACCAGGTGGGACTGGATGCTGTGCATGCCTGTGGCAGCACACAGCACGTTCTACAGAAACCTACCTGTTCATTCAGGGTAAGAGTTACACGGACAGCTCACGGATCGGCGTGGGTCAGCCTTGGGGGTTGGCAGGAGTCCTGGCAGCTTTCAGAAGGGGTTAACACAAATATATTCATCTTGAGCCATAGAAACAAATGATTGAGCCTATTATCAGTTAGAATGGATAATGGTTTGGAATAATATATATTTATCCTACTTAACTGCATGGACAATTAAGTTTGAAATAATTTCTATCAGTGTATATTTTTAAACTATTTGAAAGGAGGGGGAGGCTCTTTATAGTATAAATATATTTCACTCCAGCCCACTATATATAAAATCTATTTCTTTCCTCTGAACATACTCATTTTCAGTAGTATTATGACCAGAATGTTTTGGTATGTTGCATCTGTACTTTTCAATCAATGGACAACGTACAGTTACCAGCTGAACACCTCAGCTTTGCAGAATTTACCCACCACAAACTGCTGAGAAGTTTGTGGGTTTAGGTTTTTTATTTCCTTTCTTTAAAGTGCCCCCTACATCTCCATCTTTATGGTAAGATTTGACCAGTTAGAGTCCGATTCCAGATAATATACTGACTGAAACAATAAATACGGTTCTACAAAAACATTCTGGTTATCTTCTATAATTGCGACGAAATATATCACAATATATTATATACCTACACTTATTATACATGCACAAACATGTCTCACGTGGACAGACACTACAAAAAAATTCTCTCCCTCCCCCTCCCCTAAATGCAGAAAAAGTAAGAAAATGGGGGTTTGGTCCAATCCATAAGAAGGGTAAAAGAAACTGAAAGAATGAAGCAAACACCTCTCTACCCACTTTTCCCAATAAAGTATCAACACCCCTAAGCCCCCATCTTTCTTAACCTAGCCTTGTCTTTACATTTAGCCATAGCTGCGGTTTTGAGATCACCTCTTTTAATGGGGCTATCATCCGCATCCCCACATCCTCTCCACGTGCACGGGGTCACGGGCTGGCGGATCACAGAGCAGCCCACGAGTCATGGAGAGCACTGGCCCTGGGGACTGACTACCAGTCCCGCGACAGCTTGGTGTTCTGATCCCTTTTGGGGGGTGCGGGGGGCGGCCCCCTCCGTAACGTTGCATAGCCAGATAAATGACTGCCCCCAAAGCTGCTGGTCTTCTGCTGGTCAGCCAGCAGCTCTGGCGGGGGTGGAGGCAGGGCCATGTCGTCCATGGTGGCCGTGGGCTCCGTTCTGGACATCCGCGCGGAGGAGAGCGAGCCGTGCCGGGTGATGGATTTCCGCTGCAGCGTCCGGTTGAGGTCTGCCAGGAATCCCGGCTGAACGCTAAGGCTGGACTTGGGTGAGGTGGGCACTTGTGGGCCAGCTGACCCCGGGGGCTCTGCAACCTCCGCCTGTGTCAGTCGGGTGCTGTCGTTCCGCTTGGGACGTGTGGGTGGCGGGGCTTTTTTCACAGATGGTTTTGACCATGCTTGTGGCTGGGGATTTACAACAGCGACTTTTGGGGAGGTGCTGCCTGAAAACACAGATGGAATTTCTACTGGAGGGGGAGGAAGATCTATTTCAGGTGGTGGTGGTGGGAAGTCTGAATCGGATGGTGGTGAAGGGAATTCAACCACAGGTTCCTTTCCAGACACACTCGGAGCAGAAGCTTTTGCTGGGAGCCCACCTTGTGGAAGGACAATGGGCAGGCTCACACCAGAAAGGTTGAGCTTTCCTGGCTTTGGAGGCGCTGGAGGAGGCGATGACTCCTTGGAAGGAGATCCTGACGGCTCTGGGGTGTGTGCAAATTTGCTGACAAGGCGGTCCACTGAAGGCCTCTTGGACTCATGGTACTCAGCGGAGCTCGTGGACTTGATGCTGGAGTTGCGTTGAGGTGTTGGAGGTGGCTTCTTCCCTCCGGGGCTTGATGTCTTGCCGGCCTTTTTTACTGGAGACCCTGATTTGTCAGGCGGGGGAGAACCTGCAGAGGAAGCTGGGGAAGGAGGTGGAGGAGGAAACACTAAACTGCTCTCTGGTGGAGGAGGGGGGAAATCTGGAGAAGGAGCAGCAGCAGGCTGCCATTTGGGCTTTGCCTTCACTGCTGGAGGTGACTGTGGAGCCACAGTCAGTGGAAGGGGTTTCAGAGGTTGGGGCTCAGTGGCGGGTGGCGTGGGAGGAGGGGGGAACTGGCTGACTATCTGCTTCACCACCGATGGCACTGGGGACTGAGGGGATGGAGGAGGCTTTACTGAGAAACTCTGCTGCTTTGGGAACGTCGCAGGGGGAGTGGGGCCAGGAGGGGCCGGGGGCAGAGGAGGCACCTGGGGAGAAGTGACACTTGGTTGTTTCTTTATTGGAAGGGGCAAGGCTGCAGTCACAGGGGGAGTGACATGAGTGACCCCTGGTGACGCTGCCTTCCCGCTAGGCTGAGGGGGCAGAGCTGCCATGACAGGCTTTGGGGGTGCCTGGGGTGGTGGTGGGGCAGGCACAGGAGGAGGCGGTGGTGGCAACGAGGAGGCAACAGCGGCCTGGCTTATATTCGGTTGAACTTGATGGATCTTGGGGGGCGGCGGTGGTGGCGTGAACTGCGGCACAGAGGGGGCACAGGGTGCCGGCTTCAACTGTGCCATGGCCGAGCCCGGGGTGGGGGGCGGCGGGGGGGGCGGGGGGGGCGGCATGACCCCGGTGGGGGGC
>JAYDZK010000274.1:24267466-24312978 GCA_034509185.1 Euphonia xanthogaster
CAAACCACACACAGTCTCCCAGAGCGTGTCAAATCCTTACATCTGTTAGTTCAGGCCTTACACTGCTCAGGGTTACAAAATGCAGAAATCCTGAACTGCTCTCAAACACACTGAGTGCAAGCCCTGCACAGGAATAGTACTGAGACATTTTTCCTTCACATGCTCTACTATCCACAACGGGCAAGGAAAAAATAGGGAAGAAGAACCAAGTTTTCCTAGAAAATTTTCCCAGAAGGAAATGTTTAGACATCTGCAAAACAAAGTAAACTTGGGAAAGGAAAGTTACACATGCAACTCATATGTTAAACAGAAAAAATAAGGAAAAACAAGGAAAAGCTGACTAATGGAAGGATCCATGGGAAAGCAGCAGGCAGTATTTTAGTCTACTCATGTAGTGCTCAAGTTAAGCTGTTTCTCAAAAACTGTAAGCCTACATTCCTCTTAAAAAATAAAACGACAACTGCATTACTCAAATTTATAAACATCCTCCTACTACAAAGTGTTCTGGCTACAAGCCAAGTTGTGAATTTCACAGTGCACAGCACAGAAACATGCATTAGAAATACACCAGCACCATAGTGACTGACCACTCGGGGTACCTATACCTTATTAGTAGATACTTTGCAATAAGTAAGCCCAGTTATGCTCATCCGCATGGGAAGAGCACATTTGCATATTGCTTTGTTCTAAACACAGGTGCACAGCGTCTGTATGTGCAGAACTCCATCAACAGGATTAGAGTCAGAAGCAATGAACAGTGATTTTACAACAAACACAGGGTGTGCCTCTGCCTGTCACATTAGGTCTGGAAGGCAAAAATATTAACAGGTCTGGAACTAAATCAAGGTGTTCACATTACAAAACAGAAATCTTGATCTCTTGCAAGTGTTAGTCTGTAAATTACCATTCTTCCAATCACCCAGGTTAATGAATTTTCAATTAGCACCACCTGACCTTAATTGTGCCCTGTATAAGGCACCACGGGTGTGCTGCCCTTAGTTGTGCTGAGCTCCACTTTTGACACCTGAGACAGCAAAAGGCAACAGGAAAAATAAAGGCAGCATAAAACAGACAGAGAGGGAGATGAAGGCATAACAGAAAAGCTATTCCTGAATGCCAAGACCTTGGGGAATCTTGAATTTGTCCCTTAAAGCTGACACAGTGAGCATGCATCTGGGTACTTGCTGTAGCACAACGTTTGAAATAAGGTGTTCAAAATCTAACAAGCAAATGAGACTCAAGGAGTTCTTCACTGCCCAACTGGGAACAAATTAATAAAGTAGTCTTTGGGCAAAGAGGAATCTTTCAAAATAGGAAGCAGATAGATTATCTGCATTTTGGGAAAAGTTTTTCTTACTCTTAAATATATTTGAAAGTGGGTGGTATTTTCTTAATCCCATTGAAGGCAGTCAATGGGATGTGTTCACAGTGAACAAATTAAACACTCAGGACAGAGAAAAGACTATTGGGCATCTCAGGAGGGGGAGCCCCTCCCATCTCCACAGAATCAAATTAAATTTCAACATCTAGAAACATAGTCTGTAATACTTTCTTTACAGAAGAACCTTTGGAGAGATTAATTTCTCCTTTTTTTGTCCTTATAATTATGTGATGTCCTTCTGTGTATCTTGACAAATTACTTATTGCACACTGGCAATTCCTATTTTTAACATGCATCTTCATGACTATCTGGAACTCTAAAAAATGCTATAAAAACAAGAGTATCTCTTTTTATGTAAACTGTGCCTTTTTTTTTTTTTAAGCTATTTTTTCCCTGAGAAAACGAACTTTTGCAGTTGAACTGTTTGCCATCTCTTTTCCCATGCTTTTGGACTGGTTACCAAATTAAGGTCAAATATGACAGATGTCTACCAATCTCAGTATGTTTTCAACTTCAAGAAATTATTGGGAAGTTACTGGTACATGAGGGAAAGGTGGGCAGAACTCACCCATTATTAATTTGCTGAGGCACTAGTACAACACCCTGGCTGGAAAGAGCACCAATGCCATCTCCCTGCTGAGGCACAGCATGCTCTGTTCTGCCCTGCCTGCCCAGGGGAAGGAGCCAAGGCTGACAAGGTGGGAGAGACTTGTTGCACAAGGGGAAGGGACATGCAGGAAACTTCTGCCACTTGGCAGCAACCTGCCCACTTGAACTTCTTAAGCCAGTCTGACACCAAAGCACTGTAGCAAAGCTGCCTCTGAGGTAACTGGAGACTAATCTGACTAAAGCACATCTCAGTATGTCTGGTAACACCTTCCCATGTAAATTACAATTCTTGAACACTGCTGTTTGCCCTTCTTGCCACACAGTTTAACATTTTCCACTGCCAGTCTGATTTCCTGGTTATTCAAGTTCCCCAGGCCAGATTTACACTGTAGTTTCACTGAAAGTAAATTTGTCACCAATTCACTCAATTGTTTAAACACGGCTTCTGTAAGTTTACACAGTTCATTTCATTTGGATTCTTTGGAAGTTTTAGGGCAACCCATCTACCTGTGTTATGCATAAGGTGAAGAAATATACCTTTTCTTGGATTTGCAGAAAGGAATTCAAATTGCTGAAATATTGATACAGGGATAGCTTCCTCAGTGCAGGAAGCATTCTGAACATTTTATTTTTACCGTGGCTTTAATCATGTAGCATAAAAATTCTTGGGGTTTAAATAAGCAATTGTCAGCAGCACTACAGACTTGGTAAAGAGCAACAGTAACCCCACGGTAATGACCTTCAAACTTTTACTTAAAATCTCACAGTGAGCATATGTAGCAGCAGGATTTACACCGACCCCAAAACTTGAGGAAACAGTAACATTATCATTCTCACAGCAGTATTCTTTCAGCTCTGTTGGATACCTGCTAGCAAATGCCCCATCTCCTGCAGCTCACTCCTGCAGAAATGCTGCATCCTATACCCACACAGAAGCCATCTGCTGGTGGACATGCACCATGTGTTGCACTCATGCAGTAGGAAAACTTGGACCACAACTTTGCAAGCTACATTCCTGGACTGAGTACTACATTGCTATTAGAATCAGACAACTTCCAAGTCAGCAGGCACTGAAGAAAAGTTATGAATCCCAAAGGACGCAGCCAGGTCAGCTTTCACACTGTCATATGCCTTCTCATTTGAAAAGGAGATGTGTTATCTTATCTTTAGCTTTTTATCTGAAGCACCAGTGCCAGGTGTATTGGCCTGTGGTTTTGGTTTTAAAAAGCTTCCTTCTCTAGCTTGAACCTGGGGTCTGTGGAAGATTCACAACTGACAGAAGCAATGACAGCTTCTCACAGTGCACTTCCACACGTAGCTGCTACCATTAATGACATCAAGGCTCTTCAGGAACCTGGAGATTCCTTCAAACCTGACAACAAACAGCTTCAGCAGAATTTCTCCTGTGCATGGAAATTTTCCCCAGGAACTACAACAGTTAACCATAGAAATAACAGAAAACTAACCAAACCACAAGAGACCTGAGCCTCAGCCTCAATGGGTTAAAGTCTTCTGTAACTCTCTACCAGCAACAGGAGATACCACATCTGCTGACAATGTCAGTGCTTTCGTTTTGACCAAAGCTGAGCTTACTGGGTCCATTTCCACCTAACAGAACACCTTTGAGTAAAAACTACTGAAGTACTTCAAAATATACATGCCTGCTTTCAGGCCCAGTTATTCACATCTTTACAAAGGAAAGATGTGGCTACTTAACTGGACAAAGATCTTAGTGAAAGAATTTCATTCAATTTGTTAACAGCTTATCTTTTTATTTTGTCTTCATTCAACATTAGTAAATAGGACTCTGTGAGAGCAGCTGTATAATGCCTTCAAAGAACAAAAAGCTTCTATGCACACAAATAAAAGAAAGAACAGAAAGTTGCAGGGCTTAATTATCTGAAAAAGTGAATCCTAAAAAACCAATTATATAGCAGTGTAAATTAACCACATAAAACAGAGAAGAAATGCCACTCAAGACAGAGGTGGAAGAGGTACAACACTGTCTCATACATTTTCTTGGATGTTGGTTCTCAAATTAAAGTCTTCTTGTTACCTTGCTGGATTCCTCCAGTTGAGTGCCTCGTTTCCAGGCCTCAGAGAACATGGAGCTGACAATGCTTTGGGAACGGACATGGCCAGCTGTCTGGGTGTCAGAAACTCCACTGTCAGACTGATTAGAATGATTTGATTGAGATTCTGTTCAGAAAAAAAGTTAAGGAACAGTCAGCATATGTTTTTGAATGTAAGAGTAATGTCAACACAATGCAACTCTGTGACTTGTTAAACATGTCCCCAGAGGCCACTGCTCCTACTAACAACTGTGTAAGCTCTAGCACACATCCAGGTCATTACAACAGATGCCTGGCATCAACCAGACCTGAAGCTGCACAAGGATGAGAGCATATCAGATACATTTCAACTGTAAAGAAAAAATCACACTGCAGCTTTATGGGTTCTGAACCATGCCACATCCCTCCGCTTTTGGAAAAGCCCTATTTCATACTAAACATAGCATAAAAGACTCTGGAGAAACAGTCAGTTTCCTGCAATAGTCTCTCTTGAGGCATCCAGAAAGCAGATGACAACAAAGGCAATTGAATCTTTGTATTAGGAGATAGATCACACTGTTACCTGGCAAACTGGATGAGCTGGAGCCTGACTTGATACTGGAGCTAGACAAGGAGGTCCAGTCATATGCTGATTCTGTTCTCTTCAATGCTTCCTGATAGTTCATGTAGAGTTGCTTCCCGTACTAAGCAAAATCACAAACACGTTTAACAACTCTATATGGGCTGCACACTCTTTTCAGACTGTTGAGCTCTACCTCTGCTTTCTCTATTACGTCTTTCCTCCTGCAGTCCCCCCAAAGCAGCACAGGCTCTATGTTAAGGAGTTCAGGTAATATTAATAGTATTAGTGAATTGCTGGAAGAAAGAAAACCAACTTATTTGTGCTAAAAGAGACAGTGTCAAGCAAGAAATGGCCCAATGAATAAACTAAGACAAGCTGAGATCTTGAAAATCAACTCTATGTTCTAAATTCTCTTTTCCCATAAGCCTTCTTTTTTAAAATCTGAAAGGAGTTGGCTAAAATCTATCTATGATGTATGTCAGGACTGTGTCACGTGACAGGGGTGCAGCAGAAACAAGAAGAAAAGGCCCAATTACTGAATTCTTATAACAAACCCTATAATAATTTTGCTAAGGAATGAAAAATGTAAGAAGATTTTACAGTTCATGTTCAGAATTGTTGAACAGAGGGAAGTTAGATATACCATGTATTTTGCTAAGTAACTGTAAATGGTTTTAAGCAGCTGATGACAACTACTCATAACAACAGTGCAAGACTGCCTGGGGGTTACCTTAGCGATGCGGATGCCATTGATCCACTGGTGCAGAGTTCTTACATCATCACAGCAAAGATATTTGATATACTGGGACTTCTTCTGGATCTGAGGATGCTGCAAAAAAATTATGCATTCTCATCAGTGTTTTCATAGCTAGGAATGCAAGCAAAGCATTTATTTGTTGATGTCTATACAGATAAACGTAATGCTGGAAGCTCTTCAACAGTACTGTGTATTTACCCCCACTTAAAAATGTCCCAGAATATTTCAGGAGGTGAATTTCAATGGGGATTGCTTGACACACACACATTTGGAAGTGTGTCCAGCACATACTGATTTCAAACACTAAGAAAGGGCGAATCTTTCACTATTCTAGGGCTGTAGTAACTTCTACCCACCAAGAGTCTTCTGTACCTACAGACTGACTCAGCACTTGACAGAGACAACCAATACTTCACCTCTCACATAAAAATCCCCCAAACTAGAGGAAAACAAATACACTGGTCTTCTCTGCCTTTGCAGGCTTAAGTGAGACATTCCCCAAGTGACATGCTGTTAAGCACAATTCTATTTTCAGCTTGTAGAGCCTTCAAGGTTCCCACTTTAGTGATACAGGGCTATCTAAAAAAATACTTGCTGCTCCCACATACATGTATAAAAAACGTAAAGGCACTGTATTTATCAATTCAGCAGTCAAGAAACAAACACATGTTTTTCAAAAATCAGACACTGGAAATCATTCTGGATGTACTACTTTGTTGTTTCCTGCCCATGCTATAGAAATCACAGGTCTTTCAGCTGTTGGGGTAACTGAACACCCCAGTTCTTATTATTTCCTCTGTTAGCTTACAGCTCAGTGGCACAACAGAGTTTTGCTAGAGGACTGTAGGTATTTAAGTTTTACTGAAGACTGTCTGAAACATGTATCAAAGAACTTCTAAGCTTTTTCAGAACATAAAATAATTGTGTTGCCTTCCAACACAATTATTTTAAAATGAACACAAGATGTTTATGTCCATAAAGAGAATATATACAACAATTTTTCTTATGATAGTAGATAGTTTTTTTTCATTTTTCATTACCAGACTTCTACACATACATGTTGCATAACAAAGAAGATTCTACAGAAGCAAATACAATTACTTTGCTAACACGCCAGCTTCTTTCTGGACTTGTTCAAAACTTTGGTTATATAGAAATAAAATAATTTCTCAGAAATCTGACATTTAGGACCAAGGAGTTAATTTTATATATTAGCATGCAAATGTTACACTTAACAATAGCACAGCACCCGACGTGAGCACACTAAGGTTTGATATAAACAAAGGAGTAAAGATAAAGACAAATCCAGTCTGGACATCAGTAGAGAATTGGGCCTTCAGTCTTTATTTGCCATTTACCTGTCCAAAGGAGATACTTCCTAGCTTAGTGAGCCTTTGTGGCACAAAAATCTATTTCTATTTTTAAAACTGTGTGGTTTCTATACATTAGTACTAATTGAAAATATTGATGTAACATTATAAGAACTGATGAAGGCAGAACTGAATCCTGCTTAATATATTAATTTGGTGATTCATCAGTTCCACACAGAAAATACAGCTTCACTTGGTGTAAGCTACCCAACTAAATCTACCCCATTATTTTACTTGGGGACAATTTCTACACATTTTTGAGTCTTCAGTAACGTTACCATTAAATTTGATGCTCAGAACGGCAATAATTTAAAAAAAAAATCTACTTTGTGCGGTCAAAAAGTCTGAAAATGAAGTTCACTATTAACCTGTCCAAATGATATAGACAAAAGTGACATGTAAGTAGAAAAATCAATTTACTGCAAGGAATTTATATATACCTACAAATACTGACATGTTGTTTGCATTCAATGACCTATAAGAACATGGAAAATACTTCCAGTTTTAGCTGTGTACTTTCTTAACTAATATCATGTCCCATATTTAATATTCCTTGTCTCCTCAGTGGGCTCAAAGACATGTTGCCCTGTCCACTGGAAAATGAAATCCTTTTTCAGGCAGTGGACAGGCAGCCACACACTCCAGGCACAGTAAACAATCTGATGTACAACACCACATGAGCTCCAGAGCAGGGAGGTGACAGGTGAAACTAAAAACATCTCTAGTTACTTGCACCATTTCAGATCCATGAAGACATGTTACTTGCCAGAACACAGTGTGAAAGCTTGTTTTAAAATACCTTGGTGCCCAGCTATCTTGTGGGAACTGACACCACTCTGAACACTGTGTGGGAGTCAACAGAAACTAGGAGATGTGTTGATTCAATTAAAGTAACTTGATGAACTCAAGTCATTAGATGTGTTTAAGATCAGGTCACTGGTTTTGTAACAGTTTTTGTGACTCATTCCTTCTACCTGTCATTTATACTCCTTTGCAACATCCCTTTTCCCTCAGGTTGGTCCATAAAGGATAGACTTGAATCTTTAATATTATTTTCTCCACTACTCTGGACCTACACTGAGAAGATAACTCCCTGCAATTAGCATTTCAAGGGGTATTATCTCTTTGAACCTAAACAGTTGTAAGGTATAGAGTTGCCAAACAGAAAAGAAGACTTTAGTGTATGTTTTAGAGCGTAATGAACAATTAAATAGACTGGCACTCATAAGTCTGGAAAAAACAAAAATCAGGGTAATAGGAAAACGTTCATGAAGTCACGACCAGCTCAGAGAACAGGCAACAACTGTTCTCCCTGTATACAAGAACTAGGGGAAAATTAGATTAAAAGCAGCTGATGGTTCAGAACAAGTAAAAGTGTATTCAAGGTACAGCCAACTGCTGCAGTGTTACCTTTAGCACTAAACAATAGTCTGTGGGGGCCTTGTATTTGTTCCGATAGTCCTGTCCATAGTAAACGCTGACATGGTCTAGCTGAAGAAAGCACACAAGATCCCGTGAGACCTAGTAAACACAAAAACAGTCATTTACAAAGTATCTTCATAAAAATCCACACACATTGACACACCTAGTAAATACAAAACCAGTCATTTACAAAGTATCTTCATAAAAATCCACACACATTGACACAATCAGTCTAATGCTAAGATCCAATACTAATATAAGGTTTAGTTAAGGTCAAATATTAGTTTCAATCTGATTCAAAAACTACCAACACAAGAAGGGGATACAGCTATGCATAAACTCTTCCATCACACCTTCATTTTTAACCTAATTCAGTCTGGGTTTTGTGTTTTGTCTGCATTTTGCCTTTTGACAACATTTTACACTGGACTACTACTGTTTACTCAGAGCAGGTATCAGGAGAAAGTAAGTATGACTGGTTGATCATGAAGTTATCAGCTGCTGGTTATATTTCACCTTGGTAATAATCAAGGTGTCCAAATTCCAGTGTGACTAAGTAGAATTCTAAAGATGTTTGGCACTGAGTGTAGGGCAAAGAATTTCAACAGACTACTTGCATACAGATTGTTTTAATGAAGCAAAAGATTGTGGAAAGAACATCTGACATGCATTCAGCTCTAAAGGGAGCTGTTGTGCTGATAGAGATTTCCTCTTCATTCCCAGATGTGTGGGAGGTGGACTTCCTGTACTGGGGATCATCTGATGCTGTCAAGACTGATGGATTCATGGATGACTTGAACTCACACTAGTTCAGCCTTGAAGCTGTAATGCATTTGTAATGTCTTTCTACTTATTTTGCATTACTGATACAGAGAACAGCAGCAAGTGATCCTGAAGAAATGGAATTACCTATACCAGTTTCAAAAAATGTAGCACCAACTGGTCCAAAAAAATCCCATTTATATGACCTAACTAACATAATGAAATCATGCAGACATTGGGGAGTTGCTCTGATACTTCATGACTGACATTTGCAGAGCAATTTGGTCCTCCATCCAAATTCTGTTTCAGCAAAGACCAGCTTCTTAGCTCCACCAAAAGCTTTTTCTCAAGTATTTCTGAACACCTAACCCAAGAAGCAGTTCCCCATAATCTTGAATTTTTAAACTGGGGTTACACCCTTCACATCAAGTGCTGCCACAAAAATTAACACGCTATTTCCATGATAAAGCCAGCATTTTAATTAAGGGATGTGGCACTTGGAAAGGCACAGCTAAGCCAAAACTTAAAGCCAACTCTTGTGTGCACTGTTTACCAGCAATAAACAATCCAGAGCAATTGCTTTAAGTAGCATACCTTCGCCTTCCCTTTAGGGACATAGTAGATTCCAGAAGCCCGAAGAAGGAAGTAACGTTTCTTCCAAGATTTCTTACCATCCTCTTTCAGCCACAAAACTCCCTCAATCTCTGGCACAGTTACAGAACTTCCACAGAAGCATTCCTGCCAATAAACAGAGCAGTTTGGGAAACAGAACAGAGAGCATGCAGTGGTTTGTTTTGAATGACTGAAATTCTTTATGCAAGGAATGCACTTGTAGCAGGGACAGCTCTTTTTTCACATGAGATATGAACTACAGATAAATCACAGAAGCAATAAGGTAATTCAGACAAGCACAATAGGGTGTCTCAACATTTGCTCAGTGCAACAATGACAGAAAAATCATTAGCAGCTACTGTAAAGATTTTCTGACCACTCAGTAATAGATCCCGCATGGCTTTACTGGCTTTAAGGTCACAAGGTCACCTTAATATAGCCTCATATGTATAAGCACACACAAACCTAACTGTGCATCCATCAGACAGAGCTGCAATTCATTCCAGGAGTACTTCACTGCTACTAACTGCCCACAACACTGCAGCTTCTGCTAACATTCTATTTATAAAGAACTAGAGGAGAAAAATGCTTTAAATACTCCAGATTAATATGTAGCAGAGACTTATGAATAATCCTAGAAGACAGAAACAGTTAAGCAGAATTACAGCTCTCTGCATGTTGTGGCTTCAAACAATTTTTTCATCCACACATACATACACTTATATGTATGTATACTTATAAATACCCATATTAACAATACTTTAATAACATGCATATGCTACTTTTAAGTTAAACTGTTTTAAGTTTAACCCAAAAATTAAATACCCCAAATATTTACCTTTGGGTAATTATGCAAATCATAATCATTATTCTGGAAATCAAGTGGAACCTATGGCACTTCAGCCATGTCACAAAAGTATTTAGTTTTCAGCTTATGAAGGCTATATTTACTGTGTGCTTTATTTGCTCCACACTTTTATGTCCTTATTTCTGTAAACTGGTTAATGTGTTTGATAATAATTAGTTTTCTGTCATGCATTGCTTAAAATTCCATAATTTGGGGTTTTTTTAAAATTTTAAAATGTAATTGCATAAAATTTTTACTGCTTTGCTTATTATCAAAATTTGAAATATTAACTTAAACCAGTCTCCAGACCCATGCTCTAGAATTTTCTAGAAATGAAAATTTGGAAAGTGCTAGTAAAAATTCTCCAGCACCACAGGTCAAAAAAACAGGTCACAAAAAACAGGTCACAGTTCTGCAAATCTCAACTTGAAATTAATGGTTTTAGCCATAGCTAGAGGCAATCTCAATTTGATTATCACTGTGTATGGTATTCCAGATATTAAACTAAGTGCAGAAACTTTTTTTTAACTGATCACATCTGAAACAGTGTTACATTAAAACAGCCATTTATCTCAAATAGAACACATTCCATTCAGTCTTCCAGAATTACGTTCTGCTCTGTCCATCAATTTCAATCACCACAACCTTTGGCAGTTTGTTTTCATGCTCCAAAATGACTACTAGGTCCTTTCTGGTTCGACATTCATACCTCTAGTAGCACCTCTTTATTTCTGTCTGCCATCTCAGAGGTTTCTTTCTTCCCCAGAAGATAGTTCTGTAACAAAATAAAGTTTAATATTTCTTTAGGCATTCTGAAATCAAGCCAAATGGCGTTTCTTGCTTACTTTTCTGTAGCAGTAAGAACAAAACTGTAGACTAATTGAAACTGTCAGACTGCTAAATAAAATTTTGAAGTAACTTATAATCACATTTACCAGAAATATCAACCAGTCCGTAGTCCTACCTAACAGCCTCATAACAACATCATCCTGCTTTTCTAAGGATCAAACAGCTCTCTGTTAAAATGTATCCAGAAATAAAATACTATGAACTTGTAAATACCACAGTAAAAATATAAAAAACCCCCGGAGATCTGTTACATACTATCATTATTTCTGTGTTCAAAGAAGCACACATAGAAGCAATGTACTTCTTTCCACCTTGGTCTGAGTTTTACTGAATAGAAATATTTATTTTCACAAAGAATTATAAATAAATACTAAATAAATAGTAATAAATTCTAAATAAAATACTTGTCAACTTCTTAAAAGGAACTTAATTATGCACAGGCACCATATTTTATTAAGTAAGTTTTTTACTCTTATTCAGTTTGGAAAAGACTGGGACAATGAAAAACATCTTCCTAACCCTTAGCTCTAATACTGGAAAAAACCCAAATATTCACAAAGTTTTGCCCGTTCAATATTTTAAAACAAGGAGATATATTTGGTTTGTGCTGGTACCTCACTCCTGTGACAGTGCTTACTATATGTACAGAGAGTAAACCTGTATCTACAAACTTTTAGAAAGAATGTAGAGCTTTGCTGCTTCAGTGCAAAGCACTTGCCTAAGACCTGGCTTTCAGATCTTGCTTAAAAAGAAATAAAATCAAGTGAACTGATGTCCCATAGGACGAACATGCAAAACTGATACCCAGTTTAAATCAAATAAATTAGCATATTGATGCCATACAGATATAAAAACAATTTATAAACTCAAAAAGGAATACATTAGGTAAGAGTTAAAACAGAGATCAAGTGATAGACAAGAGATCAAGTGAATTTTCAATGCAAATTCTTCCAAGAGCCACCTTCTGCTTTTCTGTTTCTTTTCCTCCACTCCCCTACAATAGTGCAGTGCTGCCAGATACCAGGTCTGTAGCTACCATCTGAGAGAAGAGGGGTCCTTTGAGGCCATTTGAGAGGAAGAGGAGCCTTTGTTTCCTCAGCCAGGGAGCAGGAAACACAGGTGACTATAGGCAGGTCTCAACTTGCACAGGAAGGGGCACATGCTCTCTTCTCTGCTCTTGTCATTTGACCATGGAATGGCTGTTCTCTTAGATTTTGTCTCCCCCTTCTTGCCAGCAATGCAAGAATGCACAGTGGAGAGACATTACTATTAGCAATATCTGTCAACACCTTTCTCACATGTTTACATAATTGAACAGCACTAAGTATGGGTGTAAATCCCTGGACACTGCCTGCCTTCATGTGCATTAAAGCTACTCACAAACACATTAGCAAACAGATTGCTTCAGCTCATGGCTGCCTCGTAAGGACTGACTTTGTGCCAACAGCACTGTGCATGTACATAGTGCTGAAGTGTAAAGTTGCCTGGCATTTCAGCACAAACACAAGTACCCAAATGAAAGTACAGAAATGAATGCTATCAACAAAGTAAGAAACTGCCATCAGCCATACCCACATTCAGCACAAATCTCAGGCTTACCTGTGGATTCTTGAAAAGTGCGTACTTCTCTATACGTTCCACAAACATTAGCTTGTTTTGACTGTCTCTTGTCCAGTTCAAGAGATTTTCAACTAAATTTTCATGATCTTCAAAGATCCGTTCTGCAACAGTAACAAGTGAGCAAATACATTGGAATCTGTTGGATTTTGTGACAGAAACTAATCTGTAGTCTTTTTTACATCCAGTCACTCAACATGGACTTCTCCTATCTTCAAGTTTACAGCTCCATCAACATAGGAAATGTTTTAATTTTTTTTATCTGAGAAGGCCTACCACCCTGCAGGAACACTGCAGACCCAAATGATAACATTTCAAACTTTATGAGCACAAATAAGAAGGTTATCACATTTATGTGTTCTCTGGTCTACAGAATTCCCAGAGGAACAGATCAGGCAGCTCTTTTGGCACAAAACTTCTTTCTACATCCCCAATGATTATCTCACTCATAAAGCATCAAAAAGTAGTGGGCAATGATCAGAAGGAAAACAAAATGCTTCTGAAATGCAGAATACCCATAACTAGTACAGGTATTGTAAAGATACAATACTGTAGACTCTGTCTACTTCCTATGATCTCTGTCACTCAATAAATGTTGCATCAACAACTGCCACTGAGAACTTTGGTTCTCAGTCAAAGCTCTGAGCTTTGACTCTCCATCAAAAACGTTACCACTAGTGCTAGAACTTCAGAATACTGAAAATAGCCAAAAGAGAACAGCATAAAGAAAAAGAGGAAAATTTACTGAAATGGTAGAAAATAGCTGAAAATCCTCATTGCAAAATAAAGAAGAAAAAAATCTTTGGGAAACCACTAGACAAACTTTCTCATCCTTTTAAACACCCTGAAGTAGAATTTTCAGATCATTCTGAAACAAGTTCAATCATGAGCTTTATTACATGAATTAGCATTTACTACATTAATGAACAGGATGATGAACATTATGAAGACAAGTATTTAAATCATCCTGAGAATGTAGGCTACTGCTGCATCAATGAATAGGAATTAGACATGCTTATAATTATTACTTACCCATTTGCAATTCAGAGATGGTTTCCACTAATGACCAGTCTAAACTGTAGCCACAATGTGATTTGTCCATCAGATTGTCCAATACTTGTCTCACTGTTTGTCTCTCATCCACCATCATTGTTTTTGAGCTGTCATCAGACATATGGACTCTGATCACCAACTGTTAAGCAGAAAATTAAGGAAACAAAAAGAAGGATTAATCTGCCACATTTCAAATAAAAATAGGGTTTCTAAGATCTTATTTATTCTTCTAAGGTTTTCTTACAGTAGCATAAAATTCAATCAAAACACTCCCTGAAAATGCAAGATGTCATAAATGATGGCTAGATATTTTTACCACAGACACTTAACAAGATAATGTTCTCCTACAGCACAAGAAAGTAAATATAAAGGTCTTTCCAACACAATGAGAAAGTCCTTCAGTTGTGTGTTAAGAAGGAAAAAAAGTCCTTCCTGCTGAAGTGTCCTGATAATAAAGTGTCTTTCAGATAATATCTACGTGGAACAAACATAGATATAGAGCTCTGCACAAGCATACAAAGAATCAGAATTTTTCAGATTTGCAGTTTAAGCTTTCTGCCTGCTTCCTACAGTATTTTCTAAAAATGGTTATTATGTAAACAACATAGCAATACTAAACCTTACTATTCTGGGGAATATGAAGCAGTAGTGTAAAAAAAATTGCTTTTAAAACACAATGGTTTTTCATAGGCATTTTAAAGAGGTCACTGTCAGGAAAGAAAAATCCAGCTGTTTTTTTAAGCCAATCAAAATACTTAAAACAACAGATTCTTTTTGCCAATCATTATTTTTTCCATTTTTACATCTTGCTCAGCTGGAAAAGATAAAACCTACTAGCTGTAATACACTGGTACAATTGACTTGTTAATTGCCATCTTCCAGCCAAGACAGTTTTTCAGCTTTTGATCTACAAACAATGAAAAAGGCATTTAAAGCTACTGAAAAACTCCTGTAAAAAAAATAAAAATGTTAAATTTTAAGGGCATTCTGTATTCTTTGAGAGTACATCAAATAATGGCAGTAGACTTTCTCCATTTGGTAATCTCTCTCTTTAGTCTGGAATACTTCTCCCCCATTTAGCACTGGCAAATCCTGCTATGCATAATGAGAAAAGGCTTGTGAAGAAAAGGCTATGAAGAAAACAGGTACAAATTTTAAATACGTGACTGCAGAACATACAAGAACAATCTCAGGAGGCTGGACCTTCATTTCAGTTCTGGGTGGAAGTTGGTAAAATCTTCCCAAAGAGCACTAGCTGAAAAACACACTATTCCTTAAGGAAAACACCATGCTATTCCACGTCGTAGGCTTCTGCTGATTAGGTCCAGTCTGGATGGGAAAGCACATTACCACTCAAAGATTACAACACTACAGTGTTCTTATTTTATAAAGGGCAACTTAAGGCTAATAGATACAAATGAAGTTTGCCTGCATTTTCCAGGTGAAAAAAAAATAAAATAAGGGTCTTATAAATGGGTATAACTAACTCACCTTTTTCACTTGTGCTTCTTTAATCTTCTCTAATGCAACCCTAATCTTCTCAGCTTTCAGTTTAGCAGCCTGCTCCTCCTAGGGGGACACAACACACAGTTCCAGTTAACACAAACTTCAGTCAGGTTTCAGTAGGTTTGAGGCTACTATGCTTTAAAAAATGAACTGAAATGCTGATTTGCTCACCTATAAATGTCCAATTATTTCCTAGTGATGATGAAAACTATTACTTTTTAAGACAAAAAGTGTTCCTACATTTAGAGATACAACTGCCATTAACTCCAAAGGAACATACTGGAGTTATATATTTTGTATAGACATTTCTCTGTTCTCCTGTACTGTAAATACCCTTATGCTACCAAATACTTTAGCATATTATATACTTACAGCCATAGCTTGGCACAATACATATTCAATAAGAGCATACAATGGAGCATAGCCAATAGATTTTTGGCTGATTAACATAAAATGCAAACAGCATGCCAAGAAGCACCCAAATTTAACAGCACACAGGAAGAAGGGAAACAAATCCTATAACTAGGATTCCATACTACATGCATTAGTTTGAAAGATTTTAAACTGTTCAATCCATTTGCATAAGAGGTTTGAACACTCCCTTTGTCTTTACTAAATCCAAGTTGTATTTCTCCTTGTTTTAAGTATTTTAAGACACCAGGTGAATAAGCATTCTTTTGCTCTTCTACGCAATAGACTTCTACTACAATTGGAAATGCATTAAAAATTCACGTAGCTTAAATCTATTTGCTGATGCTAAAGAAAACTGTGTCTTTTTAAGACTAGCAATAAAGATTTTTAAATTCTGGAGATTATAGATATTTCTGCTGAAATTGCATTTGAAGCATGAAGCTAAAAAGCAACCATTGTTTTGAAAATGACATGCAATTTTCAGACTTTCAAAATCTTAAACTGTGGATCTTCATTGTAATTAATATCTAAAACCATAATTACTTTAAAATGTCTAGCACAAACAAGTTTATTAAAAACCACACAAACCCCTTCCAAAATATTCAGTATCCTTAAAAAAGAAGAATTAATATTTTCTCTAGAGCCAAAGTACATTTCATCACAACATTCAGCATACTATAAACATTTAGCTCTCTATTGCTTTCTTCTGTGGATGTAATTCATAGTTTCTTTACCATGTGTTTAGATGGTTGCTTTTCTTGTAAAAGTCAAGATTCAGCTATTCTGAAATCCAGAGAGTTTAAGTTTTGGCTTCTCAATAAATTACTAATACTCATACCAACTGCTAAAGAACATTCCCTTGTTATTTATTGCACTCTCAGTAGCTTTTGGTCCATCTGTGACCATCCTGTGCACCATAAAAAACCATCAGCTGGACAGACCAGTATGCTGCCTTGAAACATAATTCTTTTCAATAAAATGAAGCAGTAAGCTGACATGAGCAGAAATAATGTGAGCCTGAAACCTTATCTGGGCACTGAATTACCCAGGAACACTGCGTTTACGAGTCTACAGGGAACTATGGCTTTTTATTCACAATAGCAATGCTGGCCTATAGCTTAGAAAGGCTAAATCAGATTAGCATTCTATGAAAAACAAACCATGCCATGATAACAACCATCTTTTATTCTTCCTATTTCTTACCATTAACAATTTCAATGTGTAGAGATAAACTGTTACTAAAAAATGAGGCTTCACAGCACCAAGCCTGACAGCTCAAGAAGCGCTTGGACAACGCTCTTGGGCACATGGGATGACTCTTGGGGATGTCCTGTGCAGGGCCAGCTGTTGGACTCAATGACCCTTGTGGGTCCCTTCCAACTGAGCTTACTCAGTGATTCTGTGAAAGACTTTCCAGTTCCTAAAAGTGATGCTATGCACCTGTTCATCATGAAATCAGCAAAAGCTAAAGACTCATTTTATCATGTATTTGGAGAAACTGTAATTCATGGTTTTGAAAAGCTGCTCATTAACCCAATCAGCACAATTTTCCAGCCCATTTCACTGTACAGCAGTGCAAAGCACCAGGAGCACCTGCCCACCACAGCGCACAGGCAGCAACATCAGGGCAAGCAAAAAGCAGCTGTGACCTCACATATGCCTGTGTCAATACAGCTAAAATATCTTTGGTGACCTCAAAGTTTATAATCCATCATAACCTAAAATGCTCTGGAAAATAGATAAATAAGGAGACCAGAGAAGATTTTAAGGACTTACTATTTTAATAGGTACCAATTACTTTTAATTTCCTACTCAATTTAATGTGGGTCCAGAGATTAGGATTCCTTATACTTTATTAGAGTTTAACATAATCAGTTTAAATTAAAAAACCCCAAAACGAAACAGAATTACAATTATCAAAATAAGAACTAGTTTCAATGAGCAAAAATTATAAAAAGAGGTCTGCATTTACTAACTGGAAAACACAGCAAGGAAAAGAAAGCAAGAATTCAAAATGTCTGAAAGCATATAGTAGTCAAAGATTTTAAACTATTTTGAGCAGTAATAAACTAAGCTCAAGCCACTGCTGCATCACTGCTGATGTGACAAACAATGTTTCATGGGAGAAGGATGAAGAACTATGTATTTGATTCCTTAATAAAATAATTTATTAACTCCCCAAAACTGACAACCATGTATTCTGTTTCTCTCCTAATGGCCCAAGAAAGCAGTCCCCTGCCCATCAAAGTCACCTGAGAACAGCACTTAGACACATACACAGGTCTCTCCTCCCCCTGTACATGAAAACAACCCTGCTTTTATCCAGGAGGAAGCATGTGCCGTCCATCTGCTTGTACTAATAAGCTAACAACTCTTTTCACTGCACAGGGAGACAGGTGACAGATGGTGAAAATACCTGACTGCAACTGCAAACTATCTAAACTGTTCAATGCCACCAATCAACAAGGCAAGCACATCCAGTCCAACCACATCTACCTCATGAATTTATTTCCCCTTTGCTAGCAAATACTGGCAACAGCGCTGGAGCTGCTGAAGGATTACAGAGGCAGGTGAGCGGCAGGACGGCTGCGCTGGCTCGGCTCCGCAGGCGGTGCCACGGGCACAGAGCCGCAGCCCCTGCACAGCTCACAGAGCGCTCCGCGCTGCTGGCACGCGGCTCCGGCACAGCCTGAGCTGCGCAACTGGCACAGCAGGCAAGAGCCCACAGCAAGCAGAACCCACCCCCTGCTCAGACTGCCTTACAGGCACAGGCAAGCCTTGGAAACACACCTAGGAGATACACACACACACACAGAGTTTGTAAAAACACAAAACACAAGGGAGAGTCATTTCCACCTCTGGCAGGAAAAGGATACTCTCTTATAGTAGCAATATGCACCACTGTCGAATTGTAACAAATTCCTCACTTGACAGGACTGTTCAGGGACTATTGTTACACTTGAATTTTAAAGCTTTGAGCTAAGATTGCTTTTGGTTTTGGAAAACATTGCACCTGATTTAAAGAATACTTGGCAACATACTTATGTATAGAACTTGTTAGTCCAAAATATTCAAACATATTTGGAACCAAAATAGAAAATGCATATGACTGCAGAGCAATGGTCTTAAATTAATGATTTTCTTCTTTGCATTTATATACCAGAACTAAGTTTTGAATAATTTTAGCCTACAGTGAAATATCAGAAAGAATAACACAAAAAAATATAAAGTTAAGATTTCTGTAATATGACAAACACTGTTTCCTCCCCCAGTTTCCAATTAAATATGCAGTTACAAGATATTCCAGCTGTGTTTTAGTGATAAAGATGTGCAAGATGCATGCAATGGCAGAGCTGGCCTTGTTCAAAAAATTTTGTGTCTCGCATTTCTAGGTTGGGGTTTTATTTTTTCCTTCATTTTACCTTTTTAAAAGTGTTATTAACTAATCTCTTTTACAGAGATAACAAATGGAATGGAAACAAAAAGGGAGGGGGGCTTCACTTAACAAAGGTACTTAGAAAAGCCAGTAATTAAATGGTAAGAGGTAAGTAACTATGTCCACATTTTATTTAATTTAGCAAGGTAGATACAGAACCTACAAAATGCAGAAAATTAAGAAATTTCTTCTCTGTTTAATATTTGCTTTTTTTCTCTGAATTTTTTCGTTGAATGCAAATAAGATAACTAAATAAGCAAGTAGCATTGACTTCTGAAGGACTAAGATCAGGTATCTACTGTTTATTTTCCCAACTACAGTCTAGCCTTGGGTAGAAAGGCAATCCCGTGTTTTGCAAGGAATCTCCTTCTTGCAGAGCTTGTACTGAAACAGAAGTTCCTGCTACCAGAGAACACCATCTTAACATCTCCATTTGCACCTAATTACCCAAAACTTCAAGACAGTGTGTGTGCACGGTTGTGATGCAGAAGGGATCTAGTCCATGGCTAGAATTTTATGAATTAGTTATATTAGCAGAGGACAAAAATGGTTCTAGTCTCAACATAAGACGCAGACATACCAGAGAAGGGGAAGAAACAGAAACAGGTGAAGACAGTAAGAAACAGGTGACACACCAGGGACACCATCACAGACCTGCAATGTGATCCTACAGTCAAAGATCTAAGACCTCGGTACAAGAAAATGCCCCATTTCTTGGGACTGCTTCACTCATAGAGAGGCTTATCCAATGTTACAACAAGCTGAAGGGATCTAAGCAGCAAAGTGGATTTCCATTTCATCATTTTGCTAAAGATATTTCTGCTTCCAGGAAGTTAGAAGAGAACCAGTAGGCTCCATGCCAGGCCTGTGTGCTCAGGAGTCAGAAGTGGAAGGCACAGCTCTACTGAAACAGTCACAAGCTGACCAACATTACCCTCAGGAAATCACAAGGCCCACCAAAAGCACCTGAATCAAAGAGCTGTGAAGCCTAATTAGCCAACACAAAGATTTATAAATACAAACATTTAACTTTGGAGTGTATTAGAATACCTGATAGGAGCTATTCCATGGTCATATGACATAAAGGGATCACTTAATGCACTTAGTTCCTGCATGGTAACAAACACTCATCCCACATATAAACAACCAGAAGGGAGGATCTGCAGACACATGGAGATGAAAGAAAATTGTGGTTTCTTTGTGCCACAGCTGTTTTTAATCTATTTAAAAATCAAGCCAATTGCTGTTTTGGTGGCTGTTTGCTTTGTTGGGCAGTGCAGCGGGGCCTAGAGCTATTGGGGTCAAGGCAGAGGTATGGACTTAAAATTTCAGCAAAACAATCACAAGAGCAGAAGATTACTTGCTTTTGGCTGTTTGTACTCCTCTGGAAGACAGCCTGAAAATCTGCTGTCAAGATACATGCTGAGCATCTTGAGAAGAATATTAAGATATTTTTAAAAAAGCAGTAAACCAGTTCTAAACTTTTATTGCTAAATACAGACTACTTATGCCCAGTGAACCTTATCCTTATTGTTTTGAGATCACCAAATTGCATTTAGTTACTTCAGGCTTGCCTAAGGTCTCTCCAGTAGAATGTCTGTGAATTAAAAAAAACCCACACAGATATGGTTTTGAAGTATGTATTAGCATCAGCAACATCTGACATCACAGCTACATGAAGCTGTTTGTCTTTCATCCCAGCCTGTATTTTCACCAGATTTATAGCTTGCTCCATCCCTTGTCTTCTAGTTTCAAAAGGAAATACATATAAAAGAGACAATTTTTAGCACATTGAATTTGTGATCTCTTAGTACATTAGGGACCTCCTTCCTGTGAATAAAAGTAATTTATAATCAAGATTTGTATATACCTGGCTCATTAGACCACTGTCTTACTACGATATTCTCCCCACATTATATTCAGTCAACATTCAAGATGTTATAAAAAAATATCCCATTACTTACTAGTCTGTCTTCAATACAGCAAGAGAACTTATTTTAAGGCTACTAATGGCTTTTAAAACTACTAAACACTCCCACATTTTTCACTAGGATCTTTTCTTTTTTCAAACTAGTGAATGGCAATAGGAACAAAAGAACTTCTAGCTCAGTACATTTCCATTTCAACTAAGGCATTTTACCTGCTAATATGGCTATTAAGTATTTGTCAAGAACTTGAACACTTTGATAAATCTGCAGAAACAAACAATACAATTTAGTCCTTAAGAGCACCTTGGATAATCAGGAAAATCATGCAAGTAAATGCAGAAGTTCCTGGAAAGGGCAGGGGTGGAGAAGCATAGCACACACCAAAAGCATTCTTTCTACATAGAAACAGTCACATACAGTAGAAAGAAGCATCATCACCTTGGTCAGCAAATGAGAAGGCTTTCCTGCAATGTTTCTCAGAAGAAGGGAGGTTTCCCTGTCCAAATAGGAGTGCTTGTGCAGAAAGAAAGAGAAAGAACATAAGTCAAAGGAAGTCAGTATAGTAATTTTATGGTGTCTTGATAACAGAAGATAAAGCAGAGTTTAAAAGAAAAAAACCCTACATCATCACTTTTTTCCCCTCCCATAAAAACATGAACATTCCCAAATACTATGAGCCTGACACACTGATGTGAAAGCAATTGTGCTTTTACACAAGACACTAATAAAAGACACTATTTTAATCTTCTATTGTACAAAATGTCACACAACAGAATTAAGAAAACTTTTGCTTACCTGCCATTGATTTCCTTTCTGCAAGAGAAAACTTATTTGTAAAGACATTTAGAACTATAAAAGTAAGAAAATACACTTTTACAATGCTTTTCAAAATCCTGTCCAGTCTTCTAAAACTAAACATTCTACTTTCACTCCACAAACATAGAGCCACTATAAATTGGTCATCTGGGAGACATCCTAGTTTTATGCTTTCTACATGGGTTGCTGTTTCATTCTTAAAGAAAGATATTACCACAACAATAAACCAACCTAACTTAAAATTCACGTCCTTTTTTCTCAATTACCTAAGTCTCTCTTCTCTTGTATAGTCCAAAATATAAAATTACAAATCCCCGTGCTTCTCTTGGGAAGATAAATTACCAGAAAATATATTTTCATCTGTTTTCAAAATAGGAAGCAAAATCAGTAAAGGAGAAGCAGCCAGTAGAGAAAGACAGAAATCAGTTAATGACAGATCCCAGTGATTATCTTCTCCAGCACCTGCTACAGGCAACAAATCATCATCATGCAGCGATTTGCAGAACCACACAGTCTAGTGTGCTAAGGAAATTAGACCAGTGCTGTGGCACTTAACAAGAGCATTTAAACAACTTAAAGGAGCATGAAGTAAATCTCCTGTGTACCACCACCATACTGCAAGTTTTGTCCCATGTGGTTACAATTGTCTCAGCCTTATTTGTTTCAACGCTATGCAGAATGACATCTATACATGCCTACTATACTCTTGTTTAGTAATTAGCAATACAGAATCTCACCTCTTCTTCATGCCACAATAAGGTACAGTATGAAAAAAATGAAGAGCCCATGTCTACAACTTCCTGCAAGGCAATATCAAATAGTTTGGAGAATACAATTCCTGCAGGGAGAGTTTACTTGATGTGACTGCCACATGCTGGGATGAGCAATTAAGGATCTCAAGGAGGCTTTAAAAGTTACACCTCAGGGAAGACTCTACACAGCATTTGAAGTTAAACTCAGGCTCCAGCCAAAGCTCCACCGGGGTATTTAGCCACTAATACAGACACAGGTTATGCTACAGAGTAAATTGTTTTTCTGCTTGCATATTAATTACTGCCTGTATTTACATCATATGTTTTAGACACACAGCAGTGCTGCCTAGCTCAAACCACACTACTGAGGGGCTGTAATACTGGGTACAATTATTCACAGTCATACTGAATTGTATCCTTTCTTACACAGAGGCTCTAACTTCCCACAGAGTCAGTTTAGGATGGTCTCCTTAAAACACACTGCTACACAACTTGCAGAATAAAATGGGTTGGCTCAGTCCAAACGCCAAAAGTATACATAAAAATCCAGTGACAAGTTCAAGGAAACTTTTTGAAGAGTCTCTTCATAGAGTTCTTGTCAGACATCATGGACTGATTAATATGGATCACTTTCTTGGTGAATGGAGCAGGGCAGTAGAAGGAATACTACAGTGTACACTTGCAGCCCCTTCCTTAAGAGTTAGGCACCTTCTGTCTTAGCCTGTAAGCCAACAATAGTGTCAATAAATACAGGATATTGAATCTCTCCTTAAAGGAAATACTATTTGCTGGAGAATATTTCTCCCACAGGGAAGGTCAAGGTAGGCCAATTAACTTCCTGTCTTAGTCATCTCAGCTGCTGCTATCTTGTATTTAACTACATTAGCTCCTCTAAGGAAATTCTCCCCAAAAATGGGATTGCCATATCCTTCTTACAACATAATAGCGACTTGGAACTTTGATAATGATATTTTATGGGAATAGGGGTTGGCCAGTAAAATGTGGAACACCAGTGCGATGACAACTACCTACGGGAATTGGAGCTGCAGAGCTCACATGCCCACAAACAGGAAGGCAACAGCTCTTTTCCAGGCATTTTTTGTGCATGGCTTCTTCCTACCCTATAACAAATTCTGCAGTACTGCACATACCCAAAAGTTAGAATGAGCAGAAGCAGCAAAGCAACGGGAAAGCCCAAGTTCAAGGAGTTATAGCTCAGCTAAACAGTAACTACACGCACATACAAATGTTTAAATATTTGGCATGCACAAACTAGTAGATAAATTAAATTTCATTTTAGAACAATGTGTTACTTTCACAATCCAATTTTAAAGCATTTAGCCTATTTCAAAGAAAGACTTCAGCTCAAACATCAAGCTTTGAGGCAAACAGATGTTGCTCCTAGAATATTCCATTGTTTTGGGGAAGATAAATATTTTATTATTTTTTTCTAGATGGTACAATCACAATGGTTCACAGAGAGGATCTAAATAGCCCACTCTTCCTCTCTACTTAAGGACTTGAAATACTTAACAAAGCCCTGACAATATAAATGCCTCATCTTGCCAAACAAATTAGCCTACTTTTCTGCCCCAGGTACTTCACTAGACTAAAAAGAACAGCAGTCAAATCCAGCAAAAACAAAACATTAACTACTCCTAGGGAGACATTTCTAGTCTTCCACCATGAAAATCATCTGTTCTTCCACCAGCTCCTACCACAACAATGAGAACTCAAGCTCTAGCAACAAAGTTGTCTTTCCCCCAGTGCCTCACCTGAGATTCACCTAGGATATAAAACCAATTCCAATTCCACAAGCTAAACTATCACTGAATTACTGAGTACATTAGATTTATTTTTTACAGACAAGAACTGATGGCTGGATTTTAAGAAAAGCATTTAAGAAGAGGTGATAAACTGAGCTGCCTAGCAAAGATCTGAAGCATGAATGCCATGTAGCCCATCTTGCCATGGCAGCAGCCCACTGGTTCCCAAGTAAGATGCTGTATGTACATGGCCTCCTTTCTTCAATTCCACTTGCATATTTTTGCAAAATCTGAAGACTGATCTATTTTCTTGTTATGTTCGATGATCATTTAGTACAGAAAAGTGGGATCAATTTAGAAAGATTCAGTCACATCACTAAGAGACTGAGCTCCATCTAGTTCCTCTGTTTTTAAGGCAAGGGCTGAGAAAACAGGCATGCAGAATTTAAAAATAGTACAATAGAGTCTCAAAGGTGTCACAAATATTCTTTATATCGACAGTTTACAAATAATGATCAACAACAGGGGTGGGAATTGTAAGAAAGATGACCTAGTGATCTTATGAAGTATTTTATCTTCCTGCTCATATGCCTTAAACATATTAAACAAAACTTCCTTTCTTGTTAAATACTATCTGTACATTCAAAGACATCGTTCACTCAAAGTTTGTACAGCAGAATAACTTAACTCTGTACCAAAAAAAAGGCAATAAGAGCACACTTAGGACTTCTGCATGTAATTATCTTGCCATGTTTCTTGCAAAACTCTAAGTTTAATAAATACACATGCTTAATTAAACCAGCTGGTGGCACTCTTGTGCCACTATTTTGGTTTTAATATCACAGTTGAGAAACACTACAAAATCCTTCTTTAAATGCATTCTCTGTCCCTAAAAAACAAACTAAAAATCAGGGAAACTGAAGTACACAGTGTTCAATAGAAAGCTATATCCTTGCAAAACTTTCTTGAAAAGATTACTATAGCTTCCATTTCAACTACATCCCTACACTGAATTCTTTAGACTGCAGCTTCAAGAATTAGAATCCACTGTTTCCAAAAGAATTAAAGATTTAAAATTATTTTTGTAATTTTGATCCAAAGATGGAGAAAGAGCACTGAAAATTTTTTTCCGATCTCTTTATGATTATGTATTCATATGGAACTTACTCATATGGACATGATATGATAAACATCTAACTAAAAATAGCAATTTTCTGCTTTCCTTTGCAAAGGGGGTTGTTTAGCCTAGCAAAAAAGAGGCTCAGGGGACGCCTTATCACCCTCTACAACCACCTAAAAGGAGGTGTAGACAGGTGGGTGACAGTCTCTTCTTGCATGTAACAAGAGATAAGACAAGATAAAAGGCCTCAAGTTGCACCAGAGGCAGCTTAGATTAGATATTAGAAAAAAATTGTTGCAAAAGGGGTTACAGTTGATTCTTATTAAAATCTCAGACCAGGAAAATGGGCACTGAGAAACTGAAGCAGCAGCAAGATAACTGAGGAAAACAAATTCTTTCCCCCTGTTAAGAGTTTAATGTTCCACAACTGGTGGCTGTGTTCTTAATTTTTGTCATCTGTCCTAAATTTCTTTTTTGGCAGTCTGAAACAAGGACAAACAAGTAATCTGTTTCTAACTTCCGATAGCTTTAGTATTTCAGATCTATCTAATCAAAAGTTGCAGAAAAAGTAAAGAAATTTGTTTTAAGCAGAATGTTGTATCCACAAGGAAATTGGCCGTTTAAAAGCTCCATAATTAACCATCACTAGTAGAGTGATATCTTTACTGGAAACTGCAACCAACGCACACAACTCCCCTGCAGCACACTTTCAGCAAAGTTTGGTAACATCATAAAGCAAGACTTGTGATTTCTCAACTCAAGTCTAGTGGGTAGTTCCAAGAGTGTGCTGCCTAGATTTATTTCATCATCCATCTGTGGTATTTTTCCTCTTGCAGATGAATCTCGTAAGAGAAAGAACCTCTCAACAACCATTTTCTTGGATTCTCTGTATTAATGGTACATTTTTTTCCTCAAAAAACCTTTCATAAACACAAGTATTTTTCTGAAGTGCTATGGAACAGGCCTAAAAAGAAAGAGATTAATTTTTAAGTGTGCGTATTTACCCAGCATTTGGGATACCAGAAAGAGTCATTCAGTTGCTTGTCCACAGAAGACTCCAACCTCACAGAAAATCCCAAAGAAACCGTGTACTTAGGTGCATTTAGAGCCAATGCCTTTGGTGTTCACATTTACACTAACAAAGTACACCTTAACTGTAATTTTTGAGTGGACACTGGCCTTGCCAGCTGGTGGTGTCAAAGAAGACTCAAACATACATTACACTGTCTATTTTCCTGTTCCTTCCTGGGAGAGAAGTTTAAAGCTTTTTCATCAGTGTGAGGCAAAACTGACTGAAGAGAAACTATTCTTACATGTTTTATGGTTTCTGCATTTCAATTAGTTATTTCCTATGTGGAAAAGTTAAAGGATAAATTTTAGGTCCATAGCTATAAAGTAAGTCAGATACACTGAGCAGAGAATCAAGATTTACCAATGCGAAGATAATGTTTAAATTCTTGTCCCCCTTTCATGTATTTTAAATCTATTTACCCCAATTTTTGAAACCTACCATTCCATGATGTACAGTAAACAAAACTTTAAGAATGCCTCCTTTGGATCTCAACTGAAAATGCTTAAAAAAATTAAAATTATCCCTTTCCATAATTTGCTTTGCAGATTCCATAAGTATAATATGAAAAAAAGTTTATGTGCTGGTTTGCAGGCACTGGGAAGAGTGTATTAGCAATCCTTGAGTTCTAGTGCATTATATTATGATTATGCATAGCCAAGCACATTTGATTATTTACTTGAATACATAAATATTGTTTATATTTTATAAAATCATATGTTTATCTCTGAGAATGCTTTGAAAGCTTCCAAAAATCTGGCAAATGAGGAGTCATTTTACATGTATTTCAAAAACATTTGAAAAATGGATGGTTCACACTTCTTATGCCAACAAAACTGGAAGCCAAAGTAATGTTTCAGGATGACAGATAAGCACAATTTTCCCTTACTTTTGACTTATAAAAGAACACTTTGTGACTAATAATTGGAAAAAAAGAAAGAGGAAGAAATGGTCTAATTGTGTTTCAAATTAAGTCTTTCCATTGACTATTTTCAGCTTAGGAAAAGCGGAACTGGAAATGCTCCAGAATAGACTTTGTGTTCTAAACTAAGGACATAACACAACTGGCAGAAAATGAAATGATTTTTTTTTTAAGTCTTTAGAAGAAATACAAACCAAACCTCTGCCATGCCTTGTCTGTCGCTTATCTGTGACTACTCCCACAAATTGGAGTCTAACATCCTTCACATCTGCTAACCACACAACACGTGGACCATAAGGAAAAGTACTCAAACTTCAAGCTCCCAAAATGCAAAAGCCAATAATGCTGTATTCCTGCAAGAGCTAAAATAGACCACAACTCTTCTTTCAACCACCTACAAATAACAGATGAGATTCAGCAGTCCAACTCTATTTTAAGACACCATTGCCTAACAAAGACCATATATATCATCAGTTGATTTGTCTGCATACATTAACAGTTAACTGCCTTTTCATACATAGCAACCCCACATAAAACAGGACCCTCATTAATTTTAAATGGATGCCAAAGCTTCTGTGCTACAGCACTGCACAGGCAAATGAAATGCTAGCATGTCCACGTAAGAACTACAGCAAAACTGCTATGAAACACAAACTTTATTATTCCCTTATGTCCATTTCAACTTTTTCATTTTATCCCACAGGATCTTTTAGCCAGTATAGATTTATTTATGTGTGCTGAGCTTACATGACAATTGCTACTGTCATGCCTCCAAAGCTCTCTTTTTTACCCTGAAAGAAACATTAATGTTTACTCTACACTGCCTTTTCTGTCAAGTGAAGCAAAAACCATGTGGCTTTATTGCACTGGCCACTCTCTTCTAATGATTTTTAACCCTCATGCATCAAGTATAAGTCTACAATGAGTTTAAGTAAAAGCTAAAAAATAAAATGCAATTAAATCACGCAGTGTTACCAGCTAAATTTTGCATTATCTTTGTATGAGCAGAATCTCTCAGCTGTGCAAACTGGGTTACAGACATAAAGAGGGGTGGGGGGTAATGATGAACTGTGCCAGACCAGATGGCAGACTTCAAACTTATCTTCAACCTCTTCACTGAGTGTGTGCAGGACAGTAACAATGACTGCCCATGAATGGAGCCTTTCACTCGCCAGACACACACAGCTACATAAGCATCATCAACACAGTTCTCTATTCTCTCCCCTCTGCTTTCTTCTCCTTCTACTCTAGCACAGCTCACTGAAAACAGAGACAACTTCTTGCTGGCAGAGGGACCAAAGGAAGAAGAAAAAGATAATATGGGTGGAGGCAACAAGTTAGTCACAGAGACATCATTTCCCCTACCTTCAACTCATGCATGCTATTACTTCACTAATTTAGTCTACATACAAGTGAAGTAACCCTCCACAGAAACAACATTTTAAGGTGCATTCCACTCATTACACAACTAAAAGCATAGAAAACAAAATGCAACGTACCAATTTCAGAAAGAATACTGTTCAAGCAAGGATCTGTGAAGTCATTGTGTCAAAGACAAATTTCAATTTAGCAAAAAATTACAGGGTTAGGGTGGGGTGGAGACAACTTTTCTTTTTATTCAACAATACTTAAGGCGAGACTGAAGACAAGAACAGAAGTGCAGTCAGAAAACACTTTGTACCACCAAGACAAAGTCTTAAGACTGCAAAGTAATAGTCTTTGAAAACATCAACATTCACAATGTCTAAATAGATAGTGCTAAGAAAGGAAAGGAGGAAAGGAAGAAAATAAACCATGATGACAGCTAATAATCCCACAATTTTAGACAACCAAGGGAACTCCAGTCAACTCCCCTGAAAGTGATCTAAAGACAAATCAGAATGAGTACAAGGATGGTCCTGGCCAATATGACCGCTGAGAGTTATCTGTCATCATGCTGATATATCTGCAGCCCCAGGAATTGCCTAGAGCACAGGCTGCTAGGAGGAAGAGGAAGACAAGACACTAAGATGTCTGTCCAAATACTCAGGCAAGAAGTTCTGAATAATCAATTACCACCAACAAGTAGTTCCTGCTCTCCCTTCCAGCCTCCAGTCTCTGGCTATAACCCCCCTAATGTGCATCGTCCTCTGAGCCTCTGCAGTTCACCTAAATAATACAGAATGAGACCCAGAAGAGAAGCACACAGTTTTGGGGTGCTAATTACCAGTTAAGTGCCAAAGCTGGGACAGGGAAGGAGATGAGAGTGTAAGGAAAGAACTGTGAGGAAGGAAAGATGAGAGGAAAGGGAAGTCATATCCTCCCATTTCTGGTGGCTGTGGAATTGCAGCCTTTTTCCATAACTGGTCCCTATTACCAGCCAGAGAGTATACCAGACTACACACACCTCCAGTGGGCCAGGACATGACTGCTCTTCTACCGGATTTTCCTGCACTGACAAGTCAGAGACCTCTTAAATATAAAGCAGAAGTATTTTTTAAAATAGAACACTGAAGTTTATAACTGCAAAGCCTAATTTCCTTTTTCAGACAAGCATTTCCTCCCATCAAAACTGTCTTCCATTTTACTCAGGAAGAGCATAACACAAAGTTGCAGCAGAAAGGATGACTTTTTAAAGTACCTATACTGCCTGGAGAAGACAAAGCATCGGTCAAAAGGGCAGAGCTGCCAAGACACTGACCTCTTTCCAAAGAGCCACAGCAGTAAAGAAAAATTTTAAAGGTCAGCTCACCTACAGGCAGTCTCAAGGAAGACAGGCAAAAGAAAAGAGCTAACTTAAAGCACTACTTCAGAAGAACAAATCTTAAAACAGATCTGCTGTGACCATGAATAAACAGCCTCTCCCATTTTCTGCATAAAAACTGTTGAGTTTTTCCCTATATGGACATTAGGACTTCTTCAAAGGCTATTTTCTCAAAGGGATGTTTTCTATTAGAAACAGCACCATTGAGTCAACTGTGTGGGTGGGAGGGTACAATTCAGCCCTACTAGTGTTTTGGTTCACAACCTAGCCAAGAGGATTAATAAACCCTTAAACTAGTTTTTGGGCACTAAATGAATGACATAGGAAATAAATGGCTTTGTTGATACCCAATGATTCTTCCAAAGAATCCATTTAAAAGCTAAATTAATTTTAAAAACACCGCCACAAAATCTGTCACAAACTCAAAAAAAAGAAGTGATTTCCCTTTCCCTGTTCACCAGTGATGAGAAAAGAAATTTCTCTGTAAGAAGTCCCATCCCATCACATAACAATTTTAATACTGAATAGTTGAATACCAATTCTGCAAACCTAGGGACAATTTCTCAGAATTGAACACCTTCCTCAGGCTACTGAAATTAAAAAGAATGGAGCCAAAGCAAACAGCATGGTTAATGAGTGCAGAGGTTTCTGCTCTCAAGAGGAGAGCAAAATCTGGATCTCAAATCACTGACACTTTCTGGTTACCTCCTTCAAAGGAATCAATCATTCTTATCAACTTATCTGGGCAGAGAAACAATAGCCACATTCTCATATGAGAAGCAATCACTGCGTTTGTACAAAGGCAGCCCTCACATGTCTTTGAGAAAAGCTTTTGGGGACGATTTTGAGCCTTGCAGTCAGTGGCCAAGCGGTCGGAAAGCAACTGAAACAGCAACTGCAACACTTGCAGCAACACAGATTAGCTTCCTGTGAAGGCAAAGCAGCTTCCTGACCTCTGTCCCTTGATTCACCAACATCAAGGTAATTAAGGGCAGCACGTAGTTTTTTGATTACTAATGACACAAAGGATTGAAAAAACATGGGAGACAAGAAGGGCAATTTTACTGATGCCACAAGCATATAACTCCCAAAGCAAAAGACAGAATCAAGAGGGAGACCTGCAAGATCAACTGCAGGAAATGCCTTGCATTAAAAATAAAAAAATTGCAACATTCATTCTTTTCTTATGCTATGTAAGCTAGAACAACTACTTGATAAAGTCGTATTTTCAGCCTGAGAAGAGACAAAAATGCAACACTGCCTAACTTTCTACATTAAACACAGATATATAATCATGAATAACAGCTGGAGATGCAAAAAAAAACCACATAAAAACAAAACAAAACAAAAAAACCTACCCAAAACCAACAAACCAAATATAAGCCTTATCATGCCATAAAAAGAAAATGATTCTCAAATAAACAACAATATAATCAATGACTGTCATAGGCTGGGCTTGAACACTCAGGCCTACAGCAATAATGCAAAGGTTTGCACTTTAACTTTCCAAAGAGCAAAGGGCACATTTCTATCTGTTTTGCTTCACTCAATAGGAAATCTCCAATAAAAGCATACTGAATGCTAACTTTTTTATACTAAAAGAGAGGTGACCTAAATTGTCATTCATTTCTCACCATTTCAAATGAAGATTTAAATCAAAGTGTGACCTCAATGAGTTGATCATAAGGCTGACAAGCCTGCATCGTTCACTTTACATCAGGTGAACTTCTGTTGCCGATGTGTAGAATCATGCTTTCAGTACAGCCCATCCAGATTAGTTTTAATTATTGATTAAAATAAACTCAGTTTGTTCCAGTTTTCTCTCATGAAAGAGAACATTCATATTAGTACAACTGACATTTTAACAGGTCAAATTTCTGTTTCAGAGAGCATTTCTACAAGAGAACTTTTAAGTTTAAGTTCTCAAAATTCACTGGAACATTTTCCACATTTTTTCTCAAGTCACCAGCACTTGCAATGTTCACCGAACTGGCTGTTCTTACTGAGGTTTCCTCTAATTAATCAATGTCAAAGTATCAAAATCCCAAATTAGTATCTGCTGATGTTGTATTGCAGCCCAGTTATTTTCCTGTATTGTGTATTGCTTCAAAGAGCTCCTCCTGTCATACAATAAACAAGAGTATTAAGTAGCAGCAAATTACTGGTATACTATCACTCCAGATAGACAACTGTAGATTGCTCCATATGTTTCAGGCATTAACTGTACTGTAAGAGGAATAGAATTTTGTCAATTATGCTCTCTTTTTTCCACAGCTGTGCACTCCTCAGATTTAAATTAAAGGCAATGTGATATTTACTTGGAATAAAATATTAACTATAAAAACATTAAAATGCACGATTGGCATGAGAGGAGGAAGAGATGGGGAAAGCTCTTAAAAAACCCGAAACCTAAACACCATCTTTATAAGAAGTTTCCTTGCAGACAGAACCAAAACCAGAGAAAGAAGTAGCTACAACATGGGCAGTTCAATCAACCCCACTGCACTGCAGATATTTAGCTATGAGTGTCAGCATGGGGAATGAGGTGTAAGTTTGAAGAGAAAGACCCAAACCAAACAAAAATCTTGAATGAGTGACATCCTACCTCGGTGACTGGTTGCCCTTGTGATGTCAAGTCCAGCTCCTGAGGTCTTGTCACCTTCTCGATATCCAGGGAGTCCATGCTGGAAGCTGCTGAGGTCACGCTGGAACGGGAGGAGTTACTGATGGAGCGCACCTCGGCATCGCTCACTGCGCCAGCAGATGCTGTCCTCCTGTGCTGGGCAGTAACCACTGGCTTGATGTCTTCTGCAACAGACTGCTGGGCTGCTTCATCCATGCTCAAAGAGGCCTTCTCTAACTGGGCAGTGATGTCATCCAGAGACACGTTGGCATGTGATGGTTTGGTCACCTTAGCGGAGGAGGACAATCCTTTCACGCTGCTGTGCTTAGCGGAAGGTCGACTAGCAGGCGGTTTCTGAGTTTTGGGTTCTGTGGCAAGGCGTTTCACTGCAGCATTGTTTGCTGAATGAGAGCCGATGCTGCTGAGCTCCTGCTCTATGGAACAGAGATCAGCCATGAGGGCATCCAGATCCACAGTCTCTCCCTGATTCAGGGCTTCTGCAACAAACAAGAATAGCCAGTAAGTGCAGAGTTATTTCATTTGCAACGCCTCACTTTGTGTTATCAAATCTAATGGTTAAGAAGCAAAGGAAGCAGCATTTTCTTTTCCCATGTGTAGTGCAAAATATCTGTGCACTGCTGAACTGAAATTCATCTGCACTACTATCCTTGACCAGTGCAACTTTCACACCATTTAGGTTAAACTCATTTGTCAGCAAAAGAAGTCTATGAATGTTCACATTACATCTGAAAAGTTTGAACTGCTTTCCTGTGAATGGAATGCAAAAACGCATTTGCTTAATATCGTGCCTCACTTTTGAAAAAGTGCAGATGTTTTGGTAAGCGTTTTCTGCTAAAGTAATGCAACAGCTTTAAAAAAACAAAACCAAAACAAAAATACTATATACATACTCAAACCTTTAAATTAAGGTTTCCTTCTGTTTATCCTGAAAGCATTCTGTAGCTATAGTCCTGCATTCTGTTCCGTAAAGCAAGATGCCCTTTCTTCCTGGTTAACAGATACACATCAAGTCATTCTTTCATGAGACCAGATCCCAGAACAAGTTTTTTATAGAAGTACTACACTAAAGTTTTCAAATACTAAGTGTTGTAAAAGATACTGCTTTAGGAGACTCAAATACTTGAAAAAAAAGGACACCAAAAAGCAATGCCTTCAGCAAATATGTTCTCACCTCAACTATAAGTGTATTCAAATGTTCTTATATTTTACAATATTTTAATTTATAGTTGGAATTGGTTTTTTTTCTTAAACTAGTATTTTTTTTAAACTACGTGGTAAATAATTCAACAAACCATTCAAATTGTACATGGAGAAGCGGTATGAGAAGTTGGCAAGATTGGTTTCCTGGCGGAGAGGGGACCTCTTCACTGGTGCCACAGGCTTGTCTGCATCCAAACTCTGAAAAAGATCAAAAAAGGGGCAAATAAAATTTGACAAAGATTTGCTTGTCCAATTCCTTAGGATGAATGAGAATTAATTTTCTCTAAGAAAAATTTTCAGAAGTTACTGGTATATACAAAAGCACGCCTGCTTTTCAGGCTTTAGACTGAAAATAAACATCGTCATACTACAGAGATTTAACTTCAGATATGCAGTGAAAAAAAGTTGTTAAACACATTCTGCTTTTTTTTCAGAATCAAAAGGATAGAAGCATTTTCTAAATGCTTTTTTGAATGGTGTTAGACACTAGTTCATTTTGAAACAGACAGCTGACTTAGCTCTAACTACCTTTCTGCATGAAACTTCACAACATTCAAACTGGGATAAGAGTCTAAAATATGGTCTAAGATATTCACCATTAGCTTATGAGTAAAATCATGGCATAAGTACTTAAAAACATTCAGTGAAAAATCCTATTCTATTAACAGGGATGTAAATTCAATAAATTCAGATTTTTTTTTTAATAGTCTTTCCTGTGAATAACATTAAGTTATGAAAACCAACCATAGCCAGTTTATGTAGGGCACATTTTTTTAGGAAAACTAGCATAGGTTAAAAAAAGAAACTCTTTCTAACCAATACACTGAGTTATGTTATGATGGATAATATTGGTATAGTACTATAGTAAATACCAGGATTTGTAAGTAGCAAGCAGTAGGGCACTGTGATCCAGCTGCTGACCCAAGAAGTACAGGGTCAGGAGCTGCTGGCCCTGGAGTGGAATGTATTACACAGGGAATCCAGCTCTTGCTGTCACTGAAGCTCAACAGGCCTGCAGAACATCTGAAATTAGGCAAGGCTTGTACTGATAAAGAGTTCCTGAAGATATGCTTCAACAGAATCAAGTTTCTCACCTAAACTTTTTATGTTCATTTTCTACATCTTTACTCAAGCCTTTGTTACAAAGATCAAATGCACTGTTTTTCCCCTATTGTTTATTCTTCCTGAGCTCCCTTCTCTCCTCAGCTTGGCCTGAACTTTAAAAAAAATAAAAATCTGTAACCCTAGAGACATCAGGAGACAGAAGAGACAAGTTAGGCCCCGTTCCTTCAGACCTAATCCACAGACTGCTACAAAACATTTCCTGTGAAGCAGATATATTCTGGTTAAAAGCACCCCAAGCATGCTTTGCTGGCTTTATTAAAGTTATTGCAGATTATTGGACACACATGTGATATGCCCTCACCATTACCTGAGCACATTCTCCATAACTGCTAAATCAGCAGTTTGGAGAGCTGCTAAAAACTACATTAGCACCAAAAGCTTATTTCTAAATAATCATGAGAAGCATGGTAAATTTTTTTTCATTTAACCTGCATCATATAGCAGAATAACTTAAGCAGAATAAATGTTAAGACACCCTTCATCAACACCAAATATTGCTCACACAGGCTGCAGATTTTGTGACTTTTGTTAGACCAAGAGTTAAAGAGGGAAAGTGAATTCAAATGATTCCCATGGGCATTCAAACTATTTCAGATCTTTTAAAAAGCAGTTACATCTGGGTCTTACTTTAAATCTTCTGAAAATTAACATTTAGGAAATCTAAAAAGAAGTTAAAGATCAAGGATATCAGGGACAAAAACCTTTCCTCCTAGTGCTCTTGAAGTCCAGCTGATAGATAGCAACAAATAGTGAAACTACAGGGGAATGCACTTTGGATCTCACTAATGCTAATCACCTCCCTTTATTGGGACTTCACTGGAAGAGCCCCATCAAGATTTGATGAATGCCCAAATAAATGATCTGAGACACAATCAGCTCCATTAACTTGTTTATGCAGAACAATATGAGGTCATTCAAAGTTTTGGGGGAAATGTCATTTCTCAGTAGTTGTGAAAGACAGAAGGGCAATTGTCAGGCTGTGTTGCAGACTGTCTTGAACTGCAATATGAAGGTCAGAAACAAATAACGTGGGTCCTACCATCAAGTACTCCTTAGAAGATTTTAAGAAATTGCATGGACCAACAACAAACTGAGACATCACCCTGAAGTCTGCACATCAATAGTGCAGCTATCAGCTGCTTCACTGATGCAGGAAGAGTACTCTGGAACAATGGAGAGTCTTTGAGGGTGTATCAGGGTATCGCATTACGTCATCAGTGGCAGCATTCACAATTTTTTCTTATTGCTGTTCAGGTGCAACAAATAAATGCTGTCCCAGGTGGACAGTGTCAATCCACATGTTTCAAGACACAGCCTATCTCTCCTGTTAGCTGCAGTCTGCGCTGCTCTACATACATAAGGACAAAATAGCAATTCTATAATTCTCGGAAGGAACTGTTATACCCTTTGTCATAGGTCAAACCAGCAGCTTGTACAAAATGAATGTAACAACCTCAGGATGGGGTAAACAAGCCAATTTATAAACCTTTAAGATTACAGAACTGGTCACAGGCTACTGTCTGCCTTGCTGCAAGTGGCACAGTCAAGCAGCTGGTATTCAACTGAAAAGAAACGTAATACCAACAAAAAAATTATTCCGTGAGACGACTGAAACCTCCCTCACCTGTGTGAGTTTGTCCAGTTCACCCAGCCAGGCCCCAAACATCTTGTCGAGATCCTGATCTTCCTTATCACTATCTTCTTCTGCACCATGGTCAAGCTCTTCATCTGACAATTGCTCCATCTGAAAAAAAAAACCAAAAAAAAAAGTTTGATACTCAAACTTTCTTGTCAGTGTCTAAGAAAACTGGTGCCAGCTACCATGTTTCTGAAACTGTTCATACATCAAAGCAAATGCCCACCCACAGACTTCATAAAAACTCCTGCTTACTAGTAAAGACTTAGTATGGAAGTTGTAATAGATAATTGCAAGGCCATTTTTGCAGCTCACTTTTGTCAGATGATGCAGAAAATTATTAAGAACAGAGTTCACAATATGTAATATACCATCAGAAATTCATGCTAGCCTTGCATGTGCCTTCATTGCCAGCTATTGTTGGCAAAATCTATTGACAATGCATTAGAAAAATTCAGTTCTTGTCCAAGGAATTCAGCTGACCACAGTTAAGCAACACCATTCAACCACAGGAAGTGCAGCCTCACTGCACTGCAAATAGATCACTACAGATCTGTAAACAGAAATGCTTAAACAGGCCATAGAGGATGTCAGCAATACATCCCCTGAGACAGTTCAAACCTTGGACACTGACCAGAGCACTTCAGTGATACTGCACTGTTTTTATTCAACAAAGGAACTTCTCTCTGGAAGCAGAGTCACCAAAGCATCTCTCAGATCCTTCTTCATTCAACAAATTTGTGACCAAGATAAAGACAATGTTCTCCAAAGTTTATCTGTAACCTTCTGTTTAAATCTCTTTTCCAAACATGTCCTCCAGCCTCTTTTATGGAGCTAAGACACACATGCCTTTCTATGTACACGCATACTGGCAAAGACAGGATCTAGGTCAGGAAGAGAATTCACTTGGGGAGACAAAAATCTAGATAATCATTTGGAAGCAATCAGGCAGTACAGAAGGTAAATTTCAGAGATGCGCTACAGAATGTCCAGAAACACATGAGAACAGACCCTCAGCAAGAGCTTCACAAAAAATCAATGGTGAGTTGAATGGCTTGATTTAGGCAAGTTATGGGCTACATAGTTACTTGCTACATAGCTTTCAGAAAGCACCAGTTTACATTTTGTAGATTTAAAAATTAACTAAGCGCTTCTCCTCAGGAAAAGATAAATCTTGGTCTGAAAGACATCAATGTCCAACATTGCACAGTCAAACTGATAAGGGATGTTACGAAAAATGATTAAGGTGATCTCAGAGAAAAAACTGCTCAATCCACTTTTTCTTTTATATAACAGTTTTCATGAAAAAAAAACCCCTCCAAGATTTAAAAATAGTCTTTTCTTATTACTATATATTCATTTTATTTCTTATAGTAATATTTCTTATTACTATATATTGCTTTTATTTCATTTTGAATTGATAAAATAGGTCAGAGGAGATTTCAGAGGTGATCTGTAATTCTTGTAATTCTAAGGTCAGCAGAAGCCAATGTCTCCCATGGATGCAAGATATCGCCATCCAGTTGCTCTAGGCAAAGCTGCTTCAGTCTACTACCTGAACATCTACTTTTGCAGGAGAGCAGAATGCATGTGCCTACCTTAAAAGAAGCAATAACATTAAAGCTAACTTTAATGTCATGGCACACTGCACTGCAAAAACAATGAACAGATTAAATTCATCATCTGAAATCTCCTTTCTTCCGCCACTTGCTTTGAGTCCTGCACTCTAAGAAATGAAAGGAAGCACTTCCTAAAATCTAAGGGTGATGATGAAATTAAAACAAAACCAATATGCTTATATAATATTGCTGCATCCTTCCACCAAGACTGCAGCAGTTTTCATATTTTGTAAGCCAGGCATGCCTTCCCCAGCAAGATTCCTCTCCAAGGTGCCTCCTGAGGCATCATGAAGTCCTCCCACATACAAAACTGGAGACAGCATGGTAGCAGCAACTCATACTCTGCCTGCAAAGCAAACCTAAGCTGTATTCCACTTGTACCCCCTTCAAAACTTTGCCCTACTATTTCTTGGGCTCTAATATGGACCAGAAATACTATAAACTCAAGGTTTAAAACACATTATACTTAAGGTGACATGGTCAAACTGCTGTAGAAGTGCTTAAAAAGCATTTCTCAATGTCTAGATACATTTGAAGAAAACCATTTTTATTTGAAAGCTAAAGGAAGCTATTAAAAAGGATGCCTTATGAAATATGACTATGAACTAGCAAATCAAATCAATTGAAACTGCGATATAAATCACTCAGAGCACAGTATCTACAGAGACTTTACAATGCTAGCCTTTCCCTCTGAGCTCTTTCTAACGCTCATTCTAGTTAGATGGACTTGTTTTGCAGTGCATTCATTACACGGCACTGCTCATAACTCACCCTTTCATTAAGAGAGAAGCTTGTTCTTTTTACTAATATTTCTGAGGATCTAAGCCATGGAAAGCATTCTCAATTTCCTATAAAGTGTTACTTTAGCTATTTTAACTTGGCATCAGAGACACTGCTTTGGTTCCAGTTACTCTGAAGACAGAATTAGCAGCCTAAAGAAAACTTTTACAAGTGAAGTACTGTTGTGTCAGCATGTCTGGCACTGAACCCTGGAGTACTTGCCAGCTCCTTGCAGTCCCCACCCAAGCTTCCTAACGTCAGCTGCATTTCCTATGAGCCTGTCAACATTTACTTGCAAAAGGCACACAGAGGTTAGTGTCTCGCTTCAGAAACACTAATATTGAGTCACAAGTTCTGTAAAAGGAAATCTTAGTACAAGTTCCACAACTGGAAGACATCCCAAAGGACACTAATTAAAGAATTAATTCAATAAATGAGGGCAGAGACAAAATGCTCAGAAAGCAGTATATGAACTTCTTGGCATAAGAACTCAAAACATTAACCACTTCAAAAAAGAGTGCACATTCCAATTAAAAACTTCAAATTTTCTCTTTTACAGCCATTTTCTTTCTTACTGTTGTTGATCACAGCAAACATGCACTGCACTTTAGCACATTATGATCTAAGTGGGAGTTATCACACCTTTCTAAGGATAAAACATCTTTACTTATAACAAGAAATAAAACCAGCATAAGGGGTGAAGGGTTGTGTTTATTTGGGTTGGAGTTTTTTTCTTAAAGGAGTCATTTAGAATTGAGTTAGATGTAAAAAATGGGGAAAGGATAATGGTTCTGATGTGATGCCATAAAGTAAGCCACTTACATTCCTAAAACATTTGCAGGGGAGCAGATTTTAAATAGTTTTATTTCTGTCTAGCTCAATCCAGATAACATGCCAAAGTAACTTCAGGATTCAAGTTATTTTTCAACACCTCACCTTGTCTTCTCTTAAAGTGTATGTCGAAGTAGAACACAAAGAAAATGAGCAGCATCATTCTGGGATGCCTGGATAAAATACAGTATCAACAGTGTTGTCTTTCATATGGAAGTGAGGCTTCCCGCACTAAAGAGCAGTCTATGTATCATTGCATTATCCACTATGGACTGTGACAGTCTGTTCTGTCTGTCTGAAATGCTGTTTAAACAGGCAGACTCATCACTCTAAGTCAATGGTCTAGTTTCCAAAACAGTTCATTAGATTTTACCTTCAAACGCATGAAGCACAGTATTCTAGTATTAGATTATGAAAAATTATTAAGGCTTTCATTAGAAGTTACCAGTTGTAACATTTAATCATAACTTACTATTTTAAATTACAGCATAAAGAAACAAAACTCACCAATACTTTATAATAAAACAGAATAAAACAGAAAGATTAACTCTTTCAAGATGATTTTTATATTCTTAGTATGCCAGGACAAGCAAGATATTAAAACACATGAGGAAAGATGGAAAGCCCAAGAGAAATGCTTCAGATATACTATTTCAACATTTTCAAGAAAAGACACCACCACAGAATTCTGAAACTAAGAAACAGTTTTCTTTATATCAACAGCTTTGGGACAGAGTTATTAAAAATGTGTCTTAAGTATCTTTTACTGAGACCCTGGCATGAGGGAAGTGTCTTGCACTGAGACCCTATCCTGCACTTGCATGTTGAGACAGTAGTTCCTACCTTAAATCAACCAAGTTGATTGAGACAAATGAATTCATTATACAGTTAATATAATAAAGAAAGAGTCTCTCCTTATAAAGAAAACACTGCACTGAAAAAAAAAAGGCAGTTGTGAAATAATTAAGTTGCAGGTTTTCTCCATATCACAATTCACTGATGATGCAAAGACTAAGAGAAAGAAAAACAGAATTCTGAGTTAACTGGAAACACTAATGTGGATTAAGGGTTAGCAACAAGAATGTGTTTATTCACTAAAATTTCAGAAGCAGTATAGTAAGAATTTTGAACTAGAGATGCTTAAGTATGTTCAAAACCAACTGACAGCATAAAACCCCAAAACAAAAACATACCATCTTCCAGCCAACTGATGTTTCTACCTCCAGCCTTTCTTATTATTTAAATACAGGCTTGCACAAGCTTCTGCTTGGTCCTGAAAAAAAACAATTTGCCTTCTAAAAACAACTACTGAATTTGTTACAAAGCTATTTTATGAATGCAGTAGACAAAACACAAATGTTTGAAACACCATTTCAAGAAATAACTTCTTCTGCATTTTAAAATCTAGCCTCATGAACTACACAGCATACCCTGGTTTGGGAAACATACTCTCTCTAGACCTCATCTGGACATGCAAGTTCCTTCATTTGTGATCATTCCTGGGCTGTTATGCCAATACCCATTTCTGTTAAAAAGTTGTATATGACAGAACACTACACTAATACACCAGATGTGCCCATAACCACAGAGTGCACACAAATATAAGATTCTAGCAGGTTTTCATCTGTAATATTCATTCACCTGACTGCTTAAAGAAACAAGGCTACTTGAACGGGAAAAAACCCTAAAATGCTTTCACAAAACTGACAGGCAAAGCCCACATCCCTGTTCCATGTTTCCAGACATTTCCATAATTCAAGCCATGGAAACAATGATAGGTACTTTGAGCACATACATTCATTTGTAACAAATTAATACTCTGTCCATGTGACAGGGACTAATCAGATCTGGCACACTTTTCAGTCAGAAATTCTTATGCTATAACTGACACTAACACCCCTCCTTTAAATTTAATACTGCAGCACACTAAGCCAGGGACAGTGCAGATCACTTGCTTTAGTATTTCTGTGTTTCTTTTTAATAAGCATAAAGTATTCTGAAAATAATTACTCCTGAAAAAGATATTTGGAGGGGGATTAGAAAATTATAGGAAACCCTTTGTGCATTATCCAATGTTCTGTAACTCAGTTTATGTTAAAAGTAATCTAGATGAAAACCTGAACAAAAGAACATTTGTTTTCTTTAAGCTTCAAATAGCATAGTAATAGCTGAATACCTCCCAAGGCTTCTGCAGCACAGACATTCCAATGCCTCTCAAATTCAAAAACTAAGACACAAATCTGTCAGCCAAAAAATTCAAATTCAGAACGTTCCAAATGAAAAAAATCTTATGTCAAGTGAAAGTCTGTTTCAATATGCTATTTTTAGCCAACTTCGAGTTTAATTTTTCTTTTTTTTTAAACCATGCTTCAGGCAATAGTTTTCCCGACTTGGCACTAACAAAACAAGGTGAAAACATACTGAATGTCTGACAAAAGGTAAATCTTCAGACACTTCATTAAAAGCAAGGAGACCTTTCACAACCAATACTCTGAAATACTGTGGGTGACCTCTTGAAATCCTGGACATCAATATATGTTTCACAAAAACCAGTCACATGTCAAGATACTGCAGATATAATTAAGGCATATAAAGCATTCATTATTACTGTGACAACCTTGGATTTAAGTCTACTATCTATTTCCTGCCTTTCTTCCCTTAGTCCCCAGCTGATGAAGGTGTTTTACTTCACATCAACACATTATCTGTGTGCCACAATTCAATTTATCTGCCTGTCCAACTCAATTACATTCCAATTGTTAAGGAAGGAAGGGACTCAGCATTGCTCTGGAAAACTGTTTTTATTTAATTCCACGCTTGTTTTTTAAAACAAACTAATTGGTAGCAATTTGGAAATAGCATTGGCAAAAAGAGAAACAAATGCTAACACGGAAGGGTTCTTTAAGATGTTCTTCAAAATTAAAATAGGCCATTGTTCTTCAGCAAAAACTACTATTCTTCAAACAGAGGAAGTCAAGAGCAGAATATGCAATGTACAAGATTTATTCAGAGCTAGTGGGAGAACAAAGACAATCCCAGAGTACAATGAAAGAGTTTAAAAGCTATGTACAGTTTGAGCATATTTCATTTCAAGTCTTTTACTTTTTCTCAGGCAGTTGGTCTAGACTGCAGAACTCCAGCAAGTCTGAAAACCAGGTATCCTCACTTTACGGTCTTATTTTCAGGTTTAACTGGGAGATGCAAAACAGGACAGCCCACAATATTCCCTCCTTTGCCCACTGGTCCATACAACATGCAAGAATGTACCTCTGAAACCACAGAAAAGAAATCTGCTGTTTGAAAATGCATGTTTTGAACTGCACAGGCTACAGTTTTAATAAAAGATCAACTAAGGCTGCTGAAAGTAACAGTTATTCAAACATTCACAGCGTGATTTCTAATGCTCCTCTTAAAATCAGGCACATGCCTGTGCAAGAACTTGCTTTTGCCTCTAGCTGTTTGTATTTCAAGCCCAGTCAAACAACAACCTTTTTCACTAAGCTCATAAAATATTTTTCTTTACATTATTTATAAGTTTGCCTTATAAATATTTATAGCACACAAGTGAACACATAACTTACATTTTAACAACTGCTAATGAAACAATTGTTTGAAAAAGCAACTGGAAGAAGAAAAAATCTTCATCAGATACCAGATCATTAACATCAAAGCAAGTTGCTCACTGCTTCTGGAATCCCCCAAAACACATCAATGCTGTATACAGCAAACACAGGTTTTCTGAAACTTGCTGCTGTTCATGACAGCACTCTTATCCCTCTCACATTCTAACAGACTGTTCAACAACTGCCCCCAGAAATTCTAACCAGGAAAGTCAAACACATCACAGCTGCTCCCTGGTCTTCCACAGATTTAATACCTAATCTTTAGAACAGAGCAGACACAGATATGACAACTCAGTACTCTTCACGGACAATATGAAAGAATTGAGCTCTTTCTGGCCAGCAGCATGAAGAAATAGAAAAACAATTTTCCATATTCACATCCTTTGCAGCTCCCTTTGTATTTAAGAAGAATTTGTACACTCCCACTCCAAGTTTAGTTGACACTAGCACACACAATTTCCTGAAATAAACACACCAAAGATACCAGAATGTTTACTTCATCATCTTGATTTCTAGCAGTGGGAAATCATTCTGATGTGCCACAGCAAAACCACCCACAGAATACCCACCCATCCACCCCTTCTTTGCCTGAAAGCTTTGAGAAGTAAAATGGAAAGTCCATCAAGTAGAATGGCCATAGGGTTGGTTTCTGGTTTTAAACTGCCTTTGCATTATTATTACTTTATATTGACTCTAACTTTCCATAACTGCAACCTGAGATTTTAATTTAGTCCCCAAAGTATACTGCCTCCTCGTATACTGGAATACATTTATAAGGTCTTCTTTCCTGCATGATAAGGGAAGCACCAAAATTACAGAAACGTCACTACAAGAATCTAACTGCATTTGAAATTTGCGCTGCTGGGAAGGCACACAGTAAAACCTTTATTCCCTCCAATACATTTCAGTTCCTGACTCACATCTAGCCAAACAGATGCTGCCTTGAAAAGAAGGGGCTTTATCAATCATTGCATCCTATTTCCTGAACCAAGATTCCAGCCAGAGTACCCAAGTGGACATTAAATTAATTCCCATAAAAAGAGCATCCTAGATCGCATCATGTCTCACTGAATAGTCTTTATGAAGACAACTTGAAGACAAATATTAAAAAAAATATTTAGATCATAAAAACATAACTTGCCTTAGCTAAAGTATTTTTCAAGTAGAGAGGAAAATAACCCTGTAAAATAACACTCATTAGTTGCAGAAGCCAACATCTTAGATTTACCACCTGAGACTAGAGAATTTTCAGTGTCTAGCCTGTCTTCAGTAGGCAGATAAATATTTAGAAACTACATTAGTGCCAATTTTCTGGAATCTTCATCATGTGGTTATTGTAATGCAGATACTGCTGCAGCGTCTCTTTGCATTCAGTTTTACCTTTGGAATGATGCCTAAAAAAGAGTAATATATATGAACAAGCAGACTAAGAATAAGTATGCATTTTGTTGTAATATTTGGCCTTATGCACAGATCTCAGGGAGTACCCAAATATTCCTGTAGCTGTAGCCCAGTAGTAACAATCACCAGGCTAACACCAGCAGCACTTTCAAGATCACCTCACACTTGAAAAGCATTAGCCAACCAATCACTCAGAAATTCAAATCCTTTTACAGACTGGTCTGTTGTGCCTGTAAAGGGTCTTTTTCCACCAGGAATAAATATTTTTACA
>JAYDZK010000274.1:24313078-24337700 GCA_034509185.1 Euphonia xanthogaster
TAATGTAAACTAATTTTTACACATACACTACATTGTCTTTCAACTATAAGAAAGCAAAATAAAGCAAGCAACTGTCCACTACCCACGAAATTGAACATCTCAACAGCGCTTACTGTTATAAATGGTATAAATGAATGATTAAACCAACCAGGAGAAGGGAAGTGTAAGAAAATCACTTAGGTCATAGGTTAAATTACAATGCAGGTGAGAGTACTTCCTCAAAAGACTGAGCTACTCTATGCTTTAGTACAGTTAAAAACTAATTTTTGTTCAAAGGACCCTCTCAAAGGTTAAAAATAAGCATTATGCCAACGCTCACTTAAGATACCACAGCAGACACTGGAAATCTGTATGATGTGGGTACTATCTGGATTCAGAAGTAGCTGACAAATCCCTTTCCACAAGGACCTAGTGACAATCTATGAACCACGGCTCAAGAAACAGATGAGTAATGCTTTAGCTATGATAAATAAACAACATTCTTCACAGGTTGCTTTTATGACAGGGTATATATTTTTTACACTAACCTCAGCTGGAACAGGCTGGAAGGCAACTTAGGTTTCCTAGTAAGAATTAAGGCTACATTGTAAAGAGGTGCATTTCACTATAGCCAGAACTACTATCTCCAGAAAAAAAATGTGAAAAAAAAAATCAAAACCACAATTGCATATTTTTCAGAAGACCCACAAATGAATGTTTTATATCTGTAAAGAACATAATTATTTCATTCTTAGCATTTATGAATCACTACATTTTGTTGTTTACAGCTAGCCATGACAAAACAGCATGACATTAAAGAGACACCACACAGAAAAATATCTAGAGGATGAACAGGGGAATCTTTTGGCTGAAACATTTCTTTAAGAAGAAAGTATATTCAATTTAGAAGACATTTGATTCACTTTAAACCCACCTCTAACAAACTGAGCAGAAGAACACTGCCATAAACCAAAAATAAACACATCTAAACAGGCTACCCTGGCTCAACTAGTTTTATATTTTAAGCCACTAATAAGACTAGCTTTAAGTACTGCAACTGGCAGTCAACTTTCATCCTCCAACTTCCTAGCAAACTGTAAGGAGAGACATAAAACCCACCTCTATCCCCACTGCTCTTTTGCATCACCAACCTCTGCACAGAAGGACAAATGTCTATTCAAGTGTGAGAGGTAGATGAGAGGGGGAAAAAGAGGAAGTACATGGTGCACCATGAGGTTACCATGAGAAATGGAATTACTATGTAAGGAGAGGTTTTTTTCCATGCAAGAGCTGTGTCTTGTGGGAGGCTTGGAAGGACTGCATTGAGGGAGCAGAGCTGAGAGAGAAGGGCTCGAGAGAGCCTGTATATCTAGAAGAAAGAGTGATGTGGGGCTCTGGACAGAGATGAGTCCCAGCAGTCAAAACTGGAAGGAAAGACTGGAAGTCAGCAGGAACGGGGCAGCTTTCTGTGAAAGGACGGGGAGGGGATCATTTGGCAGTAAACCAGCACTGCTCACCAGGTAGTGATGTGAGGCACATAGGCTGAAAGGGTCCCTGCCACACAATGAGACTTGACAGCAACTATGTGCCATGAAAAGGAGAAACTACAGACAAGTTCTTCATGATATGGATATAGGTGGAAAAATATGCTTGTGACCATCAAAACTGCAGGAGAATCACTGCTTCGAGAGAGTATTTTATTAGCATCTTCCCTTGGGTCTTGCAGGTCATAAAGCAAAATTTTAGATACTCATAAGACTCACATGCAATAGTAAAGAAATAGAAAGCCAACATCCTGCTGCATGAACTTCAATTCACCATTTTCCTTGGTGATATTTTAAGAATCCAAGTTGTATTTTGATTATTCCACCAGGTGAGAGAAGAAAACCAAACAACACCTGAAGGAAGTCTTACACTTGCTCCATTCTTCTTGTTTTTCTCCTCAAAAAAGTGAAAGAGAAGCCATTCCAGAAGTGAAGTCAATCCACAAAGCAGTTTTGGAGTGACATCTGGTTGAGCAAGATGCCAAAGCTGGATGCCACCACCACTTTTCTCTAGTGGTGCACAAATTCCTGAAGAAGAGAGTCTTGAACAGATTTAAAAAGACATGCTCATCACTAATAAAAGATGAAAATACAACTTGTCATTTTAGCAGAATGTCACTGAAGAAGTCTCTCCACAGCTTCTGACCCCTTCCCCCAAAACCAACCCCAGGAAAAGAAAACAAAATAACACCCCAAAAAATTAAACCAAACAAAAAACCCAGAGAAAACTGACAATAGTTCTCCCAGAACTTTTTTCTTTTTAATACTTTCTTCTCTTGGGGTTTTTCTTCTACTGTAAACTCAACATCCTTTCCCTCAAGGGTGGTTTAATGATCTTAAAGCAAGAAGTCCACACAATAGCTCAAACCAGTATCAGCAATTGGAGGTACAGAGGTATGAAATTTGTCACAGACTGCCAAGAGGAATCTAAACATTGCCTACTGAGCACTGACCTTAATCTCTAGCATATAAGCCTTCTGAAACTAATTAAAAATTTTAAAATTAATTTTGTCTGCTTAAGATATTCAGTAAAGATATATGTTCATACTGAAAAGATGCATTACTTGAGTTTCTAAATAAATCTTGGCACCAGAAAGTGAGGGAGGGAAGCAGGGAGAAACAATACAACTGGGTACCACTCCCTGGAAAAAAAAGTATTTAAAGCAAGAAAGCAGCCTCAACATAAAAAAAGTTTTGCTATGTCAAAGGTTAGAGAAGTCTAAAAGCCAGTTAACACCAACTGATGCACTGCAAAAGACTTTATCTAGAATTTAATTGCCTCAAGATTAAGAGCAAATGTAAATATTTAACACAGAATCAATGTTTTGAAGTACACATTCCTGAAAAAGTAAGGAAATTACCTTCCATAGCAAAAAGGAAAAAATACAGTGTAAGTTATGCCACTGAGGAAGCAAACATGAAATTTCTCTACAGTAAACGAGTCATGGAAGATGGGGCTGACAGCTAGGTTTTGTTAAAGGAGGACTTTTAACAGAAGTATTTAAACTCATGGGATTAAGCCAGCATTCCTAAGAAATGCTGTTGAGATCTTAAGCTGCAGAGACCTTGTCTAAGCAGCTCAGCAAATGAGTCACATAAACAACTACTGTAAACTCTGCTGCCACCACACTCGGTAGCTTTGTGAATGAAGCTTTTCTTGCATATGAAAACTAAAGACCGAGTGTTTTGCTACTGGAAGGGAGGGGGTGGGGGGGGAGAAGGAGGAAATAATTAAGTAAATCAGCAGACTCCATACTGCCACTCAAAATCATAAGTTTCAAGTCTTCTTCCAAAAACATTATCTTTCCTCAAACATTTAAACTAATGAAATTTTTAATTCAGTGAAGGATAATCCTAAACAGGTGGCTCAGAGCAGCTCTTATACACACAGATACATATATGCTGTGCATTATGTTTCACTTCATGTTTTGCTTACAAACATACTTGGAAATCCTGTCACTTAGTATTTGATTATTCCTAACTCCTAGCCAAGTCTGATGCTGTGGTAAAGGTAGGGCAGATTTAGATGAAAAGAAAAAAGAACAGCATAGGCTGACTAAAATAATCTTAAGATTAACAAAAATTGTTTTTAAAAGTAGCATTTCTCAGATCAGATTGATAGAAAGCCATCTTAAAGTAACACATGAACTTGTTTTATGTGTAACTTTCTTTCTTTTTTTTAAAATACAACAAAAATGAATGAGTTTTTCTCAACATCAGGACTTCTAAGGAAGGGTCACACTGACTGAAAAATACTATATACTATTCTCATTTCCATGCTGAAAGACACAAATTCAGAGGTACAGGAATGGGATCCTTCATGTCAGTCATCAGTCTGGGGACAGATACCCTCCTCTCACTACTGAACCATGAACCTGAAGGGTCTGGCAGATTCCAAGCAGTTAAGGATGGTACTCTGCAGGACAGCTCATGGCTTTCAGCACAGAACAGCCTCCCACAGAATGCTCAGCAGCAAAAGACAGGATTATTTCTTTTGATAGCTGCTACTTTTTGACTGCCATCCTGGCAGCCAGAGAGGCTCTCCTCCACCAAGCTGGATTTGGAACACGCTACTCATTGAGAAGCCACAGGTGAAAACAACTTACCTATTTCTCAAGACAGGGCAGTAACTTTCAAAATCATTTCCATGGCCCACATTCAAGTCTCCCATGAAAAGCAAAGCTGGGAGCAGGCTCTGTGACATGCCGAAGATAGCAGATCATTTGTGCTCGCCCCTCCAGAAACAAATTCACCTGGAAACACACATTGGGCTGTGCATACCCAAGAGTTTCAGTCACATAGGAAAGGAAGGGCTGCAGCACATTCTTCCTCCTTTTTCCTTCCTGTCCTCTCCTTGGATAAATATACCATCTGTTCAGATGAAGAAGCTGAGCACCAAAATGTTACTTCCAGTAGCACTTCCAGTAGCAAATCCTTGCATTTGCCCTATTCTCAGAAACATGCCAATGGCAAAGGGACAGCCTACCTCCTACCTGCGCTGCTCTGCAGGATCAATGCATTCATCAAATATACCCCCAACTAATATCAGCTGAGTAAACCTATACACACTTTTTGGCAATGCATTTGTGAAATTCAGTCAATTTCTTTCTGTTATCAGCATTTAAGTGCTGCAGAATATTAAAAACAAAACAAAAAAACCCCACGACACATTTTGGATGGAGGTTTTCTTTGCATTTAGAAAACACTGACACAACTGGTTCAGAAGCAATAAAATTGTGAAATTATCTTTCTCTCTATTCCAGGGTAAATTTTCTACACTAGTTTTCAAAGGAGTTTTTGGAAAAATGTCTCTACAAACTTTCCCGATATCTTATTTTTTTTAAGCTCCCACTCCTCCAGTTTAAAACAACAACTTACACATTAAAGCTTGAGCCAGGCTAACACCTCCTTGCTGTTGTGAAAAGGAAGAAATCTCTTTCCATCCATTAGCCTGTTGCTCCAGAACATCACTGAGCCTGCTCAACCTTCTAAACTATCAGAAAACCCACTCAACACTCCAAACACCAAAACAGTCTTTCTGCTGAGGTCACAAGCAGCAATAGATTGCCCTGTGACTGGACAAATATTAGAGCCAACACTTTCCTCTGGGTTCATACCAGACAGCTGGGAGAAGGGACAGGGAAACAAACGAGTGGGAAGTTCCCCTTTTTGGAAGCAGCAAGTTCACCTGTAAAAGGCTCGCCTGTACCCTGCGACTCCACTTCTAGCTCAGAGTGTACTGTAAGATTCAAGCATTTGTTTTATTTTCTTAAGCTTATGATAAACAGAAAAGCCTACCTTTGCCATTAATACAGAGAAATTTTCAAATGCTACCTGCTGTATAGCACATGCAATCACATATGTATGACACTGAAAAAACAGTATAATTTTGCTGAATTTGCATTTATATTACATTTGGATCAGTTTTACCAAATGAGTAAAATGACAAAAGTCTTAATGAATTACTTTCTCTACAGACATTTTAAAGCTTGTACTTTTTATTACAAGCACTTAATGTTTCAGTACTTTCCAGATATCAAGTTAATCCTTAGAGAAGACTACATTTAAACAGAAGTAGGAACAAGAAAAAAAAAAACCACAAAGCATTACCATCCATAAATACATTTATAATTCTGAACTCAGAAAACTTCCAGTTTAAACTCTGTAGCACTGAGACAAAAGATACGAAAACACAGCATGCCCATGCCATTAGCTTTCAAATTAGTGGCTAATCACAAAAAACACATCTTACCTTTTGCACTTTTTCATTTAATGCTTACAAGCACAGGTCAGGCATTTCTGCAAACTAAAAATTTATTCCACAAGCACAGAACCTTTCTTGTATCTGTAGAATTGTCTCAGAACCAACACAAAGGCAACATGTCTGCTTGAAAATACATGTGTATAGATACATGTAATTTAAGTATATATATTATTTATATAATAAAAGTCCTGTCAATGTAAGCTAATCACTAGAGCAGTCTCTAGGTATTTATAACATTTGATTGTTTGTGCATGAGCAAAGGCATAGCTCTGTTAAAAAGCACCACAGAACTGATGACATAAAGGTACAACTGAATAGCTGTTGACACAAATTCCACTAAATATACAGCTGGAAGGGGCTTACAGTTTACCAGGCCTGTCTTTGTAGCACTATTTTCCCAAGTCAGCAGGAACAAACAAGACATCCTTCCCTTGGATGCAAACATTCCTTTGCCACATGAAAAGGTATGAAGTGGCATGAAGCTGCACCAGGGGAAGTTCAGATTGAACATCAAGAAAAGGTCCTTCACTGAGAAGAGTGGCTGGGCACTGGAACAGGCTCCCCAGGGGCATGGTCACAGCAACAAGCCTGCCAGAGTTCAAGGAGCATCTGGATGATGCTCTTAAGTCATGTCATATGGTTTTGGTTTAGGTAGTCCTGTGAGGAACAGAGTTGGACTCGATGATCCTTACTGGGTCCCTTCCAACTAGAGATAAACTGGGATTCTATGACTACCTCCTTTGGATGCAGCTACAATTGTGCAGTTTATTACTAAGTGCATGAAGTTAAAGGCACTTCAATTCCTTATAATCTGAACCATACACATTAACCAGCTGATAGAGGCTGCTTCTCCTGGCAGCATAAGAAATATTCTGCAGCCTTCATACAAAAATGATTACATCATAACACTCGAGTTCACATTTGTATTAATGTCTGCACGTGGCTTCATTCAGATGAGAATCCACAATCAGCTGGCACCACCAGCACCCAGGTGAGCGCCTCTGAGTGCAGTAAGCAATGAGAAATGGAGTGACCAGCTTCAGGCAGAAGCAGCAAAGTACCCTTCCTCCTATACTTCTTCACAGCCCTCCAGGCTACATGTGCTTTTGAACCCCCTACATGCCAGTAAAACTCCATCTAGTTTGCGGGGGGAGTGGGGAAGCAGGGGGGAGAGCATGAAAGGTTAATGCTTGAAAGGTTAATGCTATACTGCAGTATTTTCAAAGAGAGCTAAATTCAAATTACTACACCAAAGTTTTGTTTTTCAATGTTTGTAATTATTTTTCTCTTACAGAAAGATGAAGAAACAGCCTTATATTCTGCTTTCTGGAAAAGGGAGAATGCTGGAAAAGGACAATGGAAAGTAATCAGAGACATATCTCTCTAGGACACTCTTAAAGTTTTCCTAATGCATAAGGTATCTTAGAAATTTTTGGTTTCAAGAGGTATATAGAGCTCAGTAATCAAACAAAGCTACCAGCCAACTACCAGTACTCTTGGCTATGGCTAGAGTTCCACATGATCCTCTGCACAGTTTGTTCCTGTTGAAATCATCTGGCTCTGAAGAGCATCGCAAAATATATATACTGTACTTATTGTTTACAAGTCAGAATCCAACGCAAATTTCAGAAAATTTCATGTAAACAACAGTTTGTCAAGAAAGAAATGTTCCTGCTTTTTTTGCCATTACATCTTAATATCAGATGTCATTGAGGCTGAATCTCTCCTGAACTCAGTGGGAAAATGGGAGGTTCGCAGGAAGTCTAAACAGATGACTTTTTAACTAGCCAGACATTTTATTCATCTTTCCCTGATAGAAATGTAATAGCTACCTTATACAGACACTGATACTACAAGACTGTTCAAAAAACTCAAATTTTTTTGTAGATGTGTTATATTATCACTAAAACAATTTTTTTTTCTATAGAACACAAAAATTAACGTCTTCATATGAAAACAGATACAATTTCAAGCGTTAAAATTTAGTTAAAAAACCAGGGCTAAAAATGAGCTTAATAACATATTGCATACTGAGTTTGCATCATGCTCCAAGAGCCATGCCCCTTCCTAAGGCAAATACAACCTCAGTTTACATCATTGGTGTAGCCAGGCTCGGTTCCTTTCCAAAATACTTAAGCCTGTGTCCACAAGGCTGATGGCCAGTGCTGTCATTTCCTTCAGTGTAATTCGGAAAGCAGCAGGAAACGTGGCTCCCAACAAACGCAGGAATACCGGACGTACACAAATGAAACAGAACCCACGGTCCACTCTGAGCCTCTTTTGGAAGTCTGAACAAATCTGCAACTTAACCTTAGTGAACACCTCTCAGGATTAAGGGCATTCCAGTCATGAATTCTCACAGCTGAAGAGTTTTCTACTATAGAAAACCAGGACAAACTCTTATTCTAGACATACATTCTTTTGGCAGGACTATGGGAGGAGGTTATATCTAGCTCACAGAAAATCAGGTCACCCATTTTACAAGCAAATATAAACTGCATGTTGATGTCTGTAAGCATTTCATAGATACTCTCACTCAACAGAAAGTTGGAAGAGATTTATCACAAATTCTGCATAGACCTGGAATAATTATAAATGCAGGAGGAAGGAAGTTCATATTTACAATCTTAGTCAAACAAGAAAAACATTATATCATCTTAGCAGCTGTGTAAGAATTTGGCAAGCCTCTGAGTAAAGTTTTTTTCCGAACATCCCAAAAGAACAATTATTTTTGTTTCCTGGAACATATCTTCTTTGGTATAAAGACCTCTCTAAGGATTGAGCCAGATGAATAAACTACAGAATACAACACTGAAAGTGGAATGTGTACCACAATGACTATTTTTACTGCTAAAGCAGCTGAGTTGACCACACTGTATAAGGAATGTAATTTGTGACACTAGAAATGCAAATTATTTGGACCACATTCATGTCTTCATAAGGACAAGGGTTGGCAAGAAAGAACTGATCTGGCATTAATTTGCTGTAGTCCAAATGAGGCACAAAGCAGCAAGAGTAGCTATTCAAAATGTAGGTGACAGTGATTAGTTAAAAAGCCATGTAACAATTAATCTCTTAATTCAGTACCACCTCAATATTTAAAATGAAAATCATTTCCTATTTGTGTTTGTTTACTGCACTATGAAAAAGTTTATGCAGATGCAGAGGTTTGTCGCACATCCCATTAGCCCAGTCTCATTTACCTGACTGCTAACAGTACAGAGTGAAGTGGCTGGAAGATTTTTATAGTTTCATTTCTTGTAGAAAAAAATTTTACGCTTGAATCTTAGATCTCTATCTCACACTGAATCAAATCAAAGCAGCAGCACCATGAAAGGATTTACAACAAAGCTTAAAAAAGAATTATTTCATGGCTTTTATCATTTTTCTATCTTCTTTAATGCCCATTCAGGACCTTTAAATGCCCATTCAGGTCTAAGTATTGCTGGCACCTTCTTCCTATTACTTTTCCAAAGGATTTATAAAGTTTTGCTGATAGCAGCTACAGCCTAGCATATTCTGAAGGGCCAGCTTGTTACAAATCAGAACAGGTTTAAAAGCCAAGAAAAAAAATCCAAAATAATTTTTGTAGAGGTTTATAAATTTCATTCCACAGGGAGTTTTCTGTGTATTCTCCCTTCAACCCAACACATCAATGCAGTAAAAGTAGCTTATAACTACTAAAACATAAAGCTGAATTCCTTGTGTATATTTATTTATGAGTAACTTATGCCAGGGTCCAGGTCCAGACTGTAAAGGATTTTGCATTTGACAGTTCCACACATCTGCTTCCACCAGCAGAAGGGGAACATTGGAAAATGCTGGTGAGGGCCTTCATCCATCTTCACCCTTCAGAACTGGAGATGGTACTCCATCACAAAAATGAGATGTTACTGCTCTTCCTATTAAATCATCACCTTCTTCTTCCTCCTTTTCCTCCACAAGAAGCATCCTGAAGTGCATTCATACAGGTCAGGGTATCTCGTCTTGTTCATTTACACCACAGCAAGCAGTTCCCTTACTAACTAGAACACAGAAGAGGGATGGGTAGAAAACATGGTCCAGATGCCAGAAATGAAGCTCTTTTGCCATATTTGTCATGACATTAATCTCCCCTCTCCCTCCTATTCAGTAGCAGAAACAGAATTAAAACTAACAAAATCTTTTGGTTCCCAACTGTAAGAACAAACAAGGATCTTTTTAAAAAGCTGGAAAATTACGGCAAGGTAGAACAGCTCTTCAAGTGGTATGACACAACAGTAAAGCCAACAAACAATGAAATCTAATTTTAAAATTAGTAGTCTAACTTCAGTAAAACATGATCAGTGCTTTCTGATTCTACGACTGGCATCCAAGAACACTTTCTTCAATGCTTTTCAGGGAGACTTCTAGTAATGTGACAGAAATTGTGCCACATTAAACTTCAGATGTAAATCTTTAATGAGAAAAGATTTTTTTCAGACCACAGCCTGATAGAAGACAAGTTGGCTGTGTCTAGCATAAAGGAGGGAAGTCATGTTTGGGCCTTTAAAATAAAGTAATAGATGACCATAAGAGACACCCAGAAGCAGACAAGACATTTCAATTTTCATAGCACATAGGTGTGTTAGGAAACAAGAGACTAAATCACGTTATTTGTGACTCAGTGGCTAAAAAGATTTGACATAAGTCAAAGCAACAGTTTTTTAAACAGGTGACATGCTCACAAGCCATTTTATAAAACATAAAAGCATCCACACCATCTGAGTTAGGTATCTAGGCTCAAAAAGCAGAGTGCATGTAGCCTCTATATACATTTGTGCAGAATGGAAGATCAAGAAGGTAATTGCCAAATTGATTTTGCAGGCTGCGGTGGACAAAAATCAGACTTAAATCAGACCAAGGACAGCCCAAACATTTAATAAAGTGCAAAGGAAAAGGTAGGTTTTTCTTAGGAAAAAACCCTATGCTTTTTTGACACTACTATGCAAAATATTTCAGATGCTGTATCCAAAATAACCTCAGGATACAGATAATGAAAACAACCAAACAAAAAATAGTTAACAATGTTATGAATAACACAGAAATCATCCAGAAGTTCACTTCACAGGGCATGCTGTATAAAAATAAGAGAGAAGATACTAATAAAACAGTTTAAAAAGTGACTAATTCCAATCTCTTCATTATGATACTGGAGATTTCTTGATGGAAAGCTCCCACATAAGTATGAATACATCATCAGTCCCCTCTCATAATCTAGTATTGAGTGAAGCAGGAAGACCTCACCTTCCCTGCATAAGAAAAAGGTTAAAACTAAACTACCTGTAGGGCACAGCAAACAATCCAAGCAACTTGTATATGCAAAGTCAGAAAGTCCAAGTTTCTCTGCATAAATCTTCTGATTAACTTTAAGCAAGTAAGGTCTTTTTTTTTGCAAGAGGAAGTGATAGCAAAAAGAAGACAGTGTTGTGAAGTAAAGAAAGGCTAGTGTACTTGGGACTGGACAATGTTACACATACCAAAGACAAAATAATAATTTTACAAGGCAAAGACTGGAAGGAATACCTCAACAGCTTTGTCTTAAAATAGCCAAGAGACCACAAACAAACACCAAAAAAAACCCCAACCATGAGACTCTCCACCCCTTTGTAAATAAAGGAAAGCAAATGAGTTAAGTCCACTTTCTTAGAAAAAAGAAATACATGCCCAAAAATCAGTGGAAGAAAGTTGGGAATGATTTCTACACAGTGCTGTTGTTGCAATGCTAAACACTGCTAAACACTGGAGCATGGACCAAGAATGCATTCCCAGTACTCATTGCTATCATTTTCTAGCTGCAAAAAGTTCAGAAAGTCAGAAAAGAAAAAACCCTTTTATTTACACCAATATACTTTTTGCACACTTGCTCCTAAACAGCACTAGTAAAGAGGCACATAGTATTACCAACATATTCCATTACTAGACTTCTCAGATATTTAAGTCCCACTAAAGTCTTTAAGACATAGATTTTAGGGTTGGTTTGGGCTTTTTTTTTTTTACTGAACTATTTATACACAAGATAGATTTTATTGTGCTGGTGAAGCTGAAAAAAGTTCTGTTTTCATACAGTTGGATTTGACACTCAACTGAAAATGCTCTTTTGCATTTAACAGAAATATTGCAACACACTTTGAAGGATGATACACAGAAATAGAATGGATAAGGAAGCAATTACCTGGGCAATTTCCCCATAATATTGAAGGAAATCTTAAAAACAATTACATTTTACTAAATTTACAGAAAGCCAAAGGTATGGATCATGCTGTTTTGCTGTCTTTTTATTTTTTAACAGAATTCTAGAAGCTTAACCTTACATTCTGATACTGTCTGATGACACAGCAGTATAGCAGAAGCCTGACATAACTGTGACCAGTGAAAAGTTAGTGCAGTAACCACTCTTTGAAAGCCTGGCCATGAACAAACATGCACTTGGCAATTTTAGTCAAGCAAGTAGCCAAATCTTGTTATCTAATGGACAGTAGCTAGAACAATCAGCAGCGAATGACTCACCCATGAGGTGCTACTATGCTGTAAGCAGCATTTGCTCTGTCAGAGCTGCCAGTGGACTCTCATGCTTATTTAGGAAACTGCCTGGCTGTGGTCCCATGGCAATGCCAGTGAGAATGCCTACCAGGAATCCATGCCTGACTGCCAGTACTGTTTCAATGGCACTGTCTCTTTCTATTCAGTGCAACCACTTACGAGCTCTGGAAATGAAACAACTCAACCACAAGCCAGAGCGCGCCCCACAAAATCATTCAAGAAGCAATACCTGTAAAAATCAAATGGGATGCACCCTAAGACCTTTGTTCCTGGTGTCAACTTGCCATCTGATGTCACAATCTTCTCTCAGAAGAAAACCAGCAAAAGAGCAATACATCTGCATTCACAGCCTTTGTGATAAGTAGTAAGGTCAATTCTAGCAGAACCTCTTTCCAGCTCTATTATTCCTAACAGTTAAAAAACCCTATCTCAACAAATTCAATCAGGTCACAGAAACCAAGTTCTCAGCCCCTTTTTCAGTTCCTCTGCATAATCTAAGAACTCATCCCAGCTGAGGAGAATATGCACAAAGCACAGGACTAACACAGCCCATAAATACTATCCAACCTCCCACTGTGTGCATTTTTAGGTGGGAAATACCAAGAAAAATATCCTGCCCAGTTCTTAGTCGACAGAATATCTCCTGTGGGACAGTTCTAGCCAAAAACAACTAAGAGCATGCATACAAACATAAACCCGAGTGCAGGAAGCAATGGGCACAGAAAAAAGTATTCTTCTACCTATCCAGTTTCAAATCAAGAAGTATTCCAGAAGCAAACATTCCAAGATCAATTCCCAAAAAGAGGATGAGAGAGCTACACAGAATTTTCAAAACTACTTGTTGTTTGCAACTCCACTAAAGAAATGGAAGACTTGAAGGAAAAAAAAGGAAAAAAAAGATGGTTGTAACAAGAGAGCAGAAAAAGTGTGTTTCAAAGATGACAAGGACAGCATTTAACCCATAATATAATGCTTCCTCTGTGGCAGACCTAACTTCCTCTTTTAAAATAATGTCCTGCTCCTCAAGACATTATAAAAGCTCAGCAATACAGAGAGGGCACAAATCAATTTTTTACAGAATGCAAAGTCATGGATATTATTTCAGTGCTTATTTTGATCACCTTTAAAAAGTAATATATCACTTAGCTACAAGCATACTTTCTAAATACAATCTATAACATATATTGGCAGTACAGTGGCAATAAAAAAATGAAAACTGCATAGTGAACTATCTGCATGCCATTCGATACCAGGCTTCTGCACGCACATCTAACGACAGAAAGATCATCACTATTTGCTACTGCTGAAATACGAGCCTCAAACTAGTTCCACATAGCTACACAGACGATTCTTGATGCACACAGAACCAGGGAAATGTCATCCATCACATAATGGATGCAAGCAGAACTTCAGAAACTATGGCGGAAATATTAAGTAAACTAAGAGTGTCTTTTACTGGACCTTCAATTACCTCACAGAGCTGTGCTCTTCAGTTTAATAGATGATTCCATCCATCACAGTATTAAATCTCTCCACAATGAGTCATGTCAAGGAAAATTTTAAGTTTTCTTTTCAAAAAGTGAACTAATTTTATAATATTTTAAATAGTTAACCACCCACATATTCCAAATTCTACTAAAAAACCAAAACAACTTCATATTCTACTTACCACCATTTCAAACAATGGCTATTACTACACTCCAAAAAGTTTGATACTTCACTACGAGTGTCTTGAAATAAACAGACATAATAAAAGGCAATGATTTATGATGCACAGTATCCAGATACTAAATATTTAGTCATACTGCATAAATAAGAAAGGCCCTACTTTTGTATATATGTTAGTTCACTATTCCTGTCAATAATATTGCCTGAATCATGCTAAAATACCAAGAGTTCATTGCAATCCAGCAGAAGTCATTTTAGGAATGAAGCAGCAGCTGCTGAATCTATCAGTAGGCTCTGCCTTCTCAACTCCTACTGGCACTCTGTAATACAGTGAAGGCATGCGCAGTTGTAAACTCAAATATTTAAACACACACTGCAAGGCCAAAAGAATGCAGACAACATTAGGCCAGCTGCAATTTTTACACTTTCATAAGAGAACAACTGATCTTTTATCCTGCTTTTCAACTCACTCTAAAATAGAAAAAAAAGTATTTAGGCTGCTTTAACTAGAACAATGTACTACATAAGACACATCAATATCTTGTAGCACTTTATGTTTCATCAGATCATGTGTATTGAAATGTTGTTCTCAAATGCTCACAGACCATCAAGAGTTGTATCATAGAGCATGCCAGATTAAGCTTATCTCAGAAACTTAATAATGAGCATTACCACACCAAAAAACAAACAAAAAAAAAGTCTCCTAGTTTTAGGTGACGTACATTCTAAACAAAAGGAAGACCATATATCTTCAGGATTAGAAAAATAATGTAGGTGGAATTCAACTTCAGAAGGGGTTACATTAACCTATACAAAACAAAGACACTAGATAAAGTGTTAGGAAGACATTGCTTTAAAGCACATTCTGTTTTGCAAATGAAGTGCTACTTTACTACTGGTTAATGCATCTTTTACACTAAAGTGTAAAAAGATATGAGGCTGGCCGTGGTTACACTATACAGGACAAAATTTACTCTGTCATCTTCAAAATTAGAAAGTACACACTTCACAACAATTACTGGAAAACATTAATCATCAGAAGTACTAAATAATGAGGAATAATTTAAAAAGTGAAAGGTAATACCATAACTTGCCTTATGTAGTGCACTCAGATCAGTCTTTAGACCATAAAGCAAGCAACAACAGGTTCAATTTAAACTCTTCCCATGACAAGGATGGCAGAACAGCATGTACATTAAATCAAAGTAATTTGCATCAAGTGAATGTTTTCTTCTGTACACTATGTATATTTTAAATTTAAAGGCCACACAAAGCTAACATACTTTTAAATTAGCTAGAAAAATAATAAACACATTATAATCACTTCCTAAGCTTTCAGGCCTCACAGTCTACCCAAGCTAACTTCCTACATGATACCTGTAAATTTATTAACTACCTGATCCTTCAGGAGAATGAAGATTGACACCTCTTTGCAAAAAGAGAGGCACCCAAGTCATTCAAGTTTAGAAATGAAGCACCACTGACGTTCAAAGTGCATAGTCTGAAAATACTTTGTTTACTCTGTACTGGACTTTCAACTTCAGAACACAGGCCAGTCATTCCAGAAATATTCCATTCCAGCTGATAAAAGTTAATTTAAGATTCATTATACAGTTCTAATAACTAATCCCAAGGCCTTTTTTTTTCTTAACTTGTTGGTTTTGAGAACTTTCTCAAGTTTTTGTGCACATTCAAGCTGAACAGATATAAACAGTATCAAAACAGAAAGCTTCATTCATGCTAATTACAAGGACTGCTTTTGGAAGTTTGCTTTCTCTTATTTTTAACTAGAACAACTCTGATTTTCACTAACTGGGATAGGAAGCACAAAAGGTTAAGCTGAATGCTGCACTATCAACTGAATAGCTGTTAACTTCATAAAGACACTATATGTTTCACTTTAACGACTGTGATGTGGCTATGTGGTTCCTCTTGAAAACTTCACTAATTTCCCTGTTTCCATTTTCTGCTCTACAAGCTGCCAGAAAGGAAAAAAACACTCCACTTTTCTATGGGACCCTTCTCCTTCCATATAACTGCTGAAAATGAGACTTTTCAATTTTGCTGTGCTTCTTAGAAAGTATCTCAGAGGTCTCTAATCCAGAACTGAACATTTCTTCATGAAAATAATTCTTTCCTTCCACAATAGGCAATAATTTATTTGTGGCAGTCACATTAATCTGACAAACAGCTTTTCAGTTCCAGAGAACGGATCATGCCACTAAGTTACTTATTAATAGACGCAACAGAGTAGAGGTGAAAGAAAAAGTGATCTTCTCTTACCCAGCTTCAGTAGGACTGTTCTCCTGACCTGTGACATGCTCAGAGATGGATAAAGTTTCAGCCAGTATTATTGCTTTGCAAGGTTACTAGTGACTGAAAAGTACTGACTTCCCATCTCCACCCCTAAATAAAATGCCTCTATTTAATAGATAGAAGAACAATCTAAATGATCTATTAGAAGAAACAAGTACTATTGACTAAACTTCAGAGTACCAGAAATGTGCACTGATACACTCAACTTGCAGAATGCTTCACCAGGAACACAGCGTGCAACCACCCATGTTTCTGTCAAAGCCACTCAGACCCACAGGTTCAAGTAAAAGGTCACGCTCTTGAGTCATGCATTAAAGATCTAAGTGACAACTTCCTTTGAGAACAGAGATGTGTATGGCATTTTTATTTAAAGGCTTAGAACAACCTAATGAGATTTTTCACAATGGGGAGATTTTTTAAAATGCACTATAAACCACATTTGCGCTAAGTCTTTAGTCACCTCTGAAGGAGAATGATTACTGACACCTTGGAAGCCCAAACTTGCATTGCTGTATTAAAACAAATTCTAACAATGATTAACTCAATTTTAAGTGGTGAAACAAGCTCACAGTGATCCTTCTAGCAAGGAGCAGAGCAAGAAGCAAAATTAATAAGGTAAGGACAAGTAGGTGTCTAGCATGTTTGCAGATTTTGTGTGTGTTTTTCTTACATCTAGTCTCCAGTGATCTTTACATATATAAAATCAACTCAAGCATAGTTTAGTGGTGGACTTGGCAGCACTAGGTTAATAGTTGGACTCGATCTTAAAGGTCTTTTCCAACCTAAATGATTCCATGATTCTATAAATAAAGACAGCTTGGAATGCTTGGCTTCTGGCATAGAATCAAAAATCCTATACAAGATGCCTCATCACTATACAGGCATGAACCAGGCAAGTCAGGATGAAATCAAGAGCTATACATGAGTGAGAAACTGCTGGCTTTAAGTCCAGACACAATCCACAAGTATTGTACCTCCCACAAAACAGCTGGGAGAAATCTCCCTGGGCAGCAAACACTGTCCTTGCTTCTGCAGGAATCTAGAGTAGAAATTGCATTTATTTTACATAGGATGTCTTGTTCTTGTAGACACAGATTCTCAAAGTTAACACAGTTTAAGAACTTCAGAACTTATCTTCATGTACTCTCTAGCAATAGAGGTGACAATATGAGAAAACCTGAGGGAACACTGTCATAGTCATAATGAAATGGTTTCACATTTGTTAGAGTACTTCTCTTCTTACCTAATTCAATACTTCTTGTTCTAAATTATAAAAGAGTAGCAAGCAATGAGCTCAGACAAAAGTAGAAAAAAAATCCCATGGGATTAAAATTAAGACAATTAGTATGCAAGCAGAGTATTTCTGCAAAGCTAACAAGTTTCCCATGCCAATTTCACCTCTGGAAGATAATCATTAGGCTGCAAAAATCAGTCTTGTTCCTAAGACACTTGAAAGCATGCTGAAAGCTTACTATTTTCAATACTGAGCTAGAACCCATCCCAGTTTTGAAAAGCAGCTCATCTAAATAAGTATAGATAACATTAGTCATCTAGATATGAAAATGAAATTATTTACAAAATCATGGGGCAAAATATTTCCTACAACAAATTCTGAAAGCCTGGACAGATGCCTTTTCACAACTGTCAGATGCAAAGAGCAACCTGGAAACATGTTTTTCCTTATTTTTTAAAATTTCTTTACATCCCAGAAGTAAAAGAACCTCGAATTCTGCAAAACAATATATAATCAGGGTCTAGAAAGATGTATAGAAGGATGAAGCTTCTCTTCTTCCAGCAGCTCCCAACACATCATCTCAATTTTATCATTTTGGCATGCTGTGGATTATGCAGTTAACTGGATCACATGGCTTTAATATTGCCCATCTCTGTTTTTTATGAGTATTTTTAATGCACAATAGTTTAGTGATTTTTAAAGCTACCTAAGCATAATTCTGTCAAGAAAAGTGTAACGGGGGGGGATTAAGTTCTCTGGCCTCCACTGCTTCTCTTCTGCTCTTACTAATACCATCTCTTTAAAGGACCTACAAGAAATGAAAAAAGAAAGCCCACTGAGTGAAACATACAGTTTTTGAGAGTGGGTCAGCTCTGTCAGAGATGCAAACAGGGACTATTCCAGGCTTAGCAAATGCATCTGCACAGAGATCAATGCCCCAAACAAGCATATAAACAGCACATGGGGAACTTTACTTCTTCCAAAGAGCCCGCACATTTGTTTGGCTAATGCTGTCTTCTACAGCAACTCCAAGCCTGTAGCGACATCACATCTTTTCAATACTGGTGTACCACAAGGGTCAATTCAGCAACTTCATTGTTTAACCTAAGAGTACCTCTCCAAATCTACAGGACCTTTGACAGAGAGAAAAATCTGTCAAACATAGTTTCAATATACTTTCCCAGTGATTAAACCATTTAAATCAGCATTTCAGAGAGAATATTTTACCATAACAATCAATGGAACTATTTAAAAGAAATCCACAGACATCAAAAAAGCACTAGGCTTTTTTCATCACTGATTGAAACAATACAGTTGAGCAAAACTGTCTTAGCATAATGTCTTAATTGCAAGAAGAACAAAATTCTACATACACAAAAAAAGCCATATTATGAATTCTGTGCTGTACAGTTACCATTTTTCACATTATGCAATGACTTATGCAACATTTACTGTTGCCCTCAGCAGGCAATCGAATTACGTATATTGAAATGATTTAACTGTGAAGGTGATATATCAGAGTAAGAATTCAACCATTTGAGATGGGACTATTTTACCATCAATGCTTGATACATACTCAATATTTGCACTTCTAACACTATTCAATGATACAGCCTTTAAAATACAATTTTACAAGCAGATAATGCACATTTGCCAATTGCAGTATAAGTAAGGTTCACAATTAAGTCTTTTGGACACTTCCAAAAACATTTTTCCTTTTACCATGACCAGCTGGATTTCAGAAAATGAAATATAAGTTTGCACAGAGTAATCCTTGACAAGTTGACGGCACTTCCTCAAATAATCAGCAGAATTTTTCACAAGTCACTGATACATAACTGCTCAATAGCAGAAGACACTACTAGCTCAACAGCAGCTTTAGTTTGGGGGAGTAATTTTACCAGGTGTCTATAACCAAGCTCACACACTAAGACCATGATGACCTAGAATAAGCTACCTTTCTGCGCTACAGATGGCTGCTCTTAAAGCAGAAAAGTGGGAACATGACAACCAAATTTGCATCAAGATGAAATCTACCCATGTATCGAGCAACAAGCTCTACTTGGAACTTTTCTCTGGGGAGCAAACTGTTCCTTCCTACTGGAAGAGCCAAGAAGGCAACGATTAAAGTAACAGCAAGAAGTAACTTACTGCACATGTTGACTGTTAGCACAGCACAGTTCCACTCTTTTAAAATTTACTTTAACCAGGACAAAAAGACACCAGGAATACCCCAAGTCCTACCAACTCAGCAAACTGCTAAGTCTCTGGGAAAAGGGAAGGACAACGAGACAATCACAGCAGCGGCAGCAGCCAAGGACCCTATGCCAGCAGTAGGCAGTGGACTTCAGCTCTCACTACCATATGAACAAAGGCTTCTGCCAGCCCCCCTACAACTGCTCCTGAAGCTTCCTGAAAGGTGAAGTTATCAGAGAGGATGAAGGATACCAAGGAGCTTTCCTCCAGCCCTTTTCTCTATGTGTGTTTAGACAGCATATTTTTCAAATCAGATCTACATTTGAGAAAAATGATCAGGTTCTATACTTCTCCAAGACTTTTTTACATGAAAGTCCAATACTGACACAAGTAATAAAACTTAGCAGTCACAAAACTGGAAAGTGATGTCACGTCTTGCTCCTGTTTCTTTCTAAACCTGATCCGCTACAAATCAGCTATTCTGTAGTAATAAACAGGAGAAAACAGTGAGGTGTTTGTATATGAACACAATGTGGCATTCAAAACACTTGACAGTACCCTCATACCATGAGGTACATGACCATTTTAGCAGATGTCAAATACAATAATTAGAACAACACAATGTTAACATTGCAATAAGGGATGATAATCCAGATAATTTTCACAGAGGATAAGAACAATCTACATGCAGCTTACCATTTATGCTATGCAAGATCAGTGCATTTTTACCAGAACCTGAGTTCTTGAACACTATAATATTTACTTAAGTAAATATAAGAGTTTTACTACTGTGGATAGTAATTCCCTCACCAGACACCCTATAATATTTTTGTGTAAGAACTTTCACCCCACACACTGGTGTTTTGAAAAGACCACAGGCAATGAAGATCCAATCACCTTTTTAATAACATTTGTTAAAATTATTTTGATGGATTTCTGAGACTAGAAATTCAGTAATGGGTAAAAATTATGTTCTGTGACTATTTTTGTACCATGCCTTCAATTCCTTCCCCCACAAAGGCCTCCCTCCCCCAACACCCCCTAAAATCCAACTAAGTATGATATAGGATGGCAACAAATTATTTTCCTAATATTTAATGTCAGGACAATTTCAATCCTTACATACGTCATCTTCCTCCGTACAATACAGGTACAGCAGTAGCTTGCAGACCAAGACATTTCAAGAGCTCTTTGCTAACAGATGGATTTTAAAAAACAAGTTCAACAAACAATCTATTTAACATCTTACACGAAACACTTCTGCTAAAGCTGGACATAGAAAATAACTAAAATTCCTACTTGGAACAAAACAGAGAAGTGACATTAATTCACTAAAATGTCAGAAAATATCAGTCAATATATCTGGAACAAGTTGCATAAAAATATTCTACAGATACTCTTCTTAGTCTTTATACAATTTTCCTATATGAAGGATTAGCAGCAACCTCTATCATTATTGAATTTCAGTTCTTTGTCACAGGGACTCACTTGTTTAATTGGGTAATTATTTCTAATTTCTAGTATTAACACATAAAAACTAATATACCATTTTCAATGGACACTTTCTTAAAGTGATGATAACACTTGGAGATTAACAAGAGTAATTTAAATCCCTTGCTAATCTGAAGAACAACTATAAAGAGGAATTACAGTGCAAGTTTCCTTACTGGCATTACCTAGCCTAGTAGACATTCCTAAAGGTAGAAAACATTCCATGTGTGTGCTCACTCAAAATCTGTGACTTGACTGCCAATTATCAAAGGTATTTTTTTAATTCTTAAGAGGACTTACTCAATACGTCTACTTTTGTTTCATAATTTACATTTTCTGAAACAAAATTAACACTCCACACAGAAACAGATAAAACCTGACTACTCAGCAGTCTGGTGTCATGTCAGTGTATTATTAACTCTTAGCAATAAAACAGATCTAGATTGCACCTTTTTTATAAGGCTTGTTTATCTGACATTGCCTGATTCCACTGTAAATCAACACATTTTTTTTCAGCAGTTGCAGAGTAAGAGCATGAAACACGGCAAAATGGCTTATTGTTGGGCCAGAAACAGAAATTGGACATTTCTGGCTTTGGTAACTGTTTGTAACAAGTTCTAGATTTAATCAGCAGGATCATCAGTATGAACAGATGTTAATGGGAAGTTATGGAGTACATTATTTCAGTTCTACCTGAAAATTCCATAATAAAACTATTGTTTAACATAACAGAAAAAGCAGAGTGCGATTATTTTGCAACCTTTGGCTTCATTTGTAACACAAGTAATTTGGATTCTTCTTCTATTAAGAAGGTGATGTAAATTACTTAATGGTTGAGATCTTCAGTACCATTCTTCCTAGTATTTACCTAACTGGCTTAGTCACTCAGATTCAACTCTGTCCCAGTTTGATAGGTTTTTACTTCCCTCTCCAGTGGCTGAAAAACATTTCAAGAAGGAAGGCAAGTATGACCAGTAAAGATGAGACTAACACAGGATAAAGATCTACAATTTAAAGCACAACGAATTAACTGTTTCTAGCTAGAAAAGCCAGTTGATTCTATCAAAAAACTTAATGCTGAAGGAATAGACAAAGGACCAAATTCAAATAACAAAGCAACCGCTAAAGAAGACTGGTGGTTTGGGGGAAACAAGGCAATACCCATATATTCTGACAGCCAGAGCTCTGAGAGATCCTTTTGAAAAACAATGCTCTTAAAACCAACCCCAGAGAACCATTACCTACAAAGGGTATCGCAGCAGTTTCACACAACACTTTAAACCAACAAGTGTTCTCCGTACGCAAGCTTGCTTTGCTAAGAAAGGAACAGACTCCAACACACAGGGAGTTGAAAACAGTTTATGCCAATACACTACTCCACTGTAAAAAAATTATTTTAAATTCAAACCTTAAGGCAGCAGTCTCAAGATACTACGCAAGGAAGGCAGATTGAAGATTACATAAAATCTGTCAGTGTTCTCTTTCACATTCTTTTTTAAACTCTTTCAAGAAATTAATAGCCTGTACACTGCACTGCTTTCTTTAACTGTGGTTTATCTCTTACTAATACTTTTCTCACTGTCACCACATGCTGAGTCAGAGAATCAGTGGTAGAAGGATGCTTCATTGCATATCATCTGAGCATAAAAATGAAGCTATTTTAAGGAAATAGCTATCTGAAAAAGAAAACTGTACGAGGGCAATAAATAAATTCCTTGATGTCACTTACCTTTCTGTTGTATGAAAGCAAAAAGGTTCTGTAATATGGATTTCTGTTCAGTAATTTGAGTATCATCCAGTGATACAAAAAATCACATACCAACTTAGGTGCAGAAAGCCAGTTCTATGTTCTACTATCCACCACACCCACCAAGAATGATATCACTGTATTAAATATGGATATCTCCAGATCTTTATAGCTCTTATGTGGAAAGTATTCCCTAGATTATGACCAAGACATTTGTTCTTCAAGATAATTTATCAAGTCATTTTACCATTCCTCTGTTTTAACAGGAAACTTCTCAGCAGAGAAAAGCTGATTAAAGACAATAAAATTGGAAGGTTTGTTGTTCTAGACATATTGTTCCAATAAAAATCTAGAATTATTCAATTAATTCTTCTTCTCTAAGGTATTTAACAAGCTAATGTATCCATGTCTGAAGGGCACTAGATGGAACAGACAAAAAGAGAATTTGTACAAAATGGAGTGGGTGTGATTCTACAGTCTCACAAAACATCCACCCATCACAGGGATGGTAATGTAGATACTAGCCACATGAAATAGTTTACATTTGCCAAATGGACTGTATCTGTAATCCACCAGTAAAAAATAAATTGTACTACACAAATCGCTGTTCATCTCCTCCTAAACACCTACAGCCCACTAAAAATATAAAATACTAGTAAAAATGATAAAATGCAGAGACAGTGTTCAAACACGCAAGTGATTGTTTTCCGCCCCACAAGATAACAAATCCAAAAGAAACAAAATTTTCCAAAATCATAAGGTAAGATAAGTCAGTGACTTCTTAAGACAACCAGCATTAGTGCAGGAGAAAAATAAGTATAGCCATATGAATTTTACAAGGTCATGTGACACTCGTGTATACAGACACTCCTCCTTTCCCTCCCACCATCAGTGATTTTCCCCATGCAGAAAAAATAATATACCACACTCCCAGTTTCATTAAAACCAACGCAGGCATCAAGCTTGCTTGGGAGGCTCTTTGCAAATCAGTCTGCCTTCAGTAGGTCGTATGGCTAAAAAGCTTAACAGATTTCAGGTTTGGTGCTGGGTTTTGAACCCACCATTCCTTCTGGCACCAGGAACGAGGATTTGCGCGTTTTGTTCCGCGGGGGGCAGCGCGCGCCTCGGCGATGCCTGCGCCGGGGACCCGACTGCCTGCGGCGGCACAGGGTGGAGACTCACCCAGGCTGACATTGTCTGCATGCCCCACGCTACATCCCTCGCGCATCCCCGGCTGACTTCCCAGCCTCTTCCGAGGCATGCCTCATTCGGGGAAAACCCGGCGGGCACACACATACCAGAATCCTCCACCAGTCACCAGAGCCTCTCTAGAAAAACACACCCGATGGTGCTCGGGGCGTGGAGGGGCGCAGGGCACACGCGCGGGCCGGTAAACGCGCGCCCCTCCCGCACCCTTCGCTCCGGTGCTCCCGCCCAGCCCCGGCGGTGGCTCGGGGGCCGCGGGGACGCGGCAGGAAACGCCGCCCGTCTGTTCTGCCACCGCCGCCCCCCCGAAAAGAGCGACACGAAGGCGGCTCCGCCACTCACCTCTCCCCGGCTCCGGGGGAGCCCCGGCGGGCAGCGGCGACGCCCCACAGAACAGAGGGGCGAGGCACCGGGTT
>JAYDZK010000274.1:24338026-24375695 GCA_034509185.1 Euphonia xanthogaster
CGTTGGGCACGCTGAGGACGGTTGGGCGCGCGCGGGGCCGTTTGGCACGCGGAGGACGGTTGGCACAAGAGCGGCCGTTGGGCACGCGGAGGACGGTTGGCACAAGAGCGGCCGTTGGGCGCGCGAGCGGCCGTTGGGCACGTGGTGGACGGTTGGCCGCGCGTGGAGCCGATCCGCCGGTGCCGATCCCCACGGAGCCCATCGATCCCTGCGGTGCCGATCGATCCCTGCGCTGCCATTGCCCCCTGAGCAGGTCCGCCCGCGCCGGGCGGTGGCCGGCGCGCTCTCGGCGGGCGCTGCCCGCGCTCCAGGCAGCTTGGGGCTGCGGTTCCGTCCGCAGGTGAAGGAGCTGCGGGACGTTCCCTGTTCCGATCGCCGAAGGTTTCTGTTGTCAGCAAATTACCAAATCCTACCGAAATCCTCGGTCGTGTTTCCCGCTGACCCTGGGCCAGCCACGGACCGCGCCGCCTCCCTACGCTCTGGCCCGGTGGAGAGTTTGCCCCCGTTTCTCATCCTACCCCAGCTTCAGGGCCGAGATCACCATTTTAAGAGTTATTTGCAAAATGGGATAAACGCATTGTTTGCTGCTGCAGGTAGTGCTGTAGGAGGGGAGATTCGCTTAAATCCAGTTTATTGCCTGGGGGCTGCAAGCTACAGCGCAGGAGAGGTGGCATGCACGCTGCCTTCCGCCGGGAACGTGCTTCTCCCCTGTGCTACAGCCGCTGTCTATTGTGACAGAGCACAGGCATGTTTTACATCAGCGTTTATCTGTCAGTATTTGACAGGCACAAAACTTCAGCCAGTTAAAGTACAGTATTTTTCATAATGTGAACAATTATGCAAACTGACGCTTGTTGTTCTACTGCTGTAAGTACTAATTTAACAATGAGATTACAAGCTAGGTCAACAGCAACATGAAGATCTGTTTAAAATACAAGCTAGTACATGGAGAAAATTATTTTCATGTGTACATGCAATTAAGTAATTTGAAAAACAAAGTTCACCCATTTAATTCTAACATCTAAAATTTTTGCTATATAAATTCACCTTAACATGTAATCACTTAAAAATTCTGGACAACACAATAAAATGTTGCAAATTAACAACATCCCAGAAAAGTTAAGATCAAAGTTATGGATGCAGCAATATATAAATTATCAATATGGAATAAAAATACATGCATTCATCACCAAGAGTCCACAGTAGTCTTCTGGAGTTGCAAATAAAATATTTTTAATCCAACTGTTCCAAATTCTAGACTGCTACTGATACATTGCTTCATGGTTTGTGAAGTTCCACAGTTAAAGGTGTCTGGGATCACATTATTTAATAAAAGTGGTAAGTTTTCAGTGCTGTTCTGCACTTGCTGTGTATCAGCAGTGAGAGTGAGCTGGCAGAGCCTATGAATCTGATGTTATCAGCAGGTTAAACTTGGTCTGGAGGTTGTATTAATCCCACCACACTTTCCTACTGATCCTCTGTGACCCTGAGGGGATTAGAATGACAACACCTCCCCCAGAAGCAGGCTTGAGATGGCCAGAGGAAGCACGGGGAGTGCACAGGCAATGCAAGGAGCAACTTGGGCATGCTATGGCCAGGTTCCTTATGGCAGCTGACCCAGAACAAGCACTGCCGAGTCTCACGTTCTGCACCACTGCAGCTCAGGAACTGCACAGCCATGAAGTGTGCAAAGCTTCATACCCTGAGCTATGAAGTTCTCTCAAAAGGAAAAGGAGGCTGCAGCTGACTACTGCAAACTCTGCTTTTGGCATGTGGAAATATTATTCCCTTCTATCAAACTTGCTAAGTTGTCCCTGAGCCCGAGCACACAATAGATAGCAGAGTTGATTTAGTGCAGGGTAGAGATCAGAGCTAGACCATTTGAAGCTTGAGGACCAGATTGGATCTGTGTGCATCCTACAGAACCACTATCCAACTACAGACATCAGTTGCTTATGTAAAATCATCCCCCAGGCCAAGGAAAGAATGCATACCTGCAGCAGATGTTGGGCAAGGTTTTCAAAGTAGTACAGGAAATTTAGTCATACATCTGCCAATGAAATTAACAGGTAATGAATGAAAAAAATAAGTGAAACCTTTTGAGAAGGATAAAAGGTTGGTTTAAATGTATATCTGCATTGAAATAAAAAAGGAAAAAATGGATCATTTTTTAAATCAGGGCAATAATTCCATGGCTATTGACCCTTTCTGCTCCCAAATGCTGCCTATCAATCTCAATTTTACTTATAGCTAAGCACTGTTGGCAGCTGAGCTTAATTTTGAATCCTTCAAAGGCTTTATTTTCTGTATTTAAATAATCCTGAACAAGAAAACATAAATAAGCAAAGGTTACATAGGCTTCTGGATCATTAGACAGTTGGGAGAATTTCCATGAAGGACACACCAAGCAAGGGCTAGAAATATGAGAGTTCAAAATTAACAAAAAACTCTTATCTTGATTGCTCTGTTGGACCAAAGAAAATTCAATGACTTGTGCAGTAGAAATTTCATATTTTGGTGAAGACCTGCTGGGTCTGACCAAGACTCAATCAAAACCATGTGTGTGGGCATGTATAGGTGCATCTAAATATCCATGCAACTATAACATCATGGAACCTCGAGCACCTATGGTGCCTGCCAGCTCTAGCAAGGAGAAGAGCAGTCTGACTCTTTTCACCTGCTTCTTTATGAATTTCTTTTGCCAGCTACAGAGCTCAAAGCACAAAATCCTTAAGTAGGCTTTCCTGTTCATCAATAGCTCGCTCAGTCTATACTGTATCTATTGCTGCTCCCCTAGCTATAATGGCATTTCCAAATGGGAATTCTGACAAAGTATTACAGTACTTCTTAGTAACAGGTATAGCACCCACAGCCATTAACATCAATAATTCAGTTCATCCAGACTTAGGTTAAAAATGTCTTATCTCAGATCTTATCTACTGTTCATAAACAAGGATGTCCTGAAGGGGTTCTGACATTGCAGCAACTGGTATGATGACAGCAGTAGCCTGCAATAGGAATGCAGACTTGGACAAGCACTTCTGGGGTTTCAAGCCAGCCAGCATGATACCTAATCCATTGTAGAAACCCCTCATGTTCTAGGTTAAGGCCACTAAGCTTTCTCAGGGCTACTGTTTGGTGGGAAAGCTGCTGCTATTTGCAGGGGGGAACAGGTTCAGAAGGGCTCCAGCACAAACACTGGAATGAAACCACCATTTTCTGGACTCATTTAATCAGTGTAAATAAGAAAAAAATCTTGGCTAATTCCAGCTGAAGTACTCCTGAATTACAGTGGGATGACAGCTCTGAATCCAAAGCATAGAATGACTGTGGATGAAAATATAACCTTTCTTTTCTTAATGCACTTTCCCTTCATTCCACCTCTAAGAACTAGAGAAGCATTCACTGTCTTTCTCAGGTGATGAGAGAATAAGCTACTTCCTGAGAGCCAGAAAGGAAACCTTGTTCATAGCCAAGGTCTGAATCCTGCTCTCATCAATGCCAAATCAGTCCCTTGCTCCGGAGGGGACTTCAGACTTACTATTGATACTCTTTTAATAGAAATGTCAGCATTGCAAACTAGCAAGTAATCTATCTTTAGCATTCATTATCATTATCAGTCCTTTTCATGAAGACTCAAACCACCCCACCACACATCTCAATAAATCAGCATGGCTAACACATGCCAAAAAACCATTTCTTCTCAACCCTCAAAGCAATCAGCTTATGCTGCTGAAGCAGGAAGCCTGTTTGTCCCCTGCATTGTTGTAATCTGGTGCATACAGCTGCAAATGTTGTCTTTGCTCACAAAGCTTCTTAAATCCCCTTTTTTTAATTCTACTAAACTCTTTGCCTTGATGACTGCCCATGACAATTGGATTCCATAGACAGAAAATATACTGTGTGAAATCATATTGAAAACGTGTTCTGGAAGGTTTTGCTCTATGAATTGGGGCATAGAGGCTGCAATTAGCTGACTTCAGTACACACTTGCTGAAATTTCATCGTATGTGAAGCTCCTCTTGCCTCCATGCTCTCCGCTACCCTCCATTACTCTTTATTCTGCACAGTTAATTTTCTGGTTCCTTTTTAAGTCCTCTGAGGCAAACCCTGGCCCTCGTGAATGTATCAGAGCACCTGTGCAGCCATGCACATAAAAATAGGAAAGGAACAACACACACAGAGATTAGCATCTTCCAACACACAGGGCACCACAGGGACTCTCTGGACTCTCCTCCCAGGCTGAAGTCAGTAATTGATTTTAATGGGAGCAGGGCTGAGCTAATGCTGGCACTTTGGAAAATCCCACCCAAGGGATTCAGTGATATTGAAAGTGCTTGAGGCAGGTTAACTGCAGGCATTTCCACTAATGGGGAATGGCGCAGTTGTCTTTATTAATTTTCCTTCTCCAAAGTGCAATTAGAATGTATATATTTTTATGTCCTTAGGAAGAAAATAATGTAAAATGCTTCTATTTCTAGAGATTCTTACTGAAAGGCAAGTAAATGAGTGATTTTCTGCAGCACAGTTACAGGCCTTAATATCTATCACACTCCACAAGAATCTATTAATACTCTCCTGCTGCCCTTCTTTTTCCTTCAGCTCACTCAATATGATTACAAGGAAAAATAAAGTGAATGTGGGTCCCAATCACAGCAGATGCACTGGCTATTTGTAAAGCAAGGTTTTTCATCATCTTCCCGGAGACAGGAGAACCAATACTTTTCTATCTGACTGTACCTTCAAAACCAAGAGGAAGAAATTTCACTGGTGAAGATGAATTGGAAAATGGCCATTGAAATGGGGAAGAGAAGGTGGCATGAACTGGAATGAGGTGTAAACAACAGGAAGAGGGATGATGTAAACAAATGCTAGAGGACATTGTCTCTGTTATGGTCAGTTTTTGGAAAAGTCACTACAGGGTAAGTGTGGACTAAAAAAAGGAACCAAAGCTATGGCAACCATTTTGCAAACAACTCTACAAATAAATACAGTCTTTAGCTGTCTCTGAAAAATGTGAGATTACTCATTCATAAAAATGCTGAGGTTCTGGCACATTATTCACTTAAAATACAAATAGTGATTCTTTTCCATACATTTATTCAAACAACACTAGAATTTTAAGCACATTTATTCAAACAATACTAGAATTTTAAGCACAGCAAACATTACCACTTTAAAAGATCCCATTCCTATAGTGTAATGGCAGAACTTTGGGCATTAACATCACAGTGAAATGACAGCAGAATACCAGATGTTTTGCAGTCTTGAGAACAACTGCTTTACATAAAAGAATCAAGACCACAATATGTTTAAAATACCGAGGGAGCTGAGTGGCAGAGTGATGTGGGAAAAGAAACTCAGTTTTTTTCTTTTTGCTATTTCTACTTTGCGATTCAAATTTTTCCTGAAAAGTTCTTCTCTTCTTGCAATGACCTTCTTGATATGACTATACTGGCTCTTCAGGTATAAAGGCTGTGCTTGATAGAAAACTGGAAGAGCCCCAGGATGACCCAGGGGCCTGCATCAGGCATTTCTCTGGGTCAGGCTGGAAAGCACTTCTCAGATCTTTGGAGTTCATGTTATCTACGTTACCGTTACATAGTAAGGCATAAAAAAGCAACAAGTAGTCACTTACCTTTCAGATTACTTTTAACCTATTTTTACTTCCTCCATGACAACATTTCTCATTTTACACTGAAAATTCAGCTCACTTCAGAAGTGACATATTCTGCTTACTGAGGTCGAAAAAGGTCATTTTAATGTAAATGTTGAAAATGTTGAAAAGTCCTTCCACACCTAATACTTTATATGCAGTTAATGCTCATTACAGAATAATTACCTGCCAGATCTGATTTAATAATTCTTGAAGTGTAAATGATTTTATCAATGTGCAATAAAATAGAGTTATCAGTTACATTGTTGCCTGAGAGAGAACTGAATTTTGGATCTTCAAAAAAGATCACTGTGAAAATCCAAAAGACTACATTTAGTTTCCTTTCTTTACAGAGGGAAATTCAGTCAAACCCATTTGTGCACTGGCCAAAATTGGAGGGGGAGCTTTGCGTGCATGCACTGCAGCAATGTGACACAGTTTCTGGAGCTGCAGAGATAGAGTGACACATCTCTGGTATACTCAGTACTGGCAGTGGTTTGTTTCTCCAGTCACTATTAGCTGTTCTTCCCCAAATATCTTCAGCCACATCTTGTCCTCAGATCTCATCCTGGAAAGTGACCTGCTCAAATAGACTTTTCATTTCAGGAGACACCTGGCACTAATTTATTTGCAAGACCAGGTAAAAAGTACAGCTTTCTCCAGAAGTTCTGTTACTTAACTGTACCAAATGTTTACTGAACAGAACTATTTTTTTCCCTGTCATTTTTATGCATATATGAAATATTTGACACACATCTTTTAAATTATACATTAGGATTTACTGGAATTTCTGTCTTGACCGCTTAAGTGATATTGGCTGGACTGTTTACATTTTTTAAAAGAAGTAGTTTAAATTGGTGCAGTTGTTCTTTCAGTGAGTGACTGAAAATAGTTGTGGGAAGCTTCAGATTCTTTTTTTGAACAGCTGTAGATAACTGAACAGTAAATTTTTGAACAGTAAATTTCAGCATTTTTATCATTTTTATCATTGTACTTTGAAACAGCTACAATTTATTTTAAAACTCCCATTCTGAATTGTATAGTGGAAAATAAATATTTTGGCACGTTTAATGTGGTTTGCATGTTTCTGGACTTATCAGAGAGAGCTAGCATGATTTTTTGACTAATTTTAGTGATGAGGTAGGAAAAATTAAATGGCATTTAGGAATAACTTTGAAGGTTTTTATTCAAGATTTGATAAGCAAAAATCCAAGCAATCCTCATTAGTAATTCCTTCAGAGAAAATTTCCTTCTTGAATCTTAATGTGTACTTTTGAGATAGATGACTTGGGAACATCTCAATAGGAAAATTCAACTGCCTTAGCTATCAGTGGGATTTCTCTTAGTCCAAGACACATGTGCAGAGTTATATACAGATCACCCATACATACACATAATGTATGTTTGCATGTAATTTGTTCTCAAGTACTCAGGGATTACCTTTAACTAAATGAAGAGTGGGATTAAGTGAACATATGGTGTTAAGAAAGCTGAAAATAAAATCCCCCTCCATCTTACTCCACCACACTTATATTGCTCATTAGGGGATTACTTCTAAGTCTGTGTGGACAAGCTTTCTGAGGAAGGAACTGAAAGGCATAAAGTTTCAAAGGTTATGAGACAAATCCTGCAAAATTATACTGTCTAAGTAAAAGGTACCTTGTCTTTTATTCAAATCTTGAAACTCATTTTTCACTTGTACTGTATCAATTTGTACATATAGAGAAAGAAAAGACCCAATGGATTATTTTGGCTCATGTTATCTCAGGTAGGTTTTCTGTAAGTCACACTGCAATCATAACTGGATGCTGCCTTCTCGTTAAACATCTTTTTGTAAATGCAACTGGAAAGCTCATAGGCCTACACTGAAGTGACAGTTTTTCAATCAGAAAAATCTATGCATTTATTTTAAAAAGTTATTTGTGAAATTAGAATCAAACCCCGTGATTTTCCAGATTATTGATCTGACAACTAAGCTTAAAACAGATACAATAAATCTTGCACCATCTATTGTATATGCCAGCTAGTAACAAACTGGATAACACAGTGTGAAAATAACATCAAAGAACACAGCCCATGGTCCCTCAGCAACTCTATGGTTTTGTATTTAACTAGTGTAGCCCAGTTCATGCTTACCAACCTCAGTGAGTCCTTCCCCTCACCTTGGAAGCACCTTCCTGGCACATCTCTTTCTTGAGCTGTGTGTATGTTTGTATGCTAGATGATTCTGCTGTCCTGTTACTCCCTCCAGGGCCTCCAGATCCTCCCAGAGGTCTCTTAATGTTAACCAATTTGCCCAGCCCAGTACACCCTCATCACATGAGCTTCAAATTCTTGTAAAATTCATCAAAATCTAACCATCTCTTCCACTTCTACTGATTAGTTGCCCTCCTATAACTACAGGCTATCTTCTCCTCCAAAGAAGGAATAATAAGTTCTCAAATAAACTCTCTGGAGCAATCTAGGAGGCCCCTGCTCAGTCCCTTACATGTGCACTCCCTTTGGACATCTGTAAAGTAGATAGCATCACCAAAGCAACCAGTAGGAATACAAATGTCTTAGAGTAGCAATCTGCCAATGCTTACAGTGCACAAAATCTATGTGTGCAACTGCCTGTTTTTATTTTTGCTATTCTTGTCCTTCCTTTCCCATTTCCTCCACAGGATATTTTTCCACTTTTTTCATTGTGTCAAAACTCATTTCAGCTCTTTAGTAGAACATATGTCCCCTGTCACATATGTGTGAGTATCTGGCATAAACAAGCACTGAGAGCAGAGGCAGGACCTGGATTACCACACCGCTACTGCTGCTCGTGCTGTCAGTACTGACTCAGGCAGCAGGCAGCAAATCCCACAGATCCAGGCTGCATCAGCTGTACAAGAGACTGGCTGCCCTAACAGCCAGTGTGTGAGCAGTACACCTGGTGCCCTGGGACACAGTGGGCAGCTGGTCTGGCTAAAGTGGCCAGCCTGGAGACCCTCAGCTACTGAGATACCTGGCCACAGTGACAGCTCCTGCAGGGCTGCTTCAGCAGCTCCAAGTAGCTCCATCCATCTTATTCCATCAGGACAAATTTTTTGCACAGGATCCTGAGTTCTGTTTCACTACAATTAAAAAAAAAAAAAAAAAAAAAGAATCCTTTTAGGGGCTTACCCCTGCTGATTTCAAGTGCATAGGAGAACATTCAAGGTGACAGGCTGTGCTTGTCTCACCAGAAATGGGACCTGGGCTGCAGCTGCAGGCCCATCCCCAAGGCAGGTTATGTTGTGGTGGCAGTGGGGGTCACAGCTCTGTAAGCTGGGCTGCGTGTCTGCTGTAGCGTGTCTGCATGTCTCCTCTGCTAGGACTGTGGAGCAGGGGATTGAGGGGCAGTGCCAGGCCCCTCAATCTGCAGGAGGATGTGGAGGACTCTTAATGCCCTGGATGTGGCAAGGTTCTTAATGCTCTGCCTGCTTCCTGAGAAACTCTCCTCTATCACAGCCAAAAAATAGTGGTAATTAGGGTCTGTGCAGCTGGGCCAGGCTGGAGAAGTGAAGATTCAAACTGCATCTGTGTCTTCGTTAAATAGTTTGAGTGGTGCTCACTTTGGGTTTTGTTTTACAACCAAGCAGAAACCAGCCCCAGCAGCACCCCATATGTTCCTTGTCTTTTGTTTGCTTGGGCACGTTTATTGTACAGGTTTACTTAGATCTAGCTATGACTATGTCATGGGTTTGTTGTGTACGTTGTCAAAGACATGAGACTGAGCCCAACACCTGTGTTTATAACACTATGGCTGTCTGAAGTCAGAAAAGTCAGAAAAATGGGCGTAACTTCTCTTCCAGATGAGAATGTACCCAGAGTCTGAATCTGCTGCTCAGAAAGTTGTGTGCAGAGCAGTGAATGTATTGAACCTCCTTTCAAAAAAGATAATTCTCCTTCTACCACATCCTTTGGTACAACATCCTTAACCCCACCTCTCTGTCTCCATCTTACTCTTGCCCTCTGTAAGCTATGTCTAATCAATTTGCTGTTTCTGTTGACCCATTTTTGGACAGGTTAATATACATCATTCACTCCACTGTGAAGGCTCAGCCTATTTGCAATCTTCTATAGGTGCTTCCCACTTCAGGATTTCAAGATCCAAATGGCTCCCTAAGTGTTGATATATTTGCTGCTTCCTTTGAACCTAAAGAATCCACAGATGGCAACGAGATGTATACACACAACACGTGCTGCTAATTCTCTAGTCTAGTGGAAAGTCTAAGGCTAATTCCACTGAAAGCCTGTGCCATTATATGAGTATCAGTCAGAGAAAGGAAATGTTAACAGTCTTTATAACTCTAACATATAACTGACTGTCCTTGGAGGAAAGTATTTTGGTCACTGTGGCTAATGCTGAGCTAGCGTAAGCGACACGGGTTAAGCATATTTATTTTCCTTTGCATTAGTTGTCCCTGCAGTAGGACTGTGTTTGAACAGTTGGTAGATTCAATCTAGCACAGACCTGGCAGATAGTTTCCTGCTACATCCATTCCTGCTCCTTTTTGGTCAAGTGTCATGTAGGATTAGCACAATAAATCCAGACTACAGCAGAAAAGCAGTGTTCATTTTAATTTTTCTAGAATTATTGTGATGCAGACCAAATATAGCTGGAACCCAGTGTCTGTATTCAACTTGACTATGTATTTACCTTTGCCTTTGTCACTGGAATGTGTAATCTGTACTAAAGAGAACATTTTTGCAGCACAAATTCCCTTCTGTCTCAGTATTAATTGCTGTATAAAAATAAGGTCACTCAAGTAGTATTTTAAACTAATGTGGTGTTCTTGTTTGCTTCTGCAAAATCAGTCTTAGGTGAATACTTACACAGCATGGAAGACAGGACTGGAAGGGGGTAAGCCAAGGGCACTTAAAGTTTCACTACATGAAACTGAGTTTCTGCTGAAGCTGAAGCAGAGCTGCATAAAGCTAGAAAAGATTTCAAACCTGGCTGCTTGAAGTTAGGAATGTATGTATCAATGACTAAATGCAATGGCCTGGTTTTCTAAAATGGTTGACATTCTCATTGAAATCAATAGGCATTGCATATGCTTAACACCCTGGAAAACCAGGCTGCTTATATTTAGGGATTTAAATATTTGGAGCTTAAATTTCAACTACTAGAGTTAAAAGTCAGAGTATCTAAAGCCTATTTTTAAGTAGGATGTCTGATCTGTCTGATCTAGTGCTAGAGGTTACAGTTAACTAAGAAAAATGATTCCTTTGCTGACCCCCCACTGCCTCCAAAAACATTATCCTTATACTGAGATACCTTAGCTGCAGCCTAGGCTGCTAACCAAGAAACTTGGCTTGAGAACTCTACTTGGAAACCCTTTCTACAACAATGTTTGTCATGGGTATTAGCCCTAACAGTCAGCATTTCCATTCAATTTGAATGCAATTGTTATCAAAGTGCTGTTTGGTCCATTTGGTTTAGAAGAAAGAATCAAAAAAAGCAGAAAAAGTGGCTGCACAGTTTCCATCCTGGGCAGAGGTACCATTGCTCTCTGCAAAGAGCTGGGTGCCTGGAGCCTCAGTGCTCTAAAGCCCTGCTGTCTGGACTTCCAAATGGGGGAAGGCTGAGGGTATGGGGGAAATGACCTAGAACAGCTGCTCACAGGCAGGACTGAACTGGCATAGTCATTCAATCACACTGCCCAAGCCCTTTGCCAGTAAAGGCCTAGCCAAAAGCAAACACAGATAAAGGAGTTTCCCTGCTTCTAATCCATGAAATAGAAACCTTATTTGCTTCTCACTGCTTAGCCTGGGAATCTAAACAGGTGATCTGCTTTTTTGGTTAACCATTACTATAGCAATTGGCTCCCCTTGAGGGTATGGAGGCACTGGTTCATATTTCCCACTCAGTTCTGAAAAAGGGTCAAGGACCACTTTCCTTCAGTCATTGAGATCTTTGTGCCTGCATTTGCACCAGGAAAAATCATTATAACACAGGGTGGAACTTGGCTACATCTTTCTGTTTGTCACATGGGGCATTAGAAGACAGTGCTAAAAGCCACAGCACTACTTTGCAGTCACCACCACAGAGTCCATTTTCTCACCATTAAGGAAGAATATTGGTTCAAACATTATTGCTTCAAACATTCATCAAAGCATCACACACAGCTCTGCACATGGCTACCAATTTTATGGATGCAGAAACCAATCTTTGCTTGATACTTTGGCCTGTGTTTAATAATGTAGTGTAGGTACCAGCAGTGCAGGACCCAAGCAAGTCTCTGCAGTGCTGTGTAGCTGGTTCACAGCCCAGCAGAAGCAGAAGCACAGCCCCAGGGATGTGGAGATTGTCATTTGGTGCTAGTTTAAGTTAAAATCACAGTCACAGTGTTTCTGGAGTCTCAGTGATATTCCTGCTTCTGCACAACTATCTTTAGTATGAACTTCCAGCATGTAGCCCATTATTTTGAATGCTAGAACAGAAAAGGTCCCTTAAACAAATACAAGTTCTTTCAAAGAATTTACCTCATCACCAATCCTTATTTTGAAGTGTTCTTGTAAGTATGGCGTTCCTACACACAACATTTTCTGTTTCTGTTTATTTCTGCCCCCAGACCAAGACCTGGTGATCACAGCCTGCTCTCCCTGATTTGTCTGGTGGAAGGAATCTGAGGAAAATCACTACAATGCAGGGTCTATTCCTGCAGAGTTTGAAAAATTATTTAAATAGCTTGCTACTGCCAAGATATTGCAGGAGTCTGAACCCTATTTTTAAAATATTGTTTGGACAGTGCCTATGGTATGGTCTTTTATGTTCTAGAGGCCAAGACTTCCCCAATTATGTAAAAAATCCTCTCAGAAAGTAGCTGTGTGTTAGGTCATCACTGTACGATCCAGAAGTGGGGAAGGCTGGTGCTCATGCACCCTGCAAAGCCCTGAATCCAACCCACCTAACACAGGAAAGACTCTTTCTGATTGTGATGGGTTTTGGACCAGATCTTACCCATGGGTAGTAGTGAATGTCAGTGTGACCCAGATTCAAGAATGAGGTCTGCTGGGTACTGAGTACTAGGGGGGACCATGACAACAATGCAGGCTCCCTAGAGCAACCTCAGAGCAATCTGCATGACTGAATCTGCCTCAAACCATGACCTGCATCTTCAGAAATCTTTCTGACATTGGGTAATTTATTCTTTCAATACATCTGCAGGGAAAACTCTATGACTAGGTTATAGGAAAAGAAGTAGCAAGAGAAGCAGGGATGCATTTATGCCAAAGAGCTGGAACTTTTGATGAGTGTGAAAAAAGACGAGGATGCACCTTCTCTGTCAAAAAATCACAAAAAAAGCAAAACCAGGCTTCTACTTACTTTTATCCACAAAGAGATTTTGTCTGAAAGCCAGAATTAAAACTCAAAAGTTCCTGGCTTTAGACCAAAACCCTGCTGTGGGATAGTGTTTCATTATAGAAGTTACTTATCTACCAAAACTATTTAAAGACAGGAAGCGTTATCTGTGGTTAGGATTAATCTTCTCTGTCACATAGTATGTCTCCTGGATGAGAGATTAATGCAGAGTATAGCTTCCTGACAGGCAAGAAGCATCCTATGGATTTCATTAATTTCTGCGGGAAGAAGCAAAGCCAAGTAAATTGCGCCATGCATTGCACGTTGGAACACTGTCAGCTAAAAATACCTCAGCTCAGACTGCTCATTGTGCCAGACCTGATAGACAGAAATGGGCAAAGAAACCTCAACCACATCCCAACGTCCATGTCTACCTTGCCAAAAAGGGAGAGTGACCAAAATAATGGACATGCAGCAGAAAGAAGGCAGCTTCCACTTGTCCTGACAAACTTCAGTGCTCCTTCAAGAAAAAATGAGAGTGCAAGAAAAGCAGGGCACCACAGAGAGGTAGAGCAAACACATGGAATGTCAACAAGGAATACCAACATCAAAGATGCTGGTTGAGGAGCAGAGGCAGAATGGAAGAAAATGTGACAGCTTTAACTGGCATCTGCTGCCTTGTGTCCTCAGTCAACCATTGGCACCTTGACCACACACACACAGAAGGCACAAAGATAGGGCACAGTGAGACCTGACTGCAAAACATCCTCTCTGGGCTCCTGTCATGCTGCCAAGCTGCAGATATAGTGCACTGCCCTTTGTGCACATTCACAGAGAAGAGGAACTTGTGACAATAACCCAGGATAAGATTTCACTTGTTTAACTTGAAGGAAGGAGGTCATCACATACATCTTTTGTCTTCCCAGATGGGGCTGCCTTGTCTGCTTTTCTATTTGTATAGCCGTCTACACAGCTTAAATATTTGCTTTTTTTCCTGTGCCCTGCAGCCAGTGCAGCACTATTTGAGCTGGTCAAATGCCAGACTCTTACTCAGTTGTAAGACTGAGCTGGCGATCTAGTCAGCTTTGTTATGTTATTGTCATCCACAGCAGCAAGACAGCAGACTTCACCACCAAGATCATCAAAGAGAACATTCACTCTTAAGGGAAAAAAAACCAAACAAAACTGGATCATAAATTACAGCATAAATCTATTTCTAGCCTAAAATGAAAAGCCTCCAGCCTCTCCTAGAAAAAGGTCGGGGCTTGACCTGCTTGTTTTGGATGATATGATGTGCTGCTGTTGGTAATGATATGATTGGAGCCATATGGGATCTCCAGAAAATTATGTGCTGATTATGCATTAATGTGATCAGTTAATGTGTACCTAATGCCTGACTTTCCAGGGCTGATGTACAGTTTATTCCCCCGTAGATCAACTACGTGGGAGAACTTCAGGGATAAATACAGGAAGTTTTTACTTGAAGACAAAGGAATCTGTGGTGTGACTCCTTTTTTATTCACCTTAAAATGATGATGGGGTTTTAATTTCAGATTAGAATTATTCCTGTTTTAGTGTAGGAGATGGTTTTTGAAGTGTAAGACGATAGAGCACTGTCTTGTGTGCTACAGCCTGAGTGTAACACAACAGGATCAGCCTAGTGCAAACATCCCCCGTTTATCTTAGCAGGACACGCAAAGATTATTTGTAATCCTTTGAGTGCTTTGCACCTTTAAGATGGTATTTCTGAAAGCATGAAAGGCTCATTGTGACATTAAGCATTGATTACTTACAACACAGCTCACACAATGTTTTTGTGGTATACTACTGAACTAACACAGTTTGTATTTTCACTCTTATTTAAAGATTTCAAGTTTCAATGATTCCGATGTGTCAGAGCTCTGACACACTTCTTGTCCTCAGTTGTCCTTATATGCTGCTTGGAAGGGCTGGGCAGTGGCCAACATCCCTTCCAGTCCCCAATGACAGAGGCTCAGACATGAGAGCTGCATCAAAGCTGGCCATGAAACCACAGGATAATCACACTGTACACTGCGAATGGCTGCACCATCCAAGTAGAACTGTTTCATGCATTCATTTCATGTTGTGTTTGGAGAGTACCCTCAGTATCTAAAGGCACTGCCTGGCAGCTCAGCTTCATCCTAATGAAAATAAGGTGTATCTTCTATACTACAGTAGATATGGCAACCTAAACCATGCCTCAAGACACAGCTGGCCTTCTCTGTGTTACTTTTTCCCTCTGTGCTGCTTTAGTCTTTTCAGACTGCTCCTTATGGGCAGCAGGCCGTGGGTATGTGTTTCTCTGCAGATAGCACTCTTCCCTGCCTTTGAAGCGCCCTCACGTTGTAGTTTGCTCTTTTCTTTATTCCTTCCCATGTAAATAGAGGGGTGGGTGCTTTATAGATAAGGGCTGGGAAATGGATGAATGTGTGTGTCTATGAAACATAATCAAACAAAATGAAAGCTGGGACTGACCCTTGAAATTTCACTGCAAACATTTTCAGGCATACAAGTGGCTTAGTTGACTTCAGACAGGCTGCTAGTTTCATAAAGGCTATCTGTGTGGAAGAGAAAGCAAGACGGAGACTTTGTTTATTGATATGATAATGCAGCTAGCTTGAGGCTGCTACATTGAGACTGTGATAAAGGAAAGATAGCAAGCTCATAAAGTGTTTAATTTTAAAGCATGTAGAGTATTATTAGCAGAGCAGCTGTAGCTTTTTATATCATTTTGTAATGCATGTGATGTGGCATTTTGAAATTAAAACCTTTTTTATGGCTGTCTTTTGTCACGTACATCATGGCCAAGAGCTTTCCTTTTCCAGGGCATTCTGTAACCCAGTGTGTGCTAGGACTCAGACTCCTTTGAAGGGTAAGGATCTTTAAAGCACAAAACCATTTTCCAAGAAGAAAATTAGGTGAGATTGAACTAACTAGCTCTAAGGAAGAGACAGCCTCTGTTTTTGCATCCCTGCAGTGGAAGAGCTGAGACATTCCCAGGCGTGGCCCTGGCAAAGTCCGGTGCCCACGTATTTCTGGAATGAATGCCAGCTGCCTCCACCTCTTCTCACTCACACATTGAAACACTGTACAGTCAAAGCCAACAGGACTTGCAGAGAGCCCTGCAAATAATCTCAGGGGAAAGTAATCTAGGACCTTTTGCTCCTAAAAAAAGAGACCCCTGAAACTGGACTCACATTACTAGAGGAGAAGAGAGCCTTTTGAACGAAGAACAGAACCTGAAAATTCTTTATGCTTTCACTCTGAAGGACCTCCTGGGCGTTTCACCTCAGCCATTAATTATTCCAAACAAAATCAATGCACATTTAGAACTCATCCCGATTGCTTTAAACAAAAAGATGGGCTCATGGAAGTACATAGCTGTAATATAACTCCTAGGTCACAGAAAGGGTAAAGGACTCCTGCCACTAGGTTCAGCCACAAAACCTGCCATCTTCCACCAGAGACATGAAGTAGGTTCTAGATCATTCTGTGAACTTGCAAAAACCACTGAATCATTTCTTGGTTTAGTTTTCTCTGAATAATGAAATCTTTTTGCAGAGAGAGATTTAGCTTAGAGATCCACAGAAAGCTCTTTCTACTCTGAAGGAAAATATGACAAGTATATGACAATGTTGTGGCATACACAAAAAAAGCATCACTAAACCCAGCTTCCCTGTAACAGTCTTGTAAACAATCAGCACCTTCCAGTGGGTATGCTAAAATCAATGACATGTTTGCACATACAGGTCCTTTTGAGGCTCAGCTGCCAAACATGACCTTGTAAAAACATTACATTTCTACGAAAAACAAGTCTGGACACTGAAAAGTGGTACTGGAAAATCACACTTGATCCAGTAGACTGAGAAGCATTAGATTGTTAATCTCTTATCCCTTCAAAGATCTTGTCCACTTAGAAATGAAACCCCATTGTTACCAAGGCAAGGAAGCACCTTTTCACTGGATTAACTGTTGACTACCTAATGTCTTTCATTCATATGCCAAAGCCTGTGCTGCATTGTGCCCTCTCTTCTCCCACCTAAATTACTGCTGAAGATAAAGCAAACAACTGCTCCCTGCACGCTTCTACTGCCTGCAGGCCATCCTCTCTGAGCCACCTGTGAAACCAGACATTTTACCTTCTCTTACACTTCCTGCAGCAGAAGGCAGGTTCATACAGGCTCCCCCAGTCTGTCCCTGCATATCTCCCTCTCTCCCCCTCCAACTGCAGTGATAGCTTTGCCTGCTGTGTTTGTTTGGGTGGGCTACAAACCAGCACAACCCTGCCCAGGATGGCATCACCAGGTGCAGGCATCACCCTGCATCGGTCCCTATTGCGCTGCTTGCCTGTGTAGTTCAGGGACACCATCTGTCCCTTCCCTCACCTCTCCTAGGCTCATTCCAATCCCCACCCACCCGCACCTTAATCTAGTATCTGGCATTTAGGTTTGACTGACTTTCAAAGTATAAATGGGTCAGGTCATTTCGCATAGGCTGATAGGTTGTGATTGCAGCTCCGTGTGCTGAGTCACCCTGGCAGCAGATGTCATCTGCTTCTCGTTTGAGGGAGAGGCACACAGTAAATTAAAAATGCAATATGCACTGCTAAAATCTTATACAGCTGTATTCAGCAGAGATGAGTGGGAGTTCAAGACAGTAAAATTACAGGGGGTTCTACTACGAAGGTAAAAAATTCAGGGGAAAAGCTTTTGTATAAGCACTTAGTTCAGTTACCCACGTGTGCTTCAGTAACTGGCTAAATATAGAACACCCAAACTATTGGAAAAGCAAAGAAAATGGAGGCCCAGGAAAAATAAGCCACTGATGGTGATGCAGGAAATACTTCTGAATTAAACCATTCCACTGCAGCCTTTGTAATAGTCTCAGAAGACCACAGTTGTAAAAAATGAGTCATTCCTGGGCTTGAGTGTACAATTGGCTTGACGTTATTGACGAGGGATTGCAAAGGATCTGTGTGGTAGTAGGGTAAACTGTGTTTGTTTTTACAGGCATGTAAAAAAATACATATCACTAGAAAATCAAAGCAACAACCACAGCATACCAAAGAGTTTCCACAGGAGACAGAGAGCCTAATTCTCTGAGAGCTGGTGACCCCAGCTGCTCTCAGAGCTGAGAACGTCACTCGCTGTCAAGACCTGACCCAGAAGAAAGGAAATCAGGGCTGCATTTCATTATTTTGGCACAACAGACTTCAACAGCTGCAACTAAGGTTAACGAACTGCAAGTCAACTTCCAGAGGCACAAACCACATCAGCCTTCTCTCAGAATCAGACACATTTGTTTCCCTGAAAATCTATCAAAATCATTGCAAAAACAAGGTCCTTTGTATGTGGCTCAAGCTGCTGGAGTGGAAAAGACACCCTGAGTAAGCACAGGTCAAATGGGGTTAAGCTTGCTTTCTTCCAAGAGTTATCTTGAAAGGATTAGAATCCAGCAGCACCACTAGCCACCAAATGTGCTCAGACATCTCAGCTGAACTCTTGGTATCTTCCAGCAAAAAGATTGTTTTTTGTTCCTCTGTTTGTTCTCATATATGTTTACAGTACTTACTGGCAGTTGACATTGGAAAAAAACCCCATACTTCTAGATTTGTATTTCTTAAAAAAAGGGAAGTTTTTACTGAAATAATTTCCTCTTTTTCACAGGAAAGAATTCAGTAGTTTTTTACTGGACTGAGTCTTCTGTAAGTGCAGCCTGTTGGCTGACTAGCTGGGCCCATGGTTACAACCCTGTTGCACTCCCACACTGCAAATTCTCAAAGCATGTTTTTAACCTTTAAACAGTGATGATTGTAACTGTAAATGTCCTGTCTTCTTCCTCTCCCTTTAAATCACCTTCAGCCTGGTATCTCACTCCAATTGCGAGAGGATTTCAGGAGGGAGCGGCTGAGCACTGTTTTATCTTTTACAGCCTTTAAGACAAAGATTTTAGAAGTTTTTACAAGATTAAAGATTTGTTTGGCTAAGTAGTGGATTTGAAATACCTAGTTCCAATGAACAAGATTTGAGGCAGTAATTTCCCAGAAGGTGGCTTGGAAATGCCCTCCATGTGACAAAGAATCCCCCCCATCCCCCCCCAAAACCTGGGAGACTCACATGGATGAGTTTTGTCAAGCTTCCTACAGCTTCACCTTACCTCAGTCCATCCACCTCTGCACTGCCCCTGCAGGAGTCAAGCTCGCAGGGCTTCCCACAGGGTGCTGGGAGGCAAATTTCACACGGTGGAAGTGGAAAGCACTTCAGATCCTACCATGAGATTTGGATTATTTTTAATTTTAAGGGGCTTTTTTCTACCAAGATCTATTAATTAGCACATTTGACTAGACTGGAGGAAAAAAAAAAAATTAAAAAAATAGACTCCAGGGAAACATCTCAAATTAGCTCATGGATGACTTCTGTCTTCTTTTTCAATGATATTTGCGCTTTGAAGGTTTGGGACTCTGTTTCCAGTTTACCAAAGTGAAAGCTATTATATTACTGAAATCAAAGTTCTTGTAAGTAATTTAAGAAGGTGAGCAATCGTTTTCTTCAAATGGTCATGGATTGCATGGTCTTGTCTGCAAAATTTCTCTGGAGAGAATGTCACATCCTGCAACCTTGCCCTAAATTTCCACCATTTTATTCTGCCAAGGGCAGGACAAGATTGGCCACAGGGCCCTCCTCCTGCTGTAGGGCTATAGTTGCTGTCACTCTCACAGCCTGGACAGAGCACTGGAATAGAGTCCTTTGCTCCAAAATGGTCCTAAATCAAGCTTTGTACAGCAGACAGTAGGTATTCATATCCAGCATTTTGGTTTGAGGCCTATCCTGAATACAAACATTTTTCTTTAAAATACAGTATTTGAATTGAGTAGTGAACAGTACATGTTGAAAATGACTATGCCAGTTTGCAATACCCTCCCTGCACTGTATTATCAGGGAAGAAGTGCCCAGGAAACAAAACCCTGAGCTATATTCAATCCTGGTGTTAGCTCTTGCATCCATTTTATCTGATTATTTATTTTGCAGCCCTGAGTAGAAGCCTAATCAGAACTCCCTATCCTCACTGCTTACGTAACAACTTTCTCCGTTCCCCCTCTGCTTCTGTAAGCTTTACTCTGGAAAAAAAAGAAAATTAGAGGGTACAAATATTCTCCTAAAAATGCAAGTTGCTTGATCCTTGCTACCTTTTAAAGGATCTGGGTCTGTGGGAGACACACTTCGAGCAAGCAGGACAAGTAAATAGGAGTTTAGGGCATGCAGTTCTGTCTGAGGGCACTAAGTCTGTCTTTTGGCTTAGTTAAATCAACATGAAATGTGTTTGGCACAGTATTTGTTGTGATTTTCTCTCCTCTTCCTTCCTATTTAGACTCAGTGCCTCTATGCATCTGACTGTTTTTAAAGAGCCAATGGGTGATTTTTCCACATTTTTTCAGCTCCCAAAGTTAGATCACTGAAGCTATTTTCCTTGGATGAGTTTCATGAATGCAGACTGTTAATATTTTTGTCAAGGGATCTCCCTTCTGTTGTAGTGCAGGCATTGCAGGTGGGTGCTGGGAGGTGTCCAGTTGTCTTTTGTGAAGTAACCAGAGGTGTCAAAAAAAGAGAAATTCAGGCTATTCTGGAAACAGCCTGCGTTCTCAGTAGCAAATGTGAGACAAATAAAAGGTCAATTGTCTGCTTTCTTGTGAAAGGTCTTAATAAGAATATGGAAATTCAGTCAGTGAAGAGTTGAGAAAGCCCCTGGTGTCAGCAAACCGGGGAGGTTTATACAATGTGGCTCAGTCACTCCTGGTCTCATGTTAGAGATAGAGAGCTTAAAGTTTTGCAAGAGTCCTAGGAGATTATGTGGTTCTCAACAAATTAAAACATCCAGTAAATTAGCCCTAACTACTGCTTTCAGAGACTGCTTCCTTCTCCTCCCTCTTCTCTTCTTCTGACAAAACCAACATGGTCAAATTTATGATTTGTAGCTGGAGGCCCTATTTTAAATTTAGAGCCATAGGAAGCCATTTAAGCCTTTAGCACAAAAAAAAATGGCTGACAGTCATGGGTTTATAGGGCAGCACCAGAGCTAGCACACAAAGTATCCAGCATTTCAAACAGCTCATTCACAAAAATCTCTGTACTGCTTTCGGGAGGGAGTCAAATCCTATTTGCCTTTTGGGAGTTGTCACATTGAAGCCAATTGGATTACTCATTTGTTTGAGGCACGCAGGATTTAACCCTCCAAGAAACAAAATGGATTTGCTAAATGAAAGGGATTAGTTTTTTCTATGTAATACTGTGATAACAAAATAGAAAACAACAAAAAGAAAACAAAAGGCATCTCTCCCTATTCTTTTTTTTTGGCCCAATATGAAGCAAGAAGTTGAAGAGGACTCATCTGTGCCCTATCCATCTTAATTTTAGTTAATCACCATCTTGATTTCATTTAAATCAGCATGCAAGTGCCAGAGTATGCTTTTCAGTATGTAGGTCATAACAAGCTAAATCAGTTTTGGAGGGTGGAGCTCCTCTCTTGTGTTTCAGACAGGGCATACTGTTTGGTCTTAGGCCCAGAGTAATCTGTAGTGGATTTAAAGTTGGACATAGTTTCTGATCTGTCAGTGCTAGAGGCTGGCAAACCAACTGCCAGTACTTGCCATTCTTGGGATGTGCTGATGCTGGAAAATAGGCTGCCTATGATAATGGCTTACAACATAACAGACCCAGTCTTTGACACTTTATTGAAAGTGAAATAAAGTTTACATTCAAGGTATTAGTCTAGTTAGCACTGCAAATGGATTCATTCAGCACAGAAGGAAAAAGTAAAAAAGTAGGCAACGGGTCCTTTTGTACTGGAGGAAATTCCATCTCCTGAATCAGCACACATGAGAGAGGAATGGTGCTGTTCTATAAATGAACAGCCTCTGCATGCCTGGAGTTAAAGACTTTGCAGCCACACTGCACTACAGCTCTCACCTTTTGTCATCCTTCCCCAACACCCAAGACTGAAGTCACTGAGCATTCCTAGAATTCCATGGTGTTCCTGGAAGATGCATATGCTTTCAGATGCATCCTGTATCATGGTCAGTGCATACTGGGCACCCACTCATGAGCTCTGCTGCAGTGCCAGCAGCCCCAGATTTGATAAGCTGGGCTCTGACAGGTGGTAGGAGACAGATCCAGTCCTTCCCCTCTCTGCTTTTAGAGAAGGAGGGAGTGGCAGCCTCTATGGCAAGCCTCATGGGCAGGGTGATACCATCCAGACTGAAAGTAACCACCAGATTCAGACTGTGGTCTGCCTGGTAGTCTCTGCATTTATACCCTTATGTGGCTCAATGATTCCTTTTTTTGCTAGACCTGTGTTCTATCATGAAGCTTTTTCTCTTAGCCCTTATAGTCTGTTCTGAAATCTTGAAACTCCAAGTATAAACGTGGAGCAGCATCTGTATCACGTGTAATGAAAATTCTTGATGGGATAGGAATAAGCCTTTACAGCAAATTGAAATTCATGCTTCTTCTCAAGACAAGGGGCAACATTCAAATGAGTGAGGTGAGAACCTGGCAGAATTATAAGGACCTCTGTTTGGAAGATCCCATACAGATTAAAAGTTCTTATCCTCTGCCAATTTCTGTAACAGCAGTTAGGCAGAGAGAGAACAGTCTGCAGCCTTTCAATATGAAAGTTTCTCAATCTGGTCAGTATGAATCTATTACTGATTGCAATGCTATCTTTGAATTAGTTTTTTATTCCTCCCCCAATTAAGGGAGACCCAAAAGAGGAGCTGCTGCACAGTGGACAGTGGCTTCCATCAATGCTAAAAAGTTCTGAGTGTTGTATCAGTTCATCCCAAGTCCAAGATTCAACACAGGAGGAGGCAGCATGTATGGGGAAAAGATTTATATCTACATTAGTTCTCTACATAAATCTGTCTCCCTCCTGAAAAACAGCTGTGAGCTGCACAGACTCAGGATAACTGTAAGACACAGAAGATGCAAGATTTATTATTTCTTTTAAAACTTTAGGAATGATGCTATTCATCTGCCAAATGACAGATCTCTTGGTGGCAAGGATTTCATGTTCAACCAGACTGCAATTTGAAGTAGCCTGAAAAGTTTGCAGTCTGCTATGCAAATAAGAGAAGGAGAGAAAAGTTTGCTCAGGAGCAGCTGTAACCCATGAAAAGCAGAACAAATTCCACTCTGGCAAGGGGCTGCCCCTCTAAGTCCAGCTACTACAGTCTGCACAGCAGATTAGGAACCTCTGTTTTCCCCTCCAGAAAGCTTCTGTTTTACTCATGCTGGTACAAAGGAGGAGCAGAAGGCATTAACTGAGAAGCAAATGAGGTCAAAGGTGGGTGTTTTCCATCAGTTGAATGATCAAACTGTGCTGCAAGCTAAATTCAGGCTGGTGTAATAGATCCCTCAAACTACCTCACTTTTCCTGTTGCTACTCAGGCAACCAAAGCCTAAGGCCTCTGTTGCTGAGGAACACGCAATGCAGGGTTGCTTATACCTCTGCTGTACCAATTATTTTTCCCCAGCTGCTGCAGAAAACATCTGCCCTGTGATGATAGACCAGGTTGTTGCCTCATCAGACAAGGTATCAGGAAAAGGCAGCTCTCCTCCCATCTCTAACACCTCAGAAAGGTATAAAGAAGTTCAGCCAGGAGAAGAGCTCCTCTTGCAATGGTGAGTGTTACAATGTTGGCTTATGGATTTTCCACCATTACTGGGAGGAGGAGGAAAAGCTTGTCCTTGCTTCAGAGGAACAAGGAAAGCACTGTGTGTGAGGGGATGCAGCAGCTGGTGGGAAGCAAGAGCAGAGGCTCAATAAAACATGAGAGATGCTTTGCTCTGCTGGATGCTGTACCCAGTCCTCAGTCTGTTACATGAGGAGAGAGCTTTGCTCACCCACAGCCAGCATTGAGGGTACTCCTGGGCCAGGCTCTTGCCCAGCTGAGCACTGACCCTCAGGCATTTACCCCTGTGGTGTTTGCCTTCTCTGCTCTGTTGCCCTGAGGCACAGAAGCACCAGCCACTGTACAGGCAAAGCCTTCTTCAGGGTTGGCTTCACTGACATTTTAAGCCAGATGTGGGTGATGGTGCCTGGGTACTGCATTAAAACTGCTTATTTTTTCTTCTAATCTATGAGAAAACTTTGCTAAGTTATCTTCAAATGCAGCAGCAATGCCTGTTATTCTTGGGCTTTCCTGGCGTCCTTAGCTCCTATAAATTACAGGAAGGGTGACCAACACAGAATGTGCATTATCTTCTAAAGGAGGCTTTTTATTATTACAGTGCCAAGCAAGGAGAGAGCATGAAAAGAGCATAGCAGGCAGTGACTATAATTTGACTTGTGCTCTTCAAGGCTTGAAAAGGGTTGCTCTGAACTGTTGTCAAATAACCCTTGCTTTTGGTGCAGCTGGGTGGCTACTCCCCAGTACAGGGCTGCTGGGCTGAATCCAGCCCTAAGGCTTTGAGAACAGGGCTGCTGCAAAGAATGACACAATTTTTTCTACATGGAAATATCAAGACAGGAGTAGCATTAAAAAAAAACAGGTCAGAGTATTTCTATTTAAAGTACTTGTCAAGAAATAAAAAGGTGCAGCTTGGTTTTTCTGGTTTGCATTTCAACATTTGTGAGGACTGTGATTGTGCCAGAGCTGAACTGGCAGCCTCAAGTCCAGGACACTCTTGATGGGGTGAGGCTGCCCAAGGCCACCCTGTGATAGCAGCTGCAGCCCAGCCACTTGCAGGCTCCTGTGCCTGGCGCTCCTGCTTCCTGGGGAGTAACAGGACACACAGGAAAATGTTCAGAATAGGTAAAAAATGCTCTCACAGTCTTGGCTTTGTTGGGACTAAATATCTGCCAGGCTGATCTGGAATAAAATAAAACACAGTATCAGATGAAATTCACTAATAGCAAAATCCTATTAACTGTGCATTTTCTCACATACAAAGGCTAGTCATGGGGTCCTCTCTAACAGTGGTCTCATTCTGCACAGCAGATCTTATTTTACATTCTTGGGGCCAGACACTCAGTTGATGTAAGTAACTATATCTGCAAGCTGTAGCCACCCAGAATTATGCCAGCTACAATGCTGACCCACTGTTAATTGCACACATTACAATTCTCTGGAATTTCTCTTGCCACAGACTACACAGAAAATGCAGTAAAAAAGCATTTTTCTGGTGGTGAAAGGTCAGTAAACATATCTGAGATGAAACAACCTCTTTGTGATTATGGTTATGCTTTAAGAATGATTTTGTCCTTCCACAAACATAATATACATGGTCTGTCTAGAAGTTTTGAACAAAAATGTTTGTGTACAATGACTACAAATAAAACAACAAATGATTTCCACTTATAAACACAATTGCTGTTCTTGAGTTTAAACCTATCTGTGTGTGATTCATCCTCCTAGGATTTGCTGCTGATTGCTTGCCTGTTTCCTTTACTTATGGGTTGTAAGACCATCCCCAGGGCACTGCCTGTTAATTTCTAATTTAGCCTGGTTTAACCAGCCCTGTTATTCTGCAACCCTTAGACAGACAGAACTAGATTTCTGAACTTGCTTTCCCCCAAGTCAGCTGCAATCAGGCTGAAGGTGAAGAGTCTGTAATCACTTAACTGCAGTATCAATTTAAAGGCCTGTGCCTGTGTCCTCCCTGGAGCTGGATGGTTTGGCAGGAAGACCAGTCCCTGGTGGCAGGGCAGGGGCTAACAGCCACTACAGCTTGTATGGAAGAGCTCACCTCCCTAGCCTGAACTGCTCTGGTTTTTCATAAAGTCATTGTTCCAACCTCATCTGCTGTTCTTGGGAGAAATGCTGAACCAGCAGTCTAGGGAGCATAAATTTGTGTCTCCCCACAAGGGGCAGGAGCAGGACAAGCACCCTTGGCCCACCTGGCCTGGCTGATTTGTCCTGCAGCCAGACAGCGTGGGTCACCCTCCAGACTGTTTTCTGTGGAGAGCTACACAGCAGCCTGAGGCAGTGGCAGGCAATCCAGGAGGAGACTGGCTGTACGCTGTTCTGAGCCATTAGGATACCCCTTGCCTTTGGTGTCTCCTCTTCTCCTGCCAGGAAGGTCCCTTCCAGTTATGTCCTGTTGTCCCAGGACATGCAGGAAAGGCTCAGACACAGACCCTGTGATTGACAGACACCATTCCATCTAGACCTTCATCTGCCCAGCCAAGTAAATATTATGAAGCTGTTAATATCCTGTGTTCCTTCCACCCTTCATGCCCACCCTTTTAAAGCACCAGTGCCTTTTTACACAGCTCAGAGACCACTTCAGACCTGTGGAAGCCATGCATGAAAGTGCCTGTCAGGCAGTGTGCTGTGCAATGGTCTCACACTTTGGAGCAGGGGCTGTCATTTTACTTGACACAAGGCTGGTTCCCTTACTCTGACCTTACTAGTGAGCATGTTTAGTAATCAGCAAAAATCTCCTGCATCAGCTCCAAGAGGGTGGCTGAAGCATAAGGCAAACACACACACAGACACACAGACACAGACACACACACAGAGACACACACACACACTCTCATTAGTCTTCACACAGAAAAGAGAGCTAAACTCAGCAGTAGACTTTACTGCTTAATATTTCTGCCCTGGATTTCTAACTTAATGGTGTGTAATGAAAAGTGACTTTGTAAAAGAGAAGGAGAATAATTAGATCCCTTCAGTTTTTGCATCTAAATTGAGGCAGACACTATAAACAAGTATTCATCTAAGAGCTCCATAGGCATCTTCAATTTCAGAGACACTTTATATTTTGCAAATCACAGAATCGAGTCTAGATTTTCATCAGAAGTATTAGGAATGATTTCTTACTAACCCTCAATCTAGTTGCAAAACAGATTAAATTTAATATTCTCTTTCCCTGTTTTGGATTTTAGCCCTTCCATCATGCTGCAAGGAGGCATGATTTATTTGTCCTTGTAAGAACCCATAATTAAAGTACACATTGATTACACAATGTCTGACATAGCAACAGACTCTGTGCACTGCAAGTGGGTTTTGAATCTAGCAAATGTGACACAGCTGAGACTGCATATGGTTTGGTGTTACATGGAAGGAATTTATGGGAGATACTTGGAAGCAGAAATCAGATTAAAGGAGGGAATTATCTTTTTTTACTCTCCTAAATATGAACATAAATAAGGTTGTACACAGATTTTCCACATTAGTCAAGGAAAAGGATTATGAACGCTTCCTCTAAGTGATGGCATTATTAAATGCCCATTTGACATGTGAGAAGCTTTATTCTGTGATTTAAAAAACAATGACATAGTTACTAGGCCAAACAGACCTGTATTACTTGACATGTTAGAGTACACGTGAATTTAGATCATTCATTGACAGATGAATAGTTCTGATTCCTTCTTTGAATAAAGTTTCAAAAAATACCTAAGAATGTAATCAATTTAATACCAGGAATAACCCATCAATAAAGCAGACATAATATTCATCCAGGCATTGTAAACACTTTGAATATGGAAATGTATTTCAGCCGCAGACTTCCATGAATTCCTTACATAGGATGGGGAGAAAATGGCTGTAAAATGCCAGCTACCTTGATGGTCTTTCTATTAGGTGATGAAGTAACTTGAATCTGGTTTTCATTTGGATCTGGATTTACCTGTGTCATAAGAAATGATGGAAAACCTTTGCTGTGAGTTATTAAAAAAATGTAGAGGCTGAATTCAGCTCTTTCCCTGTCCAACACTTGCTGAGCCCTTGTTAGCCAGCATTGTTCACATCTGCTTACAGGGAGCACACCGAGGAGCATGTGATCCAGCTGTTGCTATGGTATCTGGAGGGATTTTAAGAAAATAACAGAAGAAAATGTGCCAAGAACCCCTCCAACTGACACCTGAGTTAAAGGGACATTGCCAAAAATTATGAGTTGAACATACTTAACCTTTATTTGTTATGCTTTTCCTTTTTTTTTTTCTGAAGAAGTTGAGTGTTTAGCACTCCAGTGAGAATTAAGAGCACCTGGAGCCTCTGGGGGCTAAGGATATCAATATCAATAATAGCCATGTGATTTATTTTTAAATGTCTCATTAATTCAGCAGAACATCTGCTTTGAACTGAGCTCTTAAAACATCGAGTAAGCCCAGTTTATCATCAGTGCAAGAGCAGAGACACCAGTTTCTTACAGAAATCAATGTGTAGATGAGGATAGAACAGCCAGCACCTTGAACCAACCTTTCCCTGCCTCCTGCTCATTCCTGCCAGACTACAGACAATATAAAGACATCACAACATTGTTCTCCAGATACTTTCCAAAGCAATATCACTTACACTGATGTCCTGCTGCTGCATTACACCTACAGCCCATCAGAAAACATACAGAATGAGGTACTGGTTTTCCATCTTCTTCTTCAGACAAAGGTTTTCCAGGAGCTGACCAATAAGCAGTGAAATTCCAAGGGGTGTTTGGCTGAGTTCAATATTCAGCCTTTTGTGAGACAGACAACAATTTGGAGCCTGAAAAGCCTAAAGAGAGTGGTCTTTCCCCTCATTTCTGCTGTCACTTCCCTAAAGTGGGTTGGTCAGAAATACTGGGATTACTGTTCCAGCTATCTTGCATGCCTGTGGCCAGCCAGGCTCAGCCTGTGATAATCAGTTTTGTAAAAGCAAGGTACTACAGATGGAGTATCCTTTGCTCCAGGCACTAGAAGATATCCATGGATAAGAGAATACCTATTTGAGATGATAATATATTTGGTCATAAAGTGTTTGTGAAGCAGCTGTCCTTGCTCCTGGGGAAGTTTACTCTTTCTGACATCCCATCCTTGAAGTCTCAAGAGCTACTTTCTACACCTGGGCATTAACTTACAGTCACCCAACATGCTCCAAGGTGGAGGCAAAAGCCCAAGGGAGATCAGAGCAACAAGTACTGAGGAAGCTCAGTCTGCCATGGTGCTCTACCCACCTGCTCGAGGAGCCTCTAAAGCTCCTCACTGAGTGTCTGTGCTTTCCCTCTGCAATGATGTGGCTGTGGCTGGCCACAGTTGTCTCCAGAAGAGCCTCTGCATGATGCCCTCACCAGTTCTTGTGAGCAACTGTATTGGAGGGTGCCAGCACCCTCCCATCTGGGAAGAGCTGAAGTTTGGGGTTTCATCTAGTTGTGCACAAAGGTTCAAGTGAGGCTGATTTTTTCCTGATGCTTTCTCCATTTCTAGCATTAGCCTAATGATGATAACCTCCCAGAGCCATCACCATGGCTTCTGTGTAGCTGCAGAGCTACTGTGTGTTCCTTGCAAAGAGAGAGGACCAGCCATAGTGCTAATGACAATTATCAAATAATCTGCTTTCCTGAGTTGAACACAGATAGTTTGCTCTGCCAAAGCTAAGAGAGGGCTTAAAATCTAATTTCTGCTCCCTAGTTCCTTTTGATCATAGACCTCATGAATTAATCAGGAGAATACTTGGTGTAGTAGGTGGAGATATGAGAGGCTGTTTATGTTCAGCAGGAACACAAAATGCTTTGTAGAACTAATCTATAAAACAAAGACTTGGAAGAATTGTATGCAGTTTAATAGCTCACTTATAAAACTTGATGATAAAATATGCATAATCCAATATCATATGGCTTTTTTTCCCCTGACAGGATATGAATAATTGAAGATTTTTTTCAACCACAAATCTCATGTCATAACCTAGTCAAAGTTTATTATCTTAGAATGTTTTACCCTGCAAACCAAAGTAGGAGACATTGCACTCTGCATGAGTGGTCTGCTATGCACACATGACAGAGCAGCAAGGCTGGGATAAGAAGTGACTCAGGTGCTTCCAAGATATTCCTTATAATGGGCTTTGAAAGTCCATATGCTAATTCCACAGCAAAGAAAGACTGTAACTTTTCTTAACACACAAAGAGGCACTTCATGGAAACACTCCTCAGTTCAGGAGCACCAACAAGCTGTCTTATCAAAGTGCTGATAAAGAAGCAACAGCAAAGAAGTTTGGGAAGCTCTGCTAAGGGGCTGTTCAGCACAGTGCTTAGCACAGGGAGCAGCAGGAAGGAAGCTGCAGTTTGGGAGGCTGCTGCCTACATCATGTCTGCCCCTTGCTCTCCCCCTAACCACTCAACCCCTCTCCCACCAAGCCTGGCACTAACTCTTGTTTGCAAGCTTCTTCCTGTGGATTCCAAATCAATAATACTGATGCCTGTAATTTTCCTTATTTTGATTATTTTGGTCATCTAGGGCAAAATCATGGCCTTTCTTCAGAAAAGAACTGAGAGGGACACCATTGGATGTGGGAATTTGTGCCTGATATCCACCCATCTTTCTTTTTTATAAGAAAGCTACTCAGTCCCACTGTCTACTGGCATTACAAATGACTATTTCAGTCCATTTCCCCCTTTTTCTATGTATTTTTGCATCTTTGTCTTGGCTTTCCTAACTTTCAAGCAGCAGAAGTGCTTTTCAATAAAAAAAAGCTATTTAAGCCAAAAGAATATTCCCTGCCTTCTACTTCTGTATATCCTACGGACTTCTCCTTCTCTTCCCACATCCTCTGCACCTTTGATTTACTTTTCTGAGCTTCTATTGCTCAGTCTGTGTACTAGTGTGATCTCACCTCTGCTACAGTTCTTAGTCATTTCCTCCTGCCCCTTGAAATCCCATTTCCCTTCATTCCCTAGCTGCCAGCTCTCTATTTCCCTGCATATGCTGTAGACTCCTATTGCTATTTCCACATATACAGTGGGAGTTCTCAAATGCATATATATTGATTCAATCAGCTCTTGACTGGCTGCTCAGCTGCAGAGATCTCAGTACCTCTATATTCCAATGGGCATGTGGAACAGAAACCCACTGACATGGGACAGTATGAAGGTACAGATTGGCCTGAGTGAACTAGTTACAGGTGACATTGTGCACGTCCTGTATATCCCCAAATATATTCTTGTCTATTTTAAATTGCAGCTCATTTGGAGACCAAGCATATTACTCTCAAGAAACAATTTGCTTGGAAAATATAATTTGTATTCTTCGTGGTTTAGTCAATATTTCTCAGTTATCTTAAATTATTTCCTTTGTTACATTTTTATTAAGATGCTCAGTGTTTTAAATATGAGGAAGGGTCCCAGGAATTAAAGATTAACACCACCACCACTTCTCTGGAGATTTCAGAACATGAAAGGGCAAATTGCTGGTGTACAGAAGGCAAACTCCTGTTGCAGCAGTGTGTTCACAGCTGTTATGAAGGGAGGCAAAGCCTTGCAAAGTGAGGTCAATAAACCAGACAGTAAATCAAGTTTACTTACAAGTCATGACCAGTGGGACTACATTAAAATGTTATCTGTAAAATGAAGGTCAGCCATAGATGAAATAACTTTTGTCTCAGGAAGGCAGGTGGGAGCAGATCAATTCAATCTGTTGAGAAGCAAGGAAGAAACACTGAATATTGATACTTTGGGAACTGTCTATGGACTAAGTGACAGTGAGAATCTGAGGTACAACAAATTGTAGTAGCAACACATAGAAGGTTGTGTTTAAAATTCAAATGCAACAAATGGAAATGAAGTTTTGCAAATAGAAGTTCTTCTGGAGAATCTCAATCTCTTTTGTTTCCCCTGTGTTTTACACTTTGTAGAGCTCATTATGTATTTTGTTTCCCAAATGTACCTATCTGTTGCCCAATGAAGAAGCAATATTTTTTTCATAATACAGAGGGCAGGTGATAATAAGAAATGATCCTGAGCATGATGGCAGGGAAGTTAACTTTGTTGGATCTTTGTATGAATTTTACGTATGGTTGTCAGAATTAGCTCTACTGAACGTGAACTTTTGTTAAGAACTTAAACTTCAATTAGAACAATTTACACTAATGGTTAAATAGACAAATTTTACAGTTAGTAAATCCAATTATTTTCTTTATAAATACTTTAAACAGGCCTGAAATCTGGTAACTGACTGCTGTGATTTACTTGAAAAGTACATGGGCAGCTGGCTGGTGTATAGGAAGCAAATGCGCCTTCCCAGTAATTGCTAACTTCCCTGGAAAGCTGTAACTGTTGCTGTTTCATAGGGAGATACTCTGGATACAAAGTGTTCAATGGCTTTGTTCCAAGCACACCTGGTAGCGGCTTTATTATGACCTAACTATACTTTCTGTGAGACAGTGTTTTTAAGGAGCAGTAATGACATTAATTGGACCAATATAATTGGAATATCAGGCAAGTTTTCTTGAAGTCTAGAATAAAAGGTGCTGCCCTCAACACTAAACACAGGTTGAGAACAATTGCTGTGATTTTAATTTCTAAATCTCTGTAAGAGCCTTTCTTTGAAGTTCCCTTAAGATTCACAGCTCCCAAAGAGAGAACTAATTTAAGCTTTAAATTTGGGTGTCTGCCTGATTTTTCTGCATGCAATAGTTTTACTTCCTGGCAGCTGTTTTAATTTGCAGGCATTAACAGTACACATGATATGCTGTTTTATAAAGAACACTTATTGTACAGCGCTTAAGGTATAAAACTCCACTGACAAAGCAGTGCTGTGGTTTCAACCCCAAGGAACTCAGGCACCTTTAAAACTTACAGCCTATGGCTATGAGTGAACTGTTTGCTGGGTTCAGGCTTGTTCCCCACACTGCGTGCTATGGGAAACTACAGGCATCCACAGAAACAAGACCAAACTGGAAGAAGCACAAATTAGAAAAGGAGAGATGTGCCAGTGAGCTCTCTAACCTGTTTCTTCCCCAGAGGGGGCTTGAAAAGCACTACCATGGAGAGTTCACTACCCTGTAAATACTGAAATTTCAAACGTGTTGCCCTCAGTTACTGGAAACGCCTTCTAAAGCAAAGAAGTCATCCATCCTAAAAGCATTAATAATGGCAGATCCAAGTTCTTTGATCAAATAGTGACAGCCCAAAATATTACTCTGAGTGGCACCAGTTCTATCCTGTCCTTAGAGGGAATAGCAAAATACCATTAATGGAATTACACATTTAGTCCTCAGGCTGCACTAAGTCCTTAGAAAAGGCACACAAACTTCATATCTCTTCAAGTAGTGGATGATAAAAAGAGAAACATGAAGGGAAGGGAAAAGAAAAGAGCTCTACCAAATGAGAAAAGACATATTAGACTTTGTTTCTCCTGAGAATGCTGTCTGCCAGGTTGGTATAAGTGCTGGTGTTCAAACACATATTTGCTCATTTAGAGTTCAGGCTGTAGGAGAGCACTTAGCTAGCAGATGTTTCTGAATGTAAAAGGACACTATTGTCTGTAGGACTTGCATGCTTCAATGGTATCTAGCCATTAAAATCAAATTATAGAATCAGGGAGAACCAAACCTCGTGTAGTAACATCTGTTGGATCCAGAAGTGAGGCAAGAGCCATTTATAATCACCCTGCTTGTCCTCAGTGCTATATCATATTACACCAAGATTTTCTGTAGATGCTTCAAGCACAAGGAAACAATGAAAACAAAAGAGAAATGTGTTGAGCAACGTCTGCTCTTTTAGAGTCAGTATTATGTACACAGGCTCACTTGTCTTCCTTGTCTCTCTGCAGTCAAAGACTAAAGCAGATTCAGCCAGAAGGTGGCCTAATTAGATTGCTTTTATATTTAAGGTGGCACCACCTGGAGTCATTAAAACTCAAAATTATAGTACTCTCATGACAGAGCACTACAGTGCTTGGTAAATAGGAGGAGACAGAGAGACAGAGATGAGTGGCTTTAGAAATCAAGAGACAGGAAATCAGGAGAACATGGGAGACTTCTGGGGCTCCATTGTGGTGGGTTTTATAAAACACCATTATGTATTAAGAATTAGAGGGTGGTTTAGACAACAGAAAACATCTACACGAACAGTGTTTCTAATCTATAAACTTGTGAAGTTTTAAGCTCTAAACGTGCCATAGTAGAGGGGGAAAAGAAGGCAAAGGTTTATCAGGTAGACGGTATTTTTAATACAAACAACACTGTTATTATGGGTATCTTAACAAAATACCTGGGTCACATGAAATTTCTGGCTCCTTATTTTTCTGAGAAAGTTCCAGTATGATACATGAGCATGATACACATCAGCAACAGTCTTTGCCCATTATTGCTGCTCTTCAGAGGCATGACAGTGCTAGGACATTACACAGAAGGTCCCTCAGCAGGGACTGGGGATACAGCATAGCCAACTTGAAACACTTTTGTGTGGTCTAATTTATAAAGACCCTGGCATTTAATATCATGTGAAAATAAGGCCTTGTTCTGATGCATCTCCAGGTGCACCCACAAGCCAAGCCACTATTCAAATACATCCCTGTTAAGAGCTTTATTCACAAAGAGCTCTTGCTACTTGCAACTGTCAGAAGTCTGACATCTGGCAGGTGTGCAGGTTAGCCTGCATATATGAACCAGACAGAAACTAGAAAATTGAGGAAGATACAGGACAGTATCAGGAAGAAAAAGGAAGGCACAAATGTAGGAGTGTGTCTGAGAATGGAGTGGAAAAAATCCTAGCCAAATTACTTTAAGTGGTGTTTTATTATTAGAATCCCTTCAGAGCAACATACCACAGAAATTCCATACACAGGATATTATTTGCATATCTGAATTTCCAAATGATGGAAGTATGGGATCTTTTCTGAGATTCACAAGAACTGTGTGACCCTGCCACACCTTCCATGATGTGGCAGATCCATCATCTCAGGCAGGAACAAACTTCTGGTTTTTTGCAGTGTGGGAGCATTTGAGCTGGATGCCTATGAAAAAAATATTAAATAATGCTTGGGAAGCACTTTCAACAGGAAGTTAACTTTCCTTCACAGAACAGTAATGGTCATAGAGATGACACTGAAGGCCAGATTCTGCAGCCTGTCTATGCCAGCACACAACGGAGAGAAAAGAACAGGCACAGAAATGGGTTTTGAGAAAGAATTAGGCATTTTTAACATGACCAAGCTTTCCATACAGTAAATGATGTGGTCATTTTGAAAATTACTTTCAAAGGGAATGGTGTGAATTAGCACTTTGGGTATTTTGGTTTTTCTTCCATTTCCCTTTGTGTCTTCACTGCTAAACATTACATAGTTTGAAATAAATAATAGTCAGTTCCACTGTGTTTGCCAAAGGTATTACAAAGCATAAAGGGTTGTCATGGAGACAGAAATTCATAAGTGAAGCAATTGAATCACTAAAATATTTAAGCAACACTTACTCTGCAGTACAAACACGAAGCAGAGTATTTGTGACAAGAAGCTAGTTTGGAATTTCTCATGTTGGAATTGAAAAATGAAATAAATCTAAACCTATCTTGAAAAATAAAACCATGCGGCTGCTGGATATGTTTAAATGAGAAAAAAAATGTAGACAGCCACCTACATGTCTATACAGGGACAAGTATCACAGTAAAAGAAATAAGCATAGCTACATCTCTGACTTTCACCTGCTTCCTGGTGTGCAATGTGTCTCTTCTGATCAGGAAAACAAGTTTCTCTAGTGGTTCAAATCATCTAGAAGAATTAACTGTATTTTTATTTTGCCTGCCATTTCTTTTTGAGTGGCTGTTTAACCTGCTGAGTTGATGCAGTGAGTTGATGTACAAAAGCATAGGCACCCTCTGAGAGGACACTAAAAAGGCAGCTCAGACTTACAGAAATCCAATTCTTCCCTAGTGTTGCTTTAAGACCAAACCTTCCCAGACCTGAAATAATGCAAGGGGCAGCTGCCCATTCAACAGATTGCCTTTTTCATCACACTTAATTAAGCTAGTTGACCTGGTAATTACATCTACAAACCAAGAGGATGTGTTTAGTGGGACAAGAATTGGATAGCCAAACTCAAAGTGTATACACCAAACCATCTGTGTCCAGCATTGCTGATAGGTATTAGGAAATTAGTTTTTCCCAGGTTCTAGTCTTTCCCATTACTCTGAGTGCTTTCTGTTCCTTTCTGACAGGTTTCTTTGTCTCTTCACTTGGGATCACCTAGTCATTCCTTCTCCTCACTTTGCACTAAGCAACAAGGATTGAAAGGAAAGGGGCAAAATATTGGCTGAAAAGAAGAAAGAAGAAACAGAAATCTGAACAGATGTCTCAAGCAAAACTCCCATGGCCCTTCACTGGGATATCTGCCCAAGTAAGGGAGCATGGGGAGGGCAGGAAACAGCCTAGAGAGATCTTTAAAATATTGCAGAGCTAGTAGTTCATTCAGATCGAGTGTTCCTGAGGACAGTTTGTGGTAATGAGAAGAATGTACTGAAGGTGTAGGAGGGGCACATGGTTTTTGCAATATCACTGCTTTCCCAGGCTCTCCCAAGTCTGTCACTTTGAGAGCTGTATATTTTAATCCTCAGGAGAAAACTGAGTGGAAAATGAAAACATTTCTTGTGAGACAATTTATGGCAGGCCAAATACCATAAATATATCCATTTAGCCTTTTAATAATTTTCCCACTAATCAATGCAACTTCCTAAAGTTACTGATAAAGGAGCTCTGTGTTCCCTGACAACACTGAATGGCTTGAGTGCTGCAGCTCTGACAGCTGATATCCACAGCATGCATAAAGCAACTCCCTCAACATCTCTCCTTCCTAATTGACAGAAAAAAGGAGAAATGGGCAGAAAGCAAAGGTTCTTAATCTGATAACCAGCCCACCCACACATAAACCGTTGATAGCTGGTGATACTTGGCACCCAATGCATGGGAATATGGGACCTTGAACTTGACGCACCCTGGTGCCCTCACAGTGTGTGTCCTCTCTTAATCCTGGCTTCCTGCTTGCTCTGCCTCCTGCTTCCTCTCCCTTTTGCAGCAAGCCCCAACTTCTTCTCCTTGTTTTCATGGCTTTCAATGTTTCAAATCGTGCTCCTCTGGTTTTATTTTCTTATTTCTGATGAGGGCTTCTTCAGGTCTTTCAAACATCAAGTATTTTTTAGGACCAGCACTTATACCTGCTGGTAGCAACCTGCTCTTCCTTTCTTCTTTACATGCCAAATTTTATGGCACATTTTTTAAATGCTTATTCTGCTTGACAGTATCTCTCTGACAAAGCATTTACAACAATGATGCTCCCCCAAAATACACTGAGTGTCTCAGTAGTCATTCTGTTATATGCAGAAGAATCGTACAGATTTGAAAATCGGTGGTTATGTCACACAGCTCAGTGAACTGACCTCTGTGTATGTGCAGATTAAATGCAAGGATCCCCTTCCTGAGAAGGCACAATGGGGCTTTCAGGAGAGCAAGTGAGCAGCTATATAGTGACTTCAGCAGTGCATTGCTGCTGTGTGTCCTCTGGGCCACTCGATTAGTCCAGAGCAATCAGGGTGCAATTGTGTTCTGGGTGTAAAGGCCTTCCTCTCCCACACAGTCCTGGTGCTGTTTTTGCATCCTGGGCACCAGCAGGATCACCCTGATCACCACCATCCTTTACTCCATAAGGTCAGGCTGAGCAGGTGCTGTGAGGCTGCCTTATCCCTGCCTCTGGGATGTCCAGCATGCTCAGAATCAGGGCCTGGATCTCACAACTCACATGAGTATCTGCAGTCCTTGCACAGCCTTAAAACTGATGGAGCCATTGTGCAGGGCCACACTTGGCTGAGCCAGCACAAAGATGACACTAATTAAACAGTTATACCAATAATAAAAGCTGCTGATTAATTTATCAGGCCTAGACAACATATCCAGCTCCCACCAAGCACTCCCTCTCCTCTCCTCTCCTCTCC